>NC_069408.1:1416474-1603974 GCF_026875155.1 Cherax quadricarinatus | reverse complement strand
TCAGTCAGTCAGTCAGTCAGTCAGTCAGTCAGTCTCAGTCTCAGTCTCAGTCTCAGTCTCAGTCTCAGTCTCAGTCTCAGTCTCAGTCTCTCTGTCTCTCTGTCTCTCTGTCTCTCTGTCTCTCTGTCTCTCTGTCTCTCTGTCTCTCTGTCTCTCTGTCTCTCTGTCTCTCTGTCTCTCTGTCTCTCTGTCTCTCTGTCTCTCTGTCTCTCTGTCTCTCTGTCTCTCTGTCTCTCTGTCTCTCAGTCTCTCAGTCTCTCAGTCTCTCAGTCTCTCAGTCTCTCAGTCTCTCAGTCTCTCAGTCTCTCAGTCTCTCAGTCTCTCAGTCTCTCTGTCTCTCTGTCTCTCTGTCTCTCCTTTATTAATACCCATCTTCCACTTATACACTTCGATCATGTCTCCCCTCATTCTTCGTCTAACAAGTGAATGTAATTTAAGGGTCTTCAATCTTTCTTTATATGGAAGATTTCTAATGCTATGTATTAATTTAGTCATTCTACGTTGAATGTTTTCTAAGGAATTTATGTCCATTCTGTAATATGGAGACCAGAATTGAGCTTTGTAATCTAAGTGAGGCCTTACTAATGATGTATAAAGCTGTAATATAACCTCTGAACTTCTGTTGCTTACACTTCTTGATATAAATCCCAGTGATCTGTTTGCCTTATTACGTACGCTTAGGCATTGCTGTCTTATTTTAAGGTTACTGCTTAGCATAACCCTCAAGTCCTTTTCTCTATAAATTTGCATTTGGTGGGACCAGGCTTTCAGCCTTTCTAGGACCCTTTGTAGTTCTGTCTGATCTTCATCCAGTTTAATTCTCCTCATTAACTTCACATCATCTGCAAACAGGGACACTTCTGAGTCTATCCCTTCTGGCATGGCATTCACATACACCAGAAACAGCACCGGTCATAGGACTGACCCCTGTGGAACCCTGCTTGTCACAGGCACCCACTCTGATACCTCGCAACGTACCATGACTCGTTGCCTCCCTGCCAGGTATTCTCTGATCCACTGTAGTGCCTTTCCTGTTATTTATGCCTGATCCTCTAGCTTTTGCACTAATCTCTTGTGTGGAACTATGTCAAAAGGCATCTTGTAGTCCTAGAAAATGCAGTCTACCTACCTCTCTCACTCTTTCTCTCTCTCTCTTGCCTTCCATTAATTTGTCATAAAACTCCAGTAGGTTTGTGACACAGGATTTCACTTCTCTGAAACCATGCTGATTGTTGTTTATAAGCTTGTTCCTTTCTGGGTGCTCCAAAACTCTCCTCCTGATACTTTTCTCCATAACTTTGCATACTAGACATGTCAGTGACACTAATCTGTAGTTTAATGCCTCATGTCTATCTCCTTTCTTAAAAATTAGGACTACATTTGCTGCCTTCCACACCTCAAGTATAGTTGCCCACTTTCAGTGGATGTGTTAAAGATTGTTGTCAGTGGCACACACAGCATCTCAGCTCCCTCTCTAAGTACCCACAGAGAGATGTTTTGTCTCACCACCTTTGAGGTACAGTGGACCCTCCCTTTTTGTTAGGCTCTGTTTTCGTGAATTTCAGTTATCGCCGTAAAAATGTTGGCTCATTTTCCATTACATCCATTCTTGTCGGTGGTACAGTACCTGTCCAAGTACTGCATGCACACAAAGCCTCCCACACATGCATTTTAAGGTAGTATCGCTTTGTTTCTCCGTGAGTGACCATTATTCTGTGAGGTCATAGGAAACATTTTGTGATACAGTGGACCCTCGGCTAATGATATTAATCCGTTCCAGAGAGCTCATCGTTAGACGAAATTATCGTTAGCCAAATTAATTTTCCCCATAAGAAATAATGGAAATCCAATTAATCCATTTCAGACAGCCAAAAGCATTAAAAAAAAAAATTCATGAAATATACATTTCCCTATAAAGAAAACAATGAGACATGCACAATAACTATGTAACTAAATGTTAAAATGACTCTTACCTTTATTGAAGAGTACTGATGAGTGATGAGACACTGTTTTTTTTGACCACTCTGGGATTTTCAGAGTGATACATAAGTAAAGGCTTCACTTTGCAGTCCCCACTAGCATTACAACAAAACAAGAAAGTTAGCCTGTCTTTCATAGGCTTGTGTCCTGGGAGTGCCTTTTCCTCCTTTGTAATGAAAGTCCTGTTTAGCATTTTCTTCCAGAACAGGCCTGTTTTGTCACAATTGAACACTTGTTGGGGTTGAATTTTTCAGCTTCGTCATGCCTTATCACACTGTGTATGCCACTCGATTCTTAAATCTCACAAACCAACCTTTGCTGGCCTTAAATTCACCAATATGAGCACTAGTTCCAGGCATTTTTTCCTGTTCACTTGGGTGTTAGTCAGCTGGTGTGGGTTGCATCCTGGGGGACAGGATTAAAGACCCCAATGGAAATAAGTTAGACAGTCCTCGATGACACACTGACTATCTTGGGTTATCCTGGGTGGCTAACCCTCTGTGGTTAATTGTTTCTTGGTAATTGTTTGTTGTTAAGCCACACCAACAACAGTCTCTCCACATCTTCAAGTAGTACAGCTGATGGTGGTGCAGCAACAGCTGACAGTGGTGCGGCAAAAGCTGACCGTGGTACATTAGTATTTCGATAGTATTTCTCACCCTTTTTGCCACAGGGTTGGCACTAGAAGCTTTCTTTGGGACCAAGGTGGCTTATTTAGCAGTTTTGAGCACTAAAAACAATGGAATAATACAAAATGTATCGAATGTATGCATGGAGCCGGCCACCCTGGCTTGTAAACAATGACGGCAGGGCAAGTGAGGCACTCAGGCTGGACGGACAGGTTCAGGATGAATCACGTTGGTAGAGTTTTTCATTGTTGGCCGGGCCAAAATTTTTATGTTCAAACGCTTCGTTGGGCGAATTTATCGTTAGACGATGCCTTCGTTAGCCAAGGGTCGACTGTAATTCATTGTTTTTTTGCACTTGTTTATTCTGTGTGACTGTTAAATAACCCAACATGGGCCAAAAGAAGCTGCTAGTGCCACCCCGTTGATAAAGAAGGTGAGAAACACGATAAAATTCAAGAAAAAACTTGTAGCAAAGTACCAAAGTGGAAGAGGAAGAGAGAGGAGAATGTGTATTCTTCAGTGATTCTACGATATGTACGATACTAAAGCAGGAGGAGTCGATAAAGGCTATAGCGCCAGCCAGCGATGAACTGTAGCATTAACAGTGTAGCAAGTTAAGTGATTAATTGATAGAAAAAGGATGCCACGAAACTGACTCCTCCAATGTTATTGGAGGTATATAGGGCCATTGACAAACATACACTGCCCTGCCTATCTTCCACCACCCTAAACCAATGCCAGCATCTCCAAGGTACAGTAAGTGTAAATATTTCTTATTTATAAGTGTAAATACTTCTTATTTATAAGTGTAAATATTTCTTATTTATAAATTACGTACATTGTTTGTGTGAATAGTGTTGGTGGCTCCTGCTGCTGCCTCCACTACCACTAATATGTATGGCTTATGCTCTCAGTGGCCCTTATAAACCTAACAACAACAACAAGAACATAACCACCACTCCTCACATACTTAATGACATATTTTATTCATTCTAGAGTATATACAGTGGACCCTCAGTTAACGACGTCATCGGATAATGACATGTTTTTGCATCAAAATAATGGCTCAGTTAATGACAAAGAACTCGGTTAAAGTCATTCATTCCATGGCCCGGCCACTCCATGTGTATTCTGTGTGCCATTATTTACAAGCCAGTCAGAACAATTCCACATGTACTTGTGATACAGTTTGTATTATTCCATTGTTTTTAGTGCTTGTAACTACTAAATAAGCCACCATGGGCCCTTGGTAAAGGGCTGAGAGAGAGGGGAGAATGTGCCTCTTTCAGTGATTCTGTAATATGTACAATACTAAAGCAGCAGGAGTCTATAAAGGCTATAGGTGCAGCCAGCGATAAAGTGTAGCATTAACTCTTTCAGGGTTTCGGCCGTACTAGTACGGCTTATGCACCAGGGTTTTTGAGGTGCTAGAATGCCTAAATTCTAGCGCCCTCAAATCTAATGAGAGAAAGCTGGTAGGTCTACATATGAAAGAATGGGTCTATGTGGTCAGTGTGCGTGGTATAAAAAAAATCCTGCAGCACATAGTGCGAAATGAGAAAAAAAAAAATTTGATTGTGTTTTTGGATTAAAACAGCGAATTTGCACTGTATTTTCGTATGGTATTTGTTGTATTCTAGTTTTCCTGGTCTCATTTTATAGAATGGAAGACATATTACAGAAATTGAGATGATTTTGACAGGTTTTACAATGAAAAGTACCTTGAAATTGAGCTCAAAGTAGCAGAAATGTTCGATTTTTATCAAAGTTCAAAAGTAAACAAATCATGATATGCATTCAATACACATCAACTGGTGAGTCTAATATTCTTTCACAAGTGCGCTGATATTATTTATACCATTTCTACACTAATGCAGTAGTCTGCATAACAGTAAATCTTCTATTTTTTTGTTAGAATAAAAATTAAAAGTGGAAAGCAAAAGAATGTAAGAGGGGCATGGGGATGTGACTAATGAACAGAGGAAATGTTATTTTAGTGCCAGGAATGTCTTTCTTGTTTATTCTGGACCCTATTCGGATATTGGCATCTTTTGAAATTTGTGTGAAATTGGCAAAATTGCTAAATTCTTACCACTGTATTGGATAGTTGAAATCGGTAAATGGGTGGTTTCTTGTACTCATTCGATAGAAAAAATGGAGTTCTAGCGAAATAGTTATGTTTTTGTCGACTAGTACACTGGAGTTGGCCAAAAATAGGGCTGAAAGTGGGCAAAATCGCTGATGCGTAAACATCGTCGAGACCGCTAACTTCGCAAGAGCATAATTCCGTAAGTTTTTCATCAAATTTCATACTTTTGGTGCCATTATGATCGGGAAAAGATTCTCTATCTTTTCACAAGATTTTTTTTTTTTTTTTTTTTTTGAAATTTGGGCGACCCTGAGAACAAGTCTATGAGAGGGCCTGTCGACCCTGAAAGGGTTAACTGTAGCAAGTAAGTTAAGCGATTAATCAATAGAAAAAGGACAGCATGAACCTAACTCCTCCAATGTTGTTGGAGTTATGTAGGGCGACTGACAACATCGCCATCTCTACCGCCTCTGCTGTCACCTCCACCACTGTGTACGGCTTATGCTCTCAGTGGCCTTTATATTCCCAACAACAACAACACGGAAATGCTCGTGACGTACTTAACCCTTAACCCTTTCAGGGTCTGTGCCGTAGATCTACGGCTATACGTTGAGTGTTCAAAATGTAGATCTACGCCATGAGCTCAGCTCACTCTGACAAGCTGTGAGCGGTAAATTTGGGCCTTGATATGAGAGAATACATCTATATGGTATGTGTGCACCACATAAAACAAATCCTGCAGCACCAAAAGTGCATAATGAGAGAAAAAACTGAGACCATATTTTCGATTAAAACATCGACTTTGCAGTGTTTTTTTGTATGTTTTTTTAGTTGTATTTGCAATTTCTTGGTCTCATTGATAGAATGGAAAATAATTACAGAAATAGAGATAAATTTGATTGGTTTTCGTGATGGAAATGGGTTGAAACTGAGCTCAAAATAGCAGAAATGCTCAATTTTTACCGATGTTCAAGAATAAACAAATGATCTCACGCGGGTGGGTCTAATATACGTTCGCAAATGTGGTGATATTATTTGTACAATTATTACAATATTGCATAGCAGTAAATCTTCTATTTTTTGGTTTGAATAAAAATTCATTATGTGAATAAAAAATAAAAATGGAATTCATTTGTAAAGACTGAAAATGTAAGTAATGTACAGAGGAAATGTTAGTTTAGTGCCAGGAATACCTGCATTGTTTATTCTGGACCCTATTTTGAAATTAGAATATTTTGAACTTTGCATTAAATTAGCCAAATTACCAATTTCTGATGACTTTATTTTGTAGTTGAAACAGTTGACATGGCAATTTCTTGTGCTCAATTGGTAAAATAGAAGTAATAGTGAAATAGCTAAGAATTTGGTCGACTGGAATAATGTAATTTGCCTAAAATGGGAGTCAAAGTTGGCAAAATCACCGATGTGTAAATATCGCTGACACATCAAAATTCGTGAGAGCATAATTTCATAAATTTTCCATCAAATTTTGTATTTTTGTTTTATTGCCTTCAGAAAAATATCTCTACCATTTCATAAGAAAAAATAACAAAATTATTTTTTGAAAATTCTTGGACCCTGGTGTGCACTTTGAAATTGGCCTCTGGACCCTGAAAGGGTTAAATTGTCCAAATGTAGATCTACATTTACTCGTGGGCACTCTGAATAGTAGTTTGAAAATAAAAAAAGTGTTTTTTTTTTTTCGTTTAAAATGAAGTGCACATTTTTCTACATGTTATAGAATTAAAAAAAAAATTTAGGGTCAGTACTTACCGAGATATAAACCGTAAAGTTGGCTCTGGATGCTTACCTGTCAGCAACATCGATTTCCTGACGCTTGCAGAAGTGTTGCCGTTATACATTTTTTTCTCGTTTATATTTTAATTTATATATTTTTTATGTTCTGATAATTACAATTTATAATATTTCTTGTAATTTCATAGCCAATTTTGTTCTGGCACTAATACAGTGGACCCTCGGCTAACGATATTAATCCGTTCCTGAGAGCTCATCGTTAGACAAAATTATCGTTAGCTGATTTAATTTTCCCCATAAGAAATAATGGAAATCAAATTAATCTGTTCCTGACACCCCAAAGCATGAAAAAAAAAAATTTATCACATGAAATATACATTTTCCTACACACAAAAAGAAGAACAACATGCACAATTACTACTGTACTAAATAAAGAATACATGACACTTACCTTTATTGAAGATCTGGTGATGATTGATGGGATGGGAGGAGGGGAGATAGTGGAAGTTGTTATTGTTTGGAAATGGAATACCCTTCCATGAGGACTTGAGGTAGCAAGTCCTTTTCTGGGGTTACTTCCCTTCTTCTTTTAATTCCACTTGGACCAGCTTGAGAGTCACTGGACCTCTGTCGCACAACAAATCTGTCAATAGAGCTCTGTACCTCCCGTTCCTTTAAGATTTTCCTAAAATGGGCCACCACATTGTCATTGTACAGGTTGCCAACATGATTTGCAATAGCTGTGTTAGGGTGATTTTCATCCATAAAGGTTTGCAGTTTAACCCACTTTGCACACATTTCCTTAATCTTTGAAGTAGAGAACTTCTTCAATTTCTCTCTCCCCCTCCTCTGAAGCAGTTTCCTCAGGTGTGGCCTCTTGCTGTTGCAGGTGCTCTTGCAGCTCATCAGTGGTTAGTTCATCATTGTCCTCTTCCACCAACTCTTCCACATCCTCCCCACTAACCTCCAGCCCCAAGGACTTTCCCAGTGCCACATTGGATTACACAACTGGCATAGGCTTCTCAGGGTTAGCCCCAAACCCTTCAAAATCCCTCTTTTTCTACACATTGTGGCCACAATTTCCTCCAAGCAGAGTTCAAGGTCCTCTTAGTCATTCCCTCCCAAGCCTTACCTATAAGGTTTTACACAACTGAGGATACTAAAGTGATCTTTCCAAAACTCTCTTAGAGTCAATCGAGTGTCCTGAGGTAACTTTTGAAACATAGCTTTTGTGTAGAGTTTTTTGAAGTTTGAAATGACCTGCTGGTCCATGGGTGCAGGAGAGGAGTGGTATTAGGAGGCAAAAACTTGACCTTAATGAAGCTCATGTCCCCAGAAATTCGCTCTGCCAAGTCTGAAGGATGACCAGGAGCTTTGTCTAATACCACGAGGCACTTAAGGTCTAATTTATTTTCCAGGAGGTAATTTTTCACAGTGGGGGCAAACACATGGTGAAACCAGTCATAGAAAAAGTCCCTAGTGACCCATGCCTTAGTGTTTGCCCTCCACATCACACACAAATTAGCCTTGAGGACGTTGTTTTTCCTGAACACTCTGGGAGTTTCAGAGTGATACACCAATAAAGGCTTCACTTTGCAATCACCACTAGCATTACCACACAACAAAAGAGTAAGCCTGTCTTTCATAGGCTTATGTCCTGGAGTGCCTTTTCTTCCTGAGTAATGTAGGTCCTGTTTGGCATTTTCTTCCAAACAGGCCTGTTTCATCACAATTGAACACTTGTTCAGGTTTCAATCCTTCAGCCTCTTATGTACTCCTTGAATTCCTGCACATATCTTTCAGCCACTTTTTGGGTTTGGAACTGGCAGCCTCACCATGCCTTATCACACTATGTATGCCACTACGATTCTTAAATCTCTCAAACCAACCTTTGCTGGCTTAAATTCACTCACATCACCACTAGTTGCAGGCATTTTTTAATCAAATCGTCATGCAATTTCCTAGCCTTTTCACATATAATCGCTTGAGAGATGCTATCTCCTGCTATCAGTGTTTCGTTCATCCACCCAATAACAGTCTCTCAACATCTTCGAGTACTTGTGATCTCTGTTTCGATAACAAATTTACACCTTTTGCAAGAACAGCTTCCTTGATTGCTATTTTGTTGGCCAAGATAGTAGCGATGGTTGATTGGGTTTGGTATACAACCTGGCCAGCTCTGAAACACGCACTCCACTTTCGTACTTTGCAATTACGTATCTCATTCTTTATTTCCATACTAATTCTCACCCTTTTTACGACAGGGTTGGCACTAGAAGCTTTCTTGGGGCCTATGGTGACTTATTTTGCAGTTACAAGCACTAAAAACATTGGGATAATGTGAAATGTACTGAATGTATGCGTGGATGCGACTGCACTGGCTGGCTTGTAACACTGGCACCCACAGGGCAGCTGAGGCACGCTCAGGCCGCACATGGGCGCATCCCAGACAAATCACGTTGGGCGAGTTTTTTTTTTGCTATGCATGCCAAAATTTTTACGCCCAAATGTTTGTTCGCGCATTTTATGTTATGCGATGATTCCTAACCCAAGGGTCCACTTTTAGGTATAAAATATGCTAAAACCCCCAATCCTTGAAGGGAACTTTACACCTCCGGGTTATTTACTATTGTCTAGAAATATCTAAGTATTTATAGGCCCCACAATGTTTAGATCCCTGGATTCCCTTGAAGCATTTTTATGAAAGGCATCCCTATACTGTTGACAGCCTGTGACATTTGAAAAATCCCACTGCTCCCACAAACCCCTCGCTGTTTTTTCACTGTTCACACAAAATGTTTTGTCCTCTATTTATCTGTTGTTGTCTGTCTGTCTGTCTTTTTTGTTGTTGTCTGTCTGTCTGTTCTGCTGCCTGCCGCCTCTGTCTGTCGTCTTTGCCTGTCTGTCGTCTTCTGTCTCCCTTTCTTTTTATTGAAAAATTGCTTGGTGACCAGATCTATTCGTGCCTCTCCTGTTCTTCAGCCAAAAACCCCTTTTTTTCATCACAAGGTTCGTTTAGCCGGGTTTTTTGGTTTTCCCCCCTTTGAGGCCTCTATGCAGAAGCGAATTTTCCCATCCTTACCCGATCGCCGTTGCCATTGCCTTCGTGCAGTCGTCTATTCTTCGCAACCCTTCCATTTATAGAATGGTCATGATATTAGAAACATTCTTTATTTGTTCGCCCCCCTTTTTTGTCCATCCCTTTCTCTCTTCCCCTATATTACCTTGTTTTTCTTAAATTTAAAACCTTTCTATGTTCATTGCACTCACTTTTCCCCCCCCTGGAAGTTCCAGTGTTCGCATTGTTCTTTCTCACTCCCTTGTTTAAAAGGCCCAACTGTCTATGGTAGCTTCCTGCTCTCTTTTTCTTACCACCTCCACTTCATTTCATGCCTTTGCGTGTACAAGAGGCCTAAGTCTTCTGGGGGTAGGTTCGCAGAATGTTTCCGGACAGCATTGTACGGGGGGCATTTACTATCTTCGGCTAGTTTTTTTATGCGAATTTTATGCCATTTTTTGCAGCACTAATCCGTTTGCATCTTGCCTTTCATCTTTGTTTTGTCTGACTCCCTTAGTGCTTTACAGGGTATACAGAAATTTTATACACCCCACCCCCAGTCCTCGGTACCAACTTTGGCACACCCCCATCTCTACCAAGCAAAAGATATTGTTTTTTGTTGGGTCCCTGGGCATGTTACATCGGGGAATGAACAGGCAGACACTGCTGCCGGGCGCAGTACATGACTTCCATTTCATAAGAGGTGTTCCTTTACGGACTATTTTGCTGAATAGCTACCCCCCTTTACACCTGTTGGGAACAACTTTGGGTTTCCCCACTCGGGAACAAATTTAATCTATTTAAAACCCAGGTTTTTGGTTACGGCTTTTTTTGTCACCAGTGCCGAGGTTGGGACTACTCCCTTCCCCCTTCCGCATTGGCCTGCTGTCTTATTTATGGTACTATGGAGAGGTGCCCCGCTCTCTTGGAAATTTTCAAGTTCCCTTACGGTCGCCCATTCGTTAGACTGCCCCATTTTTACGAGCACGCAGAAAATTTTCCTCCAACGTTGTCTTTGCTCCCCTGCTCTTCTTTACCTTCCCCTTTTTCCCCTATGGACCCACCTTTTTCCGGACTCTTCATTGACTTTTTGACAACAACTAACTTACTTCACAACTCTGATGAACCTTCGCCCTTTTTACTCAATCTTTGTACCCTTACCCTCACATCCCCCGCCCCGCTTTTTTTTTCTGTATCCTTGATACTCCTACCCCCCTTCTGCCCCCCTGCAGCGCTGATGCCCTTGTGGCTTAGCGCTTCTTTTTTATTATAATAATAAAAAAAATCACTGTCTTATGACTCCTTGAATTCCTGCACATATTTTTTCAGAGCCGCATTGTGGTCTGAACTGGCAGCCTCGCCATGCCTTTACACACTATGTATGCCATTTTTTTTTTTTTCTCTTTTTTGGGGGTTTTTTTTTTTTTTTCTACGATTCTTAATCTCTCAAAACCACCTTTGCTGGCCTTAAATTCACTCGCATCACCACTAGTTGCAGGCATTTTTTCAATTAAATTCTCATGCAACTTCCTACCTTTTCACATAGATCCTTGAGAGATGCTATCTTCCTACTATCTGTTTTTCGTTATCCACACCAGATAACAGTCTCTCTCTCGGTCTCAGCATCTTCTATCACTTGCTATCTCTGTTTCGAAAACCAATAGCACCTTTGGCAAGAACAGCTTCTTGATTGCCTTTCTGTTGGCAAGATAGTAGCGATGGTTAATTGGGTATTGTGTATCAACCTGGCCAGCTCGAGACACCACTCCAGCTTTCATACTTAGCACTGATCTCTTTATTCATATCCATAGTAATTCTCACCTTTTTTTGCTGTAAGGGTTTGCACTAGAAGCTTTCTGGGGCCCATGGTGGCGTATTTTGCAGGTGCAATCACTAAAAGGCCTGTGATAATATGGAAATGTTCCGATTGTATGCTGGAAGCGACCGCTGTGGCTGTGTGTAAACACTGCACCCATGGAACAAGTGAGTGGCTCAGGCCGCACGTGACGCGTCTTGATCGAATCGCAATGAGAGAGTTTTTTAGCACTAACTAGCCGAGGCAAAATTTTTGCGTTGAAATGTATCGCTAGGCGGATTAACCGTTAAGCGATGCATTCATTAGGCCGAGGGTCCACTGTAATTATAATAATAATACACGTATGAAAACGAACTCATATACAGTTGACCCCCGCATAACGATGGCATCACCTAGCGATTATTTTCGCATAACCGCTTACTTTAATTGCAAAAATTTGCCTCACATACCGCTTTAAAAAACCCGCTATACTACCGATTTTCCCTTCCCTTCCGAGACCGCGCTCACATGATCCGCCGTGGCATTGTTTACCAGCCAGCCTTCCGCGTAACATCCACGCAAACAATCGGAATATTTCGTATTATTACAGTTGATTTTTTCGTGCTGTTTTCTGGAAAATAAGTGATCCATGGGGCCCCAAAACTACTAAATGCACCCTGTGGTAAAAAGGTGAGAATTAGTATGGAAATTAAGAAGATTTTTGAAGTTTTGGGCTAACCCTGAGAAGCCTATGCCGTTGTGGAATCCATTGTGCCTACTCTTCACAAATGAAGGAAAATGTTTGCACAGTGGGTTGAAACGCAAACCCATTATGGATGAAAATCACCCTGACACAGCGTTGCAACCGTGCTGGTGACCTATTTCAAGACAATGTGTGGCCCATTTTAGACAAAACGTAAAGGAACGGAAGGTACAGAGCTCTATGGACAGATTTGTTGTGTCGACAGAGGTCCAGTGACTCTCAAGCTGGTCCTAGTGGCATTAAAAGAAGAAGGGAAGTAACCCCGGAAAAAGGACTTGCCCACCTCAAGCCTAATGGAAGAGGGAATTCCCCTTCTAAACAGTAAGAAGATAATGCTCTCTCCCTCCTCCCATCACCCATCAATCATCACCCAGATCTTCAAAAAAAGTAAGTGTCATTTAATAGTGCATGCCTTTTTCAGTTTGTGTGGTATAAAATTAACATTTCAAGTGGTAAAAAAATTTATTTTTTTCATACTTTTGGCGTCTTGCACGGATTATTTTATTTCCCATTATTTCTTATGGGGAAAATTCATTCGCATAACGATAATTTCGCAAAACACTTATCCTCCTTGCACGATTAAAATCGTTAACCGGGGTCCACTGTAAATTTGTCTGACAGCACCGCAATGGTCGCCAGTGCGAACATGTGATATGGAGCTACCCCTCGCGTGCAAGGAATTTCGTGATTTTCCTTTTACATTTCATGCAGTTAAATCACCAGATTTTCTTTCTTTCATAACCATGGGTCCTAAGGAAGAAATGCAAAGGACAGTGCTGGAGAAGAAAAAGAGGATGATTTTTATTAATTAAAGAAAGAAATGATTAATAAACACAGACTAGGTGTTGAGAAATGGTTTTACCAGCTAATTTTAAAAATAAAAGGAAAACTTAGCTCTAAAAAACACTCATCACCCTGCAAAGCCGCCTCGCCCCTGCAGAAGAGGTCTTGAGAAGCTGTCTCATCCACTTCTTACACGGCTGGGCAAAGATTATATTATGTTAATCAAAAATTACCCTAGGGGGTGTTATGTCAGCATATTTCATTCACTGATGACTGACTTGCGTACTGTGTGGACTCAAGTCTGCAGCTCACGCCACTATAAGGTGGATTACAAACTCCTTGTGACTCCAAGATCCGCAACAGTCACCCTACTACAAGAAATTTAAAACCCACCTTGCTCTTGTAGCTTGAGCTATGGTGTTCTTCACACCTTTGACAGGTATCGGGACTTGAATAGAAGCTGAAGTGTCCTTGGATGTCCCACGTCTTCCATAGTCTAGAATACACCCACTGGTACACAATGTTCCCACAAGATTTTAGTCTTCTTGTTCACAATCTTATCACTGAAAGAAGCTGATTCACACTTCTCTGTAAGTGTTGTTATTGGTTTTGGTGAGACACTTTGTTTCACACTTAATGCACAAATCAGTGTTCCTTTGTTGTTATCCTGGCCTCAGTGTGACCTCACCAGTAGAGTGAAAATTAATCTGAAGACGTCACACAGCCTCCTACACCGTCACTACCCCTAGCACATAAAGGAAAAACTGACCTAGTACTTTTGCCTCCTTGCACTTTCCTCCATGAAGCAAGCAGAATCTTGATTCTTCTTGCTGTCTAAAGCATAGACGGACAATGTACACTATTTTATAACCATGGTAATAAGTGGAGCAGGATTTTCCTTAATTGTCCTGCTAAATAAATAGATGGAATGTCATTTGCCTAAATTACCTTTGCCACACTGGACTGCAAGGAGTGTTCGGTCGCTTGACCACTAGCTACTCGTACTGCATCCTGGGATCAATTACTTGCTGTACCTCAACAAGAAGCTTGCCCCTTCTGAGAGGGCTGGGCCCCTTAGGACTGAAAGGGGCTGAAAGGGCTGAAAAGAGCTGAAACCCCCCTCCTGAGAAAATATTCTTTCTCGACACACACGGAGGGAGCAATCCTGAGTACGGCGGAGGTTCGCTGCAGGTGAACTATCATCATTTTACCATTAATTTGATTTTTCCACTCACCACCACTGCTGCTGTCTTTTCTGAACAGCTTTAAGTCGGTGTGTTTTCTGGAGAATCACTAATTTTGTTTTCAACACAGGTAATTCTAAACAGCAGTAGTTTATTTACTGTCCGCTTATCAACTACACCTTTTGCTTATAACATCAACTGTCCTGAAGATTCCAATGGCATCAGGATATATGGTCACAATTTTTCCAAGAAGCCATTGGGACCTTGGACCATCATTGTAATACACCTATGTTTCACCAGGTCTTAAAGGACTTATGATTTTCCAGGAAACGCCAGCTCCATAGCAGTGTTCTCTCAATGAGGTGAGATAGTCTTTTCTCGCCAAACTTCTCCCAAAGTTCAATCATTTATAAAAGTGTTTGAATTACATCTGAGTTTGCTCAGGTTCGAAATAGTAGGATCCATCTATGATTTCCTTTATCATCATGTGGAGGGAACAGGTTCGAGCCTTCTGCCAAGGAGTAAATGTATATGGACATAACACTTCTAAATTGTCCCAGATCATCGGTAACATAAGTTAGAGGTCTGTTGGTTGTACTCTATTTTCTGTTTCAGTCACAACAGTAAGGAATTCTTCTAAGTTCGAAACTCTGACAAATGAAGAGTCTTCCTAAACCAACGTTTTACAATCCGATTATTTTTTTCATAAAATCCTCCGCCGTGCCATGGAGATTTAGGAGGAAGGTATCTCCAACGACCATCTGCGTTGATTCAGCATCCTGTATTGTACTTCTGGTTGTTCAAAGATCTTGCTTATATAAGCAGCACCAGCCACGATTTCATTGCATTATCCAGACATCATCAGTCTGGCTGCGAAACCTTCTGAATAATTTGATAGAGGGTTTCAGCAGACATGACAGTGGCTACATGAAGAATGTACTGCTCTTGTTGTAGCACAAGTGAAACCAAGTTTTATATACCTTGATGGGAACTTTTGTCAACATGTTAGGTTAAAATTATTGGTCCAGTGAAATCTACACCTGTCACCTCAAATGGAGTGAGATTACAAACTCTTTCATGAGGGATATGGAGGTGGACCTGGCCACTGACAATACTTACTCGCATATCAAAGTGACGACAAGTAAAACATTCCTTTCTAATTGTTTTTCGACACTATTGTCGACCTTGATGTATCCAGTAGGATGTCGTAATGACAATGTGTCATCTACACCCACCCATGTAAAAAGGTTACTGTGGTCAATTTGCACAATCAGTTTGTTAGCAATGATTGTTGGGGATCAATATTGAATGTAATGGCTACTTTAGTAGTTGAAAGAAATTATGAATTCTACCTCGACATCTTATAATCTTTTCTGAGTCGAGATTAAGTCCTAAATAATTAATCAAAACAGTTTATCTTGGGATTTAACTTTTGTATCCAAAATTTTATATTCTGTAGAGAAAACGTCATTCTGTACTAAGTTTACACTTCACCCAGTTAATAAATGGTCAAGACATTCATAATTAGTTTTAATCCCTTTAATGAATTAAAGACAAGAGCTGTAACTCTTAAGATTTTACCCAAAGATAGTATTAGATCCATCAATGATTATTTCTGTGTGTCCACAGTATTTACACACAACTTCTGCGTGTTCAAGCAAACTGTTTCTTCTGGGATAATGTGACCTTTTGCTGAGGCAGTTATTCTCATTAGAGTGCCAGTTCGGTCCGTGGACGCCATAATTTATTATCCACAAATTTCTTGAGTGGGGACATCACGTGACAGCAATGTTCAGCTGGATTCTCTTGGTAGAGACGTGGAGAAATGAGATGCCGTAATCTCTCTGCATCACATTATTCTGCTACTCATCGTACATAGACCAACTAACTCTATTATTTCTTAAACCGTGGAGAAACCTGTTATCATTATCACTCCAAGATCACGTTTTTATCAATAGTGTGATGAACAAGTACATTGTTGAGATAAGACACTAATTTTGTACCTACATAGAGAGCTGTCAGTTCCAATTGTGGTACTGTTCTGACCTCAAGGTGCTACCCTGGCATTTGAAGTAAATTATGTACTTCCCTTCAGCGTTACTCATGAAGCATAGCAGCATCCATATCCTCTGGTTGACGCATCACAGAACACATGAAATTGTACTTGTTTACCCTTTCTGACCTATTTGTCTGGAAATTTAATTTGATGAAGTTGTTTAAACTCCCTGGATATTTCATCCCATGCTTGACTCATTTCTAGAGCAAGTTCTCATCCCATCCAATTTTGAAGCTTCATCATCTTGCATAAGTATTTACCTTTTTATGTAATCGGTGAGGCGGAGTCCAAGAGGATCAAAACATTGTGATCCAGCTGACAGTAAACTATGTTTTAAGTGAGTGTACTGCATGATTTATTGTTTAACCTTTTTGAACTCAAAGTACTCCTTGTTCCAATTAAGTCCCAGCATATGTTGCAAAATCAGGGCAATTCAAGCTTCAGGGAAAATCTCTTTGATAAGTGCCCTTAAATGCAATGAATTGAAATATTCCACAAATCCTTAGAGCACATTTGCTTCTTTCATCTCCTTGTTAGTATTTCTCTGTATAAGATTTAAAATCCTCCTCTATTCACAGCACCTTGAAGATTGACCCCATAGAAACTTTTTCTTTCGAATTTCTTTGAAGGACTATTTAAGATTTCTTCAAAAGTGTATTTAGAGGTAAGCTTCTAGTAAGATGGGGAAGGATGTTGCACCAAATATACAGATTTGAAACAATAAATTTTCAATAGGACTTTGAAGAACATGTGGATTTTCAGTGCCACAAGAACTGAGTATAATCTCTATCTATTTCTTGTAGTCCCCCTACTCTTAAGAAAGCCTTGGAAATATCACCAAGTAGGTATATGGGTTTGTGCAAAATTTCATAAGCACGTCTCCAAGCTTCTCAGTTAGTGAGGGTTCCGGTCATCAGACAGACATTAAGAATTGCTACATCTTTATTTGCACGTGCCCACAATTATCTACAAAACGAAGTGGAGTGGATATCATATTCTTTTCTGACGTCCGTGGTGCGGAAGATTAATGAGCTTCTGTCTTCAACTTATCTTCACTATCTTCCTCAATGAATTATTTGTCCAACGTTCTTGTAAGTATGATATTATCATAGTCAGTACTCTGGATTCTTTCCTGTGCTCATGTATTTGTTCTTCATTTGTCCCGAAAGCTGTGCGATAATTGCTAGGCAGAGTGGTCCGATTTAATTTCCCCAGGTAAACCTAACCCAATATTTATTTATTTTATTTATTACGACACTGCCGAATCCCACCACGGGCAGTGGCCCAAAAAGAAAAACTTACACCATCAATTTCACTCCATCTCTGTCTTGCCAGAAAGGGTGCTGTTACACTACAGTATTAAACAGCAACATTAACACCCCTCCTTCAGAGAGCAGGCACTGACTTCCCATCTCGCAGGACTCAAGTCCGGCCTTCCGTTTCCCTGAACCCCTTTTAATTTATTTATTTATTAACAAATTTGAGCACACATACAGAGGTACAAAAAAATACAGAATAAGAGCAGCATACCAAAGCCACTTATACTATGCATAGCATTATGGGCCTGGCTACATGTTACATTTGCTCACACTCCAACAGCACGTCAAGTAATAAAAACCATTGTCTCCAATCACTCCAATCAAAACACCTCACGCATACCTGCTGGAATCCAAGCCCCTCGCACACAAACCTCCGTTTAAAAAACCCCCCTCTCTCCAACCTTTCTAGGCCGACCCTACCCCCCTTCCTTTCACAACAGACTGATACACTCTTGAGTCATTCCTGTTTTGCTCCATACTCTCTACATGTCCGAACCACCTCAAACAACCCTTCCTCAGCCCTCTGGACACAGATTTGGTAATCCCGCACCTCCTCCTAACTTCCAAACTATGATTCTCTGCATTATATTCACACAACACATTGCCCTCAGACATGACATCTCCACTGCCTCCACTCCCTCGCTGCAAACTTCATCTCACCCATGCTTCACACCATAAAAGATGTTGGTAAACTGTACTCTCATACATTCCCCTCTACGCCACCAAGGACAAAGGTCTTTGTCTCACACAGACTCCAAGTGCACCACCACTCTATCCCCCTCATCAATTCTATGGATTCCACCTCATCTTTCATAGACCCATCCGCTGACCACGTCCACTCCCAAATATCTGAATACATTCACCTCCTCCAAACTCTCTCCCCTCCAATCTGATATTCAATCATTCATCACCTAATCTTTTTTGTTATCCACCATAAACCTACCTTTCCTGTATTCACTTTAATTTTCTTCTTGTTCACACCCTACCAAATTTCATCCACCAATCTCTGCAACTTCTTCTCAGAATCTCCCAAGTGCACAGTGTCATCAGCAAGGAGGCAGCTGTGACAACTCCCACTTTGTGTGCGATTTCTTTATCTTTTAACTCCACGCTCTTGCCAAGACCCTTGCATTTACTTCTCTACAACCACATCTATAAATATATTAACAACCACGTGTCATGACACATCCTTGTCTAAGGCCAACTTTTACTGGGACAAATAAACCCCTCAATCCTACATTCACTAACATGAGCCTCACCTAATCCCTCGTAAAAAACTCTCACTGCTTTCGTAGACCTACCTCCTACACCATACACTTGCAACATCTGCCACAATTGCCCGCCCCCGTAATCTCACCCTTTCATAACGCCTTTTCCAAATCCATAAAGCCACAAAACCTCTTATACCTTATCTAAATACTGATCACGGTTATATGTTTCAACACTGTAAACACTGGTCCACACACCCATACATTTCCTAAAGCCTCCTTGTTCATCTGCTATCCTATTCCTCTGTCTTTACTCTTAATTTCCTTTCAATATAACTCTAACTACCATACACTTTACCAGGTAATACTCAGCAACTTATCCCCCTAGAATTTTGCACTTCTCTTTATAATCCCCTTAGGCCATTTATACAAAGAACTATGCATGCTCTCTGCCAAGCCCTAGGTCCCTTACTACATCTTCCATACATTTAATTAAATAATTGCACCAACCAATCCAAAACTATATCCCCACCTGCTTTTAACATTTCTATCTTTATCCCATCAATCCCGACTGCCTTACCCACCCCCCCCTTTCATTTAACCTACTGCCTCACGAACTTCCACACACTCACAACGGCTCTTCCGCACAACCTACAAGATGTTATTCCCCATGTCCCTATACACGAAATCACAGCTTCCCCATCTTCATCACAACATTAACAATCCTCAAAATATTTCTCCTCCATCTTCCCAATACCTCTAACTTCTCCATTTAATAACTCTCTTCTCCTATTTTTTAACTGACAAATCCATTTTGTTCTCTAGGCTTTTCTTAGCTTGTTAACTCACTTCCAAAACTTTTTCTTATGTTCAACAAAATCTGTTTGATAAAACTCACCCACCTCTCATTTGCTCTCTTTTTAACATTGCGTCACCACTCCTTAACCTCTCTCTTTTCTCCATATACTCTTCCCCTCCTTGCAACGACTTCTACTTTGAAAAAAAAAATAAAAACTTCTCATATGCTAACTTTTTGCTCCCTTACTACACTCTTTACATCATCATTCCACCAATCGCTCCTCTTTCCCTCCCGCACCCACTTTCCTGTAACCACAAACTTCTGCTGAACACTCTAACACTACATTTTTAAACCTACCCCATACCTCTTTCAACCCCATTGCCTATGCTCTCGTTAGCCCATCTAATCCCCAATAGCAGTTTATATCTTACCTAACTGCCTCCTCTTTTAGTTTATAAACCTTCACCTCTCTCTTTATCCTGATGCTTCTATTCTCCTTGAATCCCATCTACCTTTTACTCTCAGTGTAGCAACAACAAGAAAGTGATCTAATGTATCTGTGGCCCCTCTATAAACATGTACCACCCTGAGTCTACTCAACAGTCTTTTAAAAGCTACCAATACATAATTCCAACAAACTACTGTCATTTCGCCCTACATCATTTCTTGTATACTTCTTATCCTCTTTTTCTTAAAATATGTATACCTATAACTAAACTCCCTTTCTATACAAAGTTCAATCAAATGCTTATCCCATTATTCAATTACACCAGGCACCCCAAGCTTGTCACTAGGAGCTTTCTTTGGGGCCATGGTAGCTTATTTAGTATTTGCAAGCACTAAAATGAGTGGAATATTATGAAATATTTCGTAGGAGCACGTGAGGGGACCTTCGCTCACTGGTAAACAATGTCAGACTGGCTGCCGCCCCGGCTCACACCGTGCGTACGCGTCCCGGATGAACTACTACTTGTGAGTCAACCTATGATTAGCGAGCCCATGTTTATACGAAAATATCCCCATGATTTCCGAAATCTATGATTCCCGAGAACTACGAAAAGCGAGGGACCACTGTACATTATTATTATATGTGTATTATTATTATACATATTATATTATTATTATTGTATTATATTATTATACTATCATTATTATATGTATTATTATTATTATTATTATACATATTAATATTATTATTATTATTTTTTTTTCAACAAGTCGGCCATCTCCCACCGAGGCAGGGTGACCCAAAAAAGAAAGAAAATGCTCAAAAGGAAAATACTTTCATCATCATTCAACTCATTCACCTCACTCACACATAATCACTGTTTTTGCAGAGGTGCTCAGAATACAACAGTTTAGAAGCATATACGTATAAAGATACACAACATATCCCTCCAAACTTCCAATATCCCAAACCCCTCTTTTAACCCTTTCAGGGTCGCCAGGCACTCTCCGAAACTTGTTCTCAGGGTTGCCAAATTTTCTCCCCAAAAATTATTTTTCTTATGAAAAGATAGAGAATCTTTTCCCTATCATAATGACACCAAAAGTATGAAATTTGATGGAAAAGTTACGAAATTATGCTCTCGTGAAGTTAGCGGTCTCGACGATGTTTACGCATCGGTGATTTTGCCCACTTTGAGCTCTATTTTCAGCTAATTTCAGTGTACTTGTCGACAAAAATCATAACTACAGTGGACCCCCGGTTAACGAACTTTTTTCATTCCAGTAATATGTTCAGGTGCCAGTACTGACCGAATTTTTTCCCATAAGGAATATTGTGAAGTAGATTAGTCCATTTCAGACCCCCAAACATACATGTACAAAAGCACTTACATAAATACACTTACATAATTAGTCGCATTTGGAGGGGATCGTTAAGCGGGGGTCCACTGTATTTCGCTAGAACTCCATTTTTTCTATCGAATGAGTACAAGAAACCACCCATTTACCGATTTCAACTATCCAATAAAGTGGTCAGAATTTAGCAATTTTGCCAGTTTCACACAAATTTCTAAAGATGCCAATTTCCAAATAGGGTCCAGAATAAACAAGAAAGACATTCCTGGCACTAAAATAACATTTCCTCTGTTCATCAGTCACGCCCCCACACCCCCTCTTACATTCTTTTGCTTTCCACTTTGAATTTTTATTCTCACAAAAAATAGAAGATTTACTGTTATGCAGACTACTGCATTAGTAAAGAAATGGTATAAATAATATCAGCACACTTGTGAAAGAATATTAGACTCACCAGTTGACGTGTATCAGACTCGTAGCATGATTTGTTTGCATTTTGCACTTTGGTAAAAATCGAACATTTCTACTACTTTAAGGTCAATTTCAAGGTACTTTTCATGGTAAAACCAGTTAAAATCATCTCAATTTCTGTAAAATGTCTTCCATTCTATAAAATGAGATCAGGATAACTAGAATACAACAATTTATTTATTTATTTAAAAATTTGAGCACACATACAGAGGTACAAAAAATACAGATAAGAGCAGCATGGCAAAGCCACTTATACTATGCATAGCATTACGGGCTGGCTTAAAATTAACTTAAGATGAACTAAGCAATGATGACATCAGTGATAAAACTTTAATGTAAACAGATTACTATAAAGCACAAGTGAGTATTACAAAGACAGGTCATATGGTTGTATGCATTGTTGTACATTCAGTAGAATGGAGTATTCTGTTAGGTAGTGTATTTAAAAAATAATAAAGTTAGATTGGGTTTTAGGTTTAACATTTATGTGATATAATTGTGAGAAACATTTAAGATATACAATTTATAAGGTTCAGTTATTCAGTATTTATTTGGTTTTGGGTGAGTAAGTGATCTTTGAGAAGAGACTTGAATTTATAAACAATAAATACCATACGAAAATACAGTGCAAAAACACGGTCAAAGTTTTTTTTTCTCATTACGCACTGTGTGCTGCAGGATTTTTTTTTATACTGCGCACACTGACCACATAGACCCATTCTTTCATATGTAGGCCTACCAGTTTTCTCTCACTAGATGTGAGGGCGCTAGGATTTAGGTGTACTAGTATGTCAAAAACCCTGGTGCGTAAGCCGTACTAGTACGTACGTCTGAAACCCTGAAAGGGTTAAAGTGCAGGCATTGTTCTTCCCATTTCCAGGACTCGAGTCTGGCTATATAAAAATAACCGGTTTCCCTGATTTCCTTCACTTAATATTACCCTGCTCACACTCCAACAGCTCGTCAGGTCCCAAATACAGTGGACCCCCGGTTCACATTATTAATCCATTCCTGAGAGCTCATCGTAAAGCAAAATTATTGGAAAGCGAATCAATTTTCCTCATAAGAAATAATGGAAATCAAATTAATTCGTGCAAGACACCCAAAAGTATGAAAAAAAAAAACTTTTACCACATGAAATATTAAGTTTAATGCAATAGAATAATTACAATAACAATAATAACAATAGAATAAACACAATAGAATAATTGACACTTACCTTTAACCCTTTCAGGGTCCGTCCCGTAGATCTACGGCTTTACGGTGAGTGTCCAAACCGTAGATCTACGCCATGAGCTCAGCTCACTCTGATAAACTGTGAGTGGTATATTTGGGCCTAGATATGAGAGAATACATCTATGTGGTATGTGTGCACCACATAAAACAGATCCTGCAGCACACTGTGTATAATGAGAGAAAAAAACTGAAATCATGATTTTTCGATTAAAACAGCAACTTTGCAGTGTTTTTTCGTATGTTTTTTATAGTTGTATTTGCGATTTCTTGGTCTCATTTGATAGAATGGAAGACATATTACAGAAATAGAGATGATTTTGATTGGTTTTAGCACTGGAAATGGCTTGAAACTGAGCTCAAAGTAGCGGAAATGTTAAATTTTTGCCGATATTCAAGAGTAAACAAACGACCTCACACATCTAATACACGTCAGCTGGTGGGTCTAATATACATTCACAAATAAGGTGATGATATTTGTACAATTATTACAGTATTGCATAACAGTAAATCTTCTATTTTTTGGTGTGAATAAAAATTCATTATGTGAATAAAAAATCAAAATGGAATTTATTTGTAAAGCCTCAAAACATAACTAATGAACAGAGGAAATGTTAGTTTAGTGCCAGGAATGCCTACATTGTTTATTCTGGACCCTATTTTGAAATTGGAATATTTTTGAAGTTTGTGTTAAATTGGCCAAATTAACAATTTCCGATCACTTTATTTTGTAGTTGAAACAGTTGACTTGGCGATTTCTTGTGCTCAATCGATAGAATAGAAGTAATACTAGTGAAATAGCTAAGAATTTGGTTGATTGGAATAATGTAATTGGCCTAAAATGGGAGTCAAAGTCGGCAAAATCGCCGATTCGTAAATATCGCTGACACATCAAAATTTGCGAGAGCATAATTTCGTCAATTTTCCATCAAATTTCGTACTTTTTGTTTTATTACCTTCACAAAAAGATTCTCTACGATTTCATAAGAAAAAATAACAAATTTTTTTTTTGAAAATTCTTGGACACTGGTGCGTGACTCCAGATTTGGGCCTTGGACCCTGAAAGGGTTAATGAAGATCTGGTGATGATTCATGGGATGGGAGGAGGGGAGAGTGTCCAAGTTTTTAATGTTTAGAAGGGGAATCCCCCTCCATTAGGACTTGAGGTAGCAAGTCCTTTTCCGGGGTTGCTTCCCTTCTTCTTTTAATGCCACTTGGACCAGCTTGAGAGTCACTGGACTTCTGTCGCACAACATATCTGTCCATAGAGACCTGTACCTCTTTTTCCTTTATGACTTTCCTAAAGTGGTTCACAACATTGTCAGTGTACAGGTTGCCAACATGGCTTGCAGTAGCTGTGTCAGGGTGATTTTCATCAAAAAAGGTTTGCACTTCAAGCCACTTTGCACTCCTGGGAGTGCCTTTTCCTCCTGAGTAATGTAAGTCCTGCTTGGCAATTTCTTCCAAAACAGGCCTGTTTCGTCACAATTAAACACTTGTTCAGGTTTCAATCCTTCAGCCTATATGTACTCCTTGAATTCATGCACATATTTTTCAGCCGCTTTGTGGTCTGAACTGGCAGCCTCACCATGCCTAATCACACTATGTATGCCACTACGATTCTTAAATCTTTCAAACCAACCTATGCTGGCCTTAAATTCTCTCACATCACCACTAGCTGCAGGAATTTTTCTAATTAAATCCTCATGCGACTGCCTAGCCTTTTCACAAATGATCGCTTGAGAGATGCTATCTCCAGCTATCTGTTTTTCATTTATCCACACCAGTAACAGTCTCTCAACATTTTCTAACACTTGCGATTGCTGTTTTGTAATCACAGTTGCACCTTTGGCAAGAACAGCTTCCTTGATTGCCATTTTCCTGCTCACTATAGTAGAGATGGTTGATTGGGATTTACTATACAACTTGGCCAGGTCTGACACACTCCACTTTCATACTTTGCAATTATCTTTTTCTTCATTTCAATTGTCATTAGCACCCTTGGTCTCGAAGGGTTGGCACTAGAAGCTTTCTTGGGGCCCATGGTGACTTATTTTGCAGAAACAAGTACCAGAAACAGTGATAATATGGATAATATGGAATGTACCGAATGTATCCTTAGATGCGCGCACACTGGCTGGCTTGTAAACACTGGACACGTCTCGTACTAATCGTATCGCGTACCGGGTTTTGTAACTGGAACTGAGGCAAATTTTTTGCGATATAACGCTTCGGATACCGGATTTATCGGTTATCGATGACTTCGGGAACTGGGGGACCACTGTACCATTTGTCTCCATTCACTCCTATCTAACATGCTCATGCATGCTTGCTGGAAGTCCAGCCCCTTGCCCACAAAACCTCCTTTACCCCCTCCCTCCAACCTTTTCGAGGACAACCCCTACCTCGCCTTCTTTCCCCTACAGATTTATATGCTCTCCATGTCATTCTACTTTGATCCATTCTCTCTAAATGACCAAACCACCTCAAGAAGCCCTCTTCAGCCCTCTGACTAATACTTTTATTAACTCCACACCTTCTCCTAATTTCCACACTCCGAATTTTCTGCATAATATTTGCACCACACATTGCCCTTAGACGGGACATCTCGACTGCCTCCAACCACCTCCTTGCTGCGGCATTTACAACCCAAGCTTCACAACCATATAAGAGTGTTGGTACTACAATACTTTCATACATTCCCTTCTTTGCCTCCATAGATAACATTTTTTTGTCTCCACATATACCTCAACGCACCTCTCTTTTTTTACCCTTCATCAATTCTATGATTAACCTCATCCTTCATAAATCCATCCGCTGACACATCAACTCCCAAATATCTGAAAACATTCACTTCTTCCATACTCCTCCCCAATTTGGTATCACCTTAGTCTTTTCTATGTTCGCTTTCAACTTTCTATCTTTACACACAGTATTATTATTATTATTATTATTATTATTATTATTATTATTATTACAATATAAATAATTTGTAATTTTTATTCACACAAAAATATAAGATTTACTGTTATGCCTTATTGCAATAATTGTATCAATAATGTTAACCCATTCACGACTGCATATTGGAATGGACAGTGACATCATTTGTTTACTCTAGAACATAGCCAAGCAATCGAACATGTTGAGCTCAATTTCAAGGCACTTTTCATCATGAAAGCAATCAAAGTCATATCTATTTCTGTAATATATCTTCTATTCTATCAAATGAGACCAAAAAAACGAGAATACAAAATAAAAACCATATGAAAAAATACCGCTTAGGGGCGGCTAATTGCTGGGAAGTGAACGCCATTATTTATGCTCTGATTTCTTTCATTATTGGGGTATGTTAAGAAGCATCTTTCCCGTCATACTTTCCCCCAAGTTTCAAAAGTTTGCCCCAACAAACAAAGAAACATTTCCCTAGATCAAGAGCAAGGGCCCTCCCAGCATAAAGGGAAAACCCTCCCTTAAAAGTCTGCTTGGTTTGGAAAAAAAAAAATGACCTTTTGATGCTCTATTTAAAAAACCTCACACGTGGATGCATGCAAGTAGAGGTTCCACGTTTTTATAGGTCCAGCAAGTTTTAACATGCTGGAGTATGAACCCTTGAAGCATGGTGTTATGCAATGGGCAAAGTGCCCCGCTGGGGGGGGACCCCTTTTCCCTTTTTATTTTTTTTCATCACACAAAAAAATGTCTTTGTATGTCTGTCAGTTTCTGTTTGCCTGACTTGTTGTAATTTATTATCTGTAATCTATCTGCTGTACACTTCTGTACATCTATCTATCTGTACATCTGTTATCGTACAGCTGTCTGTCATCTGTCTCTGCCTAGTTTGCTTTTCATCTGTTCAGTTCATTATCGTCTTTCTGTCTTGTGGTTTTGCCCGGAGTGTAATATGAGTCCTTGGGTAATTTTGTTATGACAGCATCACTAAAATAATTTTATAAGTGTGCTGGGAGGGGGGAAATTTGCCTTTAATGTTTTTACTCTTGCACACAAAATGTTCTGAGTCTGTTGTCAGTCTGTCGTCGTCTATCTGTACATCGTCTGTCTACTGTACATTATTGTCTGTACGTTTGGGCCAGCTCTGCTTATTTCTGTCAGTTTGCTTTGTCTTTCCACTGCTTGTCTTTGTTCCGGGAGGGTAGTAAAAATGTTTGGTTTGTGGTGTATGTGCTGTCCCTATTGGAGAATTGACACGTATTATTTGAAAGTTCATTTATTGTCTTAAAAAACCTTGTAAGCATTGGCCTGGAAATTTTTTGGGTTACCAGGTTAATTTACATTATGTTTTTAATAACATTTATGACTTGTGGGAAACAGGAATACAAAATGAATAATATAGAGAATTTTAGACAGTATAGAATATGACATTAAGACAGACAGCCAAAGCCGCCAGTGCCAGCCCAATAAATGAACATAAAAAAAGGAAAAAACTGCAGCAAGCCTATGACCCCCGCAAAGAGGTTCGCCCCTGTTAGCCCCAAGCCATTAGTCAGGTAAACCATGAAAGAAGGTTTTGCTATGACCTAGTGCCAGCTGTCAGGTCAACTCCCCCCTACCACACCACTAATTTTTTCAAAATATTTTTTCTTTCCTTTAAATGTGGTGTTAAAAGACATGACATCATGAATTCTTGGGGTTTTCCCGATATTTGCCTGCTGGTGCTCAGTTGAATGGTGCCCCCCAAGGTACTAGTGCTCCGTTTTTTTTCATATGCCACAGGTGCACAGACCCATTTTTTCATGTTTTAGGCCCCCGGGCCTTAAACCCCAAAATTTAAAGGGAAATGAAAAATAAAACTTTGATCTACGTTTGGACCTGCCGCCGTGAACATATACTAAGTTTGGCTTTTAAAGGGTTAAACCCTTTGACTGTTTACCCCATATATAATTACGTCTTATGCCCCACTTTTCTGCGTATTTGACACATAAATTTTAGTGGTTTTAAAATCAACGGGAGAAGCTGGTAGGCCCACATTGAAGGGGAAAAGGGTCTCCATGGTCAGTGTCACCATAAAAAAAAATCGGGGAGCCTTTGGGCATTTTTGGGGAAAGCCTTTCAGTTGTTCTTTTTTTAGCATGCTTAGCGGGAAGAAAAATTTTGATCCCACAAATCTGGGACTCTTCTCTTCCCAAGTGATGCTCTAAAACAATGGAAATGTCAGTGAAAACCAATTTTTATATTTCGAGGAGTTTTAGACCAAAAAATGGGGAGGAGGAAGGGGAAGAAAGGGGAAGAGGGGAGGAGGGGAGAAGGGAGGAGGAGGGAAAGGAGGAGGAGAAGAAGAGGAGGGGAAGAGGAGGAGGAGGAAAAGGAAGAAGAGGAAAAGGAGGAGGAAGAGGAGGAGAAGAGGAAGAGGAGGAGGAGGAAGAGGAGGAGGAAGAGGAAGAGGAGGAGGAGAAGAGCAGGAGGAAGAGGAGGAGGAGAAGAGCAGGAGGAGGAGGAAGAGGAGGAGGAGGAGGAGGAGGAAGAAGAAGAGGAAGAAGAAGAGGAAGAAGAGGAAGAAGAAGAGGAAGAAGAAGAGGAAGAAGAGGAGGAAGAAGAAGACAACAACGATGACGACGAAATAATTAATAATAATAATAATAATAATATTGTTCCATTGAAGCAAGAAAAAAAAAAGTCCATCCCATGACAGTGACAAGATAAGGGGAGATAACATCTGAGAAGAGCTGACATTTGATGAGCGTAAAGGAGGGTGAAGGGAGGGTGCAGCTGATAACAAAAGATTAGATGACCATCGCCCTCCCTTTGTTTTTGCTGGTACACAAACATTTCTGTCTGTCTATTTGTCTGTCAGGCTCCCTGTCTATCCGTCTAGCTCTCTGTCTCAGAGAGAGCCACAAGACTGTGTCATCACGTTTGCTCACATCTTCAAGCACAGTATAGCACAAACAATCCACAGTATAGCACAGCAATCCACAACTGCAGACCATACCAAGTTGGGGTTGGTATTGCAATCTATTACTCTAACTAATTATTTTGTATTAGCACCACTTGCTTTAGTGATGAATATGGAGAATACATTTTCGTTAATTTTACTGTAAAAAACCTTAAGACTCCTATAACAATCGGTGCCATTTACCGGATACCCCCACACAAACATCCCAAATTTCAGTGAGAAATTAAAGGCACTAATAACAAACAGACAAATGAATAAGCACCACCTTCTCTTAGTTGGAGACTTCAACATCAACCTTGGCCTACTAGATGATCAGCCTGTAACTGATTTCATCAACAATATGAACAACACACTTCTCATACCAACAATAACTAAACCAACCAGGCTCACTGAAACAAGTGCAACCATAATAGACCACATATGGACCAATATACTAGCCCCCCTTAAATCAGGGATAATCACAGATAGCACTACAGACCACTACCCTACCTTCCTCTTGACAAACATTAGTAAACCACCACTTCAATACAACAAAGTTTCATTTAGACTCCATGATGAGGCCTCAATAAGGAAGTTCACAGCTGACCTAGAGACTGTTGACTGGCCCACAGAATTCTCCAAGGCCAATTGTATTGATGACTGGACAGACATTTTTCTTAACAAATTACTTAGACTATACAACAAACATTGTCCTATAAAAACAAAACAGATCACAAACAAATGGCTAGGTTGCCCATGGCTAACCAGCACCATTCTGAAATCCATGGATAAGAAACACCAATATGAAAAGCAATATAGACAGGGCCTAATACACAAAGATATTCTTAAACACTATTCATCAGTCCTCACCAAAGTAATAAAGAAAGCCAAACAACTATACTACTCCAGTAGATTCACTGACACAAGAGGAGATATAAAAAAGACCTGGAAAACACACTCTCAGATTCTAGGGACCCACAAACTGAAAAAAACCAAGAATATTGTCCTAGCTAAACCTAATGAAACACCACTGCATCCCACTGACACAGCTAACAAGATAAATGACTTCTCAACCATAGGATCTAATCTCGCCAATAAAATCCCACGTACCAATGCCCATGCTGGGGACTACCTTGATGGGAATTTCCCAAATTCCTTCTATCTTGCACCAACTGAGCCCACGGAAGTCACCGAGATTATAAAGTCACTCAAAAATAACTCGGGGAACCTGTCTCATGTCCCACCATTATTGTACAAACGAGCGGCCCATATCCTCTCGCATGCTATCTCATTACTTTTTAACCCTTTGACTGTTTCAGGCCCCTTTCTGAAACTGTCATTCTATGTCGCTCAATTTTTGAAAAAAAAAAAAAAAATTTCTTATGAAATGATAGAGAATCTTTTCCCGATGGTAATGACACCAAAAGTTCGAAATTTGGTCGAAAACTCATGGAATTATGCTCCCGCGAATTTAGCGGTCTCAGCGACATATGCGTATCGGCGATTTCGCCGACTTTGAGCCCTATTTTCAGCCAATTCCATTGTTCCAGTTGACCAAACTCATAGCTATTTCTTTAGAACTTCATTTTATCTATCAGCTGAGTACAAGAAAGCTCCCATTTACTAATTTGGACTACCCAATATGGTGGTCAGAAATTGGCAATTTGGCCAATTTCACGCAAACTAAAAAAGACGCCAATTTCAAAATAGGGTCCAGAATAAACAAGGTAAACATTCGTGGCACTAAAATAACATATGCTCTGTTCATTAGTCACATCTCTAGGCCCCTCTTATATTATTATTGCTTTCTATTTTGATTTTTTATTCATACAAAAAAATACAAAATTTACTGTTATGCAAACTACTGCATTATTGTAAAAATGGTATAAATAATATCAGTGCACTAGTGAAAGAAAATTAGACTCCCCAGTTGACGTGTATTGGACGTGTCGTGTGATTTATTTACTCCTGAACATTTGTAAAAATCGAACATTTCCGCTACTTTGAGCTCAGTTTCAAGGTCGTTTTTCATCGTCAAAGTAATGAAAATCATCTCTATTCCTGTAACATGTTTTCCATTTTATCACCTAAGACCATGAAAACGCGAATACAACGATAAATACTATATGAAAATACACCTCAAAGTCAGCGTTTTATTCCAAAAAAACGATCAGTTTTTTTTTTCTCATTACGCAATATGTGCTGCAGGATTTTTTTTTTATGTGGTGCACACTGACCACACAGACCCATTCTCTCACATGTGGGCCTACCAGCTTTCTCCCGCTTGATTTGAAGCCGCTAGAATTATTGAGTATATGTACGTCAGAAACATTGGCTCGTAAGACGTATTTATACGTCGAAAACAGTCAAAGGGTTAACAAGTCGCTAGAAACTAGCACCTTCCCAAAACTACTCGAGACGGCAAGGGTTACAGCAATACATAAAGGTGGTGACCCTACAGATTTAAACAACTATAGGCCAATATCAAACTTACTATTGCTATCCAAAATCTTTGAGAAACTCGTGCACAGGAGACCAAATTCATTTATAACGGCACAAAACATACTCAACCCCTGCTAATTTGGCTTCAGGAAAAATAAAAGCACTAACGATGCAATCATAAAAATGCTAGATCTGCTTTACACAGCATTGGAAAATAAGGAATATCCACTAGGAATTTTTATTGACCTAAGAAAAGCTTTTGACACAGTAGACCATGGCATCCTACTCCATAAACTTGACCATTATGGTATAAGAGGCCATGCGCTTGCATATTTCAAATCTTACCTTACTAATAGGTATCAGTATGTCACCATTAAAGACACAGCATCAACAACACGGCCACTTGATACTGGAGTTCCACAGGGAAGTGTCCTTGGTCCCCTGCTCTTCCTCATATACATCAATGATCTTCCAAACGTATCTCAACACCTGAACCCCATTCTCTTTGCTGACGACACGACTTATGTCATCTCTCACCCTAATCTTGCCACCCTCAACACCATTGTTAACAAGGAGCTGATCAAAATATCGATTTGGATGACAGCCAATAAACTTACGCTTAACACTGACAAAACCCACTACATTATGTTTGGTAGCTGAGCAGGAGATGCGCAAATTAACATTAAGATCGACAGCACTCTAATTGCCAGACATAATGAGGGCAAATTCCTAGGCCTATACCTCGACAACAACCTGAATTTCAGCACCCATATCCAACACATAACCAAAAAAGTATCCAAAACGGTTGGGATCCTCTCCAAGATACGATACTACGTGCCGCAAACTGCCCTTCTCACACTATACCATTCACTTATATATCCATACCTCACCTATGCTATCTGTGCTTGGGGTTCAACTGCAGCAACACACCTAAAGCCAATAATAACCCAACAAAAGCCGCAGTAAGAATAATCACTAAATCCCATCCCTGGCAACACCCCCCCATCCCACTCTTCATAGATCTAAACTTACTCCCTGTTCAGTACATCCACACTTACTACTGTGCAATCTACATCTACAGGACCCTAAATTCCAATATTAACCTTGACCTAAAATGCTTTCTTGATAGTTGTGACAGAACCCACAGGCATAACACCAGACACAAACATCTCTATGACATTCCCCGTGTCCGACTAAACCTTTACAAAAATTCAATATAGTATGTCAAAGGCCCTAAAATGTGGAACACCCTACCTGAAAATTCTAGAACTGCAGACACATTCATCACCTTCAAAACTACCATCAGAAAACATCTTATCTCCCTGATACACCCTGTCAACTAATTACACGAAGATTGAGACACTTATGCAGCATATGGGAATCTTTATTCAGGAAACGTTTCGCCACACAGTGGCTTCATCAGTCCAATACAAAGAGGAAGGCGTAAGGAGAGGAGGAGTATGAGGTAATCAGTCCCTCATACTCCTCCTCTCCTTACGCCTTCCTCTTTGTATTGGACTGATGAAGCCACTGTGTGGCGAAACGTTTCCTGAATAAAGATTCCCATATGCTGCATAAGTGTCTCAATCTTCAACTTGTCAGTTTTTCAAACCATTCATCACATAATTACACGAATACCACCTGGTGGTTCACACTTACACTCACTCACCCATTTGACCATAAACAGAAATATCAATCTCAATCTTAAAATAATGAATCTTAACTAGCCATAAGTGATACTCCAATACTGAAACTATGTATAGTGACAAAACAAAAGCATTCACATTGCTAAACTCACAAACGAGTATTAGTCACTTAGCCATAATACCAACTTACCTCATAATTTTGTAATATTTTAAACTTAAGATTTAATCTAAGTCTGCCCAAAATGCCTAGCCATGCTAGGTGTTCTAGTGGTACACTCTGTAATTATTATTCTACTACATGTAAACCACACAATAACCAAATTCTGTAAACTCAGCATTGTAATCCTTATAGAGAATAAACTTTGAATTGGAATGAATTGTCTGGATTTCTTGGGTTATCCTAGGTAATTTACATTATGTATACTTGTATTTATGTGTACCTGTGAGACAGAGATAGACAGACAGATAGAAGGAGAGAGAGATTGAAAGAGATAGAATGCGGGAGAAGGATAATTAGATAGAATGGAGGGGAAGCAGCATCCGACCCCATTGTTTTGACAGGCGGGAGGGGGAGTGAGTAATGAGATAATATGTCATTTTGACAGCTGCAGACTCCTGACTCAAAACAATTATAAGCCACACACTCGCACACAAGACAAGCTTGCTGAATGGAGATAATAGCAGTTATATGAAAGTATCTAGTGACTATATATGTGTATATATATATATTATAGAAACCAGAAGCAAGAAGGGAAGGCAGGAATGAAGGAAGGACAGATGTAGGAATGTAGGAAGAGAGGTAGGAAAGGAATGCAGGAAAGGAATGAAGGAAAGGAATGCAGGAAATGAATTCAGGAAAGGAATGCAGGAAAGGAATGAAGGAAAGGAATGAAGGAAAGGAATGCAGGAAAGGAATGCAGGAAAGGAATACAGGAAAGGAATGCAGGAAAGGAATGCAGGAAAGGAATACAGGAAAGGAATGAAGGAAAGGAATGAAGGAAAGGAATGAAGGAAAGGAATAAAGGAATGAAGGAAAGGAATGCAGGAAAGTAGGAAGGAAGGAATGATGACACACGACCATTTACCTAGGATAACTGCATAACACAACTGCCTGCTAATACTTTGAAGAAAACTGCTCAGACGAGGTGTTTTGTCTTTGCACATAAAAAGAAAAGTCCACAAAAATGCACACACACTGGCTTTATGTGTGAGAAGTGTAAAACACCATTGTGTATGAAAACATGTTTCAAAGAGTTCCACAAGCTGCAGAACTTCTAGGAATGTGTTCCGTAACTGTAATGAACATTTTTTTGTATTGTTTGTTTTTGTAAACAAGTTTTATAAACAGTATATTGATAATTATGTTTGTGTGCTTATTGTGTTGTATACAACGAGTGTATATACGTACATTGCAAATTACTTTGGTCTCATAGGCCACATAAGTTATGTGAAAAAATAAAATAGTGAAAAAAAAAAAAAAAAAACTTTCAAATACAAGTAAACTAAAGTTTACCTGGTGAGTGGCAGTCGCTGCTGTTGCCATACGCGGCTCATTTTCTGCAAGCTTCACAGCTCTATATCTCGGTAAGTACTGATGGCAAAAAATTTTTTTGGACTAAAACACTCAGAAAAATAATCTTAACATTTTCATAAGAAAATAATTTTTTTTTCGAATATTTTGCGACATAGAATGACAGTTTCAGAAAGGGGCCTGCGACAGTCAAAGGGTTAAGAAAAGTGTGAACTCCTGACAGGATATGCCACTCTGCATTTGTTCTCCAAGGTTTGTAGATGTCATATGTACACCAGATCTAATTCAGTTAGCCTCATAGACTCTGTTTTCTCTTATAACACCTCTGACGTTTTCATAGCGAGAATGTGTGACCACTCCCGACCACAATCCTCCTCCCTCCGCCGTCCATGCAGTGACATATTCTATTCATTCTAGAGCGTATATCAGGTTTCTATGTTATTTATATTGTTTATTATGTCATATTAGATGAATTGTGACAGATAAATAAGCCTCCTGAGAGCCTCCTGGGAGCAGGAATTCAGCTGGAACAAATTAATTCCATTTCAATTAATTTAAATGAGGAAAATTGGCCCAGCATATGAACAAATCAGAATATGAACAAGTCCATGGAACGGATTAAATTCGTAACTCGAGGTTCCATTGTATGTGCATTTTATCACTCTGGGATGCTTAATGTCATAGAATATTATATGTAGGTGGGGTGGCCTGGTATGGTAGCCTCACTGGCTACCATACATACCATACCTGATTTCTTAAAATAAATACTACGCATCTGACTCTAGATTAAGACTACAAATATTTTAAGGTAAGTAATGAGTGTACTATACAGTGGACCCTCGCCTAATGATATTAATCCGTTCCTGAGAGCTCAACGTTAGGCGAAATTATCGTTAGGCGAATTAATTTTCCCCATAAGAAATAATGGCAATCAAATTAATCCGTTCCTGACACCCCAAAGTATGAAAAAAAAAAAATTTACCACATGAAATATTAATTTTAATACACACAAACTGAAGACATGCACAGTTACATGACGCTTACCTTTATTGAAGATCTGGTGATGATTGATGGGATGGGAGGAGGGGAGAGTGTGGATGGTGTAAATGTTTAGAAGGGGAATCCCCTTCCATTAGGACTTGAGGTGGCAAGTCCTTTTCTGGGGTTACTTCCCATCTTCTTTTAATGCCACTAGGACCAGCTTCAGAGTCACTGGACCTTTGTCACACAACATATCTGTCCATAGAGGCCTGTACCTCCCATTCCTTTATGACATTCCTAAAGTGTTTCACAACATTGTCAGTGTAATAGCCAGTGTAATTCTTAAATCTCTCAAACCAACCTTTGCTGGCCTTAAATTCACTCACATCACCACTAGTTGCAGGCATTTTTCTAATTAAATCATCATGCAACTTCCTAGCCTTTTCACATATGATCACTTGAGAGATGCTATCTCCTGCTATCTGTTTTTCGTTTACCCACACCAATAACAGTCTCTCAACATCTATCACTTGCGGTCTCTGTTGCGAAAACAAAGTTGCACCTTTGACAAGAACAGCTTCCTTGATTGCCGTGTTCTTGGTCACAATAGTAGTGATGGTTGATTAGGGTTTTGTGTACAACCTGGCCAGCTCGGAGACACGCACTCCACTTTCATACTTAGCAATGATCTCTTTCTTCATATCCATAGTAATTCTCACCCTTTTTCCTGTAGGGTTGGCACTAGAAGCTTTCTTGGGGCCCATGGTGACTTATTTTGCAGGTGTAATCACTAAAAAGGCTATGATAATATGAAATGTTCCGATTGTATGCTTGGATGTGACCGCGGTGGCTGGCTTGTAAACACTGGCACCCACGGAGCAAGTGAGGTGGGCTCAGGCCGCACATGGACGCGTCTCGAACGAATCATGTTGAGCAAGTTTTTTAGCGCTAGCCGAGGCAAAATTTTTGCGCTAAAATGTATCGCTAGGCGGATTTAACGTTATGCGATGCTGTCGTTAGGCGAGAGTCCACTGTATGTGTATTTTACTTTTTTAATTTGTTTTTTAATGCTAGTTCTATTGCAAACTTAATATATGTTAGTGTAAATTTGCTATCTAGTATTTGTATGCATTTATAAGTGAAAAAAAAAAAAAAGTGTGTTCCACTTTACGGTGGTAGCCTGGAACCTAACCTGCTGTATAAGTGGGGCCCTACTGTACTGTATGATTTTTGGTAAAGTAACATTTATGAAGGGGTTCAGGGAAACCGGCAGGCTGGACTTGAGTCCTGGAGATGGGAAGTACAGTGCCTGCACTCTGAAGGAGGGGTGTAAATGTTGCAGTTTAAAAACTGTAGTGTAAAGCATCCTTCTGGCAAGACAGTGATGGAGTGAATGATGGTGAAAGTTTTTCTTTTTCGGGCCACCCTGCCTTGGTGGGAATCGGCCAGTGTGAGAATAATAATAAAAAAAATTTTCTCAATTGTTTATTGGGCTATCATATTGAAACTTGGGCAGTGTATGATGGAAAGATGCCTCTTAACATAAACCAAGAATAAAAAAAAAATGGATGATAGATAAGGGAGTTCACTTCTCAGCCATTAACTGCCTCTGGTATATTTTCGTATGGTTTTTATGGTTGTATTCTCATTTTTTTGGTCTCATTTGATAGAATGGAAGATCTATTACAGAAATAGATATGTTTTTGATTGGTTTCATGACGAAAATTACCTTGAAATTGAGCTCAAAGTAGCGTAAATATTTGATTTTTGCCGATGGTCAGTGAACTTAGTTAAGTAAGTCAAGTTGGTTAGTTTTATTAAGTGTATTCTAACCTAACCACTCTGTAATCTGGCAAACTCAGTAATCTAGCACACTACAGTTCTCAATGATGCCAGATTTGTGATGGAGGACCTATACCACCACCATCATCTTCGCTTTCCATATTTTGGTTCCCCCATGTGGCTCCAGGTATTCCTAGTCAGTCTCCTTGTGACTGAAATCACCCATAGCTAGTAACTTTATCCTACCCAGGGTGAACCCTTCTGGCCACCTCAGCTAGTGTGTCCACTATTGCTGTGTTGCTCTCTTGGCCTCCTGCTGTTCTTTGACAGGTTGTACATCACTGCAGTTACCACCTTAAAGGTTTCCAGACTGAGCTGTTCCTACTTTGTAGTCCCTTTTGCCCATTCTGTCCATTCCTTCCATTTCCTCAAGTCCCCACTGGTTTTTGATGAGCAGTGCAACTTCTCCTCCCCTAATGTCTTTTCTCAGGATCTGATAACTGGATGGAAAGATCATGTCTGTTATCATCCCCCATGAGTTTCATTTCTGTGTGTATTATGATGTCTTGGGACATCTTGATTCTGTCATTCCACTCCTTACATTTTTTTGGGTTTTTCCCATCTGCATTTGTGTACCAAAACCTTTCAGCCCCTAATCTGTGGTCTGAGGGGTTTTCGTTGGGGTTGGGAAAGTGGGAGACCGGGGAAATACTGTAAGGGGGTTTCGTAAATTTGGAGTTTTTGTGGGTGGGGGGAGGGGAGGTGCGTGCTGTTGGTAGGCATGGGGTTTTTGGGGTTAGGTGTTTGGTTTTCAGGGGGGGTTTTTTGGGGTTTTGAGAGCATTCTGCAGGTGGTTCTGAGGGGGGGTTTACGCCTCTCCTCACTTCCCCAAGACTCTTTTACCAACAACTCAGAGTTCAATGGGTCTTGATGATTGTTTTGTATATGTCAAGAATTGGATCATGAACGGGAAATGCAGTCTAAATTGCCAAGCATCTCATCCCCTCCTACACCCACTCATACCTAGCTTTCACTTTCCAAGACTACATATTTTTACAATTTGAAATTTTATTGTGCACCCATAGGAAGAAGAGTAGAAGTGAGCAGCACTTGGAAGAGGAAAAAAAAAAGGGGAAAAAGGGGAAAGTCAAAAAAAGTTACAGTAAAGGGGTTTAGCGGGTGTGTTCATCTGTGTGTTACATTCTTGGTGCATGTGGCAGTTTTAAAAAATGATTAAACTCAGTGAAAAAGGTATGTCGAGGGTAAAATCAAATAATGAGATTGTAAAAATAATTGCCTGGAATGCTTTAACCCTTTGACTTTTTTTGGTTCTTTTTTTAAACGTCTTAGAGCTGTGTGTTTGATGATTTAAAACACCAAATTTAAACAAGCAGGAAAAGTGGGAGTCCCACATGTAAAGGAAAAGGGGCTCCATGGGCAGTGTGCACCTTAAATGCCCGACAAAAAGTTTACCCTAATTTTATTAAGTTAGTAAAATAACAAGGCTTAAAAAAACACACAAGGTAAAAAGTTTTTCACAGTACCCAAAATTACTTATTTAAAGTACAGTGGACCCCCCCCTAACTTTTATTTCAATCCAGAATCTGTTTGGGTGCTGTTACAGACCGAATTTTTTTAACCCCTAGAAATATTGGAATTAGATTGCGTTTTTTCAGACCCCCAAAAATAACCTAAACAAAAGCCTTACAAAAATACCTTTAATTGGTCGAGTTTGGGGGGACGTTAGGGGGCCCGGGGGGTCCCTGTATTTTGTAATGTTAATGTAGGGAGAGAGGTGAGTTTAGTACTTATTTGTAGGGAAATCAGGGGTGAAGGTCCCAGGGAGGGGCCCTGGCTCCCCGCTCATACATAATATACGATATTTAACCCTTTCGGGTCCGCCCTTAGATTAAAGGTTTTATGTTTGGGGCCAAAACCCTAGATCTATGCCAAAATTTTTTGCGGCGTCCCAAAAATTTGAGCGAAAAAGCTGGTGGCCTACATTGAGGAAAGGATTGTGTGGTGTGGTGTGCCATAAACAAAATTCCCAGTTGCCTGCATAGTATTTTGGGAACGCCGGCTGGGTTCCCTTTTGCCACCATGCCTCGTCGAAAGGGCAGCTCTCCCCTCCAAGAAAATTGGGACTCTCGTCTTCCTATCTGATATTTTCTGACCCCTGTGGAAGGGGAAAAATAAGACGAATTCTTTGACTTTGATCAGTTAGTGACTGAAAGGAATGACCAGGATATCGATAATAGTGCAGAAAACCATGACGATCCTCAACCTTCTACCTCTGGTGTGGGCACTCCTCAGTCATGGTCAGTTGTACCTCATCGCAAGAGAAAATTATTATTTTTGTGTGGCCAGGCCTCTGACTTCAGTAATGATGATGATAGTGACATGGATTGTGATTCTATTGCTCTTGACGATCATTCGAGTAGTGATAGTGAGGAAATGTATTCACCAGTGAAGCGTCTGTATATACGCCGCCACATGTGCTCGTACTGTTCCCTATGCAGTGCCCAGGGGACGGAGTACATACACAAATAACCCGCACATGAAAGAGAGAAGCTTCTCTCTTTTATGTGCAGGTTATTTGTGTATCATTCCAGTCACAGTATTGTGCCTTTTTTGTTATTTATTGACAGAGTACATCCCGTGGCCCTACACCAGGAATAGAGAGTGAAAGTGAGGATGATGTGGCTACACTTGGCATGGATAGACCCCAGTTATCAGTAGGTGGTGGTAGTGGTGATGGTAGTGCCACGGCCATGCGTGACTCACCAGCCTAGGCTGGGGCCCACGCTGCTGACTCCTCAGTTCAAGGACAAAGCGGAGCATCAGCCACCAGCCCTCCACAACCACAACTACCAGCACAACCAGCCTATGATGTCCAGTATCCACCAGCAAACTGTATCTGGGATTGGCAGCAAAATCCCAATTTTGTTCCCAAGCCCCACCAGTTTGATGACTCTCAAAGTGGAATTCTACCTACTTGTCCCCTTGGAACCACTGCCAATTAACAGGAATATTTTGAACTATTTATTGACCAGCCCTTGATGGAAACTATTGTCAGGGAAAGTAATAAGTATTTTGAGTACACCAGGCAAATACGATATATCACCACAGTCAAGATACACCGGTGGAAAGAGACATTTTGCAGAAATGTATTTGTTTTTTGCAACAATAAGCTTAGCCTAGTCTTAAGATAAAAAAGCATACTAGCCACGATCGACAAATTTCTACCCTGCTTCAGTGAAACTCCCGTGAACAGGTTTATCTTACGTTTGTATGTTGATTCTTTGAAAAAAACCAGGCCTGACAGAAGTGCGGTTTTTATACAAGTTTAGAAATTTTTTATGTATCTGAAGAAAAGTTCAACAGTACTTTATCTTTTTCAAGAATTTGTACTTGATAAATCTTTGATTTTTTTTAAAAAGGTAGACTGCATTCAAACAGAAATATACCGATAAAGGGGCGCTTTTGGTGTAAACAGTTTGTACTCTTGATGTGACAGTCCCCGGGTATTGGATTTTTTGGGATAAACAGGAAGTAAAACAGTAAAAGTACCAGGATGTTATTGGGTATCAGGTGACGTAGTGGAAGCAGACCCCTTTATTTTGGTAAGGGGCCCATATATTATATACCGAAACTGGTACACAAGCCCTTTATCATGATTTCTTGTGAGTGAACAAGAAAATTGTGTGTGGCATATGGTTCTAATATAAATATATCCCCAGTTAAACGCAGGTGTCGTGATGATAGGTGCAGGTGTTTACTCCCTTTTCTCATGGTTTTTGGTGGCTAAAACAGATGTCCATTGTTGGAACCATTCACCGTTGCGAAATGCAAGACAGTGGGAAAATTGATAGAATGATAATGAACTATTCAAAAACCAGTGACAGTGATTGTACACAAAACATGCGCTTGGGGTTGACAAATGGAATGCAGATTGGCTTTGTTTATTTGTTTATAAAAGTTACAAGTTGAAATGTCCTCTCAGAACTTTCAATGCTCATTTTTATAATAGACCAAGTGAAAAACTGGGGAAAAGACCCCATATGGTAATTTTGTTTGTCTGTTTTCAGACAATCATAAGAAATACCCGGGGAACAACAGTTTCAACACATCCCGAAAATCCACAGGGTATATACCCAAGCGTTTGAGGAGGGGAAGGTATCATTTCATAAAAAAAGCTTTGTGCAACTAAGAAAAAAATTTTTAAAGAAGCATTGTCTGGCACAAACAAAACGATGGCAACAAAGACGCAAAGACACTCGGTTTATGTGCGAGGAATGTAAGGTACCTCTGTGCATGGTGCCTTGTTTCAAGGAGTTCCACAAGCTCCAGCAGTTCTAAAACCATGTCCAGTGATTGTAAATATATAAATATATGATAGAACATTAATATTATACAAGATTTGTGCATGTTTATTGTAATAAACAAAAGTGGTAAACAATAATATGATAACTTTAGTGCAGTTATTGTGTTCAATACAGTGAGTTTATATACATACATTATATTTAGTATTGGTCTCTCAGGCCCCAAATGTTAGTAGGAAAAGAAAAAAATTAGAAAAGAAAAGAAAAAACTATAAAAAACGGAAAATAAAGTAATGCGTGTATGTGGAAATCGTCGATGTTGCCGCCACCTGGTCATTTTGAGTCAACTTCTTGGCACTGTATCTCAGTAAGTACTGATCAGAAATTTTTATTTTGTTTTATTACCTTCACAAAAATATACTCTTTAATTCTATAAGAAAAATAAATTTTTTTTTTTTTTTTCAAAATTTCTTGGACACTTCCGATTTTGGCCTTGGACCCTGAAAGGGTTAAAACATCCCAGAGAGTTAAAATACACATACAGTACACTCATTATTTACCTTTAAATATGTGTAGTCTTAATATAGGAAGAGAGGTGAGTAGTATTTATTTGTAGGAAGTCAGTGTAGGTAGCCGGTAGGTGTAGCCCGCCTGGGCTACACCTACTGGCTACCTACACTGTGGTCCAGAGCCATATTATTAGTATTGACATACCTTGTTCACTGAATTTAATCATTTCTAACAACTGCCTTTAGATGCCATCATAAACAATGGGAGAAGTAATGAATAATTCATGCCGAAAATTGTAAACAAATCCGGAGTGGGGGAGTGGCTGGCTCAAATGCAGATTTATACACGTTTTCTCTGATGGCTTAGCAGAGAAAACCTAATGTTGTCCCTCAGGCCAGCTACCACACAGGACCACAAGTATTATTATCAGAGCACATATAAAATATGCAATAAATGCCAGACAACAAGTTTACACTAATTTATATTAAGTTAGCAATAGAAATAGGCATTAAAAACACCATAAAACGTAAGATACACACAGAGTACACTTATTACTTGCCTTAAAATATTAATATTAACCCCTTGACTGTCACAACCCCCAATCCTAAGGTGTCTCCTGGTGTCGCAAAATTTAAAAAAAAAAAAAAAAAAAAAAAATTCTTACGAAATGATAGAGAATCTTTTCCCGATTGTAATGACACCAAAAAAAACAAAATTTGATGGAAAACTGATGGAATTATGCTTTCGCGAAGTTAGCGACCTCGGCGATATTTACAAATCGGCGATTTCACCCACTTTGAGCCCTATTTTCGGCTAATTCCATTGTTCCAGTCGACCAAACTCATAGCTATTTCTTTTGAACTCCGTTTTTCCTATCGATTGAGTGCAAGAAACTGCCCATTTATTGATTTCAACTACCCAATAACGTGGTCAGAAATTTGCAATTTGGCCAATTTCACGAAAACTAAAAAATATGACAATTTCAAAATAAGGTCCAGAATGAACAGTGCAGACATTCCTGGCTCTAAAATAACATTTTCTTTGTTCATCAGTCATGTCTCCAGGCCCCTCTGATATTATTCTTGCTTTCTATTTTGAATTTTTATTCAAACAAAAAATAGAAGATTTACTATTATGCAGACTACTGCAATACTGTAATAATTGTATAAATAACATCAACCCATTCATGACTGCATATTAGAATGGCTAGTTGGACATTTATTGGATAATGACATCATTTGTTTACTTTTGAACATCGGCAAAAATCAAACATTTCCCCTACTTTGAGCTCCATTTCCAGGTTCTTTTTATAGTAAAATCAATCCAAATCACCTCTATTTCTATAATATGTTTTCTATTCTATCATTTGAGACCAAGAAAACGAGAATACAATCATAAATACTATACGAAAATAGACCACTAAGTTGGCATTTTAATTAAAAAAAAACGGTTGGAGTTTTTTTTTTCTCATTATGCACTGCGTGCTCCAGGATTTTTTATATGGTGCACACTGACCACACAGACCCATTCTCTCACATGTGGGCCTACCAGCTTTCTTCTTCTTGATTTGAAGTGCTAGAATTTATGAGTATATATACGTCAAGCACGGTACCTCGTAAGACATATATATATGGCCGCAACAGTCAAAGGGTTAATACATGTATGTGAGAGGTGAGTGGCAGGGTGTTTATTGAATAAAATCAATGACACACCATCATCCTCTAACTTGGCACTTAACCCTTTCAGCATCGACAGGCCCTCTCCCAGACTTGTTCTCAGGGTCGCCAAAATTAAAAAAAAAAAATATTTTTTCTTATGAAAAGATTTTTTTTTTTTTTTTTTAAATCTACAAAATTTTTTTACCATCAATACTTACCGAGATATGGAAGCGTGAAGTTGACAGACAATGACCGGCATACGGTAACATCGCTGACTGCCGGTCACCAGGTATTACTTTATTTTTTTGGGTACTATTTTCTATTATTTTTTAATTTTATTTTCCAAGTAACTTTTATGGCCTGTGAGACCAATATGAGCACTGTTTTGTAAGTTATTTCTTTTTCTATACTACACAATAACTGCATAAACACTATTGTCACTGTTTTGTTGACAAAAAATATTTACACAAACGAACAATACAAAATGTTGTTTTTTACTATTTTTCTATATTTTCTATACACATATACAGTCACAAGGAATGTTTCTAGAAGTTCTGAAGCCTGTGGAAGTCTTTGAAATATGGTGTCATGCACATAGGTGTTTTACACTCCTCACACATAAAACGAGTGTCTCTGCATTGTTGTGGGCATTTTTTGTATGTGCACAGACGTAACACATCTTCTGAGCCTTTTTCTTGAAAGCAGTAGCAGGCAGTTGTATTAGGAAGTGATCACCATGCTTCAGACGAGAAGGTAGTTGTTGATAATTTAGTGGACGGTTTTCTATTGCAGGTGTTGTCCCTTGGTACTTGAGTACTATTTGTGTGATGACAGACAAACAGAATTTGCCATATGGTGGTTTGTTTCTGGTCCTCATCTTATACATATTATAAGCATTGAGCTTGGAAATGTCCAGAATATGGAAAAAGAGTTTTATGCACCACTTAAAACTCTTGCGAACCCAATCAGCAAACCTAATCTGCATGTCACATTTGTCCACTGAGCACATATTGAGGGTGTAATTAATCACAGCTGCAAGTTTTAGAATGGGTTCATTGCTCTCTCTATGCTGCCTGCCAGTGTTTGTCATTTTGTTAGGGTGAACTGATGACAACAGTGTGACATCTCTTTTGTCATGCCACCGAAATGCCATGATGTCATTGGCAGCAAACGCCTGCACCTCACCTCTATGAGTGCCAGCGTCGAACCTGGACGTATGTTTACGATTTGCATGCACTGTGCCACACACATCTGTCATGTTCACTCGCAAAACATCACTGAGTGAGGGGCTTGCGTATCAGTTATCAGTATATAATATATGCCCCTTACCAAGGTATGGTTCTATCATTGTTCTAACCACATCACCAGAGATGCCCAATAATTTCCTGGTACTTTGCAATGTATAACTTCCAGTGAACACCATAATATCCAATACAAGACCACTGTAGCAATCACAAAGCACAAACAACTTTATACCAAAGCATTTCCTCTTGCTTTGTATGTACTGCTTGAAAGAGAGTCTTCCTTTGAACAGAATGAAAGACTCATCAATTACAAGCTTCCTGAAGGGATAAAAATACATATTGAATTTCTCTTTCAGATTCACAAACACATTCCTAATCTTACATAACCTGTCGTTTCTGTCAGGCCTGGTTTTGTCTGAGAAGTGAAGCATACGTAATAGTAGCACAAATCGATTCACTCCCATTATTTCACTGAAACCTGGGGTTGCAATCAGGCGGTCTGTTGACCAGTATGATTTCACAGTGTGCTTATACACATGTGGCATGAGCATTATTGTTCAAATTCAAATTCAAATTCAAAGTTTATTCTCTATAAGGATTACAATGCTGAGTTTACAGAAATTTGGTTATTGTTTGGTTTACATGTAGTAAAATTGTGATTACAGAGTGTACCACTAGAACGCTTAGCATGGCTAGGCATTTCGGGCATACTTAGTTTTATTCTTAATTGTAAAATATTACAAATTATGAGGTAAGTTGGTATTATGGCTAAGTGACTAAATACTAGTTTGTGAGTTTAGCAATGTGAATGCTTTTGTTTTGGCACAGTATATAGTTTCAGTATTGGAGTATCACAGGATTCATTATTTTAAGACTGAGATTAATATTTCTGTTTATGGTCAAATGAGTGAGCGAGTGTAAGTGTGAACCACCAGGTGGTATTCGTGTAGTTAGTTGACTGGGTGTATCAGGGAGATAAGATGTTTTCTAATGGTAGTTTTGAAGGTGATGAATGTGTCTGCAGTTCTAGAGTTCTCAGGTAGGGTATTCCAGATTTTAGGGCCTTTGACATACATTGAATTTTTGTAAAGGTTTAGTCGGGCACGGGGAATGTCGTAGAGATGTTTGTTTCTGGTGTTATGCCTGTGGGTTCTGTCACAACTATCAAGAAAGCGTTTTAGGTCAAGGTTGATATTAGAGTTTAAGGCCCTGTAGATATAGATTGCACAGTAGTAAGTGTGGATGTACTGAACTGGGAGTAAGTTTAGATCTTTGAAGAGTGGGGGGGTGTGCTGCCAGGGATGGGATTTAGTGATTATTCTTACTGCAGCTTTTTGTTGGGTTATTATTGGCTTTAGGTGTGTTGCTGCAGTTGATCCCAAGCACAAATAGCGTAGGTGAGGTATGGATAAATAAGTGAGTGGTATAGTGTGAGAAGGGCATTTTGCGGCACGTAGTATCGTATCTTGGAGAGGATCCCAACCGTTTTGGATACTTTTTTGGCTATATGCTGGATATGGGTGCTGAAATTCAGGTTGTTGTCAAGGTATAAGCCTAGGAATTTTCCCCCATTATTTCTGGTAATTAGAGTGTTGTCAATCTTAATGTTAATTTGTGCATCTCCTGCTCTGCTACCAAACATAATATAGTAAGTTTTGTCAGTGTTAAGCGTAAGTTTATTGGCTGTCATCCAAGTCGATATTTTAATCAGCTCCTCATTCACAATGGTGTTGAGGGTGGCAAGATTAGGGTGAGAGATGACATAAGTCGTGTCATCAGCAAAGAGAATGGGTTTCAGGTGTTGGGATACGTTTGGAAGGTCATTGATGTATATGAGGAAGAGCAGGGGACCAAGGACACTTCCCTGCGGAACTCCAGTATCAAGTGGCCGTGTTGCTGATGCTGTGTCTTTAATGGTGACGTACTGATACCTATTAGTAATGTAAGATTTGAAATAAGCAAGCGCATGGCCTCTTATACCGTAGTGGTCAAGTTTGTGGAGTAGGATTTCGTGGTTTACTGTGTCAAAAGCTTTTCTTAGGTCAATAAAAATTCCTAGTGGATATTCCTTATTTTCCAATGCTGTGTAAAGCAGATCTAGCATTTTTATGATTGCATCATTAGTGCTTTTATTTTTCCTGAATCCAAACTGGCAGGAGTTGAGTATGTTTTGAGCCGTTATAAATGAATACAGTCTCCTGTGCACGAGTTTCTCAAAGATTTTGGATAGCAATGGTAAGTTAGATATTGGCCTATAGTTGTTTAAGTCTGTAGGGTCACCACCTTTATGTATTGGTGTAACCCTTGCCATCTTGAGTAGTTTCGGGAAGGAGCTAGTCTCTATTGACTTGTTAAAAAGTAATGAAATAGCATGCGAAAGGACATGGGCCGCTCGCTTGTACAGTAATGGTGGGACATGAGACAGATTCCCCGAGTTATTTTTAAGTGACTTTATGATCTCAATGACTTCCGTGGGCTCAGTTGGTGCAAGATAGAAGGAATTAGGGAAATTTCCATCTAGGTAGTCCCCAGCATGGGCATTGGTATGTGGGATTTTACTGGCGAGATTAGATCCTATGTTTGAGAAGAAGTCGTTTATCTTGTTAGCTGTGTCAGTGGGATTAGTGGTGTTTTCATTAGGTTTAGTAAGGACAATATTCTTGGTTTTTCTCAGTTTGTGGGTCCCTAGAATCTGAGAGAGTGTTTTCCAGGTCTTTTTTATATCTCCTCTAGTGTCTGTGAATCTACTGGAGTAGTATAGTTGTTTGGCTTTTTTTATTACTTTGGTGAGAGCTGATGAATAGTGTTTAAGAGTATCTTTGTGTATTAAGCCCTGTCTATATTGCTTTTCATATTGGTGTTTCTTGTCAATGGATTTCAGAATGGTGCTGGTTAGCCATGGGCAACCAAGCCGTTTGTTTGTGATCTGTTTTGTTTTTATAGGACAATGTTTGTTGTATAGTCTCAGTAATTTGTTAAGAAAGATGTCTGTCCAGTCATCAATACCATTGGCCTTGGAGAATTCTGTAGGCCAGAAAAGAAAAGAAAAGATACATCTCAGCCACAGTTGTCTCCTTCCACTTGTGTAGACATGATTTTGGTGAAAGTATTGTTTGCCACGGTGTTCTCGTAGTATCTGACAATAATTTCCATCAGGGGCTCGTCAAAGAATAACTCGAAACATTCCGGTTCACTGGCATTGTTCCCCAGTGTACAACATGGCCGTATTCCACTTTGGCTGTCATCAAACTGGTGGGGATTTGGAACAAAATTGACAGCTTACTGCCAATCCCAGGTGCAGTCTGCTGGCGGGTACTGGACATTGACAGGTGGTTGTGGTTGTTGTGGAAGTTGTGGTTGTGGAGGCTGGTGTGGTGGGTGGGTGGGGGATGGTGGCCTTTGTTGTAGATCAGCTGAGGCAGCAGCGTGGGTGGCAGCATGGGTGGCAGCATGGCCCACTGCTGGTGCCTCACGGCTGACACCACCACTGCCACCACCATGCACATTTTCCATCCCAATTGCAACACTATCATCTTCATTTTCACTGTCTGTTCCTGTTGTACAGCCACGGGATGCACTCCAAGATGTACTCCTTCCCCTTGGAAGGAGAATATTCCACTTCACTATCACTACTGGAACTGTTTTCAAGAGCTTGTAGTTCATATTCAATATCACTATCATCACCAGTGCTCACATCTGAGTCCGGGATTTGGGAAAATAGGAATTTCCTCTTTTATTCTGGTACAACTGAACGTGAACAAGACGGCCCAGCAGCAGAGGTGGAAGGCTGAGGGTCGTCTGGGTTTTCCTCACTATTACCGATATTATGGTCATTAGTTTCGGTCACAACCCCACCAAATCCTTGCAACTCATCTTCACTGGCACTTTCATCTGTATTAGAACTTCCAATGGGGAACAAAAGTGTCCCAGTTCGCCGAGGAGTGAGGAACTTCTTACCGTGAGGCATGGTGAACACTGTCTACTAAAATGGCGTTCCCACAATGTGCCACTGGGTCCCAGATTTTTTTCTACTGTGCACATTGACCACACACACCCATTCTCTCTCATCTAGGCCTACCAGCCTTTCCCCGCGAGATTTGAAGGCACTAGAATTTATGCGTACTAGTACGTAAAAAAACCCTGGCACGTAAGCCGTACAAATACGTCGGAAACCCTGAAAGGGTTAAAGCAAGAGGCTTATGACTCCTCTTTTTATCACAGCTAACCTTAGACGCTATCGTCAATGAGAGCCAACTAGTTAACGAAAGAATAAACGAGAGAGAGAACTAGATACAGAGTTCAGACAATATAAGAATACAAACTGAACAGGTAGTGGGCGATCGCTTGATCAGGCAAAATAAATGCGTATTAATATGTGTCTACTTTTAGTTCATTCACGTACGTTTGTAAGAGTTTGTAAAACATTTACCTCAATATTTTTTTATTATAATAATAATTACCTCACAATACAAATACTCTTACATTGTGTACAAGTTGTACAAGTTAGTACAGGATAAACAAACAGCAACACACCATTTTTAGAGTGAATGAAGATATTATTATTATTATCATAATAAAAAGCACTAAACCCACAAGGGTCATGAAGTGCTATATATAGAGTGAAGGCATACGAAAAGAATATTTTTCTACTTTTTTTTTTTTTTTTTTTTTAACAAGTCGGCCGTCTCTCACCGAGGCAGGGTGACCCAAAAAGAAAGAAAAAATCACCAAAAAGAAAATAATTTCATCATCATTCAACACTTTCACGTCACTCACACATAATCACTGTTTTTGCAGAGGTGCTCAGAACACAACAGTTTAGAAAAAATAATTCATAGACGCATGTATTCCTACCTCGTTTCGCACAACATATTAAACCCTTGTCAGTTTGGATCAGGAATAATAATAAGCACAAATGATGCTATCATACACACGCTAGAACTAATATATACTGCACTTGAAAAGAAAGAAGTCCCGCTGGGCATTTTCATTGATTTATGTAAAGCTTTCGATACAGTCGACCATGAACTGCTGTACTCCAAATTAATGCACTAAGGTATCAGAGGCCACTCCTTCAACTACCTAAAATCATACTTTAGTAACAGAATTCAATATGTGTATGCAAATGATGCAAACTCTTCCACACAACCAATCACAGTAGGAGTCCCACAAGGAAGCGTCCTTGGACCACTCCTCTTTCTCATGTACATCAATGATCTACCGAATGCATCACAGCTACTCAAACCCATATTATTTGCAGATGACACTACATATGTCTTTTCCCACCCAAACACAGTCATACTAGCAAACAGTCAATGCTGAATTACAGAAAATATCTGCCTGGATGATGACTAACAAACTTACCCTGAACACTGGTAAAACCTATTTCATTCAGTTTGGAAACAAAGCTGCAAATAATCCAATTAACATTATGCTAAATGGATCATCAGTCACAAGACTCACAGAGGGAAAATTCCTAGGTATCCACCTTGACATTAGCCTTAAGTTCCGGACACACATACAACAAATCACCAAGAAAATCTCCAAGACTGTAGGCATACTATCAAAGATAAGGTACTACGTTCCACAATCAGCTCTCCTGGCACAGTACCATTCACTCATATACCCTTATCTTACATATGGAATTTGTGCATGGGGATCAACAACATCCAATCTCCTAAAACCCCTAATAACCCAGCAAAAGGCAGCAGTAAGGATGATAACAAATTCTCACTCCCGCCAGCATACTCCACCAATTTTCGAAAGTCTGAATCTGCTCACCATTAAGAACATCCATACTTATTCATGTGCCTACTACATACACAGAACAATACACGCAAATATAAACCCTCCACTCAAACTTCTCCTCACCAACCTAAACAGGACACATGACCACAACACAAGACACAGATCTCTTTTTGATATACCTCATGTCCGTATCACACTGTGTAAAAACTCTATGCACATAAAGGGCCCCAAAATATGGAATTCATTACCAGAAGATATTAAAGTAACCCAGTCTGAAAATAAATTTAAGACTCTTCTCAAAAGCTGTTTAATCATCCTAGACTAAATGCTAAATACTCATCTATGTACTCCCACATCATAACTGAAACAATCACTTTGAACCTTTTATCCATTGTTGACAGGAATATAATTGAATCATTGTTTTCCCCCAAAAAAGTATTTTCAAATATAAATATATCTTTGTATTATACAAATTTTGATTCATTCATAATTAATATTCTACTGTGCAACTATGAAATAATTACTTTCCTACTGTACAACTATGATATACTCCTTAGTGTTAAGTAGACTGTAAGTCAATAATGTTAAGTTGGCCCATAATGCCTAGGCATAATAGAGGCTCTCTTTGCATTGCAACCCACTATTGTAAATATAAAATCTCAATGTACTGTTTGCAAAGACATACAGTAAATAAATAAATAAATAAATAAATAAATAGAAGCATATACTATGTATAAAGATACACAACATATCCCGCCAAACTGCTAATATCCCGAACCCCTCCTTTAGAGTGCAGGCATTGTACTTCCCATTTCCAGGACTCAAGTCTGACTGAATCCCTGAATCCCTTCACTAAATATTATCCTGCTCGCACTCCAACAAATCATCAGGTCCCAAATACCATTCATCTCCATTCACTCCTATCGAACACGCTCATGCACACCTGCTGGAAGTTCAAGTCCCTCGCCCACAAAACCTCCCTTACCCCTTCCATCCAACCTATTCGAGGATGACCCCTACCCCACCTTCCTTCCTTTACAGATTTATACGCTCTCCATGTCACTCTACTTTGATCCATTCTCTCTAAATGACAAAACCACCTCAACAACCCCTCTTCAGCCCTGTGACTAATACTTTCATTAACTCCACACCTTCTCCTAATTTCCACACTCCGAATTTTCTGTATAATATTTGCACCACACATTGCCCCTAGACAGGACATCTCCACTGCCTCCAACCTCCTCCTCACTGCTGCATTCACAACCCAAGCTTCACATCCATATAAGAGTGTTGATACTACAATACTTTCATACATTCCCTTCTTTGCCTCCATAGACAACGTTTTTTGTCTCCACATATACCTCATTGCACCACTCACCTTTTTTCCCTCGTCAATTCTATGATTAACCTCATCCTTCATAAATCCATCCACCAGCACGTCAACTCCCAAGTACAGGTCCGCCATCACAAATCCGGCAATCAGTTATTCGGTTCCTTCAGTTATTCGGCACTAATTTTGGCTAGCATAATTTCAAATTTCCAGGGTCGCCACACCAACCTGCTGGTACTGTTTGGTGGTGCTACTTGCTGCATAAGTCATTCTAATTTCTTTTTCTCCATTTATTGTTTTAACCTGCTTACTTTTAGCCCTAGCCATGGTTCCAATGAATAAAAGAAATGCTTCTCATTATGTAAAGCATCTACACAGTACATTATCCATTAAAGATAAGGTGGCTTTGAAGCCACTGTTGGTTGCCATGACCTCAGTCTCATGAAGCAGGAGAATATGCTTTATTATTACGCTAATATCAACACTACAGCTTATTTACCTATCACAATTGATCTAATATGACATAAGAAAGAATATAAATAGCATAAAACATGTTAAATACTCCAGAATGAATAATATTTGGCATAATACCGAGCAGTTCGACAGAGTTATGAAGAGGATATGGTAAACAAATACCATTCTCCTATCCTTGTCTTGGGGGCTTATATTAGAGAAAACAGAGTATAGCACAGGGCTAACTATGATATACACTCGTACTCCACCATAAACATGAAACAAAAAAGTTATTTTCTCTCGATAGATTATCACACATAGCAGCATATGTGTAGAGAACCTAGGATAACCCCTAAAAAGTCAGCGTAGCTTATTTTTAGTACCTGACTTGGATTAGCCATATATGATTTTTGGTAAATACAGTGGACCCCCGCATAACGCTATTAATCCGTTCCTGAGAGCTCAGTGTTATGCGAAATTATCGTTATGCGAATTCATTTTCCCCATAAGAAATAATGGAAATCAAATTAATCCGTGCAAGACACCCAAAAGTATGAAAAAAAAATTTTTTTACCTCATGAAATAATAGTTTTAACACACACAAGCTTAAGAAAACATGCACAGTTACATGACACTTACCTTTATTGAAGATGTGGTGATGATTGATGGGATGGGAGGAGGGGAGACTGGATGGTTTTAGTGTTTAGAAGGGGAATCCCCTTCCATTAGGACTTGAGGTGTCAAGTCCTTTTCCGGGGTTGCTTCCCTTCTTCTTTTAATGCCACTAGGACCAGCTTCAGAGTCACTGGACTTCTGTCGCACAACATATCTGTCCATAGTGGCCTGTACCTCTCGTTCCTTTATGACTTTCCTAAAGTGTTTCACAACAGTGTCAGTGTAATAGTCACCAGCACGGCTTGCAATAGCTGTCTGAGGGTGATTTTCATCCATGAAGGTTTGCACTTCAAGCCACTTTGCACAGATTTCCTTAATCTTTGAAGTAGGCAACTTCTTCAATTTCTCTCTCCCTTCCTCTGAAGCAATTTCCTCAGGTGTGGCCTCTTGCTGTTGAAGTTGATCTAGCAGCTCATCAGTGGTTAGTTCTTCATTGTCCTCCTCCACCAACTCTTCCACATCCTCCCCACTAACCTCCAACCCCAAGGACTTCCCCAATGCCACAATTGATTCCTCAACTGGCATACTCCTCTCAGGGTTAGTCTCAAATCCTTCAAAATCCCATTGGTCTACACATTCTGGCCACAGTTTCTTCCAAGCAGAGTTCAAGGTCCTCTTAGTCACTCCCTCCCAAGCCTTACCTATAAGGTTTACAAAATTGAGGATATTAAAGTGATTTCTCCAAAACTCTCTTAGAATCAATTGAGTTTCTGAGGTCACTACAAAGCACCTTTCAAAGAGAGCTTTTGTGTACAGTTTTTTGAAGTTTGCAATAACCTGCTGGTCCATGGGCTGCAGGAGAGGAGTGGTATTAGGAGGCAAAAACTTCACCTTAATGAAGCTCATGTCCCCACAAAGTCGCTCTGCCAAGTCTGTAGGATGATCAGGGGCATTGTCTAACACAAGGAGGCACTTAAGGTCTAATTTCTTTTCAGTTGGGTAATTTTTCACAGTGGGGGCAAATGCTTGGTGTAACCAGTCATAGAAAAAGTCCCTAGTGACCCATGCCTTATTGTTTGCCCTTCACAGCACACACAAATTAGCCTTGAGGATATTCTTTTGCCTGAATGCTTTGGGAGTTTCAGAGTGATACACTAATAGAGGATTCACTTTGCAATCACCACTAGCATTGGTACACATGAGAAGAGTAAGCCTGTCTTTCATAGGCTTATGTCCTGGGAGTGCCTTTTTCTCCTGAGTAATGTAGGTCTTGCTTGGCATTTTCTTCCAAAACAGGCCTGTTTCGTCACAATTAAACACTTGTTCAGGTTTCAGTCCTTCACTGTCTATGTACTCTTTGAATTCCTGCACATATTTTTCAGCTGCTTTTTGGTCTGAACTGGCAGCCTCACCATGCCTTATCACACTATGTATGCCACTACGCCTCTTAAATCTCTCAAACCAACCTTTGCTGGCCTTAAATTCACTCACATCACCACTAGTTGCAGGCATTTTTCTAATTAAATCCTCGTGCAACTTCCTAGCCTTTTCACTTATGATCGCTTGAGAGATGCTATTGCCTGCTATCTGTTTTTCATTTATCCACACCAATAACAGTCTCTCAACATCTTCTACCACTTGCGATCTCTGTTTCGAAAGCACAGTTAAACCTTTGGCAAGAACAGCTTCCTTGATTGCCCTTCTCTTGGACACAATAGTAGCGATGGTTGATTGGGGTTTACAATACAACCTGGCCAGCTCGGAGACACGCACTCCACTTTCATACTTAGCAATGATCTCTTTCTTCATCTCCATAGTAATTCTCACCCTTATTCCTGTAGGGTTGGCACTAGAAGCTTTCTTGGGGCCCATGGTCACTTATTTTTCAGGTGAAATCACTATAAAAAGGCTGTAATAATACGAAATGTTCCGATTGTATTCTTGAATGTTACAGCGGAGGCTGGCTTGTAAACAATGCCACTGGCAGAACAAGTGAGGCTGACTCAGGCTGCATGGACGCGTCTCGGATGAATCGCGTTGAGCGAATTTTTAGCGCTATGCGAGGCAAAATTTTAGCGAGAAAATGTATCACTATGCGGATTTAATGCTATGCGATGCCAACGTTATGCAGGGGTCCACTGTATTCGATTCCCAGCCAGGGTAGAAACATTAGGTGTGTTTCTTTACACTTGTTGTCTATGTTTACCCATCAGTAAATGGGTCCCGGGGTGTTATCGACTATTTTGGGGTGTTACCGGGACACGGGGACGTAATTTTCTTAAAAATCTCAGCATAAGTGCCTTTTATACAGAGTATGTCACTCGTTTTGAGTTAGTGACCCTCGTTTGTAATTTTTAAATACCCTCGTGTAGTAGATAGTTTTTTTAGATGATAAAAATGTTATTTTCATTATAGAATAATAAGAAAATATTTTAACATTTATTTATTTTATTTTTTTATTATCCACTGGCCGATTCCCACCAAGGGAGGTGCCCAAAAAAAAAAACTTTCACCATCATTCACTCCATCACTGTTTTGCCAGAAAGGGCTTTACACTACAGTTTTTTTTAAACTGCAACATTTAAAACCCCCCCTTCAGAGTGCAGGCACTGATTCCCACTCCAGGCTCAATCCGGCCTGCCGTTTCCCTGAAACCCCTTTATAAATGTTACTTTGCTCACACCCAACGCACGTCAATATTAAAAACCATTTTCTCCATTTACTCCTATCAAACACGCCACGCATGCCTGCGGAAGTCCAAGCCCCTCCACAAAAACCTCCTTTACCCCCTCCCTCCAACCTTTCCTAGGCCCCCCCCCCTTCCTTTCCCCACAGACTGATACACTTTGAAGTTATTCGTTTCGCCCATTCTCCCACATTTTCGAACCACCTCAACAACCCTCCCAGCCCTCTGACAACAGTTTTTGGGAATCCTGCACCTCCTCCTAACTTCCAAACTATGAATTCCTTATTTTTATTCAACCACACATTGCTCTCAGACATACATTTCCACTGCCTCCAGCCTTCTCCTCGCTGCAACATTCATCACCCATGCTTCACACCCATATAAAAGCATTGGTAAAACTAAAACTCTCATACATTCCCCTTTTTGCCTCCAAGGACAAAGTTCTTTGTCTCCACAGACTCCTAAGTGCACCACTCACCCTTTTTCCCCTCATCAATTAAAATGACTCACCTCATCTTTCATAGACCCATCCGCTGATACGTCCACTCCCAAATATCTGAATACTTCACCTCCTCCATACTCTCTCCCTCCAAACTGATATCCAATCTTTCATCACCTAATCTTTTGTTTTTCCTCATAACCTTACTCTTTCCTGTATTCACTTTCAATTTTTTTCTTTTGCACACCCTACCAAATTCATCCACCAATCTCTGCAACTTCTCTTCAGAATCTCCCAAGAGCACAGTGTCAACAGCAAAGAGCAACTGTGACAACTCCCACTTTATGTGTGATTCTTTATCTTTTAACTCCACGCCTCTTGCCAAGACCCTCGCATTTACTTCTCTTACAACCCCATCTATAAATATATTAAACAACCACGGTGACATCACACATCCTTGTCTAAGGCCTACTTTTACTGGGAAATAATTTCCCTCTTTCCTACATACTCTAACTTGAGCCTCACTATCCTCGTAAAAACTCTTCACTGCTTTCAGTAACCTACCTCCTACACCATACACCTGCAACATCTGCCACATTGCCCCCCTATCCACCCTGTCATACGCCTTTTCCAAATCCATAAATGCCACAAAGACCTCTTTAGCCTTATCTAAATACTGTTCACTTATATGTTTCACTGTAAACACCTGGTCCACACACCCCCTACCTTTCCTAAAGCCTCCTTGTTCATCTGCTATCCTATTCTCCGTCTTACTCTTAATTCTTTCAATAATAACTCTACCATACACTTTGCCAGGTATACTCAACAGACTTATCCCCCTATAATTTTTGCACTCTCTTTTATCCCCTTTGCCTTTATACAAAGGAACTATGCATGCTCTCTGCCAATCCCTAGGTACCTTACCCTCTTCCATACATTTATTAAATACAGTGGACCCCCGCATAACGATTTTAATCCGTGCAAGAGGGGTAATTGTTATGCGAAATAATCGGTATGTGAATGAATTTTCCCCATAAGAAATAATGGAAATAAAATTAATCCGTGCAAGACACCCAAAAGTATGAAAAAAAAGGAGTGGTATTAGGAGGCAAAAACTTCACCTTAATGAAGCTCATGTCCCCATAAAGTCGCTCTGCCACGTCTGTAGGATGACCAGGGGCATTGTCTAACACCAGGAGGCACTTAAGTTCTAATTTCTTTTCAGTTAGGTAATCTTTCACATTGGGGGCAAATGCATGGTGTAACCAGTTATAGAAAAAGTCCCTAGTGACCCATGCCTTACTGTTTGCCCTCCACAGCACACACAAATTATCCTTGAGGACATTCTTTTGCCTGAATGCTCTGGGAGTTTCAGAGTGATACACTAATAAAGGCTTAACTTTGCAATCACCACTAGCATTGGCACACATCAACAAAGTAAGCCTGTCTTTCATAGGCTTATGTCCTGGGAGTGCCTTTTCCTCCTGAGTAATGTAGGTCCTGCTTGGCATTTTCTTCCAGAACAGGCCTGTTTCATCACAATTAAACACTTGTTCAGGTTTCAGTCCTTCACTGTCTATGTACTCCTTGAATTCCTGCACATATTTTTCAGCCACTTTGTGGTCCGAACTGGCAGCCTCACCATGCCTTATCACACTATGGATGCCACTACGCTTCTTAAATCTCTCAAACCAACCTTTGCTGGCCTTAAATTCACTCACATCATCACTAGTTACAGGCATTTTTTAATTAAATCCTCATGCAACTTCCTAGCCTTTTCACATATGATCGCTTGAGAGACGCTATCTCCTGCTAGCTGTTTTTCATTTATCCACACCAATAAGAGTCTCTCAACATCTTCCATCACTTGCGATCTTTGTTTCGAAAACACAGTTAAACCTTTGGCAAGAACAGCTTCCTTGATTGTCTTTCTGGTGCCCACAATAGTAGCGATGGTTGATTGGGGTTTCTTGTACAACTTGACTAGGTCGGCGATACGCACTCCACTTTCATACTTATCAATGATCTCTTTCTTCATTTCTATTGGAATTCTCACCCTTATTGGTGTACGGTTGGCACTAGAAGCTTTCTTGGGGCCCATGGTCACTTATTTTCCAGAAACAGCACCGAAAACACTGTAATAATACGAAATATTCCGAGTGTATGCTTGGATGTTACCGCGGAGGCTGGCTGGTAAACAATGGCACGGGCGGCACATGTGAGGCTGGCTGAGGGCGCACATTGGACGCGTCTCGGACGAAAATCGGTGAGCGGGTTTTTAATCGGTATGCGCGGCAAAATTTTTGCGATTAAAGCAAGCGGTATGCGGATTAATCGCTATGTGATGCCATCGTTATGCGGGGGTCCACTGTAATTGCACCAACCACTCCAAAACTATATCCCCACCTGCTTTTAACATTTCGATCTTTATCCCATCAATCCCGGCTGCCTTACCCCCATTCATTTCACCTACTGCCTCACGAACTTCCCCCACACTCACAACTGGCTCTTCCTCACTCCTACAAGATGTTGTTCCTCCTTGCCCTATACACGAAATTACAGCTTCCCTATCTTCATCAACAATTAACAATTCCTCAAAATATTCCCTCCATCTTCCCAATACCTCTAACTCTCCATTTAATAACTCTCCTCTCCTATTTTTAACTGACAAATCCATTTGTTCTCTAGGCTTTCTTAACTTGTTAATCTCACTCCAAAACTTTTTCTTATTTTCAACAAAATTTGTTGATAACATCTCACCCACTCTCTCATTTGCTCTCTTTTTACATTGCTTCACCACTCTCTTAACCTCTCTCTTTTTTCCATATACTCTTCCCTCCTTGCATCACTTCTACTTTGTAAAAACTTCTCATATGCTAACTTTTTCTCCCTTACTACTCTCTTCACATCATCATTCCACCAATCGCTCCACTTCCCTCCCGCACCCACTTTCCTGTAACCACAAACTTCTGCTGAACACTCTAACACTACATTTTTAAACCTACCCCATACCTCTTCGACCCCATTGCCTATGCTCTCATTAGCCCATCTATCCTCCAATAGCTGTTTATATCTTACCCTAACTGCCTCCTCTTTTAGTTTATAAACCTTCACCTCTCTCTTCCCTGATGCTTCTATTCTCCTTGTATCCCATCTACCTTTTACTCTCAGTGTAGCTACCTTATAATAATAAGGTAAAAGGACCCCAATGGAAATAAGTCACTCTGACTTTTTTGGGTTATCCTAGGTTCTCTACACATATGCTGCTATGTATGATAATTCTATGTAACTGTATATGTGTATACCTGAATAAACTTACTTACTGATGTCAGCTAGGCCTGTATACCTTGTACATGTACGTGTAGTAAATAAAGATATTATTATTATTATTATTATTATTATTATTATTATTATTATTATTATTATTATTTTCTCATTTGTTTGTTGGGTTATCTTATTCAAACTTGGACAATGTATGATGGAAAGATACTTCTTCACGTACACCAAAAATGAAAGAAATCAAACCATAAATAGTGGAGTTCACTTCTCAGCCATTAGCGGCTGCTTAGCGGTATATTATTGTATGGTTGTTATGGTTATATTCTCATTTTTTCAGTCTCATTTGATAGAATGAAAGATATATTACAGAAATAGATATGATTTTGATTGCTTTCATGATGAAAAGTACCTTGAAATTGCGCTCACAGTAGCGAAAATGTTCTGTTCTTTAGCGAAGCTCAAGAGTAAACAAATGACGTCACCGTCCAATACCTGTCTGCCTGCCAGTCTAAATTCCAGTATGGAGTCAAGAATGGATTGACATTATTTATACAATTATTACAATAAGGCAGTAGTCTGCATAACAGTAAATCTTTTATTTTTTTTTTGTGAATAAAAATTCCAAATGGTAAGCAAAAGTAATATAACAGGGGCCTGTAGCCATGACTAATGAACAGAGAAAATGTTATTTTAGTACCAGGAATGTCTGCATTGTTTATTCTGGATCCTATTTGGAAATTGGCATCTGTTGAAATTTGTGTGAAATCGGCCAAATTGCCAATTTCTGACCACTGTACTGGATAGTTGAAATAAGTGAATGAGCGGTTTCTTGTACTCAGTTGACAGACTAGAAGTAAATAAGTTTATTCAGGTATACACAAATACAGTTACATAGATTATCATATATATCTGTATGTATAGAGAACCTAGGATAACCCAGAAAAGTCAGACAAAGTGACTTATTTCCAGTACCTGGCTTGGGCTTGCCATATATGATTTTTGGTAAATATTTTTTTTCTCGATTGTTTGTTGGGCTATCTCATTGAAACTTGGGAAATGTACGATGGAAAGATGCTTCTTAACGTACAACAAAAATAAAAATGACGGACGATAAATAAGGGAGTTAACTTCTCAACCATTAGCCGCCTCTTTGCAGTATATTTTCGTATGGTTTTTATGGTTGTATTCTCATTTTTTGGACTCATTTGATATAATGGAAGATATATTACAGAAATAGACATGATTTTGATTGCTTTCATGACGAAAAGTACCTTGAAATTGAGCTCAAAGTAGCGGAAATGTTTGATTTTTGCCGATGTTCAATGAACTGTGTAAGTCAAGTTGGTTAATTTTATTAAGTGTATTCTAACTTAACCACTCTGTAATTCGGCAAACTCAGTAATCCGGCACACTACAGGTCCCAATGATGCCGAATTTGTGATGGAGGACCTGTATCTGAAAACATTCACTTTTTCCATACTCCTCCTCCCCAATTTGATATCCAATTTTTCTTTATCTAAATCATTTGATACCCTCATCATCTTACTCTTTTCTATGTTCACTTTAACTTTCTACCTTTACACACACTCCCAAACTCATCCACTAACCTTTGCAATTTTTCTTTAGAATCTCCCATAAGCACAGTATCATCAGCAAAAAGCAACTGTGTAAATTCCCATTTTGTATTTAATTCCCCATAATTTAATCCCACCCCTCTCCTGAACACCCTAGCATTTCTTTTACAACCTCATCTATAAATATATTAAACAACCATGGCAACAATACACATCCCTGTCTAAGACGTACTTTTACCTCTCTTCTACACACCCTAACCTGAGCCTCACTATCCTCATAAAAACTCTTTACAGCATTTAGTAACTTACCACCTATTCCATATACAGTAGACCCCCGGTTAACGAACTTTTTTCATTCCAGTAGTATGTTCAGGTGCCAGCACTGACCGAATTTTTTCCCATAAGGAATATTGTGAAGTAGATTAATCCATTTCAGACCCCCAAACATACACGTACAAATGCACTTACATAAATACACTTACATAATTGGTCGCATTTGGAGGTGATCGTTAAGCGGGGGTCCACTGTACTTGCAACATCTGCCACATTGCTACCCTATCCACTCTATCATATGCCTTTTCTAAATCCATAAATGCAATAAAACCTTCCCCACCTTTATCTAAATACTGTTCATATATATGTTTCAATGTAAACACTTGATCTACACATATCCTACCCACTCTGAAACCTCCTTGCTCATCTGCAATCCTACATTCTGTCTTACCTCTAATTCTTTCAATTATAACCCTACCATACACTTTTCCTGGTATACTCAGTAAACTTATTCCTCTATAATTTTTACAATCTCTCTTGTCCCCCTTTCCTTTATATAAAGGGACTATACAGTAAGACCCCGCTTTACGGCGTTTCGCCTTACGTTCCGCTAATATGGCGATGTCAAATTATGACCAAAATTTGCTATGTGGCAAGTGGTCTTTTAAATATGGCGCCCCCCACCCAGTTTGTTTACATTTTCCATGACCACATCTATTATGTCAGGAAACTTTCCAAAATTTCAAGTGTTTTAAAGTTACTGCATATTTTATATGTACTCTGATAATTATACTTGTGTACCTGTACCTAAATATACTTACACACTGTGCTGGTGTGCAGGTACACATTAAAATCGGTAAGTCTCTCTCTACACATGACGCCAATACTACATAATAATAATCACTCTTGGGCGCACTAAATGTCTTATTTTACATCAATATAGGCATTTTCATTAATCCATCTATGATATTTTCCTCAAAATTATATATGAAACCCATTACATAGCATATAAACATGATACATACACTCAGAATAAAAACTGATGTAAATATGAGATTGTTTACAAAGCAGCTGTGTAGGTGGTGTCGGAAGAATTACGTTTTCTCTAGTCAAACACTGGGGGGTAACTGTAGAAAAATATTCTTTTCGTATGCCTTTACTCTATGTATAGCAATTCACGACCCTTGTGGGTTTAGTACTTTTTATAATAAATAATAATTATTATTATTAATATTAATATTATTACTATTAATAATAATTTATTTATTTATTTATTTATTTAAAAATTTGAGCACACATACAGAGGTACAAAAAATACAGATAAGAGCAGCATGCCAAAGCCACTTATACTATGCATAGCATTATGGGCTGGCTTAAAATTAACTTATGATGAACTAAGCAATGATGACATCAGTGATAAAACTTTAATGTAAACAGATTACTATAAAGCACAAGTGAGTATTACAAAGACAGGTCATATGGTTGTATGCATTGTTGTACATTCAGTGGAATGGAGTATTCTGTTAGGTAGTGTATTTAAAAAATAATAAAGTTAGATTGGGTTTTAGGTTTAACATTTATGTGATATAATTGTGAGAAACATTTAAGATATACAATTTATAAGGTTCAGTTATTCAGTTTTATTTGGTTTTGGGTGAGTAAGTGATCTTTGAGAAGAGACTTGAATTTATAAACAGGTAGTGTTTCTTTTATATTTACAGGTAATGAGTTCCAGATTTTAGGGCCTTTTATGTGCATTGAGTTTTTGCATAGTGTGAGATGGACACGAGGAACATCAAAGAGTGATCTGTGCCTTGTGTTATGGTCATGTGTTCTGTTGAGGTTGGCAAGGAGATGTTTGAGGGAGGGTTAATATCAGAGTTAAGTGTTCTATGTATGTAATAGGTGCAGTAATAAGTATGAATGTTTTGTATGGTGAATAGGTTTAGTGTATTGAATATTGGTGGAGTGTGCTGCCTATAGTGAGAATTTGTTATCATTCTAACTGCAGCCGTTTTGTTGGGTAATTAGTGGTCTGAGATGGTTACTTGTTGTTGAGCCCCATGCACAAATTCCATAGGTGAGATAGGGGTAAATAAGAGAGTGATATAGGGCCAGGAGGGCTGACTGTGGAGCATAGTACCGTATCTTCGATAGTATGCCTACAGTCTTGGAAATTTTCTTAGAAATTTGTTGTATATGTGTATGAAATTTGAGTCTATTATCAAGGTGGATTCCTAAGAATTTTCCCTCTGTTAGCTTTGTGATAGGTGATCCGTTTATCATTATGTTAAGAGGGACATCTGTAGCTCTGTTACCAAACTGAATGAAGTAGGTTTTGTCAATGTTTAGTGTAAGTTTGTTAGTCCTCATCCAGGTAGATATTTTCTGTAATTCGGTATTTACAGTATTGGCTAGCGTGACTGGGCTCGGGTGGGAGAAGACGTATGTAGTGTCATCTGCAAATAGTGTGGGTTTGAGTAATTGCGAAGCATTTGGTAGGTCATTTATGTACAGTGGACCCCCGGTTAACGATATTTTTTCACTCCAGAAGTATGTTCAGGTGCCAGTACTGACCGAATTTGTTCCCATAAGAAATATTGTGAAGTAGATTAGTCCATTTCAGACCCCCAAACATACACGTACAAACGCACTTACATAAATACACTTACATAATTGGTCGCATTCGGAGGTAATCGTTATGCGGGGGTCCACTGTATAGGAGAAAGAGAAGAGGGCCAAGGACACTTCCCTGTGGGACACCAACTGTAATTGGTTGTGCAGAAGAGTTTGCCCCATTTGCATACACATATTGGCTTCTGTTGCTGAGGTATGACTTGAGGTAGTTGAGGGAGTGCCCTCTTATACCATAGTGTGACAATTTTACGTGGAGCAAGTCATGGTTAACTGTATCAAAAGCTTTACGTAAGTCAATGAAGATCCCCAGTGGGACTTCTTTTTTCTCTATTGCAGTGTATATATGTTCTAGCATGTGTATAATAGCATCATTAGTATTTTTATTTGGCCTGAATCCAAATTGGCAGGGGTTGAGTATGTTTTGGGAGATAAGGTAGGAGTAGATTCGTTTAGGGAATTAATTTTTCGAAGATTTTTGAGAGAGGGGTAAGTTGGATATTGGCCTATAGTTATTCAACTCTGTTTGGTCCCCTCCTTTGTGGATCGGGGTGACCTTGCTATTTTGAGTACTGTAGGGAAGGTGGAGGATTCAAGGGTTTTGTTAAAGAGTGTTTGCAATGTTTGGGTTTGATAGCACTTGTGACACTTTTTTGTATATAAAGGGTGGTAAGGTATTTAAATCTCCTGCCTTGTTTTTTAGCGTGTTGAAATAAGGGAGACTTCGTATGGGTTAGTCGGAGCTAGGAACAGTGTGTTCGGGTAATTGCCAGTGAGGTAGTCATTTGGTGCGGTATCTGAGCTTGGGATTTTATTGGCAAGGTTTTGTCCTATAGTGGGGAAGAATCCCTTGAGTCTGTTTTTCTGTTTCTGTTGGTGGGAGTTGGGGTTCATCTGATTTTGTAATTTTATTTCGCTATTTCGTGATATCTTTTTTGTTTCCTAGAATTTCTGATAGGGTTTTCCAGGTCTTTTTTATATCACCTCGTAAGTTGGATAATCTGTTCTCATAATACAATTTTTTTGCCCTTCTTATCAGGCTGGTTAGGATTGACGAGTAACATTTTGTTTGGTCTCTGGTTATGTGACCCATTCTGTACTGTTTTTCATATTGGTGTTTTGTATTTATGGATTTGAGAATGCTGGGTGTTAACAGGGACTGTTTTAGTCTCTTAGCTGTCATCTGTTTAGTTTTTTTAGGGCAGTGCTTGTTATAGAGGTATTGGGTCTTTATTTATTTATTTATTTATTTATTTATTTATTTAAAATTATTAATACATTCGTCAATATCTGTATAGATTTCTAGCTCAGTGTGCCAGTCAATGTTTGCTACTGCTGTTGTGAAGTTATTAATGGCTGCCCATTGTGAAGTCTGAAGGTGACTTTAGTAGTGTCTTGGGGTAATTTACCAAGAGTTGTTATGAGAAAAGTAGGGTAGTGGTCTGTGGTATTATCTGTAATTATGCCTGATTTAAAGGGATATGGTGTTGGTCCAGATGTGGTCAAGTAGGGAAACACTAGTCTCTGAAAACTCTTGTAGGTTTGTTACTGTTGTAGCAACATACAGTTACTCATTGTGTTTGTGAATTCAGTAACGTGGGGGGTCCTGGTCTTGCAGGAGATTTATATTGAAGTCACCTGAGAGTAGTAAGTGATCTTTGTTCAGGGAGCTGCATCATTTATCATACTTCCTGGGTTTTTGACTAAATTGGCTAATGTTTGACTGGGGAAAACTCTGTAAATGTTTATCAATGTGAGAGGTTTTTGTAGGTATTTGGATTGAATTTGGTATTATATATTCCCCATGTTCATCCCTTGTGCAAGTATTAGTGATACATTCTAGTTGGCCCTGAGTAGTATAGGGCTGTGCCACCCCCTTGTTGGTCTGGCCTACAGTTGTGTATGGCTGTGTAACCGGGAATGGCATAGACATCTGTACAAACAGGCTTTAGCCAGTTTCAGTTAGTGTAATGATGGACATATTGGCATGTAAGGATTTAGTAATGCTATGAGGTCATCGTAATGCTTGCTTAAAGATCTGATATTGTAGTTAAAGATAGTTATGTTGTTGTTGGCACTGAGAAGTGCCTTTGATTGTTCTGCAGTGTAGTAATTACAGTAACTGTTTGATTCATTTAAGTCATTAAATAAGAGGTTGGTATCAGGATCAATGCTTGTAATCATAAGATTTGTAGTGAATCTATAGTTAGAATTAAGTATAAAACAAAGTAAATAGTCTTAAGCTAAAAAATAGCTTATATTATTATTATTATTATTATTAATATTATTATTAATATTATTATCTTCATTCACTCTAAAAATGGTGTGTTGCTGTTTGTTTATTCTGAACTAACTTGTACAACTTGTACACAATGTAAGAGTATTTGTATTGTGAGGTAATTATTATTAAAATAAAAAATTATTGAGGTAAATGTTTTACAAACTCTTACAAATGGACGTGAATGAACTAAAAGTAGACACAATTATTTCGCCTGACCAAGTGATTGTCCACTACCTGTTCAGTTTGTGTTCTTACATTGTCTCAACTCTGTATCTCGTTCTCTCTCTCGTTTACTCTTTCGTTAACTAGTTGGGGTCTCATTGACGATGGCGTCTAAGGTTAGCTGTAATAAAAAGAGAAAATGTAAGCCTCTTGCTTTAAATGCCAAGTTAGAGGATTGATGTTTGCCATTCTGATTTTATTCAATAAACACCCTGCCACTCACCTCTCACACATTAATATTAATATTTTAAGGTAAGTAATAAGTGTACCTCTGTGTGTATCTTACCTTTTATTGTGTTTTTAATGCCTATTTCTATTGCTAACTTAATAAAGTTAGTGTAAATTGTTGTCTGGCATTTATTGCATATTTTATATTCTCTGATAATAATACTTGTGGAGCCGGGTGGAGGGACAACATTACGTTTTCTCTGCTCAGCCATCAGAGAAAACGTGTATGAATCTGCGTTTGGCCCAGCCACTCCCCCACTCCGCTTTTGTTTACAATTTTCGGCATGAATTATTCATTACTTCTACCTTCGTTTATGATGGCATCTAAAGGTAGTTGTTAGAAATGATTAAATTCAGTGAACAAGGCATGTCGATGTTAATAATATGGCTCTGGGCCACAGTGTAGGTAGCCGGTAGGTGTAGCCCAGGCGGGCTACACCTACCGGCTACCTACACTGACTTTATACAAATAAATACTACTCACCTCTCTTCCTATATTAAGACTACACATATTTTAAGGTAAATAATGAGTGTACTGTATGTGCATTTTTAACCCTCTGGGATGTTTTAAATATCGTATATTAAGTATGAGATGGGGAGCCAGTGCTACCTACACCTGGGCTACCTGCACCTGACTTCCTACAAATAAGTACTACTCACCTCTCTCCCTACATTAAGATTACAAATACTTTAAGATAAGTAATGAATTTACTGTGACTGTATTTTACTTTGTGTTTAATGCCTAGTTTTATTACTAACAATATAATTTATTGCAAACTTGTTGTCTGGCATTTTTATGCATTTACAAATGGAAAAAATGGAGTTCTGCTTTCCGGCGATGTCTGCTTTCCGGCGACAGCCTGGAACCTAACCCGCCGTATAAGTCGGGCCCTACTGTACATGCTCTCTGCCAATCCCTAGGTACCTTCCCCTTTTTCCTACATTTATTAAACAAAAATGCCAACCACTCCAACACTATATCCCCCCTGCTTTTAATATTTCTGTCATGATCCCATCAGTTCCAGCTGCTTTACCCCCTTTCATTCTACGTAATGCCTCACGTACCTCCCCCACACTCACATCCTGTTCTTCTTCACTCCTAAAAGATGGTATACCTACCTGGCCAGTGCATGAAATTACCGCTTTCCTTTCTTCGTCGATATTTAAAAGTTCCTCAAAATATTCTCGCCATCTACCCAAAACCTCCATCTCCCCACCTATTAACTCCCCTACTCTGTTTTTAACTGACAAATCTATTTGTTCTCTAGACTTTCTTAACTTGTTTAACTCACTCCAAAATTTTTTCTTATTTTCATTAAAATTTCTTGACAGTACCTCTCCCACTCTTCACCTGCTTTCCTTTTGCACTCTCTCACCACTCTCTTCACCTTTCTTTTACTCTCCATATGCTCTACTCTTCATATAACACTTCTGCTTTGCAAAAACCTCTCATAAGCTAACTTTTTCTCTTTTATCACACCCTTTACTTCATCATTCCACCAATTACTACTCTTTCCTCCTGCACCCACCCTCCTATAACCACAAACTTCTGCCCCACATTCTAATACTGCATTTTTAAAACTATTCCCACCCTCTTCAACACCCCCACTACTCGTACTTGCACCAGCCCACCTTTCTGCCAATAGTTGCTTTTATCTCACCCGAATTTTCTCCTCCCTTAGTTTATACACTTTCACCTCCCTCTTGCTTGTTGTTGCCATTTTCCTCTTTTCCCATCTACCTCTTACTCTAACTGTAACTACAACTAAATAATTATCCGACATATCAGTTGGCCCTCTATAAACGTGTACATCCTGGAGCCTACCCCTCAACCTTTTATTCACCAATGCATAATCTAACAAACTACTTTCATTACGTGCTATATCATACCTTGTATATTTATTTATCCTCTTCTTCATAAAATATGTATTACTTATTACCAAACCTCTTTCTTCACATAGGTCAATTAAAGGCTCCCCATTTTCATTTACCCCTGGCACCCCAAATTTACCTACTACTCCCTCCACAACATTTTTGCCCACTTTAGCATTGAAATCCCCAACCACCATTACTCTCACACTTGGTTCAAAACTCCCCATGCATTCACTCAACATTTTCCAAAATCTCTCTCTCTCCTCTACACTTCTCTCTTCTCCAGGTGCATATACGCTTACTATAACCCACTTTTCACATCCAACCTTTTTACTCCACATAATCCTTGAATTAATACATTTATAGTCCCTCTTTTCCTGTCATAACTTAACCTTCAACATTATTGCTACTCCTCCTTTAGCTCTAGCTTTAATTGAAACCTCTGACCTAATCCCATTTATTCCTCTCCACTGAAACTCTCCCACCCCGTTCAGCTTTGTTTCACTTAAAGCCAGGACATCCAGCTTCTTCTCGTTCATAACATCCACAATCATCTCTTTCTTATCATTTGCACAACATCCACGCACATTCAGACTTCCCACTTTGACAGTTTTCTTTTTCTTATTATTTTTAGTCATTATTACAGGAAAAGGGGTTACTAGCCCATTGTTCCCATGGATATAAAAGGAAAAGTAATAAGACCAAGAACTATTAAAATAAAATAAAAAAAAAAAACTCATTTGAGTGTGTATATATAAACAGGTACATGGATGTGTAGTGTGGCCTAAGTGTACATAGAAGTAGCAAGACGTACCTGTAATCTTGCATATTTATGAGACAGACAAAAGACACCAGCAAACCTACCATCATGTAAAACAATTACTGGCTTTCGTTTCTCACTCACTTGGCAGGACGGTAGTACCTCCCTGGGTGGTTGCTGTCTACCAACCTACTACCTACAGTTATTCCCAGTTTGACTAGAGAAAACGTAATTCTTCCGACATTATGCACAGCTGCTTTGTAAACATATCTTGTATTTACATCAATTTTTATTCTGTGAGTGTATTTATCATGTTTATATGCTATTTAATTGGTTTCATATATAATTTTGAGGAAAATATCGTAGATGGATTAATGAAAATGCCTATACATTGGACCCCCGGTTAACGATATTTTTTCATTCCAGAAGTATGTTCAGGTGCCAGTACTGACCGAATTTGTTCCCATAAGGAATATTGTGAAGTAGATTAGTCCATTTCATACCCCCAAACATACACGTACAAACGCACTTACATAAATACACTTACATAATTGGTCGCATTGGGAGGTGATCGTTAAGCGGGGGTCCACTGTATTAATATAAAATAAGACATTTAGTGTGCCCAAGAGTGATTATTATTATGTAGTATTGGCGTCATGAGTAGAGAGACTTAGCGATTTTAATGTGTACCTGCACACCAGCACAGTGTGTAAGTATATTTAGGTACAGGTGCACATAAGTATAATTATCAGAGCACACATAAAATACACAGTGACTTTAAAACACTTGAAATTTTGGAAAGTTTCTTGACATAATAGATGTGGTCACGGAGAATATAAACAAACCGGGTGGAGTGCACCATATTTGAAAGACTGCTTGCCGTATAGCAAATTTTGGTCATAATTTGACATCGCCGTATTAGCGGAATGCCGTAAGGCGAAATGCCGTAAAGTGGGGCCCTACTGTATGTGACTCCCTGGCAAATCTGGGACTCTTCTCTTCCCAAGTGATGCTCTAACACAGAGGGAAGTGTCAGTGAAGATCAATTTCATGGTTTTGAGGAATTTGTGACCAAAAGCAATGCTCAGGATACCAGAAGAAAGAAAGATAGAGAAAGGATAAAGGAGAATGAAGGAGAATAAAAGAGAATGAAAGAGAATGATAGAGAATGAAATAGAAAGAAGGAGAATGAAGGAGAATGATAGAGAATGAAATAGAATGAAATAGAAAGAATGAGAATGAAGGAGAAAGATGAAAGAAGAGAGAGAGAGAGAATTAGGTAGGAGGATGGAGGGGGAAGTGAGCATCGGACCCCATTGTTTTGACAGGCGGTAGGGGAAGTGAGTAATGATACAATTTGTCATTTGGCAGCTGCCGGACCCTGACTCGGCACATTTAGAAGTCCACCCATTCGCACACACAAGACAATGAAAGTGTCCAGTGACTATAAATGTGTATATATATATTATAGAAACCAGAAGAAAGGAAGGAAAGAATGAAGAAAGAAAGAAAGAGAGGTAGGTAGGTAGGAAGGAATGATGATGCATTTACCTAGGATAACTACCTGACACAACTGTTTGTTACTACTATGAAGAAAACTGCTCAGAGAGGTGTTTTGTCCTTGCACATAAAAAAAAAAAGCCCACAAAAATGCAGACATACATGTTTTATGTGTGAGGAGTTTATAACACCATTGTGTATGAAACAATGTTTCAAAGAGTTCCAGAAGCTGCTGAACTTCTAGGAACATGTCCAGTGACTGTACATTTGTATATATATTATAGAACAATAGTAATAAAAAAAATTTTGTATTGTTTGGTAAACAAGTTTTGTAAACAATATATTGATAATTATATTTGTGTGCTTATTGTGTTGTATACATAGAGTGTATATATGTACATTGCATCTTAATTTGGTCTCACAGGCCACTTAAGTTATGTGAAAAAATATAAGAGTGAAAAAAAACAAGAAACCTTGGAATGCAAGTAAACCAAAGTTTACTGGGTGAGTGGCATTTACAACTGTTGCCATATGCGGCTCATTTTCTGCCAACTTTACTCCTCTATATCTCCATAAGTACTGATCCCAAAAATTTATTTTGGGGGCTTAAAACAGAAAATTAATCTTAACATTTTGATAGGATTTTTTTTTTTTTTTTTTTTAATATTCTTCGATACCAGGAGACACTTCAGATTTTGGGGTTGCGACAGTCAAAGGGTTAAGTGTCAGCTACCAAACCTATACGAAATGCATATGACATTTAAAGTTCTCCAGAGCAAGTATTTATTATTGTTATTGTTATAAATTATTATAAATTATTATAAATTATAATTATAAATTATTATTATAAATTACTATAAATTGTTGTTATTATAAATTATTATTACCATTGACATACCTTGTTCACTGATTTTAATCTATTCTCAAGAAAAACAACCAGGAAAAATCGTGCTATTTTTGTATTTTTTCTTATGAAAAGAGTGATTTAGGAGTGTTTACCCTGATGAAAATACTGTTTTCTCTTGTTATAGAGCAGAGGTACAGATGAGAGAATGTATCTATCTTATGATGTTATCCCAGAGTGGCAGCCTCCACCCTCACCCTACTCACTTAATATGGCTTATATTATTTATTTTGGCATCTTTATTACAGGTGTAGGAGATTTATTGTGTTTCTGATATCAGTTTGGAATAAATATGATAGATAGATAACCTTTATTACTAATATTAGCATAATTACACAACATCTTATTAGCACCACAGCTAGCATTCAACGCCCATGACGACTCGCCAGATTTTTAATGCTCTCTCTGCTGATCTTTCCCTCTTTCCTATAGCTCCTCCCACCTCATAACGATGTTAGATGGTGACTTTAATGAATTAGACAGAAAAATTAATAAAAATTGAAAAAAAATTGGAAAAAGTTCTGAAAATTCATGTTCATATGTATATTACTCGCTGCATCATAAAAATAATTTTTGTAAAATGACTATAATTCTTTGTAGAAACATGATGCAATGATGATACTTATACCAAAATGTTGCCAGATTCTTAAGCTATTTTACTTTTTTATTGTTTTCTGTAATTTATAAGAGTTCTGCAAATTAAAATAAAACTGTTAAGTTGGAGTTTCATTTTTATTTTATTTTTTCTTTCTAAAATATGTATTTAAGTCATCATTTGGCATCATTACAAAGTGGGCAGAGCTATAGCAGAGGGAGAAGTGAGCAGTGTCTCAGTAACTCATGACTGCCCATGACGCATGGAGGGGTTGTGCCTCTCGGCACTATAAAATATTGTATAATTATACTGTTTTTATCAGTAAAGGTTATCTACCTATTATATTAACTCCAGAATAATATTAAGTATAACATAAATAATACAGAAGAATCATAAAGGCACCCAAATTAATTACAACTGACATTATATAGAGGTATTGAAGGGTGGAGGGCAGGGAGGGATAAAAAAAAAAAGTGACCGCAACCATTACAGAAAACGTTGCGCATTATGCACCTGAAGGGTAACTATAGAAGATCACTCTAATCCTATGCAAAGACTAAAAAAAGTGCGATTTTCTCGAAAAAAAAATTTCGCAAATAATCAGCTATGTATGCGTTTCCTGGAATATCTCGGAAGTAAGTCATTGACCTATTTCATGTTGTATTACCATTATTAATAAACAGATTGCAAGGAATTTCCCAGCAAACATAAAACTGAATGTTTTAATTTTAGGTGATGATACTTTTGAAGTGTCAGTAAGGGGTGATTCTTCGATTAGCAATGAATTTTTCCGACGTGGCCTTAGGAACAGAACTCCATCAGTAAGTGAGGAGAGGCTGTATTTGCTTTTAGTTCTGAGTCTGGGTTCTCCTGCTCATCTCCATCTTTGTCTCTCTTTCCTCCTTGTTCCTATAATAACAATAATAATATTATCTTTATTTCTATAAGTACATGTAGTACAAGGTACAGTGGAACCTTGGTTTTTGTTTGCCCTGGTTTTCATCGAATTCAATTTTCAAAATTTTTCCCAGTTTTCGTTCATCACCTCAGTTTTCATCAGTCTGCCATGCCAAACATGTCTGCCTGCCTGCACCCACACAAAGCATCCCATGCATTCTGAGTGAATCTTGCTTTGTTTCTCATTGAGTGACCATTACCCTGCGCATTCATTCAAAACATTTCGTAATAATCCATTGTTTTTTGTGCTTGTTTATTGAGTGTGACTGCTAAATTAGCCACTGTGGGGCTAAAGAAAGTTCTGAGTGCCAGCCCTTTGATAAAGAAGGCGAGAAACATGATAGAATTCAAGAAAGAACTTGTGGCAAAGTACGGGGATGGATGCAAATGACCAGGATCTGGAAGAGTTGGTGGACGACCACAGGGAAGAACTAACCACTGAAGAGCAGCAACACCTTCAACTGGAACAGCAACAGATCGCAGCTGAGGAAATTACCTCAGAGGAGGAGGAAGAGAGAGGGGAAACTGTGCCTTCTTCAGTGATTAAGGACATGTGTGCAAAGTGGAGTGAGTTGCAAAGTTTTGTGATGAAATGTCACCCTAACAAAGATGTTAAATATCACCATAACAGAGCTGTTGCAAGCCATTTCTGCAACATGTTCAATGACAATGCCTTGTCCCATTTTAGGCAAATCTTAACCCTTTGGGGATTTCGGACGTACTAGCACGTCTTACGACCCAGGGTTTTTGACGTACTAGTACGCCTAAATTCTAGTGCCCTCAGATCTAGTGAGAGAAAGCTGGTAGGCCCACATATGTAAGAATGGGTCTATGTGGTCAGTGTGCGCAGTATAAAAAAATCCTGCAGCACAGTGCGTAATGAGGAAAAAAAACTTTGATGGTGTTTTTGGATTAAAACAGCAACTTTGCCCTGTATTTTTGTATGGTATTTATTGTTGTATTCTAGTTTTCTTGGTCTCATTTTATAGAATGGAAGACAAGATGATTTTGACTGGTTTTACAATGAAAAGTACCTTGAAATTAACCTCAAAGTAGCAGAAATGTTCGATTTTTACCAAAGTTCAAAAGTAAACAAATCATGTCAAGCGTCCAATACACATCAACTGGTGAGTCTAATATTCCTTCACAAGTGCGCTGATATTATTTATACCATTTCTACACTAATGCAGTAGTCTGCATAACAGTAAATCTTATTTTTTTTGCAAGAATAAAAATTCAAAGTGGAAAGCCAAAGAAATATAAGAGGGGCCTGGGGATGTGACTAACGAACAGAGAACTTGTTATTTTAGTGTCAGGAATGTCTTTCTTGTTTATTCTGGACCCTATTCGGAAATTGGCGTCTTTTGAAATTTGTGTGAAATTGGCAAAATTTCTAAATTCTGACCACTTTATTGGATTGTTGAAATTGGTAAATGGGTGGTTTCTTGTACTCATTCGATAGAAAAAATGGAGTTCTAGCAAAATAGTTATGATTTTTGTCGACTCGTACACTGGAATTGGCCGAAAATAGGGCTCAAAGTGGACAAAATCGGCGGTGCGTGAACATCGTCGAGACCGCTAACTTCATGAGATCATAATTCCGTAAGTTTTCCATCAAATTTCATACTTTTGGTGTCATTGTGATCGGGAAAAGATTCTCTATCTTTTCATAAGAAAAATAATTTTTTTTTTTTTTGAAATTTGGCCGACCCTGAGAACGAGTCTCTGAGAGGACCTGTCGACCCCCAAAGGGTTAAAGAAATGCCAGAAACTGACCTCCCTAGACAGATTTTTTGTGTGACAGGGGTCCAGTGCCAGTAAAAGACAAAGAAGGGAAGTAACTCCGGATAGTGATTTGCTACTTGAAGTCCTTATGGAAGGGGATTCCCATTCCAACCAACCTCTACTCCTTCTCCCTCTCCCCTCCTCATGTCTTCCATACACCAACAAAAGTCTTCAATAAAGGAAAAAGTGATATTAAATGTTCATTTATCCATTTCATTAGTCCTTTATATTTATTTCTCATTGTTTTCTGTATGTAAAACTATAGTTATTCTCTACAAAATGTGTTTTTTGTTAATACTTTTGGGTGTCTGGAATGGATTAATTGGATTTACATTATTTCTTACGGGAAATATTGCTTCAGTTTTTATTGAATTTGGTTTGGATGAGAATGATTGCTGGAGTATGTGTGAAGAATGATTGATGGTGCATGAGTGAAGAATGATTGATGGTGCATGAGTGAAGAATGATTGATGGTGCATGAGTGAAGAATGATTGTTGGTGCATGAGTGAAGAATGATTGTTGGTGCATGAGTGAAGAATGATTGTTGGTGCATGAGTGAAGAATGATTGATGGTGCGTGAGTGAAGAATGATTGTTGGTGCATGAGTGAAGAATGATTGTTGGTGCATGAGTGAAGAATGATTGTTGGTGCATGAGTGAAGAATGATTGTTGGTGCATGAGTGAAGAATGATTGATGGTGCATGAGTGAAGAATGATTGCTGGAGCATGAGTGAAGAATGATGGTGCATGAGTGAAGAATGATTGATGGTGCATGAGTGAAGAATGATTGATGGTGCATGAGTGAAGAATGATTGATGGTGCATGAGTGAAGAATGATTGATGGTGCATGAGTGAAGAATGATTGTTGGTGCATGAGTGAAGAATGATTGCTGGAGCATGAATGGTGGTTACTGGTGGTAGTTACTATTGAGAGTTAATGGTGGTGTTACTGGTGGTGGTTACTGGTTGTGGTTACTGGTAGTTACTGGTGGTAGTTACTGGTGATTGTTACTAGTGGAGGTTATACTAACACCTTGTTCTCTTACAGTGGTTGGAGCATCTGGAGAAGAATGGAGTACTGGTGGTGGTTACTGATGATTGTTATTGGTAGTTGTTACTGGTAATTGTTACTAGTGAGGGTTGTACTAACACCTTGTTCTCTTACAGTGGTTGGAGCAACTAGAGAAGAATGAAGTACTTGTGATTGGTACTGGTGAAGGTTGTACTAACATTCTTGTTCTCTTACAGTGGTTAGAGCAACTGGAGAAGAATGAAGTACTGGTGATGGTGGCACAGATCTTCCTGGATCTAATTCTTCATGCTAGGCTGCCATTATCTTTGGTCAATCTCATCATCATGGATGAGTGTCATCATGCCTCCGGGTCTCACCCCATGAGAGAGATAATGAGACAATACGAGTCTCTGAAAAAATCTTTCCCTCAGAAGTGTCCCAGAGTTCTGGGACTGACGGCTTGCGTCATTCATCGTAAGTGTAAAAAGAAAGACGTAATGGACACCATGAAGAAACTGGAATCGGCAATGGATTGTGTGTTGGTAACGACCACAGATCAAGAAGTTACAAAGTACAGTGCTAGCCCCAAGGAGAAAATAATTTGCTATAAATCTGACACTTTCTCTGAATACCAAGAAATAATCAGTGCTCAGTTACAAGGAATAATAGAAGATGTAAAAGATGATCCAGATATTGAAGACAAGTACAAGAAAGTATTTATTAAGAAAATGAGAAACATAAGTCACATCATGGAGACGCTGGGAGACTGGTGTGTAGCTCGGGCCATCATGTATGAGATGGAATACTTTGACGATGTGGAGAGGATTGAGGATGTGCCGGCCCTTCGTCAGTTGATGGCCTCACTCAGGGGTAGATTGCAAGAAATACTGGATTATTGTGGAAGAGAAGAAGCCACAATGAGCCCTATTGAGAATGTTTCCAACAAGGTCAAGAGGCTATACGATATATTTCATGCATGTAATAAGGTGGTGTATGGATTGATCTTTGTTGAGAGAAGAAACACTGCAAAGATTCTCTATGATTTACTGTCGGCAGCTGCTAATGAAAGTGACAATCTTGCCTTTGTTAAGCCCCTGTATGCCGTGGGTTCTATGTCCCGCTGCAGCACTGATATTCATTTGGCTCAGCTGGAACTTTGCAGGCAGAAGGAAACCTTAAATAAGTTTCGTAATGGTGATTGCAATTTTCTGGTTTCAACCAGTGTTTTAGAAGAAGGTGTGGATATCAGAAAGTGCAATATAGTCATACGATTTGATAAGCCACAGAACTACCGTGCCTACCTGCAGTCTAGAGGACGAGCTCGTGCACACCCCTCCAGGTACTTACTCATGGTAAAAGTTGCTGAATTGCAGGAGATGCTTGAAACACTGGAAGTGTATAGAGAAATTGAAGCCTCTTTCACGCAATTATGTCACAATCGTCAGTTACCTACAAGGATAGAGAGCAGCTTGCACTTTGCTGAAGATGAATATATTGCTCCTTATCAGCCTTATGGAATTAATGGACCCAAAATTACTGGTAATTCTGCCATAGCACTTATTAATTTGTATTGTGGTAATCTTCCTCAGGACAAGTTTACAGTACTGGCACCAGAAGTTGTCTATGAGAAGAGTGACCAAGGATGTGTGGCTGAGATAAAGTTGCCTATTAATGCTTGCCTTAAAACAAAGGTGCGTGGAGATTGTATGGAAAACAAAGAGCTTGCCAAGAAAAGCGCTGCACTCAATCTTTGTAAGAAGTTGCATGCAATGGGAGAGTTAAATCATGACTTGAGGCCTGCTGAGATATCAGATGATAGTATATTGGAAGGTCTGGTGGAAGTTGTGCCAGAAATGCCCATCAAGGCCGGGGAACCCGAGCCTGGCACGAGGAAGCGACGGCAACTTTATGAGAGAGAAGTGTGCCAGGCTTTTACCTATTACCATGGATTGTTTAAGCTGTATTCTATTATCATTCAACCTACAGGCACACAGCATACTAGTTTGCTTGTAGATTCTACCAAGAGTGATATGTCAGTTGGATTGATTTGTAAAAGAAGCTTATTACATTGTCCATTTGCACTCTACTACACCAAGTGGGGTGAAGTGGAAGTTAGAGTGAAATTTATTAAGGAGATTATGAACTTAAATCCTGAGTTGATGAGAAAAATTGAACATTTCCACAAATTCATCTTTGAAACCTTGTTGGACATCAATTCAGTGCTTTTTGATTTTAGTTCTAGAAATACTGGTGTATATATTGTACCTCTAGCACAAGCAAGCACCATTGACTTAACTTTACTAACTCAGATATACATGTTGCCACATCTTAGAGTGCCCATTGTATACAGATCAGCAGAAAGCTTCCACTTTGAGAAGTCTTCTTACGAGGATGCCATAATATATCCTCTGTATACAACAGAAGAACCTGTCCACATGTTCTATGTTACAGAAATATTAACTAACTTGAGTCCACAATCAGAGTTTCCTGATTCTAAGCATGTGTACTCTAGTTATTGCCACTATTACCTCCAGAAATATGGTAAGAGTATCACTAACATGCAGCAACCTTTAATATCAGCAAAGCACTTACCAAAAGAACTCAACTACTTGAAGATGCCAGCGATGTCAGCGATGTCTTGTAAGAGTAGCAACAAAGCTAAGCATCATCCTCCCATCTTTGTGCCGGAGCTGTGTGGTGTGCTGCCTCTCAAGGCCTCTCTCTGGTGGCAGATCATGTGCATACCTTCCATTATTCATCGCCTCAATAGTTTAAACTTGGCTCACCAACTCAATGTAGCCATGAATGATTCAAAATTGATCTCCAAAGATGTAGAGTATGAAAAAATAAATTTTAACTGGCCAGAAGAGATAATTACAAGAATAAATAATTCTGGTGAGGAGAATTTATGTGCATCATTAATGAAAAGTAAGAGTGAATATATCCATCCATTTGTGATAGTTCATGCCCTCACACTGTGTGCTGCTCATGAGAACTTTGATCTGGAAAGATTGGAAATTCTTGGAGATTCTTTCCTCAAGTTTATTATTACAGAATATTTATTTTTGAAGGAGACTGAGAGTCATGAAGGTAGACTCTCACTGCGTCGTGGAAAACTTGTCTGCAACAGAACTCTCTCTTCCCTGGCAAAGTGCAAATCAATACCAAACAAGATGCAGTCATTTTACCTGGAACCACCTCTGAATGGTTTACTGCTGGGCTTTACCATCAAACCTGAAGTTAGTAACAAACTGAGAAGCTGCAACCTTTCACATGATAAATGGCCAAGTCTACCTAAGTCTTCTCGACTGGAGAACTTACAAGAGGTGAGTCTCAGAGTTTTCTTCCCAAGCATCTTTCTTTTATGATTATAAATGTTATTTTAATTCTGACAGGTTGTATGTACAACACACACACTGCAGTTTAAAATGGTGTTTTAACTGTACAAGTCTTTTAATTGGTGGAGATACATGGGGAAGAGATAACATGATTGAAAGTAGTGAGTTGTGGCAGTAAGGTACAGTAGTAGGAAAAATATTCAGTTTGTTGGTTGGTTGGCCATAAGAATAAGCTTTGTTCAACAACTTACTCCTTTGAGATGTGGCAGCATCTCAACCGATGAGGTTGACCACCTCTGTGTCTAAGTCTGACATCATCTGCAGATCTGCACTATTAGTAAGGGAAAAGTTTTTATTGATGATGCTCTTTGGTGTTGGACTACATTGATGATTCTCATTGGTGTTGACTACATTGATGATTCTGTTTGGTGTTGGACTACATTGATGATGCTCTTTGGTGTTGGACTACATTGATGATGCTCTTTGGTGTTGGACTACATTGATGATTCTGTTTGGTGTTGGACTACATTGATGGTGCTCTTTGGTGTTGGACTACATTGATGATTCTGTTTGGTGTTGGACTACATTGATGATTCTGTTTGGTGTTGGACTACATTGATGGTGCTCTTTGGTGTTGACTACATTGATGATTCTGTTTGGTGTTGGACTACATTGATGATGCTCTTTGGTGTTGGACTACATTGATGATGCTCTTTGGTGTTGGACTACATTGATGATGCTCTTTGGTGTTGGACTACATTGATGATGCTCTTTGGTGTTGGACTACATTGATGATGCTCTTTGGTGTTGGACTACATTGATGATGCTCTTTGGTGTTGGACTACATTGATGATGCTCTTTGGTGTTGGACTACATTGATGATGCTCTTTGGTGTTGGACTACATTGATGATGCTGTTTGGTGTTGGACTACATTGCAGAGTGTAATGAACCCTTGCAGACACTACCTCTGGGTGACACTAACCCACCTGTGGGTGGTACCCTCACAGACACTACCTCTGGGTGGCACTAACACACCTTTTGGTGGTACCCTCACAGACACTACCTCTGGGTGGCACTAACCCACCTGTGGGTGGTGCCCTCACAGACTCTACCTCTGGGTGGCACTAACCCACCTGTGGGTGGTATCCTCACAGACACTACCTTTGGGTGGCACTAACCCACCTGTGGGTGGTACCCTCACAGAAACTACCTCTGGGTGGCACTAACCCACCTGTGGGTGGTGCCCTCACAGACACTACCTCTGGGTGGCACTAACCCACCTGCGGGTGGTGCCCTCACAGACACTACCTCTGGGTGGCACTAACCCACCTGCGGGTGGTGCCCTCACAGACACTACCTCTCTGGATGGCACTAACCCACCTGCGGGTGGTGCCCTCACAGACACTACCTCTGGGTGGCACTAACCCACCTGTGGGTGGTGCCTTCACAGACACTAATGAGGAACAGTGATGTCTGGGCTTCCCTAGTGCTATCTGCTTCCCTAGTGCTTTCTGGGCTTCCCTAGACAGCTTATTTGAGTTTTTGTTTTAGTTAAGAACTTGTTATACAATGGTTGAATGGAATGGTGCTTGCAGGGAACGGTGCTTGCAGGGAACGGTGCTTGCAGGGAATGGTGCTTGCAGGGAATGGTGCTTGCAGGAAATGGTGCTTGCTGGGAATGGTGCTTGCTGGAAACAGTGCTTGCCAGGAATAGTGTTTTTAGGGGGGTGTCTTGTATAAGAAGTTTATGTTACAAGAAGTTCTTAGGCACTTAAATATGCTTGAGCACTTATTGTACTGAATGTTTACACATTCAGTACTGGACCACTGTAACAAGGTCCTGGATGCTCTAGAAGACAAACAAAATGCAGATGTAGTATACACAGACTTTGGAAAAGCCTTTGACAAGTGTGACCATGGTGTAATAGCACACAAAATGCATGATAAAGGTATAACAGGAAAAGTTGGTAGATGGAGCCATAATTTCCTAACAAATAGAATACAAAGAGTAGTAGTCAACAGAGTAAAGTCTGAGGCGGCTACTGTGAAAAGCTCTGTTCCACAAGACACAGTACTAGCTCCTATCCTGTTCCTGATCCTCATATCTGACATAAACAGGGATGTAAGCCACAGCACCGTGCCTTCCTTTGAGATGACACCTGAATTTGCATGACATTGTCTTCCATTGAAGTCACTGCAAGACTCCAAATCTTTAAATGGTTCTCAGAAAACAATATGAAGTTCAGTGATGAGAAATTTCATTTACTCCGATATGGAAAATGTGAGGAAATTAAAACTACATCGGAGTATAAAACAAATTCCAACCACATAATAGAGTGAAAAACTAATGTAAAATACCTCAGAGTGATAATGTCAGAGGATCTCACTTTCAAAGACCACAACACTGTATCAATCACATCTGCTAGAAAAATGACAGGATGGATAATGAGAACCTTCAAAACTAGAGATGCCAAGCACATGACACTCTTCAGGTTGCTTGTTCTATCTAGGCTGGAATATTGCTGCACACTATCAGCACCTTTCAAGGCAGGTGAAATTGCTGACCAGAGAACCTTCACGGCACACATAAGTGCAATAAAACACCTCAGTTACTGGGAATGCTTGAAGTTCCTCAACCTGTACTCCCTAGAATGCAGGTGGGAGAGATATATGATTATGTTTGCTTGGAAAATGCTAGAGGAATTAGTACCAAATTTACACATGAAAATCACTCTATGAAAGCAAAAGACTCAGCACATGATGCAACATCCCCCCAATGAAAAGCAGGGGCTCCACTAGCACGATAAGAAACAACACAGCAAGTGTCAGGGGTCCAAGACTGTTCAACTGCCTCCCAGTATACATAAAGGGGATTACCAATAGACCCTTGGCTGTCTTCAAGAAGGCACTGGACAGGCACCTAAAGTCAGTACCCGACCAGCCAGGCTGTGGTTCGTACATTGGGCTGTGTGCAGCCAACAATAATAGCCTGGTTGATCAGGCCCCGGTGGTACTGATTGTGTGACTGATGATTGTGTATTGTACTGGCATCAATTGTGTGACTGATGGTTATTTTTCTCTCACTAGTGGCACTGATTGTGTGGTGATGGTTGGTTACCTTCCTGCCACTGGTGGCACTGATTCCTTGTATCTGGATTAATTTTATTGTTTGGTTCAGTGCTTGACAAAGAGGAGTCGTCAGTCGTATGTGGTGACTATAATTAATGGATTAATTGTCCACAATGGCAGTCTTATTCATGTGAGATTTTTGTATCTAATAGATCAGAATAATTTTGAGAATAATGTGTTATCAACCACCCATATTGGTGGATATATATTAGGCTTGTTTCTGCAAACTGTCAATTCTTTTACCATTAAAAATGGTGACGTGATATCACTTGGTATTACCGAGTCCGACCATTGTCTTCTTACTTTTAGTGTTGATATTTTGGTGAACTCATAATTCCTTTTTGTAATTACAAAAATCTTTACTAGGATGAGGTTGGTGTGATGGTGATAAATGCTTGGGTGTGGGGGGGGTCCATCTTCAGTGTGTGGTGAAGATTGGTGTGATGGTGACAAATGCTTGGGTGTGGGGAAGTCATCTTCAGTGTGTGATGAAGGTTGGTGTGATGGTGACAAATGCTTGGGTGTGGGGGAGTGTTCTTCAGTGTGTGGTGAGCAGTTAGCAAAGAGTCATGATCAAATGTTTTAGACTCTCACTAGTAACTTCTCTACTTTGATTACTTTTAACAATCTTTAGTCATGATGTTACCTCTTGGTACAATTCCTCTGTTTCCCAGTTATATAGTCTTCTACACTTGTTAACTCAGCTTAAGACCATACAAGCAGTCTTCCACACTTGTTACACTCAGTTTAAGACCACACAATCCCTCTTCCACATAAGCAGTCTTATGTGGAAGAGGGCTGAAAGATGGCAATCTAGAACAAGCCAATGATTCACAAACAAACAAATAAAATTTATTTCTTTGCAAGATTACATTGAGATTATGAAGTTACAATAATGAGTTGCAGCACAAAGAGCCATTATCATGCCTAGGCATTATGGGCAGATTTAATTTAATGGCTTACAGACTACTTAATACTAAAGAAATTGATCATAGTTTAAGTTGCACATCTTTTTTATATTTATAGTTGACAGTAATTTTACTCTAATTACAATAGTTTCAAAAATAAATATTGAAATTATATTATGGGAATATAACATTGTGAGTTGTTGAAAGTAGTTTACAGTATGAGAATGCTACAAATTGGGTGTAAGGCTGTATTGTTTTGGGTAATAGGTAACTGGGAGATTTTTGGTAAAGTTAAATATTAAGTATTGAGTATTTAGTTTAGCATGAGTAGGTGGCTTTTGAGAGGAGCCTTAAATTGGTGTTCAGATTTGGTTACTTTAGTATTTACTTGTAATGAATTCCAAATTTTTGGGCCCTTTATGTGCATAGAGCTTTTACATATGGAGATATGGACATGGTGTACATCAAAAAGAGATCTGTGTCTTGTGTTGTAGTTGTGTGTCCTGTTAAGGTTGGTGAGGAGAAGTTTGAGTGGAGGGTTTATGTTTGAGTGTAGTGTTCTATGTATGTAGTAGGCACATGAATAAGTATGGATGTTCTTAACGGTGAGCAGTTTTAAACTTTTGAATATTGGTGGAGTATGCTGTCGGGAGTGGGAATTTATCATCATTCTGACTGCAGCCTTTAGCTGGGTTATTAGTGGTCATAGGTGATTTAATATTGTTGATTCCCATGCACAAATTTCACTACACCACTGAGAGTAGTGTACCACTTTTGTGGCTGGATGTTACTTAACCTTTACTCAGCTTTGTTGGCATTTTTTTCACTTTGTTGTTCACCTTGTTCATCATGTTGACCTTGTTATTCACCTCATTCACCTTGTTGACCACATTGTTGATGATCACCTTGTTGCAGGTGGTTAAGAATATAGGAGGAGAGAGAGAGAAGACCAGCAGAGCAAGGAAGAGAGCAGCTAACTGTTACAACCCATGGAGTGAACATGATCTCTCAGATAAGAACATAGCTGACAGCACTGAGGCTCTCATTGGTGCCTACCTGCTAGCTGCTGGTGCTGACACTGCTGTCAACTTTATGCACAACCTTGGTCTTGGTGTATATAATGTGAGTACTGTGCACAATGTATGCTAGTATGTAATGTGAGAAATGTAGAATGTAATGTAAGTACTGTGCACCATGTACAGTAGTATGTAAGTACTGTGCACCATGTACATTAGTATGTAATGAATGTACTATAGTATGTAAGTATTGTGTACCATGCACATTAGTGTGTAATGTGAGTACTGTAGTATGTAATGTTAGTACTGTGCACCATATACATTAGTATGTAATGTATGTACTCTAGTATGTAAGTACTGTGGACATGTACATTAGTATGTATTGTAAGTACTGTAGTATGCAATGTAAGTACTGTGCACCATGTACATTAGTATGTAATGTATGTACTCTAGTATGTAATGTAAGTACTGCAGTATGTAATGTAAGTACTGTGCACCATGTACATTAGTATGTAATGTAAGCACTGTGCACCATGTACATTAGTATGTAATGTATGTGCTCTAGTATGTAAGTACTGTGCACCATGTACATTAATATGTATTGTAAGTACTGTAGTATGTAATGTAAGTACTGTGCACCATGTACATTAATATGTATTGTAAGTACTGTAGTATGTAATGTAAGTACTGTGCACCATGTACATTAGTATGTAATGTAAGTACTGTGCACCATGTACATTAATATGTATTGTAAGTACTGTAGTATGTAATGTAAGCACTGTGCACCATGTACATTAGTATGTAATGTAAGTACTGTGCACCATGTACATTAGTATGTAATGTAAGTACTGTGCACCATGTACATTAGTATGTAATATAAGTACTGTGCACCATGTACATTAGTATGTAATGTAAGTGCTGTGCACCATGTACATTAGTATGTAATATAAGTGCTGTGCACCATGTACATTATTATGTAATATAGCTACTGTGCACCATGTACATTAGTATGTAATGTAAGTACTGTGCACCATGTACATTAGTATGTAATGTAAGCACTGTGCACCATGTACATTAGTATGTAATGTAAGTACTGTGCACCATGTACATTAGTATGTAATGTAAGCACTGTGCACCATGTACATTAGTATGTAATGTATGTGCTCTAGTATGTAAGTACTGTGCACCATGTACATTAATATGTATTGTAAGTACTGTAGTATGTAATGTAAGTACTGTGCACCATGTACATTAGTATGTAATGTAAGTACTGTGCACCATGTACATTAGTATGTAATACAAGTGCTGTGCACCATGTACATTATTATGTAATATAACTACTGTGCACCATGTACATTAGTATGTAATGTAAGTACTGTGCACCATGTACATTAGTATGTAATGTAAGCACTGTGCACCATGTACATTAGTATGTAATGTAAGTACTGTGCACCATGTACATTAGTATGTAATGTAAGCACTGTGCACCATGTACATTAGTATTTAATTAAGTACTGTGCACCATGTACATTAGTATGTAATGTAAGCACTGTGCACCATGTACATTAGTAATATAAGTACTGTGCACCATGTACATTTGTATGTAATGTAAGCACTGTGCACCATGTACATTTGTGTGTAATATAAGTACTGTGCACCATGTACATTAGTATGTAATGTAAGCACTGTACACCATGTACATTAGTATGTAATGTAAGTACTGTGCACCATGTACATTAGTATGTAATGTAAGTACTGTGCACCATGTACATTAGTATGTAATGTAAGTTCTGTGCACCATGTACATTAGTATGTAATATAAGTACTGTGCACCATGTACATTAGTATGTTATGTAAGTACTGTGCACCATGTACATTAGTATATTATGTAAGTACTGTGCACCATGTACATTAGTATGTTATGTAAGTACTGTGCACCATGTACATTAGTATGCAATGTAAGTACTGTGCACCATGTACATTAGTATGTAATGTATGTACTCTAGTATGTAATGTAAGTACTGCAGTATGTAATGTAAGTACTATGCACCATGTACATTAGTATGTAATGTAAGCACTGTGCACCATGTACATTAGTATGTAATGTATGTGCTCTAGTATGTAAGTACTGTGCACCATGTACATTAATATGTATTGTAAGTACTGTAGTATGTAATGTAAGTACTGTGCACCATGTACATTAGTATGTAATGTAAGTACTGTGCACCATGTACATTAGTATGTAATATAAGTACTGTGCACCATGTACATTAGTATGTAATGTAAGTGCTGTGCACCATGTACATTAGTATGTAATGTAAGTGCTGTGCACCATGTACATTATTATGTAATATAACTACTGTGCACCATGTACATTAGTATGTAATGTAAGTACTGTGCACCATGTACATTAGTATGTAATGTAAGCACTGTGCACCATGTACATTAGTATGTAATGTAAGTTACTTGTGCACCATGTACATTAGTATGTAATGTAAGCACTGTGCACCATGTACATTACTATGTAATGTAAGTACTGTGCACCATGTACATTAGTATGTAATGTAAGCACTGTGCACCATGTACATTAGTAATATAAGTACTGTGCACCATGTACATTTGTATGTAATGTAAGCACTGTGCACCATGTACATTTGTGTGTAATATAAGTACTGTGCACCATGTACATTAGTATGTAATGTAAGCACTGTACACCATGTACATTATTATGTAATATAAGTACTGTGCACCATGTACATTAGTATGTAATGTAAGTGCTGCGCACCATGTACATTAGTATGTTATGTAAGTATTGTGCACCATGTACATTAGTATATTATGTAAGTACTGTGCACCATGTACATTAGTATGTTATGTAAGTACTGTGCACCATGTACATTAGTATGTTATGTAAGTACTGTGCACCATGTACATTAGTATATGTTATGTAAGTACTGTGCACCATGTACATTAGTATGTTATATAAGTACTGTGCACCATGTACATTAGTATGTTATGTAAGTACTATGCACCATGTACATTAGTATGTTATGTAAGTACTGTGCACCATGTACATTAGTATGTTATGTAAGTACTGTGCACCATGTACATTAGTATGTTATGTAAGTACTGTGCACCATGTACATTAGTATGTTATGTAAGTACTGTGCACCATATACATTAGTATGTAACATAAATACTGTGCACCATATACATTAGTATGTTATGTAAGTACTGTGCACCATGTACATTAGTATGTTATGTAAGTACTGTGCACCATGTACATTAGTATGTTATGTAAGTACTGTGCACCATGTACATTAGTATGTTATGTAATACTGTGCACCATGTAATTAGTATGTTATGTAAGTACTGTGCACCATGTACATTAGTATGTTATGTAAGTACTGTGCACCATGTACATTAGTATGTTATGTAAGTACTGTGCACCATGTACATTAGTATGTTATTTAAGTACTGTGCACCATGTACATTAGTATGTTATGTAAGTACTTGTGCACCATGTACATTAGTATGTTATGTAAGTACTGTGCACCATGTACATTAGTATGTTATGTAAGTACTGTGCACCATGTACATTAGTATGTTATTTAAGTACTGTGCACCATGTAGTAGATGCTTTTGCAACACTTGAAAATGAATGTAAATGAGAAATGAAATGAAAATGTTTATTTCCTTGCCAAGCTTACAATGTGTGGTTTACATATTATAAAATATTAATTCCAAAGAAGGCCTCTAGCAGGCCTAGGCATTTAGGGCAGACTAACACTAATTCTTACTCTAAATTGACGCAGGTTGTGGAGCAGTACATTTTAATATACCTTACTGCATATTTGGTAACAGAAGTGATTAATTAGTGATTTTATATTTACAGTAATTTTGGTGAATGTAAATGTAAATTAGAGGGGATTACAGATATCGAGAGTAAATCTAATTTGTTTTGGATGTGTGCATAATACGAAAAAGAGACAGGGTGGTTTTCATATAGTTAGCTGATGGTGTGTGTTAGGGAGATAAGCTGGTTTTTAACGATAGTTTTGAAAATGATGGTTAAGTCTGCAGGTCTAGAACTTTCTGGCAGGGAGTTGCAGATTTTAGACCCTTTTATGTATGTACATTGAATTTTTGTAGAGATTTAGCCAGACACAGGGAATGTCAGAGATTTTTGTATCTGGTATTATGTCTAGGGTCCTGTTGCAACTACAGTGGAACCTTTACTTGCGAGTTTAATCCGTTCCATGACCTTGCTCGCGTCTGGATTTGCTCGTTTGCAGAGTCAATTTCCCTCATTTAAATTAATTAAAATGGAATTAATCTGCTCCAGTCTAATTCTGTACTTCAATAATTTCCCTAATATCAACTCTATGGCTTACTTATCTATCACAATTCAACTAATGTGACATAATAACCAATATAAATAACATAGAAACCTGATATATACTCTAGAATGAATAAAATGTCATTATGTGACAAGTGGAGGTGGCCATAACCGCTCCCGCATTGTTGTGGTATTCACTGCCATCCAGTGATGGCCTTTTGAAGCTGTCTATTATTATAATTATAGTACAGGTCTGCCATCACAGATCCGGCAATCAGTTATTCGGTTCCTTCAGTTATTCGGCACTAATTTTGGCTAGCATAATTTCAAATTTCCAGCGTCGCCACACCAACCTGCTGGTACTGTTTGGTGGCGCTACCTGCTGCACAAGTCATTCCAATTTCTTTTTCTCCATTTATTGTTTTAACCTGCTTACTTTTAGCCCTAGCCATGGTTCCAATGAATAAAAGAAATGCTTCTCATTATGTAAAGCACCTACACAGTACATTATCAATTAAAGATAAGCTGACACAAGTCAGCTGAAATAGGATGTTAGGCTAACATTAAGGAAAGATACCTTTTTGTTAAGCAACTCCTCTGCCAGATGCACCTTCCCAGGCATCATGGCGAGGATACGTGTAAGATTACGTATTAATGGAAATCAAATGTCCATAAAAGACATTCTCAATTGTATTTGCTCGAACTCAACTGTTTCTCCAGTGGATGTTTTTCAAACCCACGCTGGAGCAGTACTTCTCCTCTCTTCGGAAGAAGAGTTACTTCAACTCCTAAAGCATGATGTCTTGGATAAACTGAAGACTTCTGGTGTTATCCCAGTTGCACCTGACAGCTATCAAGCTCAGAGGACTGTGTTTGTGGCCAGAATCAACAGTTTTATGAAACAAAGCACTGTTCTCAGACCGGGCCGCGGGGGCGTTGACCCCCGGAACTCTCTCCAGGTAAACTCCAGGTAATGAAATTGTTGATAACATTAATGCCGAGAATTCTGACTTTAGGGCTGTAGAAGCACACAAATTCTCGAATCACAACAACAATAAGGTAACTTTAAAATTAATACTCGAGACACCTGAGGAGGCCAAACTTGTGCGTCAAAATGGCTTCAAATGTTTCAGTACCAGATGCACATCTGACCAAATTTCTATGGAACGTTTTGTCAGTGTGACACAATGTTTCAAGTGTTATGCCTTTGGTCATAACAACAACAAATGCAGTATACAGGGGCAAATTTGTAGCATTTGCTCTGGCCAACATTCCTATCGTGATTGTCCCAAAATAAAAATACACCTAAATGTGTCCTTTTGTAAGGGAAACCATCATGCGTTTCTGCTATTTGTCCTGAAAGAAAAAAGAAATGCAGAAAATTCTTGACGCCAAGAAACTATCCACTTCTAAAAGACCACTCCCCAGGCAACCCCCCAACCATGTCCCAAACTTCCTTCCCCAGCTCTGCCTGGATCAAGTGGGACTCCTCAGGTCTCTACCAATGGTTTCCAATGTTTGAATTCTGCCCCTTTGGGAGAGCCCCAATCTAACCCTCACTTACAACAGACACAACAACAAGGTTCAGTCGCATCTCATGTGTCTCAGGTATCCACAAAACGGGATATAACGAAGCACAACTAATGTACTTGGGCCAAAGACACAGCAGGTGGTGAATTCAACTCTGCTCTCGTGTTTTAAAGATCTGTTAAAGGCTAATGGGATCACTCCCATCATTATCCCTAAAAAAGTAAGGCCATTATCCCCAGCCTTCTCACAACAAGAAGTATGTACCATACTCTACATCTAAAAATAAGCCTAAGTCATCCCGGGCCCAGGGATCGCCCTCCTCGCAAACCCAGGTTGTCAACTCTCAACCCAATAAGTCAACACCGAACATAACAATGCCCCGAAAGTGGTGCCTACTCTCTCGCTATTGTAGCTGAACCTGTTGAACAGGAACTTCCCAAAGGTAACTCACCTTGCCTATCTACTTTTCCCCTTTGGAGCCTACACAGTCTCCCATTAACTCTAAACGAGCCTCTGCTTCCTGAAACTGAGAATAGCATACTCAGTTTTATGATGATGACTCTAACGACCCCAAAACGATTCAAAACGACTCGAACGATTCAAAAGAGTCTGTTAATATTACTGCCTCTAGTGAAGATGATGGCATTTTTAATACACAAGCATCTACGCAAAGTTCTCCTCCTCCCCTGGACGAGTCCAGCAGGAATAGTGTAGATACAACACATGACATCACTTGTAGGCGTTCAGAACGCAGTGTACGATCGAAGAATAAGAAATAATGGGGATTACAATCTTCCAACTTAATTTTCAACATTTCTTTAATAACCGTTACCTTCTGAGGTTGAACTACATAACTATAATCCCGATGTTATACTTTTGAACGAGACAGCTGAAAAGAGTTAAACCCAACATATTAAATTCCCGTGGGTACTGTACTGTTTGAGAAATCGAGAGGACAGTTTAGTGGTGCCATCTTGGTTAAATTAGGATATACTTTTTAAAAGTATTCATGGATGAAGACAACATTTTTGCAATAGAACAACAACGTCGCATGGACAACTAGTAATAGGAACTGGATACTTTCCCCCGAAAACAGCCATATTTTAAGTCAATTCCTCTACATAGATATTAAGCAGAATATTCCAACAATTCAGCTGGAGATTTAATCTCATCACCCTGCCCTCTTCAACTGTGGAGCCGGTATTCCACGGGGTGATTTAAAAAGGGAAAAACAACTCTTTAATACATGACAGCTAGAAACTTGTCATTTCAAGGCCCATTCTTCAAATCGTACATTGACCTCATCCAGGAACACCAGATATTGTACTGACAAACAGAGACTGTGACATCTTTCACTGTCGTATATCTCCTGTGGAAATGTAGGATCTGACCATATCCCTGTTATAATACAACTACAAACTTCTCCATTTAGTTTACCTGTAACTCCAAACCCAATCTTAACACCCTAGGATTGACCCCTTCGGGGCATTTTCTGGGTGAGGATGAAATTGTGTCTTTGGAAAATCTACCTTCCAGGCAATTGATGATGCAATAAGGTCCATGCACAATCGAATAATTGAAGCTACCAATGCAACTTGCCAATTAGCTCCACAAAGATTACCAAAAATATAAACCAAACTATAAAATTAGAGACACTTTAAGAAATTATCAAGCAGAATGTCGAAGGCATCTTCAAACGCGACAACCACCAGCAGCTACACGCACCGATTAAGGCATGAATTAATTAACATGATAGTCAACACAAACGAGACATATGGAAATTCTAGTTCTTCAAGCTAATCAATATAAACGTGAACCAGCAAAATTTTGGGGTAAGAAAACCGACAAACTTTTAGGGGAAAGCACAAGGTTCCTAACTACCTAGTTCATACTTTCACTGATGAGGATGATGAAGATGTTGAAATTAAACTTGACGATCCACAGGACCAGGCTAATTTGATGGTGATGTAATGGGAGAAAATTCTCTCTCACATAACAGTCTCAATTTAATAATAATCATTATCAGTTAGTAAATGAATGGAGAGATGAGAACTTGGATGATTTACAACCACACCTACCATCGATACTTCAACCTTGAAGATACCCACCCGCTTACTAGACCTATTACATTACTAGAGATAAGTCCCGTTATTGGAAGAATGAGAAATAGAGCCCCTGGCCTCTCTGGAATAACAATGAAACAAATAAAATACCTACCTAGAAATTGCAAACATCCTTGGTAAATATCTTTTAAAGCCATCTTGGCCTCAGGACATTTCCCAGTTGTTTTTTTAAAACTGCTAGGATGATCTTTTCCTTGCTAAGCCCAAAAAGGACATCCACCAACCTGGGAACATAGACCTATATCTTTACTTGAAGTCACTGGAAAAGTTCTTGAGAAAGTCATTTCCAACAGATTGAATTACTTTAATGGGGTTTTAATCACTTTTTACTGAAAAACAAATTTGGCTTTTAGAACACATAGAGGTACCAATCATGCAATAAATGTTATTTTTGACACGTAGCAAGTCTAAAACAGCAGGGCAATCTTGCCTTAATTGCCACCAGAGATGTTCATAAAGCTTTTGATAGCTTATGGCATGATGGGCCTTATATACAAACTCATTGACCTACCAACCAAAACTGGACTTTTCTCAGAGTAATTTATAATTTCTTAACTCAAAGAAAAATCATTCCCACCTTTCATGGCAAGTCGACAGAACCTTTAAAAACCGACCGCTGGTGTCCCCACAAGGTTCTTGTCTTAGTCCACTTCTGTTTTAACATTTATGTGAATACCTTTCCCCAACCAGAGTTAATGACACAATTTTGACACAGTTTTTTAGATGATGTTATTCATGTCGTCTCATCAACTCCAGTAACAGGAAAATACAAGTATAAAGAGTCATAGAAAAAATGAAATTTAACTTCGTCGAACATCTAATTGGGAAAGAAATGGAGAATTACGACTAATCCGAGAAGGTCCTTGTTAGCACGATAGGATGTTTTGCATCAACCATCGAAGATAAAGGGGGTATCCCATCAGAGGTACACCTGAACCATTTAAAACCCTAACAAGATCTGGGATATGAAAAAGATAGGGTGCCCACTCAACATCTCAAGTAAATAAAAAGATCAACACAGCCAAAGTCGGTCTAGCAGACTCTTTCGATTCAATCAAGCCCCTCAACATGTCAAAAAACATCTGTTAAAAAAAGATAATAAGACCTATACTCGAATACCCTTGTGTCCCAAAGTCATTAACAACTAAGACCAACATGCACGGTTACAAAGGTTCAGAATAGAGCTCTTCGCTTTATTACCGATACCAGGAGGAGAGACAGAGTTAAAATGGCAGATTTACACACACAACAAGATATTACTGCCATAAATGTACGCCTTGACACCCTAAAAAAGAAACAATTATACAATGCAAGAATATACATGCCAGATAGAGAACATCCTATACAAGTGATAAATACCACCGATTACACCACAATACTCCACCTCACCCGGACTCAAAGAATGACTCTCCCACAAGGGTTCGTCGTTTATTCATAAAGATGATTACCATCGACCCCTGATTTTTTTAGCAACTTACCTGATGAAGAAGATTGGATATCACCAGAACCCTTCTATGATACTGAGAAAATCATCGCCCCCATTAGGGAGACATCTTAAATAACTTTTTAATGTAAAATTATGCTATTAACTATTGTTTTGGGCACCACCATTAAGAACTATTGTCACGAACTTATAAACTGGCCAAAAATCATTGCCTTTCCTGTCGTATAAATATCCGTTGTGCAACTTGCGAAAAAAAAAAAAAAAAAAAAAAAAAATTGCAATTGCACTTGTAAATTTCTACCAATTCAGAGTCATGTATTATATACCTATTATATCTATGTGACCCCGATGGGTTAGTATTATACCTCTTAAAGAATATCTTAATTAATTCACATACACTTTTTAAATTGCACCAAAGTGTTGGGCCACTTACCTTTTAATCCTAAACCCCTCCCCCCCCTCCCACCCTTTCCAATATTTCCATCCTTACGCCATCCTTCTTCCTTACCCATCTTACCAAAGCTCTGGTCATCAGAAGCAGAACAACGGTGCTACAGCAGCAGCAGCAGCAGCTGACAGTGCTACAGCAGCAGCAGACGATGCTACAGCAGCAGCAGACGGTACTACAGCAGCAGCTGACGGTGGTACAGCAGCAGCAGCAGCAGCAGCACTGACAGTGCTACAGCAGCAGCAGACGATGCTACAGCAACAGCAGACGGTACTACAGCACAGCGATGGTGGTACAGCAGCAGCAGCAGCAGCTGACAGTGCAGCAGCAGCAAACAGCACTGACGGGGTACAGCAGCAGCAGCAGCTGTACCACCAATAGTAGCGATGGTTGATTGGTTTATTATACAACCTGGCCAGCTCGGAGACAAAGCACTCCACTTTCATACTTATCAATGATCTTTTCTTCATCTCTATAGTAATTCTCACCCTTATTTCTGTAGGGTTGGCACTAGAAGCTTTCTTGGGGCCCATGGTCACTTATTTTGCAGATAAAATCACCAAAAACACTGTAATAATACGAAATGTTCCGATTGTATGCTTGGATGTTACCGCGGAGGCTGGCTGGTAAACAATGCCACCGGCGGCACATGTGAGGCTGGCTAAGGGCGCACATTGGACGCGTTTCGGACGAAGAGCGGTGAGCGGGTTTTTGAGCGGTATGCGAGGCAAAATTTTTGCGATAAAAGCAAGCGGTATGCGGATTGAACGTTATGTGATGCGTACGGTATGCGGGGGTCCACTGTACATGTACATGCAGTAAATAAAGCAGCAGTAAGAATGATAATGAATTCCCACTCCCGCCAGCATACTCCACCAATTTTCAAAAGTCTGAATCTGCTCACCATTAAGAACATCCATACTTGTTCATGTGCCTACTACATACACAGAACAATACATGCAAATATAAATCCTCCACTCAAACTTCTCCTCACCAACTTAAACAGGACACATGACCACAACACAAGACACAGATCTCTTTTTGATTTACCTCGTGTCCATATCACTCTATATAAAAACTCTATGCACATAAATAATAATAATAATAATAATAATAATCATAGGTAGTAGGTTGGTAGACAGCAACCGCCCAGGGAGGTACTACCGTCCTGCCAAGTGAGTGTAAAACGAAAGCCTGTAGTTGTTTTACATGATGGTAGGATTGCTGGTGTCCTTTTTTCTGTCTCATGAACATGCAAGATTTCAGGTACGTCTTGCTACTTCTGCTTACACTTAGGTCACACTACACATACATGTACAAGCACATATATACACACCCCTCTGGGTTTTCTTCTATTTTCTTTCTAGTTCTTACTCTTGTTTATTTCCTCTTATCTCCATGGGGAAGTGGAACAGAATTCTTCCTCCGTAAGCCATGCGTGTTGTAAGAGGCGACTAAAATGCCGGGAGCAAAGGGCTAGTAACCTCTTCTCCTGTATATATTACTAAATGTAAAAGGAGAAACTTACGTTTTTCCTTTTTGGCCACCCCTCCTCGGTGGGACACGGCCGGTGTTTTGAAAGAAAGAATAATAATAATATCTTTATTTAATACAAGTACATGCACAAGGTATACAGTCCTAGCTGACAACAATGACATACTACTATATAGAAAGTCCCTTGTTATGCTCCGCATTTCGGGCAAAATTAGGTCAGTGTCCCAGGATGCGACCCACACCAGTTGACTAACACCCAGGTACCCATTTTACTGATGGGGAACATAGACAACAACAGGTGGAAAGAAACACGTCCAATGTTTCTACTCTGTCTAAAAAAAAATTTAATCTGGCTGGGAATCGAACCCAGGCCCTAGCCGTGTTAAGCGATTGTGTTATCCACCAGAATATATTAAAGTAACCCAGTCTGAAAATCAGTTTAAGACTCTTCTCAAAAGCCACTTAATCACCATAGACTAAATGCCAAATATTCACTACACACATTCTCACCTATGCACTCCCACATCATAACTTCAACAATCACTTTGAACCTCTTATCCATTGTTGACAGGAATATAATTGAACCATTGTTTTTCACAATAAGCATTTTAGACTATATGAATATATATAATATATGTACATGTTTATAGAGGGGCAACTGATATATCGTATCATTATTTAGTTGTAGCTACAGTTAGAGTAAGAGGTAGATGGGAAAAGAAGAAGGTGGCAACAACAAGTAAGAGGGAGGTGAAAGTGTATAAACTAAGGGAGGAGGAAGTTCGGGTGAGATATAAGCGACTATTGGCAGAAAGGTGGGTTAGTGCAAAGATGAGTAGTGGGGGGAGGGGGGGTTGAAGAGGGTTGGAATAGTTTTAAAAATGCAGTATTAGAATGTGGGGCAGAAGTTTGTGGTTATAGGAGGGTGGGGGCAGGAGGAAAGAGGAGTGATTGGTGGAATGATGAAGTAAAGGGTGTGATAAAAGAGAAGAAGTAGCTTATGAGAGGTTTTTACAAAGCAGAAGTGTGATAAGAAGAGCAGAGTATTATGGAGAGTAAAAGAAAGGTAAAGAGAGTGTGAGAGAGTGCAAAAGGAGAGCAGATGATAGAGTGGGAGAGGCACTGTCAAGAAATTTTAATGAAAATAAGAAAAAATTTTGGAGTGAGTTAAACAAGTTAAGAAAGCCTAGGGAAAGTATGGATTTGTCAGTTAAAAACAGAGTAGGGGAGTTAGTAGATGGGGAGATGGAGGTATTAGGTAGATGGCGAGAATATTTTGAGGAACTTTTAAATGTTAAGGAATAAAGAGAGGCAGTAATTTCATGCACTGGTCAGGGAGGTATACCATCTTTTAGGAGTCAAGAAGAGCAGAATGTAAGTGTGGTGGAGGTACATGAGGCATTAAGTAGAATGAAAGGGGGTAAAAGCAGCTGGTAACTGATGGGATCATGACAGAAATGTTAACAGCAGGGGGGATATAGTGTTGGAGTGGTTGGTACTTTTGTTTAATAAATGTATGAAAGAGGGGAAGGTACCTAGGGATTGGCAGAGAGCATGTATAGTCCCTTTATATAAAGGGAAAGGGGACAAAAGAGACTGTAAAAATTATAGAGGAATAAGTTTACTGAGTATACCAGGAAAAGTGTACGGTAGGGTTATAATTGAAAGAATTAGAGGTAAGACAGAATGTAGGATTGTGGATGAGCAAGGAGGTTTCAGAGTGGGTAGGGGATGTGTAGATCAAGTGTTTACATTGAAGCATATATGTGAACAGTATTTAGATAAAGGTAGGGAAGTTTTTATTGCATTTATGGATTTAGAAAAGGCATGTGATAGAGTGGATAGAGGAGCAATGTGGCAGATGTTGCAAGTATATGGAATAGGTGGTAAGTTATTAAATGCTGTAAAGAGTTTTTATGAGGATAAGTGAGGCTCAGGTTAGGGTGTGTAGAAGAGAGGGAGACTACTTCCAGGTAAAAGTAGGTCTTAGACAGGGATGTGTAATGTCACCATGGTTGTTTAATATATTTATAGATGGGGTTGTAAAGGAAGTAAATGCTAAGGGTGTTCGGGAGAGGGGGGGGGATTAAATTTTGGGAATCAAATTCAAAATGGAATTGACACAGTTACTTTTGCTGATGATACTGTGCTTATGGGAGATTCTAAAGAACAATTGAAAAGGGTTTAGTGGATGAGTTTGGGAATGTGTGAAAAGGGTAGAAAGTTGAAAGTAACATAGAAAAGAGTAAGGTGATGGGGGTTATCAATGATTTAGATAAAGAAAAATTGGATAACCAAATTGGGGAGGAGGAGTATGGAAGAAGTGAATGTTTTCAGATACTTGGGAGTTGACGTGTCGGCGGATGGAATTATGAAGGATGAGGTTAATCAAAGAATTGATGAGGGGAAAAAAGGTAGTGGTGTATTGAGGGATATGTGGAGTCAAAAACACGTTATCTATGGAGGCAAAAAAGGGAATGTATGAAAGTATAGCATACCAACACTCTTACATGGGTGTGAAGTCTTGGGTGGTAAATGCAGCAGCGAGGAGACGGTTGGAGGCAGTGGAGATGTCCTGTTTAAGGCAATGTGTGGTGTAAATATTATGCAGAAAATTCGGAGTGTGGAAATAGGAAAAGGTGTTTGGGGTTAATAAAAGTTTAGTCAGAGGGCAGAAGAGGGGTTGTTTGAGGTGGTTTGGTCATTTAGAGAGAATGGGTCAAAGAAATGACATGAAAAGCATATAAATTATAGGGAAGGAAGGCGGGGTGGGGTCGTCCCGAAAGGGTTGGAGAGAGGGGGTAAAGGAGGTTTTTTGGGCAAGGGGGTTGGACTTCCAGCAAGCGTGCGTGAGCGTGTTAGATAGGAGTGAATGGAGACGAATGGTACTTGGGACCTGACGATCTGTAGGTTGTGGGGCAGGGTAATATTTAGTGAAGGGATTCAGGGAAACTGGTATTTTCATATAGTCGGACTTTAAATCCTGGAAAATGGGGAAATACAATGCCTGCCACTTTTAAAGGGGGGGTTTGGATATTGGCAGTTGGAGGGATATGTTTGTATTTTTTAAAACGTACAGTATTGCTTCTAAACTGTTGTTTTCTGAGCACCTTGCAAAAAACAGTGATAATTTGAGTGTGGTAAAAGTGTTAAAAAGATGAGAATATTTTTTTTTTGGGGGTTTTTGTTTCTTTTTTGGGGTCCCCCTCCCTCGGTGGGAGCGGCCGACTTTTTGAAAAAAAAAAAAAAAAGAATTATCTTCTGTTTTAACAAATTTAATTCATTATAATTAAAATCTACGTTCAACTAGAAAAAATTTAGTCTTACTGAACAATTTTGACAAAACCCTTTGTATTAATAGTCTGTAAGAAAATAATTGGGCCCCCATAATGCCTAGGCAAATAGAGGCTCTCTTGCTTTGCAACCCATATTGTAAATAAAAATCTCAGTATTTTTTGCAAAGACATAAAATAAATAAAAAAAAATAAATAAAAATTATTATTATTATTATTCTTTCTTTCAACACCGGCCGTATCCCCCCAAGGCAGGGTGCCCAAAAAAGAAAAAACGAAAGTTTTCTTTTAAATTTAGTAATTTAAGGGGAAGGGGTTCTACCCCCTTGCTCCGGCATTTTAGTCGCCTCTTAAACACCATGGCTTACGGAGGAAAATTCGTTCCACTTCCCCCATGGAGATAAGGGGAAAAAAACAAAAAAACAAGAACTAGAAAAAAAATAGAAAAATATGAGGGGTGGTTAACGTTATATGCTTGTACATGTATGTGTAGTGTGACCCAAGGCAAATAAAATACAGACATACCTGAAAACTTGCATGTTTATAGACAGACAAAAACACCACAATCCACCATCATGTAAACAATTACAGGGTTTTGTTGTACACCACTTGGCAGGGCATAGACCTCCCCGGGGGGTTCTGTTTACCAACCTACTCCCACCCATTATTTTATTTTATTATTTTTATTATTAATTTTTTATTATTATTAATTATTATATTATTTTTTTCTCTTGTTTGTTGGGTTTTCTTATTGAAACTTGGGCAAAATTTTGCGTTTAAAATACTTCTTAATGTACACCAAAAATGAAAGAAATCAGACCATAAAAAGCAGATTCACTTCTCAGCCATTATGGCCCTTAGCGGGTATACTTCATATGGGTTTTTTATGGTTTTATTTTCTTTTTTTGGGCTATTGATAGAATGAAAATTATTACAGAAATAGATATGATTTTGATTTTTCATAGAAAAGACCTTGAATTGAGCTCACGAGCGAAAATGTTCCATTCTTTAGCGAAGTTTAAGAGTAAAAAATGACGTCACCCCAAAACCCTTCCCTGCCATCCAAACTCCCAAAATTTTAGTAAAAAATGGGTTGAATCATTTTAAAAATTATTCAATAATGCGCAGCGCATAACAGTAAATTCCTATTTTTTGTGAAAAAAAACTCCAAAGGTAACAAAGTAATATAAGAGGGGCCCGTAGCCCTGTTAAAGAACAAAAAATTTTTTTAGTGACGGAATGTCTGCATTGTTTTTTTTGGGTCCCATTTGGAAATTGCATCTGTTGAAATTTTGTGAAATCGGCCAAAATTGCCAATTTTTGACCCCTTTTTTGGTAGTTGAAATAAGTGAATGGGCGGTTTCTTGTTCATTTGACAACTAAAGAAATAATTTACTCAGGGAACAAAATACAGGCATAAGATTTTCATACTTGCTGTTGGGAAGGAACCCGGATAACCCAAAAGTCAGACAAAGTGATTTTTTCCCGTACCTGGTTTGGGTTTCCATATAGTTTTTTGAAATATTTTTTTTTTTCGGTTGTTTTTGGGCTTCCCTTTGAAACTTGGGGAATTATGATGGAAAGATGCTTCCTAACATACAACAAAAATAAAAAAGACGGATGATAAATAAGGGAGTTCACTTCTCAGCCATTAACCGCCTCTTTGCAGTGTATTTTCGTATGGTTTTTATGGTTGTATTCTCATTTTTTTGGACTCATTTGATAGAATGGAAGATATATTACAGAAATAGACATGATTTTGATTGCTTTCATGATGAAAAGTATGTTGAAATTGAGCTCAAAGTAGCGGAAATGTTCGATTTTTGCCGATCTTCAATGAACTTTGTGTAAGTCAAGTTGGTTAATTTAATTAAGTGTATTCTAACCTAACCATTCTGTAATCTGGCAAACTCAGTAATCCGGCACACTACAGGTCCCAATGATGCCGGATTTGTGATGGTGGACCTATATACATTCTTATTATACATGTATTATTTTATTAAACATATTATTAGTATTATTATTATTATTATTATATATTATACTATTATTATTATTCTACCTATTACAGGTCTCCCTCAACATTCGCAAGGGTTAGGGGATCAAGAGCCTCGCGAATGTTGAAAAACCGTGAATGTTTGGTGCCCCAATATATTGTAGGGAAATATATTACAATACTACTTCCTTAACTTGTTGAACCATGAATAATCATAAAATACATGAAAACGTCATAAATTGTACTAAATATATACATGTTATGCTTTAATAACGTATGTTATTTAATAACATGTATGCTAATAACATGTATGAAAATTTAAAATAACACAGACTCCACCACTGCCTCCACCACGCGAGTCCCTACTACCCTCCCTCCAACCCCTGCAACTGGCAGCCAGCCCTCCCACCACTCAGTGTGGTGAGTGTTTTAACATAAGAACATAAGAAAGGAGGAACACTGCAGCAGGCCTGTTGGCCCTTTACTAAGGCAGGTCCTTTACAATCCATCCCACTAACAAAATATTTGCCCAAACCACTTTTTGTTTGTTCATTATTTGCTATTAAACATAGAATAAATAATGTAAACCCATTCATGACGCATATTGGAATGGCATTAGAAAGGTATTAGACGGTGACATCATGTGTTTAACTCTTGAACACAGCAAAGAATCGAACATTTCTTGCTATTGCTAATAATAACAATAGTAATAATAATAATAATAATAATAATAATAATAATAATAAAAAATACGATATAATTGAAGAAGGAAATTGTACAAAAATACGAGGGAGTGGTTGACACATCATCAGTGTGACTTTGTTTATACTGGAGTGAACATTAGTCTCCCTGCTCTTCCAAACATTTCACAATAATTCAGCTGTTGAGGCAGTGGTATTTAATAACATATATGTTATAAATAATAATAGTACATGTTATTATTAATAACATGTATTATTAACATATATGTATTTAATAACATATGTTATAAATAATAATAGTACATATTATTAACCCTTTGACTGTTTCAGGCCCCTCTCTGAAACTGTCATTCTATGTCGCCAAATATTCAAAAAAAAAAAAAATTATTTTTTCTTATGAAAATGTTAAGATTATTTTTCTGAGTGTTTTAGTCCAAAAAAAAAAATTTTGCCATCGGTACTTACTGAGATATAGAGCCGTGAAGTTTGCAGAAAATGAGCCGCGTATGGCAACAGCGGCGACTGCCGCTCACCCGGTAAACTTTAGTTTACCTTGTATTTGAAGGTTTTTTGTTTTTTTCACTATTATTTTTTCACATAACTTAAAAGTGGCCTATGAGACCAAAGTATGGTGCAATGTATATATATACACTCGTTTTATACAACACAATAAGCACACAAACATAATTATCAATATATTGTTTACAAAACTTGTTTACAAAAACAAACAATCATCCTCCTCCTCCTCCTCCTCCTCCTCCTCCTCCCCCTCCTTCTCCTCCTCCTCCTCCTCCTTCTCCTTCTCCTCCTCCCCTTCTCCTTCCTCCTCCTCCTCCTCCTCCTTTCCCCCTCCTCCTCCTCCCCTTCTCCTCCTCTCCTTCTCCCCCTTCCTCCTCCTCCCCCTTTTCTCCTCCTCCTTCCCCCTCCTCCTTCTTCTCCTCCTCCTCCTTCTCCTTCCTCCTTCTCCTCCTTCTCCTCCTCCTCCTCCTCCTCCCCTTTTCCTCCTTCTCCTCCTTCTCCTTCTCCTCCTTCTCCTCCTCCTCCTCCCTCCTCCTCCTCCCCTCCTCCTCCTCCTCCTCCTCCTCCTCCTCCTCCTTCTCCCCTTCTACTTCTACTTCTCCTTCTCCTTCTCCTTCTCCTTTTCCTCCTCCCTTTTCCTCCCTTTTCCTTCTCCTCCTTCTCCTCCTCCTTGTCTTGTGTGCGAGTGTGTGGCTTATAATTGTTTTGAGTCAGAAGTCGGCAGCTGTCAAAGTGACATATTGTCTCATTACTCACAACCCCCTACCTCCTGTCAAAACAATGGGGTCGGACGCTGCTTCCCCTCCTCCATTCTATCTAATTATCTTTCTCCCTATTCTATATCTTTCAATCTGTCTCTCTTTCTATCTGTCTGCCTATCTCTGTCTCACAGGTACACATAAATACAAGTATACATAGTGTAAATTACCTAGGATAACCCAAGAAATCCAGACAAAGTGCTATACTCTGCTTGAAGATGTGAGTAAACGTGATGACACAGTCTTGTGGCTCTCTCTGAGACAGAGAGCTAGATGGACAGACAGGGAGCTTAACAGACAGACAAATAGACAGACAGAAATGTTTGTGTACCAGCAAAAACAAAGGGAGGGCGATGGTCATGTAATATTTCCCTCCTTTACGCTCATCAAAGTCAGCTCTTATCAGATGTTATCTCCCCTTATCTTGTCACTGTCATGGGGTGGACTTTTTTTTTTCTTGCTTCAAGGGAACAATATTATTACATCTTCTTCTTCCTCCTCCTCCTCTTCTCCTTCTCCTCCTCCTCCTCCTCCTCTTCCTTCCCTCCTTCTCCTCCTCCTCTTCCTCTCCTCCTCCCCCTCCTCCTCCTCCATTGCTTTTGGTCTCAAACTCCTCCAAATCATGAAATTGATCTTCACTGACACTTCCATCTGTGTATAGGCATCACTTGGGAAGAGAAGAGTCCCAGATTTGCTAGGGAATCACATATTTCTTACCGCTAGACATGCTGAAAAAGGACAACTGAAATGGCATTCCCACAATGCACCACTGGCTCCCCGATTTTTTTTATATGGTGCACACTGACCATGGAGACCCATTCTCTCACATGTGGGCCTACCAGCTTTCTCCTGCTTGATTTGAAGCTGCTAGAATTTATGCGTATAAATACGTCAGAAACATTGGCTCGTAAGACGTATTTATACGTCGGAAACAGTCAAAGGGTTAATAACATGCATTATTATTAACATGTATGTTATTAAATACCATTGCCTCAATCACTGCCTCTACCACTCCAGTCACACTCAATCTACAAGCACCAAACACAATGAATTATTGTGAAATGTTTGGAAGAGCAGGGAGACTAATGTTCACTCCAGCATAAACAAAGTCACACTGACTATGTGTCAACCACTCCCTCGTATTTTTGTACAATTTCCTTCTTCAATTATATCATATTTATTATTATTATTATTATTATTATTATTATTATTATTATTACTGTTGTTATTATTAGCTGTAGCAGAAATGTTTAATTCTTTGCAGTGTTCAAGAGTAAACACATGATGTCACCATCTAATACCTGTCCAAATAGCCATTCCAATATGCAGTCATGAATGGGTTTACATTATTTATACTGTAGTTTAATAGCAAATAATGAACAAACAAAACACTCACCACACTGAGTGGTGGGAGGGCTGGCTGCCAGTTGCGGGGGTTGGAGGGAGGGTAGTAGGGACTTGCAGGTGGCGGGAAACTTAAATATGATTTGGCGGCTGGGAATTTGGTGGCTGGGAATTTGGCGGTTGGGAATTCGTGAATGTTTGAAGCCCGTGAAAGTTGAAAACATGAATGTTGAGGGAGACCTATTATCATTATTATTGTTATCATTATTATTATTACAGTGGTCCCTCGATAATCGTAAGGCTCGATGGTCGTAATTTTAAAAAATTGTAACGTTTTTTTCGTCAGAACATTGGCTCGTGAATTGTCGTTCATCTGGGACGCGTACTCACGGCTCTGAGCCACCTCGCCCCTCTCTTCCCAGCCAGTGTGCCATTGTTTACCAGCGAGCGACGGTCCCCTCACTTGTTCATACGAAATATTTCATAATATTCCATTCATTTTAATGCTTCCAAGTAATAAATAAGCTACCATGGCTCCAAAGAAAGCTCCTAGTGCCAAGCCTTTGGTAAAGAAGGTGAGAAATATGATTGAATTTAAGAAAAACATCATTGAACAATATGAAAGTGGCATACGTGTGGCAGAACTGGCCAGGATGTATAACAAACCCCATACAACCATGGCATCCATCATGGCCAAGAAAAAGGAAATCAAGGAAGTTGTGGTTGCAAAGGGGGTAAATATGGTGACAAAAATGAGATCACCAGTACTCAAAGATGTTGAGAAGTTATTATTGGTGTTGATAAACGAGAAACAATTAGCAGGAGGTAGTCTTATGACGTTGATTATTTGTGAAAAGACTAGGCAGTTGCATGACGATCTGGTAAAGAAATTGCCTGCAACGAGTACTGACATTTGTGAATTTAAGGCCAGCAAAGGTTGGTTTGAGAGATTTAAGAACCGTAGTGGCATACACATTGTGATAAGGCATGGTGAGGCTGCTAGTTCGGACAAAATTGCAGCTACAAAATTCGTAAGTGAATTCAAGGAGTACATAGAGGCTGAAGGACTGAAACCTGAACATGTGTTCAGTTGTGATGAAACAGGCCTTTTGGAAGAAAATGCCAAAGAGGACCTACATTACTCAGTAGGAAAAGGGACTGCCAGGACACAGGCCTATGAAAGACAGGCTGACACTCATGTTCTATGCTAATGCTAGTGGGGATTTCAAAGTGAAGCCGTTACTAGTGTACCATTCTTAAAATCCCAGTGTGTTCAGAAAAAACAATGTTATGAAGAGTAAATTGTGTGTGTTTTGGAAATCTAATAATAAGGCATGGGTCACGAGGGTAGTTTTCGTTGAGTGGTTCAATGAGGTGTTTGGTCCTAGTATGAAGAATTACCTCCTGGAAAATAAACTGGATCTCAAGTGCCTGCTAGTAATGGACAATGCACCTGCTCATCCTCCAAACTTGGATGACCTAATTCTGCAGGAGTTTGGGTTCATCACAGTAAAGTTCTTGCCCCCGAATACCACTCCTCTCCTCCAGCCCATGGACCAGTAGGCCATTTCAGACTTTAAAAAACCAAAGCAATGTTTCAAAGGTGCTTTAATGTGACCTCAGACACTCACTTGACCCTAGGAAATTTTTGGAAAGAACACTTCAGTATCCTCCATTGCATAAGCCTTATAGGTAAGGCTTGGGAGGGAGTGACTACCAGGACTTTGAACTCTGCTTGAAGAAAATTGTGGCCAGATTGTGTCCACAAGAGGGATTTTGAAGGGTTTGTGGCTGACCCTGATGAGCCTATGTCAGTTGTGAAATCTATTGTGGCACTGGGAAATTCCATGGGGTTGGATGTGAGTTTGGAGGATGTGGAAGAGTTGGTAGAGGACCACAACGAAGAGCTAACCACTGAGGAGCTGCAAGAGCTTTAGCATGAACAGGAACAGATCGCAGCTCAGAATCTTGCTGCAGAGGAGGAGGAAGAGAGATGGAAGAAGTTGCCTTCTACAGAAATTAAGGAGATTTTTTAAATGTGGGGTAGGATGGAAAGATTTATGGAGAAGCATCACCCTCACAAGGCTGTTGCAAGCCATATCGGCAACTTGTACTGTGACAGAGTCTTGGCCCATTTTAGGGAAGTTTTAAAGAGACGCCAGAAACAGAGCTCTCTGGACACTTTTTTTTGCGAGACAGGACTCCAGTGACTCTCAAGCTGGTCCTAGTGGCATTGAGAAACAGAGAAGAGAAGTAACCCTAGAAAAACACTTGGTACCTGAGGTGTTGATGGAAGGGGATTCCCCTTCCAAACAGTAACTAATGCAGTCTCTCTCCTCCTCCAGTCTTCCATACATTAAGAAGAATTGCCAATGAAGGTAAGTGTTTTGCTGTTAATGTTTCATTCATCATGTCCCATTGTGTTCTTTATGTACTACATCTATATGTCATGTAAAAAAATTTTTTATTTTAATACTTCTGGGTGTCAGGAATGGATTAATTGTATTTACATTATTTCTTATTGGGAAAATAGATTCGAAAATCGTCAATTTCGATAATAGTCACACTTCCAGGAATGGATTAATTACAAAAAACGAGGGACCACTGTGTTATTATTATTATTATTATTATTGTTATTTATTACCATTTGGAATTTTTATTCACACAAAAATAGAAAATTTACTGTTATGCAGACTACAGGTGTCCCTCAACATTCGCGAGGGTTAGGGGATCAAGAGCCTCGCGAATGTTGAAAAACCGTGAATGTTTGGTGCCCCAATATATTGTAGGGAATTATTATTATTATAATCAAAAAGAAGTGCTAAGCCACAAGGGCTATACAGCATATTGTAGGGAAATATAATACAATACTGCTTAACTTGTTGAACCATGAACAATCATAAAATACATGAAAACATGGTAAGTTGTACTAAATATATACATGTTATGCTTTAATAACATGTATGTTATTAAATACCACAGACTCCACCACTGCCTCCACCACTTCCTCAACCAATGCGAGTCCCTACTACCCTCCCTCCGACCCCCGCAACTGGCAGCCAGCCCTCTCACCACTCAGTGTGGTGAGTGTTTTGTTTGTTCATTATCTGCTATTAAACTACAGTATAAATAATGTAAACACATTCATGACTGCATATTGGAATGGCTATTTGGACAGGTATTGGACGGTGACATCATGTGTTTACTCTTGAACACAGCAAAGAATCAAACATTTCTGCTACTGCTAATAATAGCAATAGTAATAATACAATAATAATAATAATAATATATATAATAATAATAATAATAATAATAATACGATATAATTGAAGAAGGAAATTGTACAAAAATACGAGGGAGTGGTTGACACATCGTCAGTGTGGCTTTGTTTATGCTGGAGTGAACATTAGTCTCCCTGCTCTTCCAAACATTTCACAATAATTCAGCGGTTGAGGCAGTGGTAGAGGCAGTGATAGACAGTGATAGAGGCAGTGGGTGAGGCAGTGGTATTTACTAACATATACGTATGTTATAAATAATAATAGTACATGTTAATATTAAATAACATTTATAATAAAAATTTAATAAATGTTATTATATGTAATTATTTTTTATAACATATATGTTAGTAAATTTTTTGAAGTGCCTCCCCCATCTTCATCTGTCCTTTTGCACTCTCTCACCATTCTTTACCTTTTTTTTTACTCCCCTATCTCTGCTCTTTTAAAACACTTTGCTTTGTAAAAACCTTCAAAAAGTTTCCTTTTTCTTTTTATCAACCCTTTATTTATCATTCCACCAACCCTCCTTTCCTCCTGCCCCCACCCTCTAAAACCCCACAAATTTCGCCCCACATTCTAATACTGCATTTTTAAAACTATTCCAAACCCCTTTAAACCCCCCCCACTAATCATCTTTGCACTAGCCCCCTTTCTCCCAATAGCTTATACTCACCCGAATTCTCCTCCCTTTGTTTATACACTTTCATTTCCCTTTTTACTTTTGTTCCCCCTTCCTCTTTTCCCATCTACCTTTTCAAACTGTAGCACAAACTAAATAAGACCCGATATACAGTTGATAGGTGGGAGAGGCACTGTCAAGAAATTTTATGAAAAAAAGAAAAATTTTGGAGTGAGTTAAACAATTTAAGAAAGCCTGGGGAAAAATATGGATTTGTCATTTAAAAACGAGTAGGGGGTTGTAGAGGGGGAGATGGGGGGTTTGGGTAATGGCGAAAATATTTTGAGGAACTTTTAAATGTTAAGGAAAAAAACGAGGCAGAAATTTCATGCCTGGTCAGGGGGTTACCATCTTTTAGGAGTAAAAGAAAGGGAATGTAAGTTGGGGGAGGTACGTGAGGCATTACGAAAAATGAAAGGGGGAAAGCAGCTGGAATGATGGATCATACAAAATTTTAAAAGCAGGGGGGATATAGTTTTGAGTGGTTGGTACTTTTTTTTAAATAAAAAATAAAAGGGGGGGAAGGTACCTGGGAATGGCAGAGAGATGTAAGCCCCTTTAAAAAAAAGGGGAAAAGGGGAAAAAAGAGACTGTAAAAAATTATGAGGAATAAGCTTCTGAGTATACCAGGAAAAGTGTAGGGTGGGGTTATAATTGAAAAAAATTTGAGGTAAGACAGAATGTAGGATTGGGATGAGCAAGGATTTTTTTTAGGGGGGTAGGGGATGGTAGATCAGGTGTTTTTTTAAAGCATATTGTGAACGTTTTTAGTAAAGATGGGAAAAGTTTTTATTGCTTTATGGTTTTAAAAAAAAGGCTATGATAGAGTGGATAGAGGAGAAATGTGAGTTTTGAAGTTATGATAGGGGGAAAGTTTTAAAAATGCTGAAAAGGGTTTTTTATGAGGATAGTGGGGTGGGTTAGGGTGTGTAGAAGAGGGGAGACTACCCCCGGTAAAATTAGGTCTTGCAGGGATGTGTAATGTCACCAGGTTTGTTTAATATATTAAAAGGGGGGTTGTAAAGGAGTAAATGCTAGGGTTTTTGGGAGAGGGGGGGGATTAAATTATGGGGAATAAAATTTCAAAAGGGAAATTACACAGTTACTTTTTGCTGATGATACGGGCTTAGGGGGTTTTCTAAAGAAAATTGAAAAGGTTAGTGGATGATTTTGGGGAATGTGTGTAAAGGTAGAAAGTTAAAGTGAACATAGAAAAGAGTAAGGTGATGGGGGTGTCAAATGTTTTAGATAAAGAAAAATTGGATATAAAATTTGGGGAGGAGGGTATGGAAAAAAGTGAATGTTTTCAATTTTGGGAGTTGACTGTCGGGGGAGGGATTTTGAGGATAGGTTAATCATAGAATTGATGGGGGGAAAAAAGGTGAGGGTGCGTTGAGGATAGTGGAGTAAAAAAAAACGTTTTTTGGAGGCAAAAAAGGGGGAATGTAGAAGTATAGTGTCCCAAACACTCTTTTAGGGGTGTAAGCTTGGGGGGGAAATGCAGCAGCGGGGAGGGTTGGGGCAGCGGGATGTCCTTTAAAGGGGGCAAGGTGGTGTAAATTATGCAGAAAATTCGGAGTTGGAAATTAGGGAAGGTGTGGATTTAATAAAAGTATAGTCAGAGGGCGAAGGGGGGTTTTGAGGTGGTTTGGTCTTTTAGAGAGAATGGATACAGTAAATGACATGGAAAGCATATAAATCATGGGGGAAAGGGAAGGCGGGGTAGGGTGTCCTCGAAAGGGTTGGAGAGGGGGGAAAGGATTTTTTGGGGAAAGGGGCTGGACTTCCAGCAAGCGTGGTAGCTGTTGTAGAGGGGAATGGAGAAAATGGTACTTGGGCCTGACGATCTGTTGGAGTGTGAGCAGGGTAAAAATTTGTGAAGGGTTCAGGGAACCGGGGTTTTTTTTCTTTTGTCGGCTTGAGTCCTGGAAAGGGGAAAATACAATGCCTGACTTTAAAGGGGGGTTTTGGGGTATTGGGGTTTGGGGGGGGGGGGGGGGGAAAATTTTTGTTTGATTTTTATTGGGACCCCTTCAAAAAGTTGTATTGGGATTGGGAAAAAAGGTTAATGTGTTTAAAAAATATTTTCCTTTTTTTGGGGGTTTTTTTTTTTTTGGGTACCCTGCCTCGGGGGAGACGGCGATTTTGAAAAAAAAAAAAAAAAAAAAAAAAAATGTTAGTAAATATCACTGCCTCATCCTGCCTCTATACTGCCTTTTGCTGCCCCTTCCACTGCCCTTCCACTGCCTCTACCCCCTCCTTACCATGCCCCTACCACTGCCCCTACCAGCCTCTACCACTGCCCCCTTTCACTGCCTCCCACTGCCTCTACCACGCCTTCCCGCCCCTACCACTGCCTTTTCAGCCTCTACCCCCTGCCTCTATCATGCCTCTAACCCCTTCCTCTCCCGCCCCCTATCACGCCTTCCATGCCCCTTTCCACTGCCTCACCACTCCTTATCAGCCTCTATCACTGCTCTTCACTGCCTCTATCACTGCCTTATCTGCCCCTTACCTCTCCTGCCCCCAACCACTCCAGTCCACTCAATTACAACCAAACAATGAATTTTTGTGAAATGTTTGGAAGAGCGGGGGATAATGTTCCCTCCACTAAACAAAAGCACACGACGGTCAACCACTCCCTCGTTATTTTTGTACTTTTCCTTTTCTTAACTATTAATTATTAATTATTATTATTATTATATTATTATTATTTTTAACTATTTTTATTTTTTTACAGTGCAGAAAAGTTTGTTCTTTGCTGTGTTAAAAAGTAAAACCATGATGTCACCGTTCCCAAAACCTGTCCAAATAGCCATTCCAAAATGCGTCATAAAGTGTTTACATTATTTATACTGTAGTTTATAGCAAATAAAAACAACAAAACACTCACCAACTGAGTGGTGGGAGGGCTGGGGGCCAGTTGCGGGGGTCGAGGGAGGGTTTAGGGACTCGCGGGGGGGGGGAAACTTGAATATGTTGGGGCTGGGAATTTGGCGGTTGGGGAAATTTCCCAATTTTGAAGCCCGCAAAAGTGAAAACGGAATTTGAGGGGGACCTTAATGCTTTTTTTACAAAAGTACCCTTTAAATTGACTGAAAATGCAAAATATTCGATTTTTGGGATGTTCAAGAGTAAACAATGACCCACTTATTGAAGGGGGGGTGCAGGACACCCCCCCTTCAATACCCCATTAATGTCAAATTTTTTTAAAATTTTATGTCTTTTCTACTTCTACGTTATTTAGTTTTACCAACATTTTTTGGAATAAATTGATAGATAACCCTTTTCCCGATATAATCTTTCTTTCAAAAACACCGCCTATCCCCGAAGGCGGGGTGGCCCAAAAGAAAAAAAAGAAAGTTTTTCCTTTTCTTTTTTCTTTCAAACACTGGGCCCTATCCACCGAGGAGGGGGGGCCCAAAAAGGGAAAAAAGAAAGTTTCTCCTTTTTTCATTTAGTAATATATACAGGAGAAGAGGTTCTACCCATTCTCCAGCATTTTTTGTTGCCTTTACAAAAAACCATGGCTTAGGGGAGGAATTCTGTTCCAAATTTCCCCCTGGAGATAAGAGGAAAAAAAAAAGAATAAGAAAATAGAAAGAAAATAGAGAAAACCCTCTGGTTTTTTTTCTATTTTTTTTTTTATTTTTCTATGTACAAACATATTTAAAGCCTCTGGGGTGTGTTGTATATGCTTGTATGTGTAGTGGACCTAAGCGTAAGTGAAGTGCAAGACTACTGAAATCTTGCATATTCTGAGACAGAAAAAAGGACACCGCAATCCTACCATCATGTAAAACAATTACAGGGTTTTGTTTTACACTCACTTGGAGGGTGGTGTACCTCCCTGGGCGGTTGGTTCCAACCTACTACCTAGGACTGATAGTTATACGTAGTATAATTATACAATATAGTGTCGTGAGCTCATACCTCCACTTACCATGGTGAACTATGAGTTACTGAGACTGCCTGCGCCTTCTCCTTATTTTCGTGAAGCTTTGCCCACCGGGGGTGGTTGTGGTGGAAAAAGGTGGAGGAGGGCTGCGGGGTGAGGGGAGGAGGAGGTGGTTACTGGTGGTAGAGATGAAGAAGGTGGTTGCTAGTGGTAGCTCCACCCAGTGGGCAGAGCTTTACAGAAATAGGGAGGAGGTGCGAGCAGTCTCAGCACTCATAGTTCACCATGGCATGTTGAGGTATGAGCTCACGACACTATAAAATATTGTATAATTATACTATTACTATCAATAAAGGTTTTCTATTTATTTATTCCAGAATAATATTAGGTATAACATAAATTACGTTGAAGTATGATAAAGACACTCAAATTAATGAAAACTGACCTATAGAGATCAGATTACTTAACTTAAAAGGTGATATGAAAAAGACCTGGAAAACCCTATCTGAAATTCTAGGAACTAAAAAAGTACCAGGAAACAGAACAATCAAACTAACAAAACCAGATGAACCCCTACTCCCACTGACTGAAACAGCAAACAGACTCAATGTTTTGTTCTCCACCATAGAAAAAAAAACTTAGCGAGCAAAATCCCAAGCTCAAACACCCCACCTAACGACTACCTCACTGGCACCTACCCGAACACACTATTCCTAGCTCTGACCAGCCCAGCAGAAGTCTCACTTATTATCAACACACTAAAGAACAAGGCAGGAGATTTAAATAACTTACCACCCTTTGTATACAAAAAAGCTTCACAAGTGCTGTCACCAGTTATTGCAACACACTTTAACAAATCCATCGAATTCTCTACCTTCCCCTCAATTCTCAAAATAGCGAGGGTCACCCCGATACATAAAGGAGAAGATCAAACAGACCTGAATAATTTTTTTTTTTTATTATCACACTGGCCGATTCCCACCAAGGCAGGGTGGCCCGAAAAAGAAAAACTTTCACCATCATTCACTCCATCACTGTCTTGCCAGAAGGGTGCTTTACACTACAGTTTTTAAACTGCAACATTAACACCCCTCCTTCAGAGTGCAGGCACTGTACTTCCCATCTCCAGGACTCAAGTCCGGCCTGCCGGTTTCCCTGAATCCCTTCATAAATGTTACTTTGCTCACACTCCAACAGCACGTCAAGTATTAAAAACCATTTGTCTCCATTCACTCCTATCAAAACACGCTCACGCATGCCTGCTGGAAGTCCAAGCCCCTCGCACACAAAACCTCCTTTACCCCTCCCTCCAACCCTTCCTAGGCCGACCCTACCCGCCTTCCTTCCACTACAGACTGATACACTCTTGAAGTTTTCTGTTTTGCTCCATTCTTCTACATGTCCCAACCACCTCAACACCCTTCCTCAGCCCTCTGGACAACAGTTTTGGTAATCCCGCACCTCCTCCTAACTTCCAAACTACGAAATTTTCTTTCATTATATTCACACCACACATTGCCCTCAGACATGACATCTCCACTGCCTCCAGCCTTCTCCTCGCTGCCCAAAATTCATCACCATGCTTCACACCCATATAAGAGCGTTGGTTAAAACTTACTCTCATACATTCCCCTCTTTGCCTCCAAGGACAAATTTTTTTGTCTCCACAGACTCCTAAGTGCACCACTCACTCTTTTTCCCTCATCAAATTTTTTGATTCACCTCATCTTTCATAGACCCCTCCCCTGACACGTCCACTCCCAAATATCTGAATACGTTCACCTCCCCCATACTCTCTCCCTCCAATCTGATATTCAATCTTTCATCACCTAATCTTTTTGTTATCCTCATAACCTTACTCTTTCCTGTATTCACCTTTAATTTTCTTCTTTTGCACACCCTACCAAATTCATCCACCAATCTCTGCAGCTTCTCTTCAGAATCTCCCAAGAGCACAGTGTCATCAGCAAAGAGCAGCTGTGACAACTCCCACCCTGTGTGTGATTCTTTATCTTTTAACTCCACGCCTCTTGCCAAGACCCTCGCATTTACTTCTCTTACAACCCCATCTATAAATATATTAAACAACCTTACTTACCCCTGCTCTCTTAAATCTTTGAAAAATTAACTTATAGGCAGATCTATTCCTACCTCATCGCCCACAACATACTGAGCCCCTGTCAGTTTGGGTTCAGGCCTAATAAAAACATGAATGTTATTATACACATGCTAGAACTAATATACACAGCACTCAAGAAAAAAGAAGTCCCATTGGGAATCTTCATTGATCTACATAAAGCTTTCCTCTTCAAGGGGAGCTCCTTGGCATGGTGAAGAGGCTCTTGGTCAGAGGAATTAGACCTGTCGGTCTCCTTCCTCAGACCGAACCTAATTACCCCCCAATCCCCCCTTCCCTCTCCCATCCTCCCCTTTTTCCTTTCCTCCTCCTCCTCCCCACCCCTCCCTTTTCCCCTTTCCCTTTTTTGGGCCCTTTGGGATTTTTTCCACAGGCACGCTACTTCCTAGGTAGGGGAAAAGGTACCGGGGTCCATCCCATTCTGTTGAGGTTCTTGGCGGTGGCGTAGTTTGCCATGGAATCTGGATTGCCTGGGGATGTCCTGATCCCTCTCCGGTATCCCGGAGGGTGGCTTTGGGTGTCTTTCGGGTGATGGGTGTATCTCTGGAAGCCACCTTTCAGATTCCGGGGGTGGTGGCTGAAGGATCTATGCTTTGTGGCAGATATCCGGCCGCCCTCTCTTTTGTCCACCGAGGTAGCTCGGCAGATGTGAGGTTGCTATCCCAGATTGCTGGTTTACTGGCATGATGGGTAGGGTATGGCATGGGTTCCATGCTGCATCTGTGCTACTTGCGGTGCTGAGGTACTCTTGGGCGCGGAGGGAGATTTCTGGCCTTTTCATTCCTCCTAGGAACTATCCCTCCCGGTCCCCCGTTTTTATATTTTTTTTTATTTTTTATTCTTTCTTTTTTTTTTCTTAAAAACAAAAAGAAAGGAGCAACCTAACCATGGAAGCCCTAGTCCATGAACCTGCTACCCCCAGGCCCCTTCTTGATACCGCACCCCGTTCTGACCCCGCCTCGTCTTTGGACCACTCTTCGGACACTCCTAATGCCTCTGTACCTCTTGCCGGTGCTGTTTCCTCACCTGCTTCAGGTACTGAGGTCTCGACTGACTCCTTCGATTTATCTGACCTCCGCTCTCCTTTGACTATACTTCTGGCCTCTCCCTCTATGGTGCGGCAATTTTCGAATCGCCAGCCCATTCCACGTCGGACCAACTCTGGTCCCACGCCTAAACGCCAACGACAATTACCTGCTGATGATACTTCTCGTTCTTCTCAGAAAAGATCGACACGTCCTGCACTCCCTTTCCACGCTCAGTTTCAGAATGCACAATGGACTAAATTCTTCACTTTACGACTGACTTCCTCTATTGGCTATCTTTCTGACCATAGTATTGGCAAGGCACTCCTACGCCATATTGGTAAAGATATTTCTTTTCATGCTCTTAAGAGCGGTACGCGCATCATCACTGTACAGAATGCTACCCAAGCTCATGATCTTTCTCTTCTTTCCCATATAGATACTGTTCCTGTCACTATTGAAAAACATCATTCCCTCAATTCTTGTAGTGGTACCGTCATTCTGCCCCATACCATAGTTCAACAAAATTTCCAGACATGTGGCAATGACATTCTTGAACAGCTGGAACTCCAAGATCTCCCAATCCTCAAGGTAGACACTTATGTTCTTCCTGCCCGTGGGCGGAGACGATACCCTGGCAATGTGGCTCGTTTAACTTTTGACAGCCGTGAACTCCAATCCTCAGTTTATGTAGCAGGACATCGGTTACAAGTTCGAAAGGTGATCCCTACACCGCAACAGTGTAGAAATTGCTGGTGATTTGGCCATCCAGCGAAATATTGCAGATCTATAGCCAAATGCCCAGTCTGTGGTGCCGATGACCATTCTAATACGTCTTGCAGTCGACCTCCCTCTTGCCTTAATTGTCATGAGGCTCACCCTTCGTACTCTCGCCATTGCCAAGTCTACTTAAATGAGTGGGAAATCCGTTACCTCAAAGAGGCAGAAGGTCTCCCTTATGCCATGGCAGTTTCTCATCTCCGCCTCCAAGGGAGACTTCCTTGTGTTTCTTATTCCCATGTTTCAAAACGTTCCCCTACTTCTGGGGTCCCATCTTCTGCAGCCTCCTCTGTAGTTACCTCTCCCATAGTCACTCCTGTATCTAATTCTTTTGCTGTCCTGGGCTCAGACGTCCATACTTCAATGCCTCAGTCTGTTCTCGCTTCTTCATGTTCTCCCTCACAAGCCTCGGTATTGACGAGATCTCGTATGACACTTCCTCCCAATCGTCCTTCTACTTCTCAGAAGTCAAAAAAAGGTCCTTTAACCCCTCCTTCCACCTCCTCATTTTACCTTCCCTGTCTCTGTACCTGGTTCTTCCCCTCTCACTGGCTCTGTTACAAGTATAGAGGTTCACCCTCCTCCTCGTACTGTACCTTCCTCCCCTGTTCCCTCCCAAGCTTCTTCCTCTTCTGCCACCTCCCAGATTTCTGCCTCTTCTGTCCCCTTCCATGCTTCTTCTCCAGTTCCCTCCACCCTTTGGCCCCCCCTACCTTGGTACAGTCCATTAGAGTTCCAGTCTTTACCCATCCTCCCCCTACCATCCCCAAATATTGTCTCCCATATGACGTCTCTGAATTCCGAAACACTTGAAGCAATCTCTGAATATATTGCAGAGACCAAACCATCAATGGACACTGATCCACCCTCTGTTCCTTCTCTCTCCTCTCCTCCATCTGCGTAACTCCTTTCTTCGCAGCGCACCATTCTTTCGCTGCTTGAACATTTTCCGCTGCCTCCGCATGTAGACTTTTCTAACCCCTCTAGTCCATAGGAACCCTTACCTGTGGATTTCAGGTATCTTCATCATTGCCAATCATGGCCTATTTACAGTGGAATATACGCGGCCTCGGGTAATTGGGGTGAGCTTCAGATGTTACTCTCCCAGTTTTCCCCTGTTGGTGTTTGCTTACAGGAACCAAAATTACACTCTGCTGTTATCTATCCCATCTCAGGCTATAATTTATTGTATTCTTCAGATCCTTCTCCTGATGGGACCTTTAATGAAAGTGCCCTTCTTCTACGCACTGATATTCCGTACCATCAGCTATTTGTTCATACTTCGCTGCATTACACAGCAGCCCGTATCCACTTGCATAGGTGGTATACGCTCTGTTCTTTATATCTCTCTCCTTCTCAGGTATTATCTATTCCGGATATTGCCTTGTTTCGTCATTACTGCCACCGCTTCTGTTACTTGGCGATTTTAATGCCCATCATTTCCTCTGGGGGGGGGGTCTCACTGTAATTCCCGTGGCATTCAGTCAGAGGCTTTTCTTGCTACCCACCCCCTCCATGTTTTAAATACAGGTACTCACACCCATTTTGATCCTCAGACTCTCACTCTCTCTTGCATCGATCTCTCAGTCCACTCTTCCTCTGCCGCATTAGATCTCACCTGGTCTGTTCTCCCGGATTTACATGATAGCGATCATTTCCCAATCATTCTTACTTCCCCTTCATATTCACTACCTCTTCGTGTCCCACGCTGGCATTTGATCAGGCAAATTGGAACCTTTACTCACAACTAACTGTTTTTAGCGAGGTTCCTTCTTCGTCCTCCATTGATGAGCTTTTACACCTCTTCTCATCCTCCGTTTTAACCGCAGCTTGTGCTCGTGCAGTACGTTTGAAACGCGCTGCGTGGGGCAGGTACTGGCACAATAGAACCACAGAGAGACTTCTTGATTTTAAGCAGAAGCGTGCAATTGCTCACCGTGTTATCTGTGATGCTAAACGCACTTGCTGGTGAGATTATGTCTCCACCATCACCTCTGCTTCCTCTATGAGTGCAGTCTGGAAAAAAGTACGAAAACTGAGTGGTAAATATTCTCCTGACCCGGCTCCTGTTCTGTGGGTTGCCGGTGTTAATATAGCAAACCCACTAGATGTTGCCAATGAAATTGGCAATCATCTGGTCCGCATTTCTCAGGGGCTCCATCTATGCCCCTCGTTTCTTTCCTCAAAGTCTGCAAGAGAGTTAGCACCCTTGGACTTTTCTTCTCTCAGAGAAGAACAGTATAATGTGCCTTTTACACTTCAAGAACTGGAGGCAACACTCTCAGCTTGCCAATCATTGGCAGCTGGGCCTGACGACATTCATATTCGTATGCTACAACATTTACATCAGCCAGCCCTTGCAGTCCTATTATGCCTTTTCAATCTTATTTGGTCACAATGAGTTCTTCCACAGCCGTGGAAGTCTGCCATTGTTCTCCCTTTCCGCAAACCGGGCACTACGGGACATGAAGCCTCCCACTATCGTCCCATTGCTCTTACCAGTGCAGTTTGCAAAGTGATGGAACGCCTGGTAAATAGACATTTAGTGTGGTATTTAGAGACACACAACAGTCTCTCCACTCGTCAATATGGCTTTCGTAAGGGTGTTCTACCCTAGACCCCTTACTACGCTTGGATACGTATGTTCGTAATGCCTTTGTGAATAACCACTCAGTTATTGCCATATTTTTTGACCTTGAGAAGGCATATGACACAACTTGGAGGTATAATATTTTGGCCCAAGCCCACTCCTTAGGCCTTCGAGGCAATCTACCATCCTTCCTTAAGAACTTTTTAACTGACAGACATTTCCGTGTTCGGGTTAATAATGTGCTCTCCCCTGGGGACACCTGAAGGTGTCCCCCAGGGATGTGTTCTGAGCACAACACTTTTTCTCCTTGCTATAAATGATTTGGCCTCTAGTCTTCCATCAAATATTTGGTCATCACTCTATGTTGATGACTTCGCTATTGCCTGTGCAGGCGCTGACTGTCACCTCATTACAGTTTCTCTTCAGCATGCGGTCGACCATGTTTCCAATTGGGGCACCACACATTGGTTTAAATTTTCCAGTACCAAAACTCACCAAATTACTTTCACTAGACGCTCTGTCATCTCCGATCATCCTTTGTACCTCTATGGCTCCCGTATCCCTGAACATGATACAGTCAGGTTTCTGGGCCTCCTCTTTGACTGTAGGTTACCCTGGAAACCTCACATTACCTCTCTGAAGGCAACTTGTCACAGCCGACTGAACCTTCTTAAAACCCTTGCTCATCTTTCATGGGGAGCTGATCGTCGAACTCTCCTTCGCCTACATTCCACCCTCATTTTATCCAAACTTGATTATGGTGACCAGATCTATTCAGCAGCCTCTCTTGCTACTCTCTCTAGCCTTAACCCCATTCATCACCAAGGATTACGTTTATGCCTTGGTGCTTTTCGCTCCTCCCCTGTTGAGAGCCTCTATGCAGAAGCGAATGTTCCATCCTTATCCGATCGCTGTGATGCCCATTGCCTTTGCTACTATGTACGCTCTCATGATCTCCGCAATCCTTCCATTTATAGAATGGTCACTGATATTAGTAGACATTCTTTATTTGTTCGCTGCCCCTGTTTACTCCGTCCCTTCTCTCTTTGCCTACATTCACTCTTGTCTTCTCTTCAATTACCACCTTTCTATGTTCATGTAGCATCTCACTTTTCCCTACCCCCCTGGGAAGTTCCAAGCTGTTCGAGTCTGTTCTTTCTCTCTCTTGCTCGAAAGCCCAACTGTCTACGGTCGCTTCCCACTCTCTTTTTCTTGACCACTTCCACTCTTATTCTCATGCCATTGCAGTGTACACAGATGGCTCTAAGTCTTCTGACGGCGTAGGATTCGCAGCAGCGTTGTGCGAGGGCATTTACTATCTTCGGCTAGTATTTTTACTGCTGAATTGTATGCCATTCTTGCAGCACTTATCCGTATTGCATCTATGCCTGTGTCATCATTTGTGGTTGTCTCAGACTCCCTTAGTGCCTTACAGGCTATACAGAAATTTGATACACCTCACCCCTTAGTCCTCCGTATCCAACTTTGGCTACGCCACATCTTTACCAAGCATAAAGATATTGTTTTTTGTTTGGTCCCTGGTCATGTTGATGTACAGGGCAATGAACAGGAAGACACTGCTGTGCAGTCAGCAGTACATGACCTACCAGTTTCATATAGAGGTATTCCATTTACGGACTATTTTGCTGCAATAGCTACCCACCTTCACACCCGTTGGCAACAACATTGGTCTACTATGCTCGGTAACAAACTTCAATCTATTAAACCAAGTATAGGTTACTGGCTGTCTTCTTGTCACCAGTGTCGAGGTTGGGAGACTACTCTCTCCTGTCTCCGCATTGGCCATACTCATCTTACTCATGGATCTCTCATGGAGAGGCGCCCTGCTCCTCTCTATGAGAATTGTCAGGTTCCTTTATCATTCAGCCACATTCTGTTAGACTGCCCACTTTATCAACAAACATGCAGAATTTACCTCCGTCGCCATCTTCGCTCCGTTGCTCTCTCTTTACCTTCCCTTCTCGCTGATGGACCCACCTTTCATTCGGACTCTCTCATTGACTTTTTGACAACAACTGACTGACTTCACAAAATCTGATACCTTCAGCCCTTTCTACCTCAATCTCTTGCTACCCTCTACCCCCGCACTATCCCCTGCCTCGCTGTTTTCTGTAACCTACTGATCATCCCTCCCTTCATCTGCCGCCCAATACCCTCGCTTCCTTCCCTACCTTGCAGCACTGTATAGCCCTTGTGGTTTAGCACTTCTTTTTTATTATAATAATAATAATAATACATAAAGCTTTTGATACAGTTGACCATGATTTGTTACACGTGAAATTATCACATTATGGTATGAGAGGGCACTCCCTCAACTACCTAAAGTCATACCCTAGCAACAGAAGCCAATATGTGTACTCAAATTGAGCTAACTCCTCCACACAACCAATTACAATCGGTGTCCCACAGGGAAGTGTCCTTGGCCCACTTCTCCTCATTTACATAAATGACCTACCAAATGCATCTCAACTACTCAGATCCATACGATTTGCAGATGACACTACATACGTCTTCTCTCACCCAAGCCCAGTCATACTAGCCAATTCTGAATTACAGAAAATATCTACCTGGATGATGATTAACAAGCTTACTCTCAATATTGATGAAACCTATTTCATTCAGTTTGGGAACAGAGCCACAAATGTTCCCCATAACATAATGATGAACAGTTCACCTATCACAAAACTCACAGAGGGACAATTCTTAGGAATCCACCTTGACAATAGCCTCAAATTTCAGACACATGTACAGCAACTTTCCAAGAAAGTCTGCATTTTAATTAAAAAAAACAATTGGAGTTTTTTCTCATTATGCACTGCGTGCTGCAGGATTTTTTTATATGGTGCACATTGACCACACAAATCCATTCTCTCACATGTGGCCCTACCAGCTTTCTCCTGGATGATTTGAAGCCACTAGAATTTATGAGTATATATACGTCAAAAACAGTGGCTTATAAGACGTATATATATGACCAAAACAGTCAAAGGGTTAATCCGTGTCAGAGCCATTGGCCAAAACCAAAATTGGCCAAAACTAAAACCATTTTCCCCATAAGAATTAATGTAAATAGAAATAATCTGTTCCAGACACCCAGAAGTATCGACAAAAAATTTTTTTTACCTTAACCCCTTGACAGTTGCAACCCCAAATCCTGAGGTCTCCTGGTGTTGAAAAATTTAAAAAAAAAAAAAAAAAATTTCTTATGAAATGATAGAGAATCTTTTCCCGATGGTAATGACACCCAAAGAATGAAATTTGATGTTAAACTTACGGAATTATGCTCTCGCAAAGTTAGCAATCTCGACGATATTTACGATTTGGCGATTTTTGCCCACTTTGAGACCTATTTTTGGCTAATTCCATTGTTCCAGTCAACCAAACTCATAGCTATTTCTTTAGAACCCCATTTGGTCTATCAAATGAGTACAAGAACTGCCCATTTACCGATGTCAACTACCCATTAACGTAGTCAGAAATTTGCAATTTGGCCAATTTCACGCAAACTAAAAAATATGTCAGTTTCAAAATAAGATCCAGAATGAACAGTGCAGACATTCCTGGCTCTAAAATAACATTTTCTTTGTTCATCAGTCACGTCTCCAGGCCCCTCTGATATTACTCTTGCTTTCTATTTTGAATTTTTATTGAAACAAAAAATAGAAGATTTACCGTTGTGCAGACTACTGCAATATTGTAATAATTGTATAAATAATGTCAACCAATTCATGACTGCATATTAGAATGGCTACTTGGACATTTGTTGGACAGTGACATCATTTGTTTATTTTTGAACATCGGCAAAAATCAAACATTTCCCCTACTTTGAGCTCCATTTCAAGGTACTTTTCATAGTAAAATCAATCAAAATCACCTCTATTTCTATAACATGTTTTCCATTCTATCAAATGAGACCAAGAAAATGAGAATATAGGTACCATCCGACTTACGATCAAGCTTGGTTCCGACCAACTGGCCTAAGTCAAAATGGACACAAGTCGAACCTTTGAAAATTGCCGACATACTGGGTAGGGCATAATGTCAAACCTTACTTATATAACCTACCTACATAGTACTGTAATGTAATGTACAATCATTATTTCCTTCTTTTTACATAATTTTGGAAATTTGTCTGGACTGCCTCTTATGTGAGTTGCCTACCCTGGCAAGCTCTGTTGACACCGAGCCCTGAGGTCGGAACCTCAGCCTCACAAGTGGCTTATAGGACAGATTTCCATAAATGACTGATGTTGCAAGAAGCCTCGCCTGCATGCATGTATAAAGGACTAACTTACTTGGTGTTGGAGAATATATCCCGGTCTTCAACCTCTCTAAGCTTTAGTCCCTCTGGACTTCCCCTCAGAACCATGTGCAACCGGGAGCCTTAATTCCTGCAATATTCAGTCGACATTAGTGACCTGCCTGCACCTCAGAAATTCCTGTTTCCAAGGGGGTGTGAATCCCTTAGACTAACTATGCAGAGAGTGACACTAGCTTCTAGGCTGACAAGAGACGCTGGTACATACCGGTCTTGAACTGCCGCCTGCACAAAGGCACACAGCTCAACTCACTCACAATTTTCCCCAGAAACTGGTCAGAATCTTGCAGAAAAAAGGGAGGTCTCATCTTACTGTATGGGCCTGACAGAGGAGGTCATGACTTAAGAAATCGTAATGACACGATTGCAAATAAACCATACCCCCGGCCAGGATTGAACCCGCGGTCATAGAGTCTCAAAACTCCAGCCCGTCGCGTTAGCCACTAGACCAGCTAGCCACAATAAGATTCATCCAACTAGGTATATTTCTACACCATAGGAAAGTTAGCACAGGCACCTCTGTGACCACAAATGCAAGTTTTTACAGACGAATCTCCAGCTAGCGTGGCCGTGACGAACTCTAGCTCAAGTCCCTTCACTGCCGTCAACATGACTTAAGAAATCGTAATGACACGATTGCAAATAAACCATACCCCCGGCCGGGATTGAACCCGCGGTCATAGAGTCTCAAAACTCCAGCCCGTCGCGTTAGCCACTAGACCAGCTAGCCACAATAAGATTCATCCAACTAGGTATATTTCTACACCATAGGAAAGTTAGCACAGGCACCTCTGTGACCACAAATGCAAGTTTTTACAGACGAATCTCCAGCTAGCGTGGCCGTGACGAACTCTAGCTCAAGTCCCTTCACTGCCGTCAACCAGGGGTTCAATCCCGGCCGGGGGTATGGTTTAGAGGAGGTCATCTACGGTATGTCGAGGTGCCTCCACCAGATTTCCCCAGGTCTAGTATGTGAAGACACGTGGGGGGGCACCGCCTGCTGATCACGGCACTTGTTGCTCCGACGGTGTCTAATCTTAGAAGAAAGGGCACTGCGGTCTCAAACCCGTGCCCCAGTACTCAAATTTGGGCTGCCAGTTCTCCCTGGCTAACATAACCTAGTGTTTGCCTACATTATCGGCCTATTACTACCTACATTAAGGTCTTAGGTCTACATTATTATTATCTACAGTTACCTCAATAGTCCTAATATTAGTTCACTAACAGTATAAACTACCTACCTCTTCCTTGAAGGGTAAATTTATCAATTAAGAAGTACCTTCCAACCACCTTCGCCAACCCGGGTGTGTGTGTGTGTGTTTTGGGTGGATGTAAGGGCCACCCAACCCAGCCATTCATCGCGGCCTGATGGGATCTTTGTATGACGTATCTGCCGTGTGGAACTTTAGGACTGAATAAATTTCCACATCTTCCCACCGTCGAAGGTAGGCGCTAAGTCTAGATCAAGTCTGCCTCCCGCAGGCCCCCACAGCGGACCCTAGACACGAGTGCCATCTGGCCACTCGTCGAGCAGACTCTGTTCTAATTTCAACCGTCCAGTTTTCCCTGCGTGGTCCTCTGGGGGTGTAAACTTGTTGGTTCCAGCAATCTTAGCACCCTTTCCTTTAACTTTAACATCTTTCGTATGTCTAGCCTTGACTGAGCTCTCAGGCTCCGTACTTTCCCACCCAGTGGCCTGCATGCCCTGGTAGCCTTTCCTCCCACTGGTACGAGGTTCCCTGGATTTAATGGCAATCTATCTCCCTCTTTACATACCCCGTAAAAGTGTTTTCCCAAGGTGGCTGAGTGTTCGTCACTCCCTACCGGGTTCAGCTTCCCTGGCGATTCATCGTGTATGCTGGTACTCATCACTACTCCCCCAGCTATCATGGGGACACCTTCTTCCCTCTCTGGCATGGCAAGGAATTCAGATGGAATCCTACCGCCTATGATGTATCCTACTGGGGGATCTGTATAAACCAATTCCTTCCCCAAACGTCTGTTGTGTAGACAGGAAGTCATCTATCTGATTGGCTCCCACCAGGATACCTACATTTCTGACTGTGTCAGTGGTAATTCCCTGGTCTGCCAGCTTCACGCCAAGGTCTTTCAATCGCTTGGCTGCTGCAGCAAGACCTCTCACTGTAATTGCCATGGGTAACGACTCTAACCACTAATGCTGTAATGTTTCTGTGATGTCCACCTAATTTAGCTGTGACATCCACCACGTCATAAGATTTGGGTGGGACCTAACTTATAGCCCCTCCCAACATCATACTAACTTTCCTGGTGGCCTTCATCTTTAATTTGGCCACCAACTTCCTTGTTATCAAGGATATTTGTACTCCCGAGTCAAAGAATAATTGGGTTGCTTTGGACCTGTGCCAATTCACAACCTTTGCCATGGCTGTAGGTAGGGCAGCACCTCCGTGATTCTCACACGGATTAGAGACTTCACTCCCACTAATCACGCTGGCTACCATTTCAGGCTCAGACTCACTTTCTATCTCTATCTGAGAGATATCCCTAGTAGCCTGGGGTTCCCTTAAATTATTGGGACATAGTGCAGTATGGTGCTAACCCTTGCAACAGACTCGACACTCACTGAGCTGGGTGTCACAGTCTCTGGCAAAGTGTTCCCCACACCATTTGAAGCAGAGTCTCAACTCCTTTAGTCTCTGTTGCCTACTGCTCAGTGTTGTATACTCAGAGCAACTCGTGCTAGCATGTTCGCCTTCGCAGAACACGCATACTCTGGCATGAGTGCCTCTGAGGTTCTGCTTAGAGGTTCTTGCCTTAGACACCTCTTTACCATAGTACACTCCAACGTTAGTCGTATGAGCTTTAGACAGATCTCTCGAGATCTTTGAGTGACTGTGTTTTTATGTGGTGATGGTGGTGACTCTTCTCTCTCGCCTATACTCAAATGAGAAACGAGATCTCCCAACCCCTCAACAATTTGTTGTATCGTGAACCTGTTCGTCCGATATTTTAAGTGTAACTCATGCACTGTAGTGCCAGCCAGTCTCCTCTGAATCACCTGACTGATGAGCCATTCTGACTTACCCCAATCATGTAAATCTTTAAGACTATTTGTCAAACTCATAACTTCGATTCGGAACTTCTCTAGGCTCTGACGATTATGGCGACAAGCCTCTAGATCCAACAACCAATGAAGTATAGCTACCTTTATCTCCTCAGTGTTGCCAAATATGTCCTTTAATTGGTCTTTGGCATGTTGGTAATTAGTGTCAGTGGTTTGGTAATGCCGGACCAAGTCCAAGGATTTACCCTTCAGCTGTGAACGTAAATACTGTAATTTGACGGCATCTGACAAATCGTCTCTGTCATCTATCTGGGCTTCAAACTGATCCCAGAAAGCAATGTACTCTGTTAAGGTTCCGTCAAACATTGGTAAATTCAACTGGGGCAATCTGGGCAACACATTAACCGGCGTGCACTGCCTGCAGAGTTTCATCTCTGCTTTACACTCTGCCCTTCGTTCGTCATAGTCCTTCCGAGCTACCTCGACTGTATAGTCAGACTCACCTGCAGCATAGGCCTCTGTCTCATAAAGGATAAATGATTTCTCAAAAGCTGCCAGCCTTTTCTCCAAAGGTTTCAGGCAACTCTCCAGTTCCTCACAGTCTACATCCTGATCTTACCTGGCCATATGACACTCCCCTTATAAACTCCCATAGACCGCTTTAATTTACTTACAGCTGAGACAGCTGGTACTCCATCTTCACCTACCATAGTCGAGGTTTAGTTAAGAGCACGGTACCAATTTGTACTTCAATTAGCCCACCCCACAGCACGAACGGTATTAGGCAAGAATGAATGAGTCTCAAGGCTTCTCAACAAGCTTAACGACTCCCTTTATTATATTGACTCTACTCTGAATTAAAATGTACACTGCTAGCTCTCAAACCCAACTGCAATGTATATCAATGTGAAAGCTTAGCCTAGCAATTTCCTGTACAATGTCAGCAAATAATTACAGGACTTAAGCTAGTCTCTAGTACAAGTCACAAATCCCACATTAAAATGAGTCAAAGACAATGAAAATCACACAATAAAAATGCAGTATACAAATTAAAAATCACTTGGTTAGCACAAATAAATTCAACAATTCAACTTGTGAAACGGTAAATAAATAATGTGTGTAAACAGCTTGGCCTAACTGTGCCCAGCTTACTCAATCTAGCGTGGATGGTTGGATAAGATAATCCTAACCTAACTAGTGTGCTATAGCCTAAACCTGGCTTCAGAACTCCCTGGGTTTTTGACGTACATGGAGTTTACCTGGAGAGAGTTCCGGGGGTCAACGCCCCCGCGGCCCGGTCTGTGACCAGGCCGCCTGGTGGATCAGAGCCTGATCAACCAGGCTGTTGCTGCTGGCTGCACGCAAACCAACGTACGAGCCACAGCCCGGCTGATCCGGAACTGACTTTAGGTGCTTGTCCAGTGCCAGCTTGAAGACTGCCAGGGGTCTGTTGGTAATCCCCCTTATGTGTGCTGGGAGGCAGTTGAACAGTCTCGGGCCCCTGACACTTATTGTATGGTCTCTTAACGTGCTAGTGACACCCCTGCTTTTCATTGGGGGGATGGTGCATCGTCTGCCAAGTCTTTTGCTTTCGTAGTGAGTGATTTTCGTGTGCAAGTTCGGTACTAGTCCCTCTAGGATTTTCCAGGTGTATATAATCATGTATCTCTCCCTCCTGCGTTCCAGGGAATACAGGTTTAGGAACCTCAAGTGCTCCCAATAATTGAGGTGTTTTATCTCCGTTATGCGCGCCGTGAAAGTTCTCCGTACATTTTCTAGGTCGGCAATTTCACCTGCCTTGAAAGGTGCTGTTAGTGTGCAGCAATATTCCAGCCTAGATAGAACAAGTGACCTGAAGAGTGTCATCATGGGCTTGGCCTCCCTAGTTTTGAAGGTTCTCATTATCCATCCTGTCATTTTTCTAGCAGATGCGATTGATACAATGTTATGGTCCTTGAAGGTGAGATCCTCCGACATGATCACTCCCAGGTCTTTGACGTTGGTGTTTCGCTCTATTTTGTGGCCAGAATTTGTTTTGTACTCTGATGAAGATTTAATTTCCTCATGTTTACCATATCTGAGTAATTGAAATTTCTCATCGTTGAACTTCATATTGTTTTCTGCAGCCCACTGAAAGATTTGGTTGATGTCCGCCTGGAGCTTTGCAGTGTCTGCAATGGAAGACACTGTCATGCAGATTCGGGTGTCATCTGCAAAGGAAGACACGGTGCTGTGGCTGACATCCTTGTCTATGTCGGATATGATATGAGGATGAGGAACAAGATGGGAGCGAGTACTGTGCCTTGTGGAACAGAGCTTTTCACCGTAGCTGCCTCGGACTTTACTCTGTTGACGACTACTCTCTGTGTTCTGTTAGTGAGGAAATTATAGCTCCTTCGACCGACTTTTCCTGTTATTCCTTTAGCACGCATTTTGTGCGCTATTACGCCATGGTCACACTTGTCGAAGGCTTTTGCAAAGTCTGTATATATTACATCTGCATTCTTTTTGTCTTCTAGTGCATTTAGGACCTTGTCGTAGTGATCCAATAGTTGAGACAGACAGGAGCGACCTGTTCTAAACCCATGTTGCCCTGGGTTGTGTAACTGATGGGTTTCTAGATGGGTGGTGATCTTGCTTCTTAGGACCCTTTCAAAGATTTTTATGATATGGGATGTTAGTGCTATTGGTCTGTAGTTCTTTGCTGTTGCTTTACTGCCCCCTTTGTGGAATGGGGCTATGTCTGTTGTTTTTAGTAACTGTGGGACGACCCCCGTGTCCATGCTCCCTCTCCATAGGATGGAAAAGGCTCGTGATAGGGGCTTCTTGCAGTTCTTGATGAACACAGAGTTCCATGAGTCTGGCCCTGGGGCAGAGTGCAAGGGCATGTCATTTATCGCCTGTTCGAAGTCATTTGGCGTCAGGATAACATCGGATAGGCTTGTGTTAATCAAATTTTGTGGCTCTCTCATAAAAAATTCATTTTGATCTTCGACTCTCAGTCTGGTTAGCGGCTTGCTAAAAACTGAGTCATATTGGGACTTGAGTAGCTCACTCATTTCCTTGCTGTCATCTGTGTAGGACCCATCTTGTTTAAGTAGGGGCCCAATACTGGACGTTGTTCTCGATTTTGATTTGGCATAGGAGAAGAAATACTTTGGGTTTCTTTCGATTTCATTTATGGCTTTTAGTTCTTCCCGCAATTCCTGACTCCTAAAGGATTCTTTTAGCTTAAGTTCGATGCTTGCTATTTCTCTGACCAGTGTCTCCCTACGCATTTCAGATATATTGACCTCTTTTAGCCGCTCTGTTATTCTTTTCCGTCGCCTGTAAAGGGAGCGCCTGTCTCTTTCTGTTTTACATCTACTCCTCCTTTTTCTTAGAGGAATAAGCCTTGTGCATGCATCGAGTGCCACCGAGTTAATCTGTTCTAGGCATAAGTTGGGGTCTGTGTTGCTTAGTATATCTTCCCAGCTTATATCGGTTAGGACTTGGTTTACTTGGTCCCACTTTATGTTTTTGTTATTGAAGTTGAATTTGGTGAATGCTCCCTCGTGACTAATCTCATTATGTTGGTCTGGGGCTCCGCGCATACATGACTGAACCTCAATTATGTTGTGATCTGAGTATATTGTTTTTGATATGGTGACATTTCTTATCAGATCATCATTGTTAGTGAAGATGAGGTCTAGTGTATTCTCCAGTCTAGTAGGCTCTATTATTTGCTGGTTTAAATTGAATTTTGTGCAGAGATTTAAAAGCTCGCGTGAGTGTGAGTTTTCATCAGAGCTGCCTCCTGGTGTTATTACTGCAACCATATTATTTGCTATATTCCTCCATTTTAGGTGCCTTAAGTTGAAATCCCCCAGGAGCAAGATGTTGGGTGCAGGAGCTGGAAGGTTTTCCAGAGTGTGGTCAATTTTTAACAGCTGTTCCTGGAATTGCTGGGATGTTGCATCTGGAGGCTTGTAGACTACCACAATGACTAGGTTTTGGTTCTCGACCTTTACTGCTAAAACTTCCACTACATCATTTGAGGCATTTAGCAGTTCTGTGCAAACAAGTGACTCTGCAATGTACAGGCCAACCCCCCCCTTTTGCCTGTTCACTCTGTCACATCTGTATAGGTTGTAACCTGGGATCCATATTTCGTTGTCCAAGTGATCCTTTATGTGGGTCTCAGTGAAAGCCGCGAACATTGCCTTTGCCTCTGCAAGCAGTCCACGGATGAAAGGTATTTTGTTGTTTGTTGCTGGCTTTAGACCCTGTATATTTGCAAAGAAGAATGTTATCGGACTGGTGGTATTGTTGATACTGGGGGGGGATTTTTTTTCCGGCATTAGTATCTGTATCTGTTGGTTTGGAGTGGAGGCCATCGACTGTGGTTCCACTCCAGGAATGACTGGATTTGGTGTACGATTTCTGCCATTTCCTGCCAGTTTTTTTTCCTTCCTGGCACTAAAAAACCTCTCCCTCTTGAGTGGCTGTGGCTACCCAGGTATTCCCATGGCCTGGATGTTTTGTATCTTTTTGTCCCCTTTAGATGGTATGCCTGGCAATTTAAGTTATAGCACAGTCTTTCCTTTACTGAAGAGGTACACAGTTCAGGGTGAAGAAGCTTACAGGAAGGGAGTTTGCATTTTCCTGTTGTCATATGGGCATGGCATTTTCTAGGGTGGTCATAGTTGCATGTCCCATCTGTTTTTCCAGATTTCCCATGCCAGCAGATACCGAGTGCATAGTATGTGCACAGGCTTGGTTTCCGTTTGCCTTGGGTTTCTGTGACTGTATTCTCTGTTGGTGCATGTTTCCCTGTCTTACTTCTAGTACTAGTACTAGTACTAGTACGCATAAATTCTAGCGCTGTCAAATCTCGCAGGAAAAGGCTGATAGGCCTAGATGTGAGAGAATGGGTCTGTGTGGTGGGTGTGCACAGTAGGAAAAAAATCTGGGACCCAGTGGTGCATTGTGGAAATGCCATCATAGTACACAATGTCCACCATGCCTGGCGGTAAGAAGTTCCTCACTCCTCGGCGAATTGGGACACTTTTGTTCCCCAGTGACAGTTCTAATACAGATGGAAGTGACAGTGAAGATGAGTTTCAAGGTTCTGGTGAGGTTTTGACTGAAACTAATGACCATAATATGGGTAATATTGAGGAAAACCCAGGCAACCCACAGCCTTCCACCTCTGGTGCTGGGCCGTCTTGTTCATGTTCAGTTGTACAAGAATCAAAGAGGAAACTCCTATTTTCCCAAATCCCAGACTCAGATGTGAGCATTTGTGATGATAGTGATAGTGAATATGAACTACAAGCTCTTGAAACTAGTTCCAAGAATGGAGGAGGAGGAGGAGGAAGAGAAGGAGGAAGAGAAGGAAGAGGAGGAGGAGGAGGAGGAAGAGGAGGAGGAGGAAGAGGAGGAGGAGGAAGAAGAAGAAGAATACCTAATAATAATACATAATAATAATAATACATAATAATAATAATACATAATAATAATAATAATAATATGTAATAATAAATGTTCACCAATGACAGTGACAAGATAAGGGGAGATAACATCTGATAAGAGCTGACGTTTGATGAGGGTAAACTAGGGTGGGAGAGGGTGCAGCTGATAAGAAAAGATGAGATGACCATTGCCCTTTCTTTGTTTTTGCTGGTACACTAACATTTCTGTCTGTCAAGCTCCCTGTCTGTCTATCTGTCTAGCTCTCTGTCTCAGAGAGCCACAAGACTGTGTCATCACTTTTACTCACATCTTCAAGCAGAGTATAGCACTTTGTCTGGATTTCTTGGGTTATCCTAGGTAATTTATACTATGTATACTTGTATTTATGTGTACCTGTGAGACAGAGATAGATAGAAAGAGAGAGTCAGATTGAAAGAGATAGAATGAGGGAGAAAGATAATTAGATAAAATGGAGGGGGAGCAGCATCCGACCCCATTGTTTTGACGGGTGGTAGGGGGAGTGAGTAATGAGATAATATGTCATTTTGACAGCTTCCAACTCCTGGTAATTTACACTATGGAGGAGGAGGAGGAAGAGGGGGAGGAAGTGGAAGAGTAGGAGGAAGTGGAAGAGTAGGAGGAAGAGGAATAAGAGGAGGAGGAGGAGGGGGAAGAGGAAGAGCAGGAGGAAGATTAGGGGGAATAGGAGGAAGAAGAAGAGGAGGAGGAGGAGGATGAGGAGGAAGAGGGAGGAGGAGGAAGAGGAAGAGTAGGGGGAAGAGGAGGAAGAGGAAGAAGAGGAGGAGGAAGAGTAGGGGGAAGAGGAGAAGGAGGAGGAGGAAGAGGAAGAGTAGGAGGAAGATTAGGGGGAATAGGAGGAAGAAGAAGAGGAGGAGAAGGAGGATGAGGAGGAAGAGGGAGGAGGAGGAAGAGGAAGAGTAGGGGAAGAGGAGGAGGAGGAGGAGGAAGAGGAGGAGGAAGAAGAGGAAAAGTAGGAGGAAGAGGAAGAAGAGGAGGAGGAAGAATAAGAGGAGGAGGAGGAGGAAGAGGAAGAGGAGGAGGAAAAGTGGGAGGAAGAGTAGAGGGAAGAGGAAGAAGAGGAGGAGGAGGAGGAGGAAGAAGAAGAAGACGACGAAGATGTAGTAATATTGTTCCCTTGCAGCAAGAAGAAAAAAAGTTCACCCCATGACAGTGACAAGATAAGGGAAGATAACATCTGATAAGAGCTGACATTTGATGAGGGTAAACGAGGGTAGGGGAGAGTGCAGGTGATAAGAAAAGATCAGATGACCATCGCCCTCCCTTTGTTTTTACTGGTACACAAACATTTCTGTCTGTCTATTTGTCTGTCAAGCTCCCTGTCTATCCATCTAGCTCTCTGTCTCAGAGAGAGCCACAAGACTGTGTCATCATCATGTTTACTCACATCTCCTGACTCCTGACTCAAAACAATTATAAGCCACACACTCGCACACAAGACTAACTTGCTGAATGAAGATAATAGCAGTTATATGAAAGTATCTAGTGACTATATATGTGTATATATATTATAGAAACCAGAAGCAAGAAGGGAAGGCAGGAATGAAAGAAGGACGAGATGAAAAGAAGGAAAAAAGTAAGGAAGGACAGGTGAAGGAATGTAGGAAGAGAGGTAGGAAAGGAATGCAAGACAGGAATGAAGGAAAGGAATCTAGGAAAGGAATGCAGGAAATTAGGAAGGAAGGAATGATAACACACGACCATTTACCTAGGATAACTACATAACACAACTGCGTGCTAATACTTTGAAGAAAACTGCTCAGACGAGGTATTTTGTCTTTGAACATAAAAAAAAAAGTCCACAAAAATGCACACACACTGGTTTTATGTGTGAGGAGTGTAAAACACCATTGTGTATGAAAACATGTTTCAAAGAGTCCCACAAGCTGCAGAACTTCTAGGAATATGTTCGGTGACTGTACATTGGTATATATATATTATAGAACAATAGTAATAAACAATTTTTTGTATTGTTTGTTTTTGTAAACAAGTTTTGTAAATAATATATTGATAATTATGCTTGTGTGCTTATTGTGTTGTATACAACGAGTGTATATATGTACATTGCACCTTACTTTGGTCTTACAGGCCACATAAGTTAAGTGAAAAAATAAAATAGTGAAAAAAACAACAAACCTTCAATTACAAGTAAACCAAAGTTCACCGGGTGAGCAGCAGTCGCCGCTCTTGCCATATTCGGCTCATTTTCTGCAAAGTTCATGCCTCCATATCTCGGTAAGTATTGATGGTAGAAAATTTTTGTTTATCCTATAATGTTTAGAAAAAAAAACTATTTTTTCATAAAAAATAATTTCTTTTTTTTTTTTGGAAATTTGGCCGACCCTGAAAACAAGTCTCTGAGAGGGCCTGTTGATCCTCAAAGGGTTAATAATAATTATTATTATTGTTATTAAAATAATACGTATTACCTGGAGTTTTCCTGGAGAGAGTTCCGGGGGTCAACGCCCCCGCAGTCCGGTCTGTGACCAGGCCTTCTGGTGGATCAGAGCCTGATCAACCAGGCTGTTACTGCTGGCTGCACTCAATCCAACGTACGAGCCACAGCCCGGCTGGTCAGGTACCGACTTTAGGTGCTTGTCCAGTGCCTGCTTAAAGACAGTCAGGGGTCTATTGGTAATCCCCCTTATGTATGCTGGGAGGCAGTTGAACAGTCTCGGGCCCCTAACACTTATTTTATTGTCTCTTAATATGCTAGTGACACTCCTGCTTTTCATTGGGGGGATGTTGCATCATCTGCCGAGTCTTTTGCTTTTGTTGTGAGTGATTTTCGTGTGCAAGTTCGGTACTAGTCCCTCTAGGATTTTCCAGGTGTGTATAATCATGTATCTCTCCTGCCTGCGTTCCAGGGAGTAGAGGTTCAGGAACTTCAAGTGCTCCCAGTAATTGAGGTGTTTTATCTCTGTTATGAGCGCCATTAAGGTTCTCTGTACATTTTCTAGGTCAGCAATTTCACCTGCCTTTAACCCTTTCAGGGTCGACAGGCCCTGTCAGAGACTTCTCAGGGTCGGCCAAATTTCAAAAAAAAAAAATTATTTTTTCTTATGAAAAATAGTTTATTTTACTGAACATTATTAGCTAAACAAAAATTTTTTACCATCAATACTTACTGAGATATGGAGGCGTGAAGTTGATGAAAAGGGGGCACCATGTGGCAACATCGCCGACTGCCGTCACCCAGTATTCTTTTATTTATTTTATGTACTAATTTCTATTATTTTTTAATTTTTCTTTTTCCAAGTAACTTTTATTGCCTGTGAGACCAGTATGATCAGTATTTTATAAGTTATTTCTTGTTCAATACTACACAATAAGGGCATAAACACTGTTGTCATTGTTTTGTTTACAAAAAATATTACTATTTTTATATATTTTATGTACACATATACAGTCACAGGGAATGTTTCTAGAAGTTCTGCAGCCTGTGGAAGTCTTTGAAACATGGTGTCATGCACAGTGGTGTTTTACATTCTTCACACATGAAAGGAGTGTCTCTGCGTTGTTGTGGGTGTTTTGTTGTATGTGCACAGATGTAACGCCTCTTTTGAGCCTTCTTCTTGAAAGTAGCAGGCAGTTTTACCAGTAAGTGATCACCATGCTTGAAACGAGAAGGAAGTTGTTGTAAATTTGGTGGGCGGTCTATTGCAGGTGCTGTTCCTTCTTACTTGAATACTATCTGTCTGATGACAGACAAACAGAATTCGGTGTATGGTAGTTTGTTTCTGGTCCTCATCTTATACATATTATAAGCATTCAGCATGGAAGTGTCCCGAAGATGGAAAAAGAGTTTTATGTACCACTTACAACTCTTGCGAACACAATCAGCAAATCCAGTCTGCATGTCACATTTGTCCACTGAATGCATATTGAGGGTGTAGTCCATCACAGCTGCAGGCTTTAGAATGAGTTCATTGCTTTCTCTATGCTGCCTGCCAGTGTCTGCCATTTCATTAGGGTGAACTGATGACAACAGTGTGACATCTCGTTTGTCATGCCACCGAAATGCCATGATGTCATTGGCAGCAAACGCTTGCACCTCACCTCTACGAGTGCCATCGTCAAACCTGGGGATATGTTTCTGATTTGCACTCATTGTGCCACACACATCTGTCATGTTCACTCGCAAAAATTCACTGAGTGTGGGCCTTTTGTACCAGTTATCTGTATATAATATATGCCCCTTACCAAGATATGGTTCCATCATTGTTCTAACCACATCACCAGAGATGCCTGATAACTTCCTAGTATTTTGCAATGTATAACTTCCAGTGTACACAATAATATCCAATACCAGACCACTGTAACAATCACAAAGCACAAACAACTTTATACCAAAGTGTTTCCTCTTGCTTGGTATGTACTGCTTGAAAGAGAGTCTTCCTTTGAACAGAATCAAAGACTCATCAATTACAAGCTTCCTGAAGGGATAAAAATACATACTGAATTTCTCTTTCAGATACACAAACACATGCCTAATCTTATATAACCTGTCGTTTCTGTCAGGCCTGGTTTTGTCTGAGAAGTGAAGCATATGTAACATTAGCACAAATCGATTCACTGGCATTATATCACTGAAACCTGGGGTTGCAATCAGGTGGTCTGTTGACCAGTATGATTTCACACTGTGCTTGTACACATGTGGCATAAGCATTATTGTGGCAAAGAAAGATACATCTCAGCCACAGTTGTCTCCTTCCACTGGTGTAGACGTGATTTTGGTGAAAGTCTTGTGTTTGCCATGGTGTACTCGTAGTATGTGTTGCTTTCCATGACAATACTTTCCATCAGGGGTTCGTCAAAGAATAACTTGAAACATTCCAGTTCACTGGCATTGTTCCGAAGTGTACAGGTTGGCCGTATTCCACTTTGGCTGTCATCAAACTGGTGGGGATTTGTAACAAAATTGACAGCTTCCTGCCAATCCCAGGTGCAGTCTGATGGTGGGTACTGGACATTGACAGGTGGTTGTGGAGGCTGGTGTGGTGGGTGGGTGGGGGATGGTGGCCTTTGTTGTAGATCAGCTGAGGCAGCGGCGTGGGTGGCAGCGTGGGTGGCAGCATGGTCCACTGCTGGTGCCTCACGGCCAGCACCACCACTACCATCACCGTGCACATTTTCCATCCCAATTGCAACACTATCATCGTCATTTTCACTGTCTGTTCCTGTTGTACAGCCATGGGATGTACTCCAAGATGTACTCCTTCCCCTTGGAATGGCATATGGCACACTATCAGAGCGCATATATCATTGTATATACTGATGCTTCACTGGGGAATATTGCACTTCACTATCACTACTGGAACTAGTTTCAAGAGCTTGTAGTTCATATTCACTATCACTATCATCACAAATGCTCACATCTGAGTCTGGGATTTGGGAAAATAGGAGTTTCCTCTTTGATTCTGGTACAACTGAACGTGAAAAAGACGGCCCAGCACCGGAGGTGGAAGGCTGAGGGTCGTCTGGGTTTTCCTCACTCTTACCGATATTATGGTCATTAGTTCCGGTCAAAACCTCACCAAAACCTTGAAACTCATCTTCACTGGCACTTCCATCTGTATTAGAACTGTCACTGGGGAACAAAAGTGTCCCAGTTTGCCAAGGAGTGAGGAACTTCTTACCACGAGGCATGGTGGACATTGTTTACAAAGATGGTGTTCCCACAATGCACCACTGGGTCCCAGACTTTTTTCCTACTGCGCACACCCACCACACAGACCCATTCTCTCACATCTAGGCCTACCAGCCTTTTCCCACAAGATTTGACGGCGCTAGAATTTATGCATACTAGTACGTCAAACCCCTGCGTGTAAGCCGTACTAGTATGGCCGAAACCCTGAAAGGGTTAAAGGTGCTGTTAGTGTGCAGCAATATTCCAGCCTAGATAGAACAAGCGACCTGAAGAGTGTCATCATGGGCTTGGCATCCCTAGTTTTGAAGGTTCTCATTATCCATCCTGTCATTTTTCTAGCAGATTCGATTGATACAATGTTATGGACCTTGGAGGTGAGATCCTCCGACATGATCACTCCCAGGCCTTTGACGTTGGTTTTTCGCTCTATTTTGTGGAAGGAATTTGTTTTGTACTTTGATGAAGTTTTAATTTCCTCACGTTTACCATATTGGAGTAAGTGAAATTTCTCATCGTTGAACTTCATATTGTTTTCTGCAGCCCTCTACTACTAATAATAATAATCACTGAGGTGCAGTAAATGTGTATAAAACGTTAATACGTATAGACATTTTGCTTAATCCATCTATGATTTTTTTCAGAATTATGTATATAATAAACATGCTATGTAACATATAAACATATACACATTTAATGTGCCTCGGTGATTATTATTGTGTTATTATCATTATTAATATGGCATCTTCAAGACCAATTACACTCATAATGAGTGGCTCTGAGACAGACAAGCAGACAGGTAGACAGACAGACACACAGACAGACAGACATACAGGCAGACAGATACAGATTTATGTGCAACAGTGAAAACAAATAGAGAGTTCGAGAGTAAGAGCCTTTCTTGCCACAATCTCCAGTGCAAGATTCAGACTTCATCTTAGGGGCCATGGTGAAATTTACTTACCAGTTAGTACAGTTGATACTGTATGATGCTACTGATAGGACAGGGTTACTCAAACTGATGCTGCCTGCATGGCGCATTGCCTCCACGAGTATCGTCAAATATTGTACAGAGGTATGCATCAGCCGGCCAAGCTCAGCTGCCAGATGCACGGTCGTAAGTCGAGTGGACGTATGTCGAGCAGGTCGTAAGTCGGATGGTAGGTGTACAACCATAAATAGTATACGAAAATACACCACAAAGTCTGTGTTTTAATCCAAAAACACGGTCGGAGTTTTTTTTTCTCATGCACGCTGAACACACAGACGCATTCCCTCACATGTGGGCCTACCAGCTTTCTCCTGCTTGATTTGAAGCCGCTAGAATTTTTGAGTATATATACGTCAAACAAGGTGGCTTGTAAGACATATACAGTGGACCCCCGCATACCGTTGGCATCACATAACGATTAATCCGCATACCGCTTGCTTTAATCGCAAAAATTTTGCCTCGCATACCGCTTAAAAACCCGCTCACCGATTTTCGTCCGAGACGCGTCCAATGTGCGCCCTCAGCCAGCCTCACATGTGCCGCCAGTGGCATTGTTTACCAGCCAGCCTCCGTGGTAACATCCAAGCATACAATCAGAATATTTCGTATTATTACAGTGTTTTCGGTACTTTTTCTGGAAAATAAGTGACCATGGGCCCCAAGAAAGCTTCTAGTGCCAACCCTACAGCAATAAGGGTGAGAATTACAATAGAGATGAAGAAAAAGATCATTGATAAGTATGAAAGTGGAGTGCGTGTCTCCGAGCTGGCCAGGTTGTATAATAAACCCCAATCAACCATCGCTACTATTGGTGGTACAGCTGCTGCTGCTGCTGCACTGTCAGCTGCTGCTGCTGCTGTAGCATCGTCTGCTGCTGCTGTAGCATCGTCTGCTGCTGCTGTAGCATCGTCTGCTGCTGCTGTAGCACTGTCAGCTGCTGCTGCTGCTGTAGCATCGTCTGCTGCTGCTGCTGTAGCATCATCTGCTGCTGCTGTAACATCGTCTGTTGCTGCTGTAGCTTCGTCTGCTGCTGCTGTAGCTTCGTCTGCTGCTGCTGTAGCATCGTCTGCTGCTGCTGTAACATCGTCTGTTGCTGCTGTAGCATCGTCTGCTGCTGCTGTAGCATTGTCTGCTGCTGCTGTAGCATCGTCTGCTGCTGCTGTAGCATCGTCTGCTGCTGCTGTAACATCGTCTGTTGCTGCTGTAGCATCGTCTGCTGCTGCTGTAGCACTGTCAGCTGCTGCTGCTGCTGTAGCATCGTCTGCTGCTGCTGTAGCATCGTCTGCTGCTGCTGCTGTAGCAACGTCTGCTGCTGCTGTAGCATCGTCTGCTGCTGCTGTAGCATCGTCTGCTGCTGCTGTAACATCGTCTGCTGCTGCTGTAGCATCGTCTGCTGCTGCTGCTGCTGTAGCATCGTCTGCTGCTGCTGTAACATCGTCTGCTGCTGCTGTAGCATCGTCTGCTGCTGCTGCTGCTGCTGTAGCATCGTCTGCTGCTGCTGTAACATCGTCTGTTGCTGCTGTAGCTTCGTCTGCTGCTGCTGTAGCTTCGTCTGCTGCTGCTGTAGCATCGTCTGCTGCTGCTGTAACATCGTCTGTTGCTGCTGTAGCATCGTCTGCTGCTGCTGTAGCATTGTCTGCTGCTGCTGTAGCATCGTCTGCTGCTGCTGTAGCATCGTCTGCTGCTGCTGTAACATCGTCTGTTGCTGCTGTAGCATCGTCTGCTGCTGCTGTAGCACTGTCAGCTGCTGCTGCTGCTGTAGCATCGTCTGCTGCTGCTGTAGCATCGTCTGCTGCTGCTGCTGTAGCAACGTCTGCTGCTGCTGTAGCATCGTCTGCTGCTGCTGTAGCATCGTCTGCTGCTGCTGCTGTAGCAACGTCTGCTGCTGCTGTAGCATCGTCTGCTGCTGCTGCTGCTGCTGTAGCATCGTCTGCTGCTGCTGTAACATCGTCTGCTGCTGCTGTAGCATCGTCTGCTGCTGCTGCTGCTGTAGCATCGTCTGCTGCTGCTGTAACATCGTCTGCTGCTGCTGTAGCATCGTCTGCTGCTGCTGCTGCTGTAGCATCGTCTGCTGCTGCTGTAACATCGTCTGTTGCTGCTGTAGCATCGTCTGCTGCTGCTGTAGCATCGTCTGCTGCTGCTGCTGCTGTAGCATCGTCTGCTGCTGCTGTAACATCGTCTGTTGCTGCTGTAGCATCGTCTGCTGCTGCTGTAGCATTGTCTGCTGCTGCTGTAGCATCGTCTGCTGCTGCTGTAGCATCGTCTGCTGCTGCTGTAGCATCGTCTGCTGCTGCTGCTGCTGTAGCATCGTCTGCTGCTGCTGCTGCTGTAGCATCGTCTGCTGCTGCTGTTGCTGTAGCATCGTCTGCTGCTGCTGTAATATCGTCTGTTGCTGCTGTAGCATCGTCTGCTGCTGCTGTAGCATCGTCTGTTGCTGCTGTACCACCGTCAGCTGCTGCTGCTGCTGTAGCACCGTTGTTGGTGTGGCTTATTGAGAATACCAAGAAACAATTAACCCCAGAGGATTTGCCACCCAGGATAACCCAAAAAAGTCAGTGTCATCGAAGACTGTCTAACTTATTTCCATTGGGGTCCTTAATCTTGTCTCCCAGGATGCAACCCACACAAGTCGACTAACACCCAGGTGAACAGGGAAAAATGCCTGGAACTAGTGCTCATATTGGTGAATTTAAAGCCAGCAAAGGTTGGTTTGAGAGATTTAACCCTTTGACTGTTTTCGACGTATAAATACGTCTTACGAGCCAATGTTTCTGACGTATATATACTCAATAATTCTAGCGGCTTCAAATCAAGTGGGAGAAAGCTGGTAGGCCCACATGTGAGAGAATGGGTCTGTGTGGTCAGTGTGCACCACATAAAAAAAATCCTGCAGCACACATTGCGTAATGAGAAAAAAAAAACTGATCGTTTTTTTGGAATAAAACGCCGACTTTGAGGTGTATTTTCGTATAGTATTTATCGTTGTATTCGCGTTTTCATGGTCTTAGGTGATAAAATGGAAAACATATTACAGAAATAGAGATGATTTTCATTACTTTTACGATGAAAACGACCTTGAAACTGAGCTCAAAGTAGCGGAAATGTTCGATTTTTACCAATGTTCAAGAGTAAATAAATCACACCACACATCCAATACACGTCAAGTGGGGAGTCTAATATTCTTTCACTAGTGCACTGATATTATTTATACCATTTTTACAATAATGCAGTCGTCTGCATAACAGTAAATTTTGTATTTTTTTGTATGAATAAAATCAAAATAGAAAGCAATAATAATATAAGAGGGGCCTAGAGATGTGACTAATGAACAGAGCATATGTTATTTTAGTGCCACGAATGTCTACCTTGTTTATTCTGGACCCTATTTTGAAATTGGCATCTTTTTTATTTTGCGTGAAATTGGCCAAATTGCCAATTTCTGACCACCATATTGGGTAGTCCAAATTAGTAAATGGGAGGTTTCTTGTACTCAGCTGATAGATAAAATGGAGTTCTAAAGAAATAGCTATGAGTTTGGTCAACTGGAACAATAGAATTGGCTGAAAATTGGGCTCAAAGTCGGCGAAATCGCCGATACGCATATGTCGCCGAGACCGCTAACTTCGCGGGAGCATAATTCCACGAGTTTTTGACCAAATTTAGAACTTTTGGTGTCATTACCATCGGGAAAAGATTCTCTATCATTTCATAAGAAAAAATATTTTTTTTTTTTTCAAAAATTGAGCGACATAGAATGACAGTTTCAGAGAGGGGCCTGAAACAGTCAAAGGGTTAAGAATCGTAGTGGCTTACACAGTGTGATAAGGCCTGTTCTGGAAGAAAATGCCAAACAGGACCTACAGTACTCAGGAGGAAAAGGCACTCCCAGGACACAGTGTCTCATCAGTCATTGCTGCATCTTCAATAAAGGTAAGTGTCATTTATTCTTCATTTAGTAGACTAGTACATGCACAATATATACTGTGCATGTATTACTCTACTATTGTGCATGTATCCTTCTCTTTGTGTGTAGGAAAATGTATATTTCATGTGGTAAAAATTTTTTTTTCATACTTTTGGGTGTCTTGCACGGATTAATTTGATTTCCATTATTTCTTATGGGGAAAATTCATTCGCATACCGATTATGTCGCATAACAATGAGCCCTCTTGCACGGATTAAAATCGTTATGCAGGGGTCCACTGTATATATGACCGAAATAGTCAAAGGGTTAAATATACATTTACATGCACAAAAGAATGAACATTAAACATGACGCTTACCTTTGTTGAAGACTGTTGTTGCTGTAAGGAAGGCAGGGTGGAAGGGAGAGAGAAAATAGGTTATTGTTTGGAAGGGAAATCCCCCTCCATAAGGACTCTAGGTACCAAGTCCTTATCTGGGGTCACTTCCCTCCTTTGTTTTTTACTGTCACTAGGACCAGCTTGAGTCACTGAGCTCCTGTCGCACAAATTATCTGTCCAGTTAGGTCTGTTTCTGGCGTCTCTCTAAGATTTGCCTAAAATGGGACATGGCACTGTCATTGTAAAAGTCACCAGCATGGATTGCACCAGCTTTCTCAGGGTGATGTTCCTCCTCAAATGAATGCACTTTAGTCCACATTGCACAAATCTCCTTAATCTTCGAAGAAGGCACCTTCTTCCATTTCTCTTCCTCCTCCTTCTCTGGGGCCATGGTTGCTTATTTAGCACTCACACATGATAAACAAGTGGCAAAAACAATGGATTATTATGAAATGTTTCGTATAACCTGGTAGGATATGTTCACTGACCGAGAAACAAGGCTACACTGGCTGAGAGTACGTGTGGGAGGCGGCTTTGTCTACACACTGGGGACTGGACAGGTTCCATACGATCGACAAAAACTAAGATCGAAGAGAACTAAAGCCGAAAATTGATGAAAAAAGTCGGCCAAAACCGAAATCGTCGATAACTAAGAGCAATGAAAACCAAGTACCCACTGTATTTTTGGGTGTCTGGAAAGGATTAATTGGATTTACATTATTTGTTATGAGAAATATTACATCAATTTTCATCCATTTCGGATTTCAACCGACCTTCTGGAATGGATAAAGGACGAAAAGTGGGGGTCCACTTTATGTTGTTTAAAATGTACAGTGGAACCTCTACTAACGAGTTTAATCCATTCCATGACCTTGAACACATCTGGATTTTCTTGTTTGCAGACTCAATTTTCCTCTTTTAAATTACAGTGGTCCCTCAATTATCGTCCTTAATCCATTCCTGGAAGTGGGACTATTATCGAAATAGACGATTTTCGAATCAATTTTCCCCATAAGAAATAATGTAAATCCAATTAATTCGTTCCAGATACCCAGAAGTATCAACAGCAATTTTTTTTTACCTATAAGATAGATTTACATGCACAAAAGAATGAACATTCAACATGACAGTTACCTTTATTGAAGGCTGTTGTTGATGAATGGAAGACAGGGAGGAGAAGAGAGGGAAGAGAGGTTATTGTTTGGAAGGGGGGAATCCTCCTCCATAAGGACTCTAGGTCACTTCCCTAGTATAAATGTAGATTTACGTGCAGAAAAGAATGCCAAATATAAATGTAAAGCACTAATAAAATGTATAAATGAACATTGGTAATAGGGGTAGTTGATGAATGGAATGGTCTGCCTAGTAGGGTGATCAAAGCTAAAACATTGGGTAGTTTCAAATTTAGGTTGGATAAATACAAGAGTGAGAGGGGTTGGATTTGAGTCGGACTTGCACCTGAGCTTATTGCTTGGGTAGCATTTGTTTTGCTAGTGGGTTGGATTTGTGAAGGACTGGCCTAGTATGGGCCAACAGACTTATTGCAGTGTTCCTCCTTTCTTATGTTCTAAAAGCTATGGCTTGGGTAGTTTCAAATTTAGGTTGGATAAATACACGAGTGAGAGGGGTTGGATTTGCCATCACTACTACCTTCTACGACCATCAACCACTATCACAACTGCTTCCACTCTACCACCACCACCTTTGTATTTTTCTACAAACTTTTTCATAAATTATATGTGTTTCTCACATTCTTTACCAAAGGGCTGGCACTAGAAGCTTTCTTTGGAGCCAAGGTAGCTTATTTAGCACTTGCAAGCACTAAAATCAATGGAATATTATGAAATATTTCGTAGGAGCATGTGAGGGGACCATCACTCACTGGTAAACAATGGCACACTGGCTGGGAAGACAGGCCCAGGAGGCTCAGAGCGTGAGTATGCGTCCCAGATGCAGGACGATTAGCGAGTTAATGGACCATTTGCTAGCCAATGTTCAGACGAAATATAGTGGACCCCCGGTTAACGATATTTTTTCACTCCAGAAGTATGTTCAGGTGCCAGTACTGACCGAATTTGTTCCCATAAGGAATATTGTGAAGTAGATTAGTCCATTTCAGACCCCCAAACATACAAGTACAAACGCACTTACATAAATACACTTACATAATTGGTCGCATTCGGAGGTAATCGTTATGCGGGGGTCCACTGTAATGGGACTATTTCCGAAATGGATGACTTTCAGGCCGGATGACTATGGAGGGACTACTGTAATTGAAATACAATTCGTTCCAGTGGAATTCCAGGCACCATAAAATACTTCAATAATTTCCCTAATATCAACTCTACAGCTTATTTATCTATCACAATTCATCTAATATGACATAATAAACAATATTAACCCTTTCAGGGTCGACAGCCCCTCTCCCAGACTTGTTCTCAGGGTCGAAAAATATTCGAGAAAAAAAAACAAACAATTTCTGATGAAAAGATAGTTTTTTTTTTTTCTAAACTTTATATGATACAATTTTTTTTTTTTTTGCCATCAATACCTACTGAGATATGGAGGCATGAAGTTGACAGAAATTGAACCACATATGGCAACATTGCCAACTGCCAGTTACCCAGTAATCATTCATTTTGTTTTTTCTACTTTTTTCTATTATTATTTAATATTTTTTTCTTTTCAAGTAACTTTTATGGCCTGTGAGACCAATATGAGGACTATTTTGTAAATATTTACTCTTTCTATACTACACAATAACTGCACAAACACTGTTGTCATTATATTGTTTACAAAACTTGTTTACACAAATGAACAATATAAAATGTTATTTATTACTATTTTTCTATATTTTATATACACATATACAGTCACAGGACATGTTTCTAGAAGTTCTGCAGCCTGTTGAAGTCTTTGAAACATGGTATCATGCACAGTGATGTTTTACACTCCTCGCACATGAAACGAGTGTCTCTGCATTGTTGTGGGCATTTTTTTGTGTGTGCACAGATGTAGCACCTCTTCTGAGCCATTTTCTTGAAAGCAGTAGCAGGCAGTTTTATTAGGAAGTGATCACCAGGCCTCAGACGAGAAGGTAGTTGTTGATAATTTAGTGGGAGGTTTTCTAATGCAAGTGTTGTTCTTTGGTACTTGAATATTATTTGTCTGATGACAGACAAACAAAATTTGCCATATGGTGGTTTATTTCTGATCTTCATCTTATACATATTACACTTCCGCCATCACAAATCCGGTAATCAGTTATTCGGTTCCTTCAGTTATTCGCCACTAATTTTGGCTAGCATAATTTCAAATTTCCAGGATTGCCACACCAACCTGCTGCTACTGTTTGGTGGTGCTACTTGCTGCATAAGTCATTCCAATTTCTTTTTTTCCATTTATTGTTTTAACCTGCTTACTTTTAGCCCTAGCCATAGTTCCAATGAATAAAAGAAATGCTTCTCATTATGTAAAGCACCTACACAGTACATTATCCATTAAAGAAAAGGTGGCTTTGAAGCCACTGTCGGTTGCCATGAGCTCAGTCTCACGAAGCAGGAGAATATGCTTTATTACGCTAATATCAACACTACAGCTTATTTGCCTATCACAACTGATCTAATATGACATAAGAAACAATATAAATAACATAAAACATGTTAAATACTCCAGAATAAATAATATTTGGCATAACACCAAGCAGTTCGACGGAGGTATGAAGAGGTATACAAATACCATTCTGCTATCCCTGTCTTGGTGCTTATATTAGAGAAAACGGAGTGTAGCACAGGGCTAACTGTGATAAACACTCGTACTGCACCATAAACCAGAAACAAAAGTTATTTTCTCTCTATAGATTATTACACATAGCAGCATATGTGTAGAGAACCTAGGATAACCCAAAAAAAGTCAACATGGCTTATTTTTAGTACCTTGCTTGGGTTAGCCATATATGATTTTTGATAAATATTTGATTCCCAGCCAGGGTAGAAACATTAGGCATGTTTCTTTACACCTGTTGTCTATGTTTATCCATCAGTATATGGGTACCTGGGTGTTAGTTGACTGGTGTGGGTTGCATCCTGGGACACTGACCTAATTTTCTTGAAATACTCTGCATAACAAGCGGCTTTCTATACAGTAGTATGTCACTGATGTCAGCTAGGCCTGTATACCTTGTACATGTAGGTGTAGTAAATAAAGATATTATTATTATTATTATTATTATTATTATTATTATTATTATTATTATTATTATTATTATTTATTATTATTATTATATTATTTTCTCAGTTGTTTGTTGGGTTATCTTATTCAAACTTGGGCAATGTATGATGGAAAGATACTTCTTCACATACACCAAAAATTAAAGAAATCAGACCATAAATAGCGGAGTTCACTTCTCAGCCATTAGCGGCCGCTTAGCAGTATATTTTTGTATGGTTGTTATGGTTGTATTCTCATTTTTTCGGTCTCATTTGATAGAATGAAAGATATATTACAGAAATAGATATGATTTTGATTGCTTTCATGATGAAAAGTACCTTGAAATTGCGCTCACAGTAGCGAAAATGTTCTATTCTTTAGCGAAGCTCAAGAGTAAACAAGTGACGTCACCGTCCAATACTTGTCCGCCTGCCAGTCTAAATTCCAGTACGGAGTCAAGAATGGATTGACATTATTTATACAATTATTACAATAATGCAGCAGTCTGTATAACAGTAAATCTTCTATTTTTTTGTGAATAAAAATTTCCAAATGGTAAGCAAGGGTAATATAAGAGGGGCCTGTAGCCGTGACTAATGAACAGAGAAAATGTTATTTTAGTGCCAGGAATGTCTGCATTGTTTATTCTGGATCCTATTTTGAAATTGGCATCTGTTGAAATTTGTGTGAAATTTCTGACCACTTTACTGGGTAGTTGAAATAAGTGAATGGGCGGTTTCTTGTACTCAGTTGACAGACTTGAAGTAAATAAGTTTATTCATGTATACACAAATACAGTTAAATAGATTATCATACATAGCAGTGTATGCATAGAGAAACTAGGATAACCCAGAAAAGTCAGACAAAGTGACTTATTTCCAGTACCTGGCTTGGGCTTGCCAAATATGATTTTTGGTAAATATTTTTTTTTCTCGGTTGTTTGTTGGGCTATCTCATTGAAACTTATATTATGTATGATGGAAAGATGCTTCTTAACGTACAACAAAAATAAAAAAGACAGATGATAAATGAGGGAGTTAACTTCTCAGCCATTAGCCGCCTCTTTGCAGTATATTTTCGTATGGTTTTTATGGTTGTATTCTCATTTTTTTGGACTCATTTGATAGAATGGAAGATATATTACAGAAATAGACATGATTTTGATTGCTTTCATGACGAAAAGCACCTTGAAATTGAGCTCAAAGTAGCGGAAATGTTCAGGTTTTGCCGATGTTCAATGAACTGTGCAAGCCAAGTTGGTTAATTTTGTTATGCATATTCTAACCTAATCACTCTGTAATCCGGCAAACTCAGTAATCCAACACACTACAGGTCCCAGTGATGCCGGATTTGTGATGGAGGACCTGTATAAGTATTGAGCATGGGAATGTCCAGAATATGGAAAAGAGTTTTATGTACCACTTATAAGACTTGCAAACACAATCAGCAAACCCAATCTACATGTCATCTTTGTCCACTGAATGCATATTGAGGGTGTAGTCCATCACAGCTGCAGGTTTTAGAATGAGTTCATTGGTCTCTCTATTCTGCCTGCCAGTGTTTTTCATTTCATTAGGGTGAACCGATGACAGCAGTGTGGCATCTCATTTGTCATGCCACCAAAATGCCATGATGCCATTGGCAGCAGACACCTGCACCTCACCTCTACGAGTGCCAGCGTCAAACCTGGGCATATGCTTACGATTTCCATGCACTGTGCCACACACATCTGTCATGTTCACTCGCAAAAAAAAAATCACTGAGTGAGGGGTTTGTGTATCAGTTATCAGTATATAATATACAGGTCTCCCTCAACATTCGCGAGGGTTAGGGGATCAAGAGCCTCGTGAATGTTGAAAAACCATGAATGTTTGGTGCCCCAATATATTGTAGGGAAATATAATACAATGCTGCTTCCTTAACTTGTCCAACCATGAACAATCATAAAGTACATGAAAACGTCGTAAATTGTACTAAATACATACGTTATGCCTTAACCCTTTCAGGGTCCGTCCCGTAGATCTACGGCTTTACGTTCAGGGTCCAAACCGTAGATCTACGCCAAAATTCTAGCGCCGTCAAATTTAGCATGAGAAGGCTGGTAGGCCTACATCTAAGAGAATGGGTCTGGGTGGTCAGTGTGCACACCATAGAAAAAATCTGGACGCCCACATGGCATTGTGGGAACGCCGGCAAAGTAGCTTTGTTCATAGTGCCTGGCGGCAAGATGCTCTCACTCTCCACTCCCTCTCCGGGCGAATTCTGACTCTCCTCTTCACAACTTACAGTTCTAAGACTGATGGAAGTGGAGCTGAAGACGAATTCTATGGTTTTGAACCATATGGTACCATTGTGCCATATGGTGCAATGGTACCATATGGTACAATGGTGCCATGTCATACAATGGTATCATATGGTACAATGGTGTATGGTACAATGGTACCATATGGTACAATGTATGTATAGTACATTGTACCATATAGTACATTGTACCATATGGTACAGGGTACAGGGACCCTAATGGAAATAAATCTGTCTGACTTTTTTGGGTTATCCTAGGTTCTCCAAACATATGCTGCTAAGTATGATATTCTATGTAACTTTATTTGTGTATAACTAAATTAACTTACTTATGATGCCACATGCACTTGAGTAAGTTTATTCAGGTGTACAGAAATACAATTACATAGATTATCATACATAGTAGCATATGTATAAAATCCTAGGATAACGCAAAAAAGTCAGGGTGACTTATTTCTGTACCATATGGTACCCTGTACCATATGGTACCCTGCACCATATGGTACCCTGCACCATATGGTACCCTGCACCATATGGTACCCTGCACCATATTGTACCCTGCACCATATTGTACCCTGCACCATATGGTACCCTGCACCATATGGTACCTTGTACCATATGGTACCCTGCACCATATGTTATCCTGTACTGCATGGTACCATTTACCATATAGTACAATGTACCATATGGTACCCTGTAACATATACCGTGTACCATATGGTCAATAGGTGTTCGTGGCATGAGACACCAGCCAAGACTGAGTGAGTGGCGACGCAAGCTAGCTACTGACTCCGCAGTTTCCCAGACAAAGTGCTTTGTCATCCACCTCAAGGAACACGTAAAGTTCCTGTACACTTGTAAATATATAATAGAACATTACTAATATACAACATTTTTGCATATTTTTGTTGTAAACAACTATTGTAACCAAAATAATAATGAAAATATTAGTGTGTTGAATACAACAGTACCATATGGTACAATGAACCATATGGTATCATTGTACTGTATGGTACAATGTACCATATGGTACTGTTGCATCATATGGTACCATATGGTACCATTACACCATATGGTACCATAAGGTACCATTGCACCATATGGTACCATTGTATCATATGGTACCATTGTACCAAATGGTGCCATTCTACCATGTGGTACCATTGTATCATATGGTACCAATGTATCATGTGCCATATTGTACCATATGGTACCATTGTATCATATGCTATTGTACCATATGGTACCATTGTATCATATGCTATTGTACCATATGGTACCATTGCACTCTATGGTACCATTGCACCCTATGGCAACATTGTACCATATGGTACTATATGGTACCATTGTACCAAATGGTGCCATTCTACCATGTACCATTGTATCATATGGTACCATTGTATCATGTGCCATTGTACCATATTGTACCATATAGCACCATTGTACCATATGGTACCGTTGTATTCAACACAATAGCCGCACTAATATTTTCATCATTTTGTTTACAATTAACTTGTAAACAAGTTTTGTAAGCAATATAATGATAAACAAATTAGTGCAGTTATTGTGTTGAATACAATAAGTGTACACTTATACATTATATTGGTCTCACAGGCCACAAATGTTATTAGAAAAAGAAAAAAAATAGAAAATAAAAGAAAAAAGTATAAAAAAAACATAAAATAAAAAAATGGGATTTTCCGGAAGTCACTGATGTTGCCGCCACCCGGTCATTTTGGGTCAACTTCCCACCGCTGTATCTCGGTAAGTACTGATCAGAAAAAAACTTTTTTTTATCTTATTACCTTCACAAAAATATACTCTTTAATTCTGTAAGAAAAAATAATTTTTTTTTTTTTCAAAATTTCTTGGACACTGGAGCACCACTTCAGATTTTGGCCTTGGACCCTGAAGGGGTTAATAACATGTATGTTATTAAATACCACTGCGAGCCCCTACTACCCTCCCTCCGACCCCCCACAACTGGCAGCCAGCCCTCCCACCACTTTGTGGTGAGTGTTTTGTTTGTTCATTATTTGCTATTAAACTACAGTATAAATAATGTAAACCGATCCGTGACTGCATACTAGAATGGCTATTCGGACAGGTATTGGACGGTGACATCATGTGTTTACTCTTGAACACAGCAAAGAATCAAACATTTCTGCTACTGCTAATAATAATAATAATAATAATATAATATAATAATAATATAATAATAATATAATAATAATATAATAATAATATAATAATAATATAATAATAATATAATAATAATAATAATAATAAATATGATAGAATTGAAGAAGGAAATTGTACAAAAATACGAGGGTTGAAGCAGTGGTGGAGGAAGTGGTTGATGCATCGTCAGTGTGGCTTTGTTTATGCTGGAGTGAGCATTAGTCTCCGTGCTCTTCCAAACATTTCACAATAATTCATTGTATTTGGTGCTTGTAAATTGAGTGTGACTGGAGTGGTTGAGGCAGTGGTAGAGGCAGTGCCTCTATAACTGCCTCTACAACTGCCTCTACAACTGCCTCTACAACTGCCTCTACCACTGCCTCTACCACTGCCTCTACCACTGCCTCTACCACTGCCTCTACCACTGCCTCTACCACTGCCTCTATCACTGCCTCTACCACTGCCTCTACCACTGCCTCTACCACTGCCTCTACCACTGCCTCTACCACTGCCTCTACCACTGCCTCTATCACTGCCTCTATCACTGCCTCTATCACTGCCTCTATCACTGCCTCTACCACTGCCTCTACCACTGCCTCTATAACTGCCTCTACCACTGCCTCTACCACTGCCTCTATAACTGCCTCTACCACTGCCTCAACCACTCCAGTCACACTCAATCTACAAGCACCAAATACAATGAATTATTGTGAAATGTTTGGAAGAGCATGGAGACTAATACTCACTCCAGCATAAACAAAGCCACACTGACGATGCGTCAACCACTTCCTTCACCACTGCTTCAACCCTCGTATTTTTGTACAATTTCCTTCTTCAGTTCTATCGTATTTATTATTATTATTATTATTATTATTATTATTATTTTTATTATATTATTTTTATATTATTATTATTATTATTATTATTATTATTATTATTATTATTATTATTATTATTATTATTAGCAGTAGCACAAATGTTTGATTCTTTGCTGTGTTCAAGAGTAAACACATGATGTCACCTTCCAATACCTGTCTGAATAGCCATTCTAATATGCAGTCATGGATGGGTTTACATTATTTATACTGTAGTTTAATAGCAAATAATGAACAAACAAAACACTCACCACACAGTGGTGGGAGGGCTGGCTGCCAGTTGCAGGGGTCGGAGGGAGGGTAGTAAGGACTCCTGGCGGTAAACTTAAATATGAGGCTGGGAATTTGGCGGTTGGGAATTCGTGAATGTGTGAAGCCCGCGAAAGTTGAAAACGCGAATGTTGAGGGAGACCTGTATGCCCCTTACCAAGATATGGTTCCATCATTGTTCTAATCACATCACCAGAAATTCCCAATAACTTCCTGGTATTTTTCAATGTAATACTTGCAGTGTACACAATAATATCCAATACAAGATCACTGTAGCAGTCACAGAGCACAAACAGCTTTATACCAAAGCGTTTCCTCTTGCTTGTTATGTATTGCTTGAATGAGAGTCTTCCTTTGAACAGAATCAAAAACTCATCAATAACAAGCTTCCTGAGGGGATAAAAATACATATTGAATTTCTGTTTCAGGTTCACAAACACATTCCTAGTCTTATATAACCTGTCGTTTCTGTCAGGCCTGGTTTTGTCTGAGAAGTGAAGCATATGTAATAGTAGCACAAATTGATTCACTCGTATTATATCACTGAAATCTGGGGTTGCAATCAGGCAGTCTGTTGACCAGTATCATTTGACACATGTGCTTATACACATGTGGCATAAGCATTATTGTGGGAAAGAAAAGATACATCTCGGCTACAGTTGTTTCCTTCCACTGGTGTAGGTGTGATTTTGGTGAAAGTATTGTGTTTGCCATGGTGTAGTCGAGTATGTGTTGCTTTCCCTGACAATAATTTCCATCGGGGGTTCGTCAAAGAATAACTCGAAACATTCTAGTTCAGTGGCATTGTTCTCAAGCATACAAAATGGCCGTATTCCACTTTGACTTTCATCAAAGTGATGGGGATTAGGAACAAAATTGTCAGCTTCCTGCCAATTCCAGGTGCAGTCTGCTGGTGGGTAATGGATATTGACAGGAGGTTGTGGTTGTGGAGGTTGTGGTTGTGGAGGCTGGTGTGGTGGGTGGGTAGGGGATGGTGGCCTTTGTTGTAGTTCAGCTGAGTCTGTGGTGTGGGTGGCAGCATGGCCCACTGCTGGTGCCTGACGGCTGGCACCACCACTACCACCACCAGATGCATGCACATTTTCCATCCCAATTGCAACATCTTCATTTTGACTATCTGTTCCTGTTGTACAGCCATGGGATGTACTCTTAGATGTACTCCTTCCCCTTGGAACAGCATGTGGCACACTACCAGAGTGCACATTGCATCGTATATCTGACGCTTCACTGTAGGATATTCTACTTTATTCTTGCTACTAAAACTGTTTTCAAGAGCTTGGAGTTCACATTCACTATCACTATCAACACCATTGCTCACATTTGAGTCCTGGATATGGGAAAATAAGAGTTTCCTCTTTCGTTCTGGTCCACCTGAACGTGAACCTGAACATAGAAACCTGATATATACTCTAAAATGAATAAAATGTGTCATGTAGTGGTATTGGCAGTGTTGGCGGTGGACGAGAGTTTGTCTGGAGACCGGGCAAAATACTTCATGAAAAATTTCGCTAATATTATCTATACGGCTTATTTATCTATCACAGTTCATCTAGTATGACATAACAAACAATATGAATAACATAGATGCATGATATATACTCTAGAATGGATAAAATATGTCATTCATGTAGTGGTATGGGCAGTGTCAGCGGTGGAGGAGAGTTTGTCTGGAGACTGGGCAAAATACTTCATGAATAATTTCGCTAATATCATCTATACGGCTTATTTATATATCACAGTTCATCTAATACGACATAACAGACAATATAAATAACATAGAAACACAATATATACTCTAGAATGAATAAAATATGTCATTATGTAACAGGTGGAGGCAGCCACAACTGCTCCTCTTTGTTGTGGTAAACACTGCCATCTAGTGACGGCCTTTTGAAGCCGTCTATTATTATAATTATTATATGTAGTACATTATTATTATTATATATGTATTATTATTATACATACATGTATTATATTATTATTATTATTATTATTATTGTATTATACTATTATTATTATTATATGTATTGTTATTATTCATATTACAGTGGAACCCCGGTTCACGATATTAATCCGTTCCTGAGAGCTCATCGTAAACCAAAATTATTGGAAAGCGAATCAATTTTCCCCATAAGAAATAATGGAAATCAAATTAATCCGTTCAGGACACCCAAAAGTATGAAAAAAAAAAATTTTACCACATGATATATTAAGTTTAATGCAATATAATAATTACAATAACAATAATAACAATAGAATAATCACAATAGAATAATTGACACTTACCTTTAATGAAGATCTGGTGATGATTGATGGATGGGAAGAGGGGAGAGTGTCGAAGTTTTTAATGTTTAGAAGGGGAATCCCCCTCCATTAGGACTTGAGGTAGCAAGTCCTTTTCCAGGGTTACTTCCCTTCTTCTTTTAATGCCACTAGGACCAGCTTGAGAGTCACTGGACTTCTGTTGCACAACATATCTGTCCATAGAGGCCTGTACCTCTCGTTCCTTTATGACTTTCCTAAAGTGGTTCACAACATTGTCAGTGTACAGGTTGCCAACACGGCTTGCAGTAGCTGTGTCAGGGTGACTTTTCATCAAAAAAGGTTTGCACTTCAAGCCACTTTGCACACATTTCCTTAATTTCAATAGTCATTAGCACCCTTGGTCTCGATGGGTTGGCACTAGAAGCTTTCTTGGGGCCCATGGTGACTTATTTCGCAGAAACAAGCACCAAAGACAGTGATAATATGGATAATATGGAATGTACCGAATGTATCCTTAGATGCACACACACTTGCTGGCTTGTAAACGCTGGACACGTCTCGTATGAATTGTATTGCATACTGGGTTTTGTAACTGGAACCGAGGCAAATTTTTTGCGATATAATGCTTCGGATACCGGACTTATCGGATACCGATGGCTTCGCGAACCGGGGGTCCACTGTATTATTATTATTATTATTATTATTATCGTTATTATTATTATTATTATTATTATTATTATTATTATTATTATTATTATTATTATTATTATTATATAAATTATTTGTAATTTTTATTCACACAAAAAATATAAGATTTACTGTTATTCCTTATTGCAATAATTGTATAAATATATATGTCAACCCATTCACGACTGCATATTGGAATGGACAGTGATGTCATTTGTTTACACTGAAACAGCCAAGCAATGGACCATTTCTCCTAGGTTGAGCTCAATTTCAAGGCACTTTTCATCATGAAAGCAATCAAAATCATATCTATTTCTGTAATGTATCTTCCATTCTATCAAATGAGACCAAACAAATGAGAATGCAACCATAAAAACCATTTGAAATTACTGCTAAGGGGTGGCTAATTGCTGAGAAGTGAACTCCATTATTTATGCTTAGATTTCTTTCATTTTTGATGTACGTTAAGAACATCTTTCCATCATACATTGCCCAAGTTTCAGTAAGATAGTCCAACAAACAACTGAGATACAATTCCCGAGATCAAGAGAAAGAGCCCCTCACCAGTGTCAAGGAACCTGCCTTGAGGTCTGCTCGCTTGTGGAAATTTCGCTCGCGTGTGGAAGCAAAAAAATTGAACCATCGACTGCTCGTATTTGGAAAAACTCGCACGTGGATCATGTTCGCGAGTACAGGTTCCACTGTATATGCATTTTATTGCTCTGGGATGCTTAAATGTAATAGAATATTATGTGTAGGTGGGGTGGTCTGGTATAGTAGCCCGGTTGACTACTATACATACCACACTTGATTTCTTACAATAAATACTACTTGTCTCACCGTAGATTAAGACTATAAATATTTTAAGGTAAGTAATGAGTGCACTATGTGTGAATTGTACTTTTTTATTGTTTTTTGATGCCTAGTTCTATTGCTAACTTAATATATGTTAGTGTAAACTTGTTATCTAGTATTTGTATGCATTTATAACAGGAAAAAAAAAGGGTGTTCCACTTTATGGCGATTTCCACTTTACGGCGGTAGCCTGGAACCTAACCTGCCATTTAAGTGGGGGCCCTACTGTGTGTGTGTGTGTGTATATATATATATATATATATATATATATATATATATATATATATATATATATATATATATATATATATATATATATATATATATATATATATATATACACACACACATACAGTAGGGCCCCGCTTTACGGCGTTCCGCTAATATGGTCATTTCAAATTATGACCAAAACTCGCTATACGGCTCCCCCAACCTGACTTTCTAATATGGTCACCTCACCCCACCTGGTTTGTTTACATTCTCTGTGAGATTCGTAAGCACTAAGTCTCTCCAATATGTCTGGAAACTCCAAAATTTTAAGTGTTTTTAAAAGTTATTTCATATTTTATATATACTCTGATAATTATACTTATGTATACAGTAGGGCCCCGCTTTATGGCGTTTCGCTTTACAGCATTCTGCTAATACGGTCATTTCAAATTATGACCAAAACTCGCTATACGGCTCCCCCCACCTGACTTTCTAATACGATCACCGCGCCCCACCCGGTTTGTTTACATTCTCTGTGAGATCCGTAAGCACTAAGTCTCTCCATTATGTCTGGAAACTCCAAAATTTTAAGTGTTTTTAAAAGTTATTTCATATTTTATATATACTCTGATAATTATACTTATGTATACCTGTACTTAAATAAACTTACACACTGTGCTGGCATGCAGATACACATTAAAATCAGTAAGAGTGTTTTATGTCTCGAGACGTTATATTAGTAATGATAATAATAATCACCGAGTCTCATTTAAATGTCGTATATTATGTTAATATACACATTTTCATTAATCCATCTATGATATTTTTTCAAAATTATATAATAAACATGATGCATAACATATAAATATGATAAATACACCCCACAGTAGAATAAATAAACATAAATATGAGATGTGGTAGCAGACGACTTGCACAAGTGACGCCATATTAGAAATAATAATCATCATCATCACCGAGTCTCATTAAATGTCGTATATTACGTTAATATACACATTTTCATTAATCCATCCATGATATTTTTTTCAAAATTATATAATAAACATGATACATAACATATAAAGATGATAAATGCACTGCACAATAGAATAAATAAACATAAATATGAGATATGGTAGCCAGATAACTTGTACAAGTGACATCAAGAATAACATTTTCTCTAATCTAACATAAGAGAAAATGTGTTACTGGGGATAACTGTAGAAAATTATTCTTTTCGTATGTATGTAAGTTTATTCAGGTATACACAAATACAATTACATAGATTATCATACATAACAGCATATGTGTAGAGAACCTAGGATAACCCAAAAAAGTCAGACAGAGTGACTTATTTCCATTGCCTTCACTCAGAGCGTCATTTCTTCTCGAAATGATGTTACATGAGAATGGGAGTGTTCTTCTTTATTTATTCTACCGTATCAATGTAGAGACAACCTGTACACAATGTAACTTGTACACAAACCAGACGTGTACACTGTTTGTTTGCAAAACTTACCTTCACCTGGTTTGTTTACATAACTCTGCGCCTGTCCTCTCTCATGCACTCATTCTTTCTCTCTCATTTATTCATTTTATCTCATTTACTTACTCCTGACCCTACATTAAGACTACAAATATTTTAAGGTAAGTAATGAGTGAACTATATATACATTTTATTGCTCTGGGATGCTTAAATATCATAGAATATATGTGTGGGTGGGTTGTTCTGGTATGGTAGCCCGACTAACTACCATACATACCACACTTGATTTTTTACAATAAATACTACTCATCTCACCCTAGATTAAGATTTCAAATATTTTAAGGTAAGTAATGAGTGAACTGTATATACATTTTATTGCTCTGGGATGCTTAAATTATTATTATCACACTGGCCGATTCCCACCAAGGCAGGGTGGCCCGAAAAAGAAAAACTTTCACCATCATTCACTCCATCACTGTCTTGCCAGAAGGGTGCTTTACACTACAGTTTTTAAACTGCAACATTAACACCCCTCCTTCAGAGTGCAGGAACTGTACTTCCCATCTCCTGGACTCAAGTCCGGCCTGCCGGTTTCCCTGAACCCCTTCATAAATGTTACTTTGCTCACACTCCAACAGCACGTCAAGTATTAAAAACCATTTGTCTCCATTCACTCCTATCAAACACGCTCACGCATGCCTGCTGGAAGTCCAAGCCCCTCGCACACAAAACCTCCTTTACCCCCTCCCTCCAACCTTTCCTAGGCCGACCCCTACCCTGCCTTCCTTCCACTACAGACTGATACACTCTTGAAGTCACTCTGTTTCACTCCATTCTCTCTGCATGTCCGAACCACCTTAACAACCCTTCCTCAGCCCTCTGGACAACAGTTTTGGTAATCCCGCACCTCCTCCTAACTTCCAAACTACGAATTCTCTGCATTATATTCACACCACACATTGCCCTCAGACATGACATCTCCACTACCTCCAGCCTTCTCCTCGCTGCAACATTCATCACTCATGCTTCACACTCATATAAGAGCGTTGGTAAAACTATACTCTCATATGACTCAAGAAATCGTAATGACACGATTTGCAAACAAACCATACCCCCGGCCGGGATTGAACCCGCGGTCATAGAGTCTCAAAACTCCAGCCCGTCGCGTTAGCCACTAGACCAGCTAGCCACAATAAGATTCATCCAACTAGCTGGTCTAGTGGCTAACGCGACGGGCTGGAGTTTTGAGACTCTATGACCGCGGGTTCAATCCCGGCCGGGGGTATGGTTTATACTCTCATATATTCCCCTCTTTGCCTCCAAGGACAAAGTTCTTTGTCTCCACAGACTCCTAAGTGCACCACTCACCCTTCTCCCCTCATCAATTCTATGATTCACCTCATCTTTCATAGACCCATCCGCTGACACGTCCACTCCCAAATATCTGAATACATTCACCTCCTCCATACTCTCTCCCTCCAATCTGATATCCAATCTTTCATCACCTAATCTTTTTGTTATCCTCATAACCTTACTCTTTCCTGTATTCACTTTTAATTTTCTTCTTTTGCACACCCTACCAAATTCCACCACCAATCTCTGCAACTTCTCTTCAAAATCTCCCAAGAGCACAGTGTCATCAGCAAAGAGCAAATGTGACAACTCCCACTTTATGTGTGATTCTTTATCTTTTAACTCCACGCCTCTTGCCAAGACCCTCGCATTTGCTTCTCTTACAACCCCATCTATAAATATATTAAACAACCACGGTGACATCACACATCCTTGTCTAAGGCCTACTTTTACTGGGAAATAATTTCCCTCTTTCCTACATACTCTAACTTGAGCCTCACTATCCTCGTAAAAACTCTTCACTGCTTTCAGTAACCTACCTCCTACACCATACACCTGCAACATCTGCCACATTGCCCCCCTATCCACCCTGTCATACGCCTTTTCCAAATCCATAAATGCCACAAAGATCTCTTTAGCCTTATCTAAATACTGTTCACTTATATGTTTCACTGTAAACACCTGGTCAACAGACCCCCTACCTTTCCTAAAGCCTCCTTGTTCATCTGCTATCCTATTCTCCGTCTTACTCTTAATTCTTTCAATAATAACTCTACCATACACTTTACCATGTATACTCAACAGACTTATCCCCCTATAATTTTTGCACTCTCTTTTGTCCCCTTTGCCTTTATACAAAGGAACTATGCATGCTCTCTGCCAATCCCTAGGTACCTTACCCTCTTCCATACATTTATTAAATAATTGCACCAACCACTCCAAAACTATATCCCCACCTGCTTTTAACATTTCTATCTTTATCCCATCAATCCCGGCTGCCTTACCCCCTTAATATCATAGAATATATGTGTGGGTGGGTTGGCCTGGTAAGGTAGCCTGGCTGATTACCATACATACCACACTTGATTTCTTACAATAAATACTACTTGTCTCACCCTAGATTAAGACTATAAATATTTTAAGGTAAGTAATGAGTGCACTATGTGTGTATTGTATTTTTTTATTGTTTTTTGATGCCTAGTTCTATTGCTAACTTAATATATGTTAGTGTAAACTTGTTATCTAGTATTTGTGTGGAAAATTTTTAATTTTCCGAAACTATAGCGCCTAATAGGTGTTTTTTTGTGCCGATATGAGTCAAAATGTATTTGAAAATAAGAGTAGAACCAAGAGTTCCCTTTGCGCATGCGCGGATGTGCGGGGGAGGGAGTGGCGGGTTTGTTTTGAAGGTGGAGAGGAAGCGGAAAAGGCATGGTACCACGAAATTGGCATTCACGGCGGCCTAAGGATTAATATAGGCCTCATTTCGTAATAGGAAGTGTCGTGACTGTTCCTAGTGGAGAGTGAGGGAACGTGATTTACGGGACCACGATAATAGAGTGGTAAAAGGGATTACGGGGGGACCGGGGGATGACGCGTACCTGGCCTTGGGGGCTTCCCAAAATTTGTTTTTGGGAAAAATTTTATTTTTTTTTTCTCGGTTGTTTGTTGGGCTTTCCCCATTAAAACTTATATTATGTATGAGGGAAAAGATGTTTCTTAACTACAACAAAAATAAAAAGAAGATGAAAAATTGAGGGATTTAAACTTTTTCACCCATTAGCCCCCTCTTTGAGTATTTTTTCGTTATGGTTTTTATGGTTGAAATTCCCTTCTTTTTTTTTGGACTCATTTGATAAAAAGGGAAGAAAAATTTTACAAAAATTTGGCATGTTTTTTGTTGTTTCATGACAAAAAGCCCCCTTGAAATTGAGCTAAAAGTAGGGGAAAATTTGTTCAGGTTTTGCCGATGTTAAAATAACTGTGCAAGCCATTGGGTTTAATTTTGTTATGATTTTTTCTAACAAAAATCACTCTGAAAATCGGCCAAATTTGTAATAAAAACAAATACGGGTTCCCAGTGTCCCGGATTTGTGATGGAGGCCCCTTTGTATAAGAATTGAGGGGGGGAATTGTGGGTTTATGGGAAAAGATTTTATGTCCCCAATTTATAAGTTGCAAAAACAATAGCAAACCCTTTTACATGTCTTCTTTGCCCAATAAAATCATATTGAGGGTGTAGTCCATCACAGCTGCAGGTTTTAGAAGGGGTTCTTTGGGGTCTTTTCTATTCTAAATGCCATTTGTTTTTAATTTCTTTAGGGTAAACCGTTTGACAGCAGTGTGGCATCTCATTGTCAGGGCCCCCCAAAATTTGCCATGTTTCCCAAATTGGGGCAGCAGACACCTGACCTCACCTTACGAGTCCCCAAGCGTAAAACCCGGGGTTTATGTTTACGTTTTTCCATGCACGGGCCCAAACACAAAATCTGTCTGTTCACTGCAAAAAAAAAAAATCACTGGTAAAGGGGTTTTTGTGTATCAGTTATCTGTATATAATATACAGGTTCCCTAAAACTTCCCCGGGGGGGTTAGGGGATAAAAAAAGAGCCCCGTGAATGTTGAAAAACCGGGGAATGTTTGGGTGCCCCAATATTTGTAGGGAAATAAAAATAAAAATGCTGTTCCTTAACTTGCCCAAACCAAATGAACAATAAAAAAGTACAGGGGAAAACGTCGAAAATTAAATTTTAAATTAAAAAACGTTATCCCTTAAAACCCTTTAAGGGTCCCCCCCGTAGTTTTTCGGTTTTAGGGTTCAGGGCCCAAAAAACCGTAGTTTAAACCCCAAATTTTTCTAGCCCCGTCAAATTTGGCATGGGGAAAGGTGGTAGGCCTACTTTTAAAGGGAAAAAGGGGGTTGGGTGGTCAGTGTCCCAACACCATGGGAAAAAAATCTGGACGCCCACTGGCTTTGGGGGGGAACCCCGGAAAAAATTTGCTTTTTTTTAAGTGCCTGGCGGAAGGGGCTCTCCTTCCACTCCCCCCGGGGCAAATTTTTTATATCCCCTTTCCTTCACAACTTCCTTTTTCAAAAGACTGAGGGAAAAGTGGAGTTTTGAAGGAAGTTCTTTTGGTTTTTTAAACCCCATATGGTCCCAAATTTTTTTTTTTCCCCCCTATGGGCAATGGTTTCCCCAGGGGGTTTTCAAGGGTCCCAAAGGATACAATGGTATCATATGGTAAAATTTGGTGTAGGGTTTCAATGGTACCATATGGTACAATTTATGTATAGTAAAATTGAAACCATATAGTCATTGTCCCTTAGGGGTTAAAAGGGTACAGGGCCCCTAATGGAAATAAAATCGGGTCTGATTTTTTTGGGGTTTAACCCAAAGGTTCCCCAAACATATGTGCTAAGTATGTTATTCTATGTAACTTTATTTGGGGAAAAACTAAATTAACTTACTTTTGAGGGCCCACATCCCTTTGGGGAAATTTTTTATTGGGTTTTTAACAAAAAATACAAAAAACTTTGATTACCCATACTAGTAGAAATATGTATAAAACCCTAGGTGGGGAAACGAAAAAAAGTCGGGGGTGATTATTTCTGAAACCCATATGGTACCCTGTACCATAGGGTACCCTGCACCATAGGTCCCCTTGCACCATAGGGGTACCCTCCCACCATATGGTTACCCTGCACCATATTTTTCCCTGCACCATATTGTACCCTGCCCATAGGGTTTTACCCTCCCACCTATGGTCCCTTGTCCCATATGGAAACCCTGCACCTTATTTTTATCCTGACTGCAGGGGTACCATTTACCATTGGGACAATGTACCATAGGGGCCCCTGTAACTATACCGTGTACCTATGGTAAATTTGGTGTTCGTTGGCATGAGCCCACCACCCAAAAGACGGAGTGAGTGGGGGGACGCAAGCTAGCTACTGACTCCGCATTTTTCCCAAAACAAAGTGTTTTGTCTTCCACCTCAAGGAAAAAACGTAAATTTCCCTGTTACACTTGTAAATATATAAATAAAACATTACAAAATATACAACATTTTTGATTTTTTTGTTGGTAAACAAACATTGAAAACCAAAAATTTAAAAAATAAAAATTTTTGTTTGTTGAATACAAAGTACTTTTGGGTAAAATAAAAACCATTTTGGGTATCATTGTACTGTATGGTAAAAATTGTACCATATGGTACTTTTTGCATCTATGGTCCCAAAAGGTTTTCCCAAATTACACCATATGGTTTCCAATAAGGAAACCATTGCCCCTTAGGGTCCCATTGTTTTTTTTGGGGTACCTTGTCCCAAAAGGGTTTCCCTTTCTACCATGTTTTTACCATTGTATCATATGGTCCCAAAGTATCATGTCCCTTATTGTCCCAATAGGGTTTCCCAATTGTATCAAAATGTATTTCCCAATTTGGTCCCATTGTATCATTTTGCTATTGTACCATTGGTCCCTTTTGCACTTTTTGGGTTTTACCATTGCACCCTTGGAAATTGTACCATATGGTACTATATGGTCCCAATTGTCCCAAATGGTCCCAAATTAACCATGTCCATTGTATATAGGGGAAATTTTTGTTCATGTCCCATTGTACCATTGTACCTTATAGAACCTTTGTACCAAAATGGTACCGTTGTATTAAACCCCAAAAAGCCGCCTAATATTTTCATATTTTTTTACAATTAACTTGAAAAACCAAGTTTTGTAAGAAATATAATGAAAAAACAAATTAGTGAAAGTTTTTGTGTTGAATAAATTTAAGGGTACACTTTACATTATATTGGTCTAAACGGGGCCACAAATGTTATTAGAAAAAGAAAAAAAATGGGAAAATAAAAAAAAAAAGTATAAAAAAAAACATAAAAAAAAAAAATTGGGATTTTGGGAAAGTCATGATGTTGCCGCCCCCCGGTCTTTTTGGGTCAATTTCCCCAAACCGTTTGTATCTCGGAAAAAGTCTGTCAAAAAAAAAATTTTTTTTTTATCTTATTACCTTCACAAAAATATACTCTTTAATTCTGTAAGAAAAAAATTTTTTTTTTTTTTTTTCAAAATTTCTTGGACACTGGAGCACCCACTTCAGTTTTTGGGGCCTTGGACCCTGGGGGGTTAAAAAACATGTTTGTTTTTTAAATACCCACTCCCGGCCCCTTTTCCCCTCCCCCCCGCCCCCCCCAAAAAGGCAGCCACCCCTCCCCCCACTTTGTGGTGGTGTTTTGTTTTTTTCCCTTATTTGCTTTTAAAACTTCAGTATAAATAATGAAAAACCCGATGTGCTCCATACTAAAAATGGCTATTCGGACGGGTATTGGACGGGGGGGCCCTCATGTGTTTACCTTAAAACACAGCAAAGAATAAAAACATTTTTTGCTACGTTTTTTTAATAATAAAAATTTAATAATTTAATATAATAATAATATAATAAAAATTTTAAAATTTTTTAATTTTAATAAAAATTTAATAATTTTAAAAATTTAATATAAAAATAATAAAAAAAAAATAAATATGATAAAAATTTGAAGGGGGGAAATTGTACAAAAATCGGGGGTTTTTAAAGCGGGGTGGGGGAAAGGGGTTTGATGCTTCGTCAGGTGGCTTTTTTTTTATGCTGGAGTGAGCTTTTGTCTCCGTGCTCTTCCAAACTTTTTAACAATAATTCATTGTTTTTGGGTGGCTTGAAAATTTGAGTGTGATGGGGGGGGTTTTGAGGCATTTGGTAAGGCAGTCCCCTTTTTTAACTGCCCTACAACTCCTCTAAAAACTCCCCTCAAACAACTGCCTCAAACCAAAATGCCTTCTACCACTCCCTCTACACTGCCTTCCCAACTCCCTCTACCCTGCCTTTTCCACTCCCTCTACCCAGGCCTTCCCACTGCCTTCCCACCCCTCTCCCCAATGCCTTACCACTCCCTTTTCCAAAAGGCCTCTCCCACTGCCTCTATCACTCCCTTTTTTCACTGCCTCTATCATCCCTCTATCACTCCCTCTACCACTGCCCCCTCCCAATGCCCCCTATAACTGCCTTCCCATGCCCCCTACCATTTGCCTCTTTAACTCCCTCAAACCACTCCCTAACCACTCCAGTCCATTTCAATTAAAAGCAAAAAATTTCCAATGAATTTTTTGTGAAATTTTTTTGGAAGAGCATGGAGACAAATTACCCCACCCCAGCAAAAACAAAGCCCCCACGACGATGGTAAAACCATTTCCTTTTCACACTGTTTTAAACCCTCGTTTTTTTTTTAAAAAAATTTCCTTTTTCCCGGGGCCTATGTATTTATTATTAATTATTATATTATTATTATTATTATTTTTTTATTAATTATTTTTATATTATTATTTATTATATTTTATTATTATTTTTAAATTATTATTATTATTATTATTTTTAAATTAGCAGTAGCAAAAATTTTTTTTTTCTTTGCTGGTTTCAAAAAGAAAAAACAATAGGGTCCCCTTTTCCAAAATACCTGTTTGGTTTAGCCTTTTCTAATAGCAGTCATGGAGGGTTTTTAAATTATTTTTTCTTTTGTTTTTTTAGCAAAAAATTGAACAAAAAAAACACTAACCACACAGTGGTGGGAGGGCTGGCTCCCAGTTGCGGGGGGTTCGGGGGGGAGGGTAGTAAGGACTCCGGGCTTTTTTAAAAACTTAAATATGGGCTGGGAATTTGGCGGTTGGGAATTAGTGAATGTGTAAAAGCCCGCGAAAGTTGAAACGGGAATGTTGAGGGTGACCTGTATGCCCCTTCCCAAAGTTTTTGGTTTCCCCTTATTGTTTAACACATCCCCAAAAAATTTCCCCAAAAAACTTTTTGGTTTTTTTCCCAATGAAATTTCTTGAGTGTACAAAATTAATACCCAAATTTAAAAATTCACTGTAGCGTCACAGAGCCAAAACGCTTTATACCAAAGCGTTTCCTCTTGCTTGTTAGTATTGTTTGAAGGGAGAGTCTTCCTTTGAACAGAAAAAAAAAACTCATCAATAACAAGTTTCCCTGAGGGGTTTAAAATAAAATATTAAATTTTCTTTTTTCAGGTTCACAAAACTTCTTCCAGTCTTTTAAAAAACTGTCGTTTCTGTCGGGGCCGGTTTTGTCTGAGAATTTAAAAGCATATGAAATTGTAGCAAAAATTGTTTCCCTTGTATTATATCATGAAATCGGGGGGGTTGCAATCGGGCAGTCTGTTGACCAGTATCATTTGACACATGGCTTATACACTTTGGGGAATTGGGGCCTTTAAAAATTTTTTTTTTTGGGGAAAAAGGGAAAAGGGGGGGTTACATTGGTTTAAGTTGTTTTTTTCCATGGTGTGGGTTTGTGATTTTGGTGAAAGTATTTTTTTTCCAGGTTTTTGTGGGTTTATGTGTTGTTTTTTCCCTGACAAAAATTTTTCCATGGGGGGTTCTTTAAAAGAAAAAAATTTCCGGAAAAAAATTTAGTTCATTGGCTTTGTTCTAAAATGCATACAAAAAGGGCCCGTTTTTCCACTTTGATTTTAATTAAAAAGTGATGGGGATTAGGAACAAAATTTTCACTTCCTGCCAATTCCGGGGTGCGTTGCTGGGGGGTTTAATTTGGATATTGACAGGAGGTTTTGGTTGTGGAGGTTGGGTTGGGGGGTTTGTGGGGGGGGGGGAACCTTTTTTGGTTTTTGGGTTTGGGTGGGGGGGCGGGCCCCCTTTGTTGTGGGGGTTCCCCCCCCTAAAAGTTGGGGGGCCTTTCCACCCCAATTGGCCCCAAATTTTTTTGCCTGGTGCCGGGGAGGTTTTTGGCCCTTTCCAACACCACCAACCAGATGAAATTGCACATATTCCCCCAATTGGAAACTTTTTATTTTGCTACCTTTTGTTTTATACCCTTGGGAATTAATTCCTTAAAAATTTTGTTTTTCCCCTTTGGTCCTTTTTTGGGGGAAAATAAGATTTTCCCCTTTCATGGTATAACTAAACCGCAAAAAACCTGTATATTTCAAATTTATTTTGTAAAAATTGTTTTAAAGGTTGGGGGTTACAATTTTCCTAACCCCAAAAAAACCTTTGAAAATTTACCTAATATTAAAAAAAGGCTTTTTTTTTTCCCTTTTTAAATTTTAAACTAACCCAAAAACAAAGAAAACTGTTTTATTTTATCTAAAGGAAATAAATGTTTCATTTTTTGTGGTTTTGGGCAGTTTTGGCGGGGGGAGGGGGATTTTGGGTTGGGGGCCCGGGCAAAATATTTCATGAAAAATTTCGCTAATTTATTTTTTGGGCTTTTTTTAATTTCACGGTTCATCTTTTAAAACAACAAATAAATTCCTGGAACAAATATATACTCTAGAAGGGAATTAAAATATGTCATTATTTTAAGGTGGAGGGCCAGAACACGGGGGTATTTTTTGGGGAAAAATTTCTTCTGAAAAATTTCGCAAATTTTTCATCTATACGGCTTTTTTTTATATATCACGTTAAATCTAATACGAATAACAGAAAATATAAAAAAAATTAAAAACACAATATTTACTCTAAATAAATTTTAAAAATAGTCTTTAGTAAAGGGGGGAGGCAGCCAAAAACTGCTCTTTTTGGGTTGGGGTTTAAACCTGCCTTTCTATGTGGGGGGCCCTTTTTAAAACCCGTCTATTTTTAAAATTTTATTTTTGTAGAAACCTTTTTTATTTTTATATATGTATTATTTTATTATACATCGATTATATTATTATTTTTTTTTATTATTTTTTTTTATATATATTTTTATTATATGTATTGTTATTATTCATATTACAGTGGAACCCCGGTTCACGATTTTTAATCCTTTTCCGAGAGCTCACCCGAAAACCCAAAATTATTGGAAAGGAATAAAATTTTCCCCCTTAAAAAAAATAATGGAAATAAAAATTAATCCGTTCGGACCCCCAAAGTTTTGAAAAAAAAAAATTTTACCCCATGATATATTAATTTTAAATTTCCCTTTTAAAAATTTTCAAAAAACATAAAAACAATAGAATAATCAAAATTTGAAAAAATTTGGAAAACTTACCTTTAATGGTGTCTGGTGTGTTTGATGGAGGGGAAAGAGGGGAAGAGTGTCGAATTTTTAAATTTTTTTTTAAAAGGGGGGAACCCCCCTCCATTAGGACTTGAGGTAGAAAGCCCTTTTCCCAGGATTATTTCCCCTTCTTTTTAATCCCACTGGGGACCAGCTTGAGGGGTAAAGGGAAACTTCTGTTGCAAAACATTTCTGCCCTTTAGAGGCCGGGTACCTTCGTTCCTTTATGATTTTCCTAAAGGGGGTTCCCCAACTTTTTTGTGTACGGGTTTCCCAAACACGGCTTGCATTTGCTGTGTCAGGGTGATTTTTCTTAAAAAAAAGGTTTGCACTTCAACCCACTTTGCACACTTTTTTTAAATTTTTCAATGTATTAGCCCCCTTGGGTCTCGATGGGTTGGCCTGGGAAGCTTTTTTTTGGGGGCCCCCATGGTGATTTAATTTCCCCAAAAACAAGCCCCAAAGCCCAGTGAAAATTTGGATAATAGGGAAATTGTACCGAATGTTTTCCTTTAGATGAAAACCCCACATTTTGCTGGTTTGGTAAACGCTGGAACGTTCGTATAAATTGTTTTTTTGCAAAACTGGGTTTTGTAACGGAAACCCGGGGAAAAAAATTTTTTGCGAATAATGCTTGGATACCGGACTTATCGGTTTCCGTTTGGTTTCGCAAAAACCCGGGGGGGGGTCCACTGTATTTTTTATTATTATTTTTATTATTATCTTTATTATTTTAAAATTAAAATTATTATTATTATTATTTTATTTTATTATTTTTTATTATTATTTTTATTTTTAAAATTTTAATTTATTTTTTTAATTTTTTTAACAAAAAAAAATATAAAAATTTACTGTTATTCCTTATTGCAAAAATTGTAAAAAATATATATGTAAACCCTTTCCCAGATGCATTTTGGAATGGCATTTGGATGTCATTTGTTTACACTGAAAAGCCAAACAATGGAAACCCCCTTTCCTAGGTTTTAGCTCAATTTTCCCAAAGGACTTTTCATCATGAAAGCAATCAAAATAATCTATTTTCTGTAATGTATCTTCCCTTTTATCAAAAAGAACCAAACAAAAGAGAATGAACCATAAAAACCATTTTAAATTACTGCTAAAAGGGGGGCTAATTTTGAGAAGTGAATCCAAAAATTTATGTTAGATTTCTTTTTATTTTTTGATTTACGTTAAAAACATTTTCCAAACTTCATTTCCCAAGTTTCAGTAGATATCCAACAAACAAATGGTTTCAATTTTCCCCAGATCAAGAGGGAAAGGGGCCCCCCACAGTGTAAGGGAAAAAGCCCCTTTAGGTCCCCTCGCTTTTTGGGAAAATTTTGCTCGGGTGGTGGAAGCCCAAAAAAAATTGGGAAACCCTCGACTGTGTATTTGGAAAAAAATCGCACGTGGATTTTGGGGGGGAGTACAAAGGGTTCCCTTTTATGCATTTTATTGCTCTTGGGGGGCTTTTGTTAAAAGAATATTTGTGTGGTGGGGGGGGTTGGTATAAATAGCCCGGTTGATACTTTACATACCAAACCCCTTTTTTTACAATAAATACTTCTTGTCTCACCGTTTTGATTAAGGGCTATAAATTTTTTTAAAGGGAAGTAATGGGGTGCAATATGTGTGAATTGTACTTTTTTTTTGTTTTTTTTATGCCTGTTCTATTGTAACTTAATATATGTTAGTGTAAATTGTTATCTGTTTTTGTATGCATTTATAACAAAGGAAAAAAAAAAAGGGTGTTCCCCTTTATGGCGATTTCCCCCTTTACGGCCCGGGAGCCTGGAAACCCAAACCCGCCATTTAAGTGGGGGCCCTTTTGTTTTGTGTGTGTGTGTATATATATTTATAATTTTTTATTTATATATATTTATATATTTATTTTTATAAATTTAAAATATAGATAATATATAATAAATATATTTATATATTTTATTTTATATATATATAACCAACACATACAGTTTGGGGCCCCCCTTTTCGGCGTTTGCTAATATGGGCATTTCAAATTTTGACCAAAACTCCTATACGGGCTCCCCCCAAAAAATGACTTTCTTTAAAATGGTCAACCCCAAACCCCCCTGGTTTGTTTACATTTCTGTGAGATTTTTTTTAAAACTAAGTCTCTCCCCAAAATGTCCCGGAAATCCAAAAAATTTTTAAATGTTTTTTAAAAGGGTTTTTTCATATTTTATATATACTTGAAAAATTATACTTATGTTTTACAGTTAAAAGGGGCCCCCCTTTTAGGGGTTTCGTTTACAGAAATTTGCTAATTTTCGGGGCATTTCAAATTATGACCAAAAAATCGCTATTTCGGCTCCCCCCACCTGGGCTTTTTTAATACCCTCACCCCGGCCCCCCCCCCGGTTTGTTTTCATTTTTCTGTGAGATCCGTAAAACACTAAGTTTCTCCATTTTTTCTGGGGGGCTCCCAAAATTTTTTAAATGGGTTTTTTAAAAATTATTTATATTTTATATATTTTCTTGATTAAATTTTACTTATGTATACCCGTACTTAAATAAACTTAAACCCCTGTGGGTGGGATGCAGTTAAAATTTAAAAACAGTTTAAAAGTGTTTTTTTGTCTCGAGAGTTATATTAGTAATTTATAAAAATAAACACCGAAATCTCATTTTTAAAAGGGCGTTAAATTTTGTTAATTACCCATTTTCTTAATCCCTCTATGATATTTTTTTAAAATTATATAATTAAAAATTTATGCATAAAAATTATAAATATGGTAAAAAACAAACCCCCCGGTAAAAATAAAAAAAAAAAATATGAGATGTGGTAGCAGACGTTGCACCAAGTGACGCCCATATTAGAAATAATTTAAACATCATCATCACCGAAATCTCATTAAATGGGCGTATATTACGTTAATATACACATTTTTTATTTAAACCCTCCAAAGTTTTTTTTTTTAAAAATTTTTTTAATAAAAAATTTATAATAACATATAAAGATGATAAATGCAAAGCACAATTGAAAAAAATTAAAAAATAAATAGAGATATGGAAAACCCGATAAAATTGGGCAGTGACATCAAGAATAACATTTTTCTAATTACATAAGAAAAAAATGTGTTACTGGGGTAACTGTAGAAAATTATTTTTTGTATGTATGTAAGTTTATTCAGGTTTTACACAAAATTTCAATTACATGTTTCTTACATTTAAAAGCATAGTGTGAGAACCTAGGTTTAACCCCAAAAAAATTTAGACAAAAAGTGACTTATTTCCATTGCCCTTTATAGAGCTTAAATTTTTTCTCGAAATGATGTTACATGAGAATGGGATGTTCTTTTTATTTATTCTACCCTTTCAATGGGAGGGACAAACCCGTACACAATGTAAATTGTTCACAAAAACCGAAGTGTACACTGTTTTTTTTAAAACTTTTTTCCCTTTAACCCCGGTTTGTTTACATAATCTGCGCCCGTTTTCCCCTTTCCCTGCATCATTCTTTCTCTTCATTTATTCATTTTATCTTTATTTAATTATTTTCCCGAACCCCACATTAAAACTTTCAAAATTTTAAGGTAAGTAATTTAGTGAAAAAATATATACATTTTTTTGCTTGGGATGCTTTAAAAAATCATAGAATTTTAGTGTGGGTGGGTTGTTCTGGTATGGTAGCCCGATAAATTTCCTTTCATAAACCCCACTTGATTTTTTACAAAAAAATACACTCATCTCACCCCCATTTAAAATTTCAAATATTTTAAGGTAAGTAATTTAGTGAAAATGTATATACATTTTTTTGCTCCCGGGATGCTTAAATTATTATTATCACACTGGCCGATTCCAAAAACCCCCGGGGGTGGCCACGGGAAAAAGAAAAAATTTCACCCTAAATTTACTCCATAAAATGTTTTTGCCAGAAGGGTGCTTAAAATTTCAGTTTTTTTTTAAAATGGGAACATTTTAAAAACCCCTCCTTTAGAGGGTGGGAACTGTATCCCCTTCCTTTGGACAAGTGGCCTTTCCCGGTTTTCCCCGAACCCCCTTTATAAAAGGGTTTCTTTGCTTACACTTTTAAGCACGTCAAGTATTAAAAAACCATTTGTCTCCATTCAATTTCCCATCCAAAAAACCCCTCACGCTGGCCCGCTGGAAGTCCAAACCCCCCGCACACAAAAACCCCCCTTTACCCCCCTCCAACCTTTCCCAGGGCCAAACCCACCCCGCCTTTTCCAATAAGAATGATACAAATCTTGAAGCCCCTCTGGGTTTTACTCCATTCCCCTTTTGCATGTAGAACCCCCCTTTAAAAACCCTTTTTTCCCCAAACCCTCTGGGGCACGTTTTGGTTTAAACCCGCACCTCCTCCCAACTTCCCAAATACGAAATTTTCGCAAAATATTCACACCAAAACATTGCCCCCAGACATGACATTCCCTAAAAACCTCCAGCCCTTTTCCCCCGCTGCCCCAAAATTAAAATTTATGCTTCCCCACTCATATAAGAGCGTTGGTAAAATATACTTATATGGGCTCAAGAAATGTAATGACACGATTTGCAAACAAACCCTACCCCCCGGGCCGGGAAATTTAAACCCCCGGGGTTTTGAGTCTCAAAAAATCCAGCCCCTCCGTTAGCCACTAGACCCGCTAGCCACAATTTAAAATTTATCCAAATAGTGGTCTAGTGGTAAAGCGACGGGCTGGAGTTTTGAGACTCTATGACCGGGGTTCAATCCCCCGGCCCCGGGGGGATGGTTTATACTCTCATATATTCCCCCCTTTGCCTCCAAAAGGCCAAAGTTCTTTGTCTCCACAGACTTCCCAAGTGCACCATCACCCTTCTACCCTCATCAATTTTTGATTAAATCATCTTTCATAGACCCTCCGAGACACGGCCATCCCCCAAAAATCTTTAATACATTCACCTCCTCCTTACTCTCTCCCTCCCCAAACTGAATCCAAATTTTTTTAACCCAATCTTTTTGTTATCCTCATAACCTTTTCTTTTTGTTTCCTTTTAATTTTCTTCTTTTGGGCCCCCCCTACCAAATTCCACCACCCAAACTCTGCAACTTCTCTTCAAAAAATTCCCCCGAAAACAGTGGTTTATCAGCAAAGAGCAAAAGTGACAACTCCCACTTTATGTGTTATTTTTATCTTTTAACTCCACGCCCCTTTTCCAAGACCCCCGCATTTGTTCTTTTAAACCCCTTTATAAAATATATTAAACAAAAACCCCGGGGGACATCACCATCCTTGCTAAGGCCTAAATTTTACTGGGAAATAATTTCCCCTCCCTTTTCCCACATACTCTAAATTGAGCCTCACTATCCTCGTTTAAAAACTCTTCACTGCTTTCAGTTTTTCTACCTCCTACACAATACACCTGCAACATCTTTCCCCCATTGCCCCCCCCTCCAAATGTCATACCCTTTTCCAAAACCATTAAATGCCACCAAAAAAAACTTTTGCCTTATCTAAAAACTGTTCACTTATATGTTTCAAATGTAAACAACCCGGGCAACAGACCCCCCACCTTTTTCCCAAAGCCCCCTTGTTAAACTGCCCATCCTATTCTGTCTTTTCTCTTTTTAAATTTTTTCAATAAAACTCTACCATACACTTTCCTGTATACCAAAAGACTTATCCCCCCATAATTTTTTTTCACTTCTTTTGTCCCTTTGGTTTTTTACAAAGGAAAATATGCTGCTCCCCTGCCCCAAACCCCAGGTTTCCTTACCCTCTTCCCTAATTTATTAAATAAATTTCACCAAACCCCTCCAAAACTATTTCCCCACCTTGCCTTTTTTTATTTTAAAACTTTATCCCATTCCCAAACCCGGCTGCCTTTTCCCCCTTAATATCATTGGGAAAATTTTGTGTGGGGGGGTTGGCCTGGTAAGGTTTGTTTGGTGATTACCATACATACCCCACTTGATTTTTAAATAAATAAATACTTGTCTAAACCCCAGATTAAGACTATAAATATTTTAGGGGAAGTAAAGGTGCACTATGTGTGTATTTTTATTTTTTTTTGTTTTTTTTATGCTAGTTCTATTGCCCAAAAATTTAAAATATGTTAGTGTAAATTGTTATCTTGTTTTTGTGTTTGGGAAAAAAATTTTTTTTTTTCCCAAACTAAAAGGCCCCAATAGGTGTTTTTTGGGGGCCCATATGAGTCAAAAAGTATTTTTAAATTAAAAGTAGAACCAAAAGTTTCCCTTTGCGGGATGCGGGGATTTTTGGGGGGGGGGGGGGGGGAGGGGGGCGGGTTTTTTTTGAAGGTGGAGAGGGGAACGGAAAAGGGAAAGGTACCACGAAATTTGGGATTCACGGCGGGGGCCAAGGAATTTTAAAATTGGCCTCATTTGTAATAGGAAAAATGTTGTTTACTTTCCTAGGGAGAAATGAGGGGGAAGTGATTTTCGGGACCCCGATAATAGAGTGGTTTTAAAGGGGATTCGGGTTTGGGGCCCGGGGGTACTGAAAGGGTCGTCCCGGACTGGGCCCCCGGGGAAATTCCCCTTTTGGGTTTTTTAAACACTCACGGTCTCGTTTAATGGAGTGATCTCTTAAAGGGTTTAATTTAAATTTTAGTATTAAATGTCTTGTGAATTTTAATGTAATTAAGGATAATAAAAGCTAAGTTAGAGAAAATGTGAAATGAAATAAGTCGGGTTTTCCCCCGAGTGAAAAACGCTAGAACCCCGTTTGTTAAAAACCCAGGAAAGGGAAAAGGGGAAAACCTTGAGTCCGACGTTTTAAAGAAAGGGCCAAACCCGCGGTTTCCTGTCCTGCTGGAATGGAATTGGTCGGTGTTGCAGGCATCGAAAAAAGAGATGGTTTAATCAAGAAATGAGGAATATCAATAAACCCCGTTTTAATTTTTCCCCTTTTAGTTTAGCAAACCTTTTTTTGGCCAAAATGGGGGTTTGTTGTAATTTTGATAGGTTATGAGTGATCCAAAATAATCAAGTGAAAACCAGGGAAAATCTGGGAAGTAGTGGGGTTATGTACCCAAATTTTTTTCCCCTTTACGGTTTTTTCCCGGTGTTATCCTACCCCCCTCCCCTTCATTCAGCTAAACTAAAATAATTTTTTACAGTCCACAATTAATTAGTAGCACCGTACTTGTGGGTGCTACCCAATCCATACTGGTCTCGGATAGATATGGATAAGATTGTGAGGTCGAGGGGACCACTTGGTGCGACCAGGGGTGGTTAAGTTTTCTCACATGTCTACACGGGGTTTACTACGGTAAACAATATGATTGTCTCCCAATGAGATTACTGGTATGTATATAATGTTGAGGTACATACAGGTAAGCACCCCAGAAAATTTTCCATAACTGCCCGTTGGTCCTTCGAACCGGAAAGCAATCAGTGAAAAAATTAATTGAATTAATTACTTAATAATTAAGTGACTGATTGAAGGAAGTGGGTGTAGGGTGCAAAAGTTTAATCGATGTGTGATGGATGACATTTAGCCCAATTAATTGCTAGCACATGTGTGGCTAGGATTTATACAAGAGTAAAGTGCAAGAATTACTCTTATAAGGCGCCTACTTAAGTTGTATAATCAGTGATTAATAATTCTCTAACCATGACTGGATCTAATGGAGTTAATGTGGCTGACAAGTCCGTGAATTTTAGAGTAATGAAAGCATCATTACAGGCTATTAAAAGCCATGTGGACGAAGGCATTTGATTTAGTGAATCAAAGAACCGTGAACCCTAATGAATTAAAGTTATATTTAGATGCTTTAGAGAGTAGATTTGATTGGTACAAATTGTGGTTTAAAGACTGTGAAAGAGATCTGCTAGAGAATTGTGCAGATGGAATGGAAATGAATGTTTTAATTAATCAACATTACGAATTGAAGAAAAACTGTCTTGTAAAAGTAAGGCTTTGAATAAATTAAAGGGTGTAAGCCAGGCAGTTGATCAACCTATTAATGCAAAGGGTGTGTTTGCCAAAACCTCCGTAGTACGGTCTGGAGGAAAATCAGACTAGGTCGGCAGGAATTAATTGTTCAATTGCAGACCAGTCAGCCAAACAGTTTCTAAGGATATAACACATAATGACTCTGAAGTATCTGTCAAGCCTCAAAAGGGAAAAATAATCCCAGTGGTAATAATCATAGTTAAGAGTTAAATAGGCACATATCAAGTCAGGAATCAGTAATAGTGGTTCCTCACATCAAGGTAAGAGGAATAAGTACCTCAGTAAGTGTAACCCAGTTAATAAGAGGTCAGGCAAGGAAAAGAGAGACTGCTCTTCTGCCAGGGTACTCATTTCACTAAAAATTGTAATGCCTGTAATTCATGGATATTAAAGTGGAAAGAATGAAAGAACTTGACAGATTTATCAGATGTCTAGACAATCATAATGTAAAGGATTGTCATACCAAATTGAACAGTTGCTATCAATGAACAAGGGAAAGCACCATACAGTTATGTGCAGGGTTGTATGTGATTCTTATAATAATGGTGACAATAATGATAATGTTAATAACCCTGACACTACAGTGACTGATGTAAAGGTTGCAGCTAATGGCAATAATGATGGCCTAGCTGAGGTAGCCTTGACGGTGGTTGGATGTAAAAATTCAGGATAAAGGGCATAAATCCAAAACCATACGGCGTCACTCTCTCAACACTGGTACGGGCCATGTAATATATGGCAGAACTACCGCCTAGTAATAATGACTAGAGGAAGTAGTGAATACGGTCACGGTGTCTTACTCATGAAAGGTCAACCCAGTACAAGTATTCTTCTATCGAGAATGATGTTGAACAGTCTAATTTGTGGGAGCTGGACAGCATAGGGATTAATGTAAATGAGGGGAAAGTCCAAATGATTCCTTTACTCAGGAACAATACCTGAAGGATGTTAAATGTGAATCTGGACATTACTGGGTGCGACTTCCGTGGAAGCTCGACCGTCCAGAAATACCTACTAATTATAGGATGGCGTATGGACAGTTAAAGGGCCCAGCTCTGCGAACTGAGCAAGACACCAAAATTGTTGACTGCTTATAATGATATAATTAATAAGCAGTTAAAATAATAAATTGTTTTTACTTCAGGCGACGATAAATGCACACCTTAAATGCACAGGCGGTCACATGAGCGAAGTAATTGGGTAAATAATCTTATGTGGACAATTTCGGGTTGTGAGTCAACTGAAGAGGAAACTAATGAGGATATGTGAAGGGGTTAATGAAATAATGAAGAATGTGCTGGGACTGACTTGGGATACTGAGAGACTTGTTATTGTTAAAGTCTCAAAATTCCAGTATGCCCAATAAATTAATCCAGGGAGCATAGGCTTATGCCCCTGAGAGAATGGAACACTAATTAGTCCATTTTGAGGGTTCAATAAATATGGATGGCCATGGAGTTGGTGCCTATATGCAGTAATGTGCTGGGGCTGACTTGGGATACTGAGAGACTTGTTATTGTTAAAGTCTCAAAATTCCAGTATGCCCAATAAATTAATCCAGGGAGCATAGGCTTATGCCCCTGAGAGAATGGAACACTAATTAGTCCATTTTGAGGGTTCAATAAATATGGGTGGCCAGTGAAGATGGGAAAATTGTACTCCACATTATGTAAGTCGTCTAGCAACGACCTCCGCCCGGCCGCAGTGTGGAAAATTTTTAATTTTCCGAAACTATAGCGCCTAATAGGTGTTTTTTTGTGCCGATATGAGTCAAAATGTATTTGAAAATAAGAGTAGAACCAAGAGTTCCCTTTGCGCATGCGCGGATGTGCGGGGGAGGGAGTGGCGGGTTTGTTTTGAAGGTGGAGAGGAAGCGGAAAAGGCATGGTACCACGAAATTGGCATTCACGGCGGCCTAAGGATTAATATAGGCCTCATTTCGTAATAGGAAGTGTCGTGACTGTTCCTAGTGGAGAGTGAGGGAACGTGATTTACGGGACCACGATAATAGAGTGGTAAAAGGTGATTACGGGTAGGACCGGGGGTGACTGACGCGTCGTCCTGGACTGAGCCCGGGAAAATTACCTTGGTTTAATCATCACTCATCGGTCTCAGATCTTATGGAGTGATCTCTAATGTGTATAAAAATTTATGAGTCATTAAATCGTCTTGTGAATTGTAATGTAATTAAGGATAATAACGCTAAGTTAAGAGAATATGTGAAGTGAAATAAGTGTTTGCTCGAGTGAACACGCTAGACTCGTTGTTAACGAGACGAGGAAAGGGAAACTCTTGAGTCACGACGTCTAAAGCAGGAACAAACCAGCGGATACCTCGTCCTGCTGGATATGAGAATCGTGTCGGTGTAGCAGGACATCGAAAATGAGATGGTGAATCAAGAAATGAGGAATATCAATCACCACAGTTAAGTACCCTTCTAGTTATAGCAACCTTAGACTGGCCAGTGGTGGTATGTTGTAATTAGATGGTTATGAGTGATCCAGCTACATCAAGTGACCACCAGAGAACATCTGGTAAGTAGTGGGATTATGTACAAATGTTTTCCTTGACGGATGTATCCAGGTGTATCCTACCCCCCTCCCCTTCATTCAGCTAAACTAATATAATCTATACAGTCCACAATTAATTAGTAGCACCGTACTTGTGGGTGCTACCCAATCCATACTGGTCTCGGATAGATATGGATAAGATTGTGAGGTCGAGGGGACCACTTGGTGCGACCAGGGGTGGTTAAGTTTTCTCACATGTCTACACGGGGTGACTACGGTAAACAATATGATTGTCTCCCAATGAGATTACTGGTATGTATATAATGTTGAGGTACATACAGGTAAGCACCCTAGAAAATTTTCCATAATTTGTATGCATTTATAAATGGAAAAAAAGGGTGTTCCACTTTACGGCGATTTCCGCTTTACGGCGGTAGCCTGGAACCTAACCTGCCATATAAGTGGCGCCCTACTGTACCTGTACTTAAATAAACTTACATATTGTGCTGGCATGCAGGTACACATTAAAATCAGCAAGAGTGTTTTATGTCTCCAGACGTCATATTAGTAATGATAATAATAATGACAGAGTCTCATTTAAATGTAGTATATTGCGTTAATATACACATTTTCATTAATCCATCTATGATATTTTTTCAAAATTATATAATAAACACGATGCATAACATAAATATGATTAGATTAGATTTTGCCACCGAAGTGGCTAGTTTATTGTGCACCCCATATCCATTCTGTGGACGGTAGCATGAGAGCATATGGATACACAAAAGGCCTAGGAACTAGGCCCCAAAGGGTTAACAGGAATACATATGGATTTATATCTACATATCTATAGTTCACTTATCTGTTTCAAGCAAATTTAGGAAATTTGCTTAGTATATCTGGTATCTTATTTTCATTAATAAGATATCTTGACATGTCACATAGGTTATTATACTGTCTGTCTCTGTATTCTTCAATAAGTGGACAATTAAGCACATAGTGTTCAAGACAGTGACATATGCTGATCACATAATTTACATTTTAGTTTGATCATCATCTGTGTGTCTCCCAAACTGCCAGAAGTACTTGTAACCAAGCCTAAGCCTGGCCACAACAACATCAGTCAGTCTTTTCACATTGCAAGTTGCTCCATAAACATACTTATCTACGTTCATGTTATCATAGTGGGTTATAGATCTACTCAGGCTTCTAACTGCATTCCTATAACAATATTTTCATTATTTGCTTTCTCCTAATATTATTCCTAATGCTAGACACAGTTATACCAAAGTTATATTCTACATTCTCCTTCTGGGCACTCTTCTTGGCTAACATATCAACTTTATCATGAAGGAGTAATCCCAAAGTGTGATGGGTCCATAGCAAAATTTTACATTAATTCCTTTGTCCCTAATTTTTGAGTATCTATACTGGCTTCCAATGAGCATGTTGTTGGACTATTATATGAGTCAAGAGCCTTTTAATGATGGACATTGAATCAGTAATGATGATAGAGTCAAGCTCAGTGTCATAGGTTGCTTTAGCGCCTTGGATTGCAAACAATTCAGTTTGCAGTGTGTGCCCAGTTGTTAATTCTTATGCCTAACTCAACAAATTTATTATCGTTCTTAACTAGGGAGGTGTCAACAAGAGGGAGATGCAGCCCTGCAGAAGATCCTGTTTAGATCCATCAGTGTATATAAACTTGTGATAATTATTACTACCAGCTAGGTGAGAAATTTCTTCTTGAGCAGTTTCTCTAACAAGAGATTTAAGGAAGGGATTATAGCAATAAGCTTCTTGGGGGGACTTGTAGGTATGTGATATTAAATGAACACTTTTTCCATGGGGGGTGGAAATGCTCTTGTTGCCTACAGTGATTTCAGTTCATGCAGGTTATAAAACTTTATGCAATTGCACGTTTTCACAGTCCATTTAGATCTGTGTGTATTTACCTCTAGACACTTGGTAAGATTCACTGTGACAGTGTCTGGTTCATTTCTCAACATTCTAATACCGAGTACAGTGTTAATTTCAACAATCTATCGCTGATACTAGAAATACCAAGCCCTTCTCATGTTAAGAACTTTTGTAGATCTGGGACAGCCAAGAATAATCCTGAGAGCTTCATTTTGCATTAACTCCAAGGTCGGAGAGAACTTTCTCTAGCAATTCAACATGGGAGCAGCATAATCAATTAAGGACCCCCCAACATAGGCTATGTACATCACTCTCACGATTCTCACATTAGCACCATAGTTGGGATTGTAGCCAGCAACAGCTTTGAGAGCATTTAGCCTAGCATTTGCATTTCTTGTTTAGTTGTGGTATAGGGATTTGTTAAAGGGTACATCTACACCAAGATATCTGTAAGTTTTAACGTAGCTAATGATTTCACCCTGCAAATAGATGGGTGGGGATGTCGTTTGCTTGTTAATATCTTTGTTTAGAGGAAGATATTATGAGGCTAGTCGATTACAAATTGCTTGAACTTCATTAAGAATGGTATTCATCTTCTTATGCCCTGTTGTATGGATCATGATATCATCAGCATAGCTTATAGCTATATGTTTAGGTGAGACAGGTAGGCATTTAGGAGAGCATTAATCAGAATATTAAATAGCATGGACTAAGAACTCCTCCCTGCGGTGTACCTAAAGACATTTCTTTAGAATCACTTCTGAAGCCTTGGTAAAGGACAGAGGATACTCTATTTGTCAGGTATCCTATTATCCAGCAGAGTAAGCTACCACCAATATTCATTTTGGCTAGTTCATGTAGTATAACGGTTCTGTTCGCAATGTCAAATGCAGATTTTAGATCAAGAAAAGTGGTAAAACTAGTAGAGGTGTGTGCAGTGAGAAAGGTGGAAATACAGTTCTGTACACTTTTACCTTTCATGAACCTTTGGGTTCATGAAAGGTAAAAGTGTACAGAACTGTATTTCCACCTTTCTCACTGCACACACCTCTACTAGTTTTACCACTTTTCTTGATCTAAAATCTGCATTTGACATTGCGAACAGAACCGTTGGTGTCTGATTCTGTAGTACAGTCTGTTAAGCATCATTCTTTCAAAAGTTTTACAAAGACAACTAGTTAAGGAGATCGGCCTAAATGTATCAGGCTGTTGGGGCTTAGGGATAGGCACAATGAGACTATTGGTCCAGGAAGTAGGAAGAACGCCCTCAATGTAACTGAGATTATACAGTGCCAACAAAGGGTTATCAGGCACGTGCCTTAGAGTTCTGAGAATATCATAGGTTATACCATCCTCTCCAGGAGCAGTTGATCGACCTTTGGTTAATGCATTATCTAATTCATACTCGGTAAAGAGGCAATCACTCTCATCAGTATTTTGGCTCATAAAATTAATCAGTTTCAACATTTCTTCAGAAGTACTCTCTAAATTTTTTCTAATATGAGATGGAAGGTTTTCATGCCTGGATGTTTTGGACCAGTCATTTATGAGGTCATTTGCTTTTTCAAGAGGAAAGGGATGAGCAACATTGCCAGTCTTTTTCCTGGTTATTTTATTTATACCTTTCCAAGCCAAACTCAAAGGGGTGGACCTATTTAATCCACTAACAAACTGTTCCCATTCCTGTTGCCTAAGTTCTTCCTTTCTATTCCTTGCATTTGTTAGTGCAGCTTGGAACGTTCTGAGCAGGTCTGGGGTTCTACATTCACGGTATGCTTTACCAGTCCTCCTAGCTGCATGTGTTAGATTGCATAGCTGTGGATCATTATAGTATTTACATTGGTTTTTATTGTTATTTATAGTGGAGGGTCTTTGTGTCCTATTCCTGCCCACTTGATCTGTGAGAACACTCTCAATAGTGGTAATTAAATCATCATTAAATTTTTGTGTGCCAATGGGCTCGTAATTCTTATACCATTGATCCAAGTGGTTAATAAAGTTGTCTCTGTGTTCTGGTTTGAGAATAAGTTTCCTCCTTCTGTATTTAGCTCCTTGATTGCTGGAGATGTGATCAAGATTTACAGTTGTTAGTCTTGGGAAGTGATCAGATAGAAGATCATCAACTATGACAGAGTCATGCATCGTATATGATGTATTAAATCAAGACACAGATCTAGTATGCCACCATATATGTGAGTAGGCTCAGCAGTGCCCACAATTCGAACATTATCATGCTCATTTTTGCAATTTCACTAGTTTAGTTCCATTGGTGTTTGTTATAGACCCACCAATATTCTTATGTATGGCATTAAAATCTCCAAGAATGATGGTAGGTTCACTATTGATGCGATCTGGTAAAGCATCAGGTCGAAGCTGGTTTGCTGGGGCATAGAGATTAAAAATGTTTATGGAAAAATCGCCTGCAAAGTACTTTGACACCATGATACTGCATGTTAACTCGACTCTGCAAGGAAAGGAGTGAATGTGGCAAGTTCTTTCTGACATACATCACACAACAGTTGGTTGACCTTAGGTCATAAGCTGCATATCCAGGCAAGTTTGGTGGAGGTGCTCCATCTTTCAATCTACATTCCTGCAAACAGATGACATCAATATTCTTGGTTGCACTAATATGATGTAAGTCAGGCAACCGCTTCCTGATGGAAGCAATGTTCCATGAAAAGATTTGTAATGTATCCATTGTAGTGAGTTATTACAATCTCTTGCTCATAAGATGGTAAAACTATTATGCATTGACTACAGTGTGCAGGCACTTAAGAGCAAATAGCATAGTTTGTATGTCTTTATCTTCAGGACCTTTATTTTTAAGCATTTTTCGTCATCTTGACAGCCATTTAAAAGGCAAGTTTTGAAGCCAAGAGTCATGGGCTTCTTTCTCACAAATTGCTGGAAACTGAACGGGGATTGCTGCACTTTTGACATCATCACCATGCTCAAGAGCATCATCCTGATTACATATATTTATTAAACTTGTCAGGATCTGTTCAAGATGCTCAATTTTTTTCTGGAAATTTGTTATAATATGAGGAAGGTCAGGCGGATCCAATGCCTCTCCGGAGGATGGCACTTCTGGGTTAGTGCTTTCTTTAACACCTATCACCTTAACAGGTACCATGGTTACATTAGTGTTCTCTGTTTCATCATTCATTGCAGGTAGGTTCTGTGCATCTGACTCATCTCCAATTTCCAGGGGGGTTACCTGTGTGGTGTCCGTCTGACTGTTCTAGTTGTGTGTATTGGGAGAAATGACAAACTCATCCCCATATTCAGGTGTAGCCATAGGTATCTGTAGTGGCAGACCAGTAGTTCCACATGTGCTAGCAGGGATGTCTAGCTCCTCCACAGCTGGTGTGTGTGATGGCATTCTGGTATCTCCAGAATCCTTTGCAGTGAGGTGGGGTTCTTGCATACTTTGCAGATGTTCAGTCTCAGATCTGGTTGTGGTAGACTGGATGGCCTCATCCTCAGTTACCATTAAAGGACTGTTATCAGGTTTACATCGAAGGTTGTTTGGGTTCTGACTGCAGTCCTTGTGGGAAACTGTAACCCCAGCTTCTTCACAGATAATACACTTAAATTTTTGGCTGTCAGGGCCTACTGTGCATTCTCTAGTGGAATGTTTCCCAGCACACTTACCACACCAAGAATGTAGTATTCCACAGTCTACTGCAACATGGCCATAGTGCTGGCATTTGTAACACCTACGTTTAGGGGGTAGGTACACTTCGATGTTTAGGAAACGTAAACCATGCACCCAGATATTCCGGGGGAGGGGCACAGGACCCACCCAACTGGCAATAATTTGGGATTTTCCTTTAAGTCTTTTAGGCTTGATGATAGCTCACTGAGAGTCAGATGGGATGGGTCCATGCAGAGAGGGTATCCAAAGATTATGATATGACCCATTTTTTAAAGTGGTGAGTGTCTGATGGAGGTCGGAGCAGCTTAATAAACCCCATAAGGTGTACTAAGTAGATCATTGATCAGTTCTTCATTCTGATCCACAAAAACAAAGTTGTGTGTGTTTTTCCTAAATTGGATCCTTGAGTTAGGATGCTTGTTTACAGCTTCCATTAGCCATGTACACTTAGCAGGCAGCAGGGTGTTGTCAGGGAAGTTCAGCTTAACACATTTGTCCTTTGAAGAAAGACTTCTTGCAGCCTCTGTGCACCAAGGACGTTTAGTGTCACATTGTGGACGAGTCAAGTGAGTCTGACTACGTCGACGCTCTAGCCCTTTCTCACTTTTTCTCTTTTGTTTACTTTTAAAGGTCTGGAAGCTATCATCATTTCCATCACCTGCAGAAATAGGTTCCTCTATGACAGTTGCCATGTTTGCCAGTGATGATATCTGGTGTAAGACTCACAACACAGAATTCCTCGCTTATCTTTCCCTTATAGCTTATGCAAGAGTCCTCTTCAAGGGGGGCTCCTTGGCGTGGTGAAGAGGCTCTTGGTCTGAGGAATTAGACCTATCGGTCTTCTTCCTCAGACCGAACCTAATTACCCCCAATCTCCCCTCCCCTATCCCATCCTCCCATCCCCCCTTTTCCTTTCCTCCTCCTCCTCCCCACTCCTCCCTTTTGCCCTTCCTTTTTTTGTCCTTTGGGATTTCTCCCACAGGCGCGCTAGTTCCTGGGTAGGAGAAAGGATACCGGGGTCCATCCCATTCCGTTGAGGTTTCTTAGCGGTGGCGTAGTTTGCCGTGGAATCTGGATTCGCCTGGGGATGTCCCGATCCCTCTCCGGTATCCCGGAGTAGCTTTGGGTGTCTTTCGGGCGACGAGTGTATCTCTGGAAGCCCCCTTTCGGATTCCCGGGGGTGTGGCCCAAGGAGGTATGCTTTGTGGCGGATATCCGGCCGCCCTCTCTTTTGTCCACCGAGGTAGCTCGGCAGATGTGAGGTTGCTATCCCGGATTGTTAGTTTACTAGGCATGATGGGTAGGGTATGGCACGGGTTCCATGCTGCATCTGCGATACTTGCGGTGCTGAGGTCCTCTTGGGCGCGGAGGGAGATTTCTGGCCCTTTCATTCCCTAGGACTATCCCTCCCCGGTCCACCCTTTTTTTTTTCTTTTTTTTATTTTTATTTTCTTTTCTTCTTTCTTTTTTTTCTTAAAAACAAAAAGAAAGAAGTAACCTAACCATGGCAGCCCTAGTCCATGAACCTGGTACCCCCGGGCCCCTTCTTGATACCGCACCCCGTTCTGACCCCGCCTCGTCTTTGGACCACTCTTCAGACATTCCTCATGCCTCTGTACCTATTGCCGGTGCTGTTTCCTCACCCGCTTCAGGTACTGAGGCCTCGACTGACTCCTTCGATTTATCGGACCTTCGCTCTCCTCTGACTATGCTTCCGGCCTCTCCCTCTACGGTGCGGCAATTTTCAAATCGCCGACCCGTTCCACGTCGGACCAAACTCTGGTCCCACGCCTAAACGCCAACGACAATTACTGCTGATGATACTTCTCCACCTTCTCGTTCTTCTCAGAAACGATCGACACGTCCTTCACTACCTTTCCACGCTCAGTTTCAGACTGAACAGTGGACTAAATTCTTCACTTTACGACCAACTTCCTCTACTGCCTATCTTTCTGACCATAGTATTGGCAAGGCACTCCTACACCATGTTGGTAAAGATATTTCTTTTCATGCTCTTAAGAGCGGTACGCGCATCATTACCGTACAGAATGCTACCCAGGCTCATGAGCTCTCTCGTCTTTCCCATATCGATACCGTTCCTGTCACTCTTGAAAAACATCATTCCCTCAATTCTTGTAGTGGTACCGTCATTCTGCCCCATACCATAGTTCAACAAAATTTCCAGACATGTGGCACTGACATTCTAGAACAGCTGGAACTCCAAGATCTCCCAATCCTCAAGGTAGACACTTACATTCTCCCTGCCCGTGGGCGGAGACGATACCCTAGCAATGTGGCTTGTTTAACTTTTGACAGCCGAGAACTCCCATCCTCAGTTTATATAGCAGGACATCGGTTACAAGTTCGAAAGGTGATCCCTACACCACAACAGTGTAGAAATTGCTGGCGATTTGGCCATCCAGCAAAATATTGCAGATCTATCGCCGAATGCCCAGTCTGTGGTGCCGATGACCATTCTAATACGTCTTGCAATCGATCTTTCCCCCTTGCCTTAACTGTCATGAGGCTCACCTTCGTACTCTCGCCGTTGTCAGGTCTATTTAACGAGCGGGAAATCCGTTACCTCAAAGAGACAGAAGGTCTCCCTTATGCCATGGCAGTTTCTCATCTCCGCCTCCAAGGGAGACTCCCACGTGTTTCTTATTCCCGTGTTTCAAAACGTCCCCCCACTTCTAGTATCCCATCTTCTACACCCACCTCTGTGGTTACCTCTCCCATAATCACTCCTGTATCTAATCCTTTTGCTGTCCTCGGCTCAGACGTCCCTACTTCAACGCCTCAGTCTAATCTCGCTTCTTCGAGTTCTCTTTCACAAGCCTCAGTATCAACGAGACCTCGTACGACACCTCCTCCCAATCGTCCCTCTACTTCTCAAAAGTCAAAAAGTCCCGGTAACACCTCCACCCCTCCCCTTTCCCCCCTCATTTACCCTCCTGTCTCTGTCCTAGTTTTTCCCCCCTCAGGCTCAGTTAAGTGCGAGTTCACCCCCCTCCCGTAATGTACCCCTTTTCCCCTGTTTTCCC
>NC_069408.1:1309749-1415974 GCF_026875155.1 Cherax quadricarinatus | reverse complement strand
AAAGAAAAGGGTTGGATGAAAAAAAGTGGGTCATTAAAGATTAAAGCCCGAGGAAGGAAGGGTAAGGAGAAGGGGAAGTTTTTTGGGAGATGTTAAGTAAAAAGTAAAAAAAAACCTTTGAAACCCAAAGTGAGAGAGAAAAATTGTGGTGGGGCCCAAAAATGCAAAAGTGGGAAAAAACCCTTTTAGAGAGGGTGGGGTAGGAAAGTTTGGGTCCCCGGGTGAAAAATGATAATGGGACCCTTTGATTGAAATTTGTATAGGAAAAGGGTTTAGTTATAGGTTTTACATTTTTTAAAGAAAAAGGGGAAAAATAAGTTACAATTAGATGTAGGGAAAAATGACAGTAGTTTGTTGGTTTAAATTTATTGGTAGATTAAAAAACCTGTTGAGTAGACTTCAGGATTTACATGTTTAAAAAGGGGGCCACAGATATACCAGAAAATTTTTTTAGTTGTAGCTAAAAACCTGAGAGAAAAAAGGTTTAGATGGGGATACAAAAAAAGAAGCATCATGGAAGAAAAGAGGTAAGGTTTATAAACAAAAAAAGAGGAGCATTTAAAGGGAAAGAAAAAAACACTATTGGGGAAAGGGGATGGGCTAAGAGAGCATAGGAAAAGGGGTCAAAGAGGAAAGGGGAAAGGTTTTTTAAAAAATTAGTGTTGGGAGTGTTCAGCAAAAGTTGTGGGTTAAACAGGAAATTTGGGTGCGGGAGGGAAGAGGGCGTTTTGGGTGGAATTATGATGAAAAAGAGAGTATAAGGGAAAAAAAAGTTACCCTTTATGAAAGTTTTTCCCAAAGGGTAAAGGGTTTTCCCAAGGAGGGAAAGTAAATGGAGAAAAAGAGAGGGGGGTTAAGGAGGGGTAAAAGCAATGTAAAAAGGGGAGAAAATGAGAGAGTGGGTGAGAATTTTATCAACAAATTTTGTTGAAAATAAGAAAAAGTTTTGGATGGGGATTAACAAGTTAAGAAAGCCTAGTGAACAAAGGGATTTGTCATTTAAAAATGGGAGGGGAGAGTTTTTAAAAGGAGAGTTAGAGATACGGGGAAAGGGGGGGGAAATATTTTGAGGAATTTTTAAATTTTTGAGAAGATGGGGAAACGGATTTCGTGTATAGGGCAAGGGGGAAATAACACTTGTAGGAGTGAAAAGACCCAGTTGTAAAGTTTGGGGGAAGTTCGTGAGGCAAAAAGGGAAAAATGAAAGGGGGTAAGGCACCCGGGGTTTAAGGGTTTAAAGATAAAAATTTTAAAAGCGGGTGGGGATAATTTTTTTGGAGGGGGTGGGAAATTTTTTAAAAAAAATGAAGGGAAGAGGGAAAGGGGCCCCCCTAGGATGGAAGGGGGCATGCATAGTTCCTTTTAAAAAGGCAAAGGGGACAAAAGAATCCCAAAATTTTAATGGGGGATAAGTCTGTTGATTTAAAACCTGGAAAAGTGTATGGTAGATTTTATTTTTAAAGAATTAAGAGAAAGACGGAGAATAGGTTTAGCAAAATGAAAAAAGGGGAGGCTTTAGGAAAGGTGGGGGGGTTGTGGCCCAAAAGGTGTTTCAGTAAAAACATAAAGTGAACATATTTAGATAAGGCTAAAGAGGTTTTTGGGGAAATTTAAAGGTTTTTGGAAAAGGCGTGTGACAGGGGGATGGGGGCAATGTGGCGGGAATTTTGAAAGGGTTTTGGTGTAGGAGGTGGTTTTACTGAAAGCAGTAAAGATTTTTAACGGGGATATGAGGCTCAAGTTAGAGTATTTTGGGAAAAAGGGGGAAATTTTTCCCCCAGTAAAATGGGGGCCTTTGGGACAAGGATTTTTGGGATTTTAAACCGGGGTTTGTTTAATATTTTTAAAAGAGGGGGTTTTGTAAGAGAAGTAAATGCAAAGGGTTTTGGCAAGAGGCTGGAGTTAAAAGATAAAAAAACCCCCCAAAAAGGTGGAGTTGTCACGGGTTTGCTTTTTGGGCTGATGACACTGTGCTTTTTGGGAGATTCTGAAGAGAAGTTCCCAGAGATTGGGGGTAAATTTTGGGGTAGGTATGAAAATAAAGAAAATTAAAAGTGAATACAGGAAAGAGAAAGGGTTAGAGGAAAACAAAAAAAAATTAGGTAAGAAAGTTTGGAATAAAAAATTTGGAAGGAGAAGTATGGGGGAGGTAAATGTTTTCCCGAAAATTTGGGGAGGGGACGTGTCGCAAATGGGTCAATGAAAGATGAGGTGAATCATAGAATTGATGGGGGGAAAAGGGGGTGAGCGGTCACTTGGGATCTGTGGAACAAAGAATTTTTCCCCTTGGAGGAAAAAGGGGGAAAGAATGAGAGTATATTTTTTTCCAAACGCCCCTTAAATGGGGGGAAAGGGCATGGGGGATAAATGTTGCAGCGGGAAAAAGGCTGGAGGCGGGGAAGATTCTTTCTGAGGCAATGTGGGGGTGTGAAATAAGCAAAATTCGTATTTGGGAAGTTGGGAGGAGGTGGGGGTTTAAACCAAAACTGTTGTCCGGGGAGGGCTGGGGAAAGGGGTTGTTGGGGGTGGTTCGGACATGTAGGGGAGAATGGAGTGAAACAGAATGACTTAAAGGGGTGTTTTCAGTCTGTAGGGGAAAGGGAAGGTGGGGGGAGGGCGGCATCGGAAAGGTTGGAGGGGGGGGGTAAAGGGGGTTTTGGGGTGCGAGGAACTTGGACTTCCCCGCAGGCATGCGTGGGCGTGTTTGATAGGAGTGAATGGAGACAAATGGTTTTTAAAAACTTGGCGGCTGTTGGGTGACAAAGTAACATTTAAGGGAAAGGGGGTTTAGGAAAACCGGCAGGGCCCACTTTTGTCCTGGAGATGGGGAAAAAAGTGCCCCACTCTGAAGGAGGGGTGTTAATGTTTTCAGTTTAAAAAAATGAAATGTAAAACAAACCCTTCTGGCAAGACAGTGATGGAGTTTAATTTAAGGTGAAAAATTTTTCTTTTTCGGGCCACCCTGCCTTGGGTGGAATCCCCGGCCCGTTTTTTTTAAAAATAAAAAAAATAATTATAAATTATTATAAATTACAAAAAATTTATTAATATTTAAATTACTAAAAATTTTTTTTATTATTTTTTTTTATTACACACTGGCCCGATTCCCACCAAGGGAATTTTAAAATGGCATATAAAATTGGGTTTGGCATGCTGGGGGTCTTTTTCGTATTTTTTGTACCTCTTAGTGGGGCTCAAATTGTTAAAAATAAAAAAAATAAATACTCTCATACATTCCCCCTTTGCCTCCAAAAGGGAAAATTTTTTTGGGCTCCACAACTCCTAATGCACCGCTCACACCCTTTTTCCCCCCATCAAATTTTATGATTCACCTCTCTTTTTTAGACCCATTTGGGTGAACGTCCACTTTCCCCAAAAATCTGAATAAAATTTACCTCCTCCATACTCTCTCCTTCCAATTTTGATATCCAATCTTTTATCACCTAAACCTTTTTTTTTCCCTCATAACCTTACTCTTTCCCCGTTTTTCACTTTTAATTTTTTTCATTTTCATACCCCACCAAATTTATCCACCAACTCTGCAACTTCTCTTCAGAATCTCCCCCAAGAGCAAAAAGTGTCATCAGCAAAAAGCAAATGGGACAACTCCCACTTTGTTTGATTCTTTAAACTTTTTAAATCCACCCCTTGCCAAACCCCCCCGCAATTTTCTTCTCTTACAACCCCATCCCCCAAAAAATATTAAAAAACCCCGGTGACATCACACATTTCCCTTTTCTAAGGCCCCATTTTTTCTGGGGAATAAATTTTCCCCCTTTTTCCCACTACTCCCCAACTTGGCCCCCACTATTTCCCCGTAAAAACTCTTCACTGCTTTCAGTAACCTACCTCCTATACCAAAACCTGCAACACCTGCCTTTATTGCCCCCCTTAACCACCCTGTCATAAAGCCCTTTTTTCCCCAAACCAAAAATGCCACAAAGACCCTTTAAACCTTATCTAAATACTGTTTACCTTTAAAGTTTCACTGTAAACACCCGGGCCACACACCCCCTACCTTTCCCAAAGCCTCCTTGTTTTATCTGGGTATCCTATTCCCGTCTTACTCTTAAATTTTTTCAAAAATAACTCTACCATTTCACTTTACTAGGTATAACCCAACAACTTATCCCCCTATAATTTTTCACTCTCTTTTTTTCCCCTTTTTCCTTTATACAAAGAACTAAAAAATGCCCCTCCCGCCAATCCCCATTACCTTACCCTCTCCATACATTTATTAAAAAAATTGAACCCAAACCCAAACCCAAAAATATATCCCCCTCTGTTTTTAACATTTCTTCTTTATCCCATCAAACCCGGCTGCCTTAAACCCCCTTTCCCCCTTTTCCCACTGCCTCCCCGAACTTTCCCCCCCAACTGGTTCCCTTTGTCACTCCTACAAATGTTATTCCTCCCCTTTCCCTATACATGAAAACACAGCTTCCCCCATCTTCTCAACATTTAACAAAATTTCCCCAAAAAATTTTTCCCCCCATCTTCCCAGTACCTCTAACTCCCATTTAAAAACTCTCCCCCTCCTATTTTTTTTAAAAAAGACAAATCCTTTTTTCTCTAGGGTTCCTTAAATTGTTAATCTCACCCCCAAAACTTTTTCTTATTTTTTAAAAAAATTTTTTGATAAAAATCCCCACCCACCTCTCATTTGCTCTCTTTTTACATTTTCTTCACCACTCTCTTAAACCCCTCTCTTTTTTTCCATATACCCCTTCCCCCCTTGCATCACTTTTTACTTTTAAAAACTTCTTTTATAAAGCTAAATTTTTCTTTGGGGGGTTTTTTCTACTCTCTTTACATCATTTCCACCAATCGCTCCTCTTCCCTCCCGCACCCCCTTTTCCCGTAACCCCCAAAATTCTGCTGAACCCCTCCAACATTACATTTTTTAAAACCCACCCCATACCTCATCGAAACCCCCTTGCCTATGCTCTCAAAAAGCCCATCAAAACCTCCCAAAAGCTGTTTATATCTTACCCCCAACGCCCTCCCCCCTTTTTGTTTATAAACCCTTTACCCTCCTCTCCCCCTGATGCTTTTATTCTCCTTGTATCCCATCTAAACCTTTTCTCTCAGTGTAGCTACAACTAAAAAGTGATCTGAAATATCTTTGGCCCCTCTATAAACATGTACATCCTGAAGTCTACTCAACAGTCTTTTATCTACCAATACATAATCCAACAAACTACTGTCATTTTGCCCTACATCATAACTTGTATACTTATTTATCCTCTTTTTCTTAAAATATGTATTACCTATAACTAAACCCCTTTCTATGCAAAGTTCAATCAAAGGGCTCCCATTATCATTTACACCTGGCACCCCAAACTTACCTACCACACCCTCTCTAAAAGTTTCTCCTACTTTAGCATTCAGGTCCCCTACCACAATTACTCTCTCACTTGGTTCAAAGGCTCCTATACATTCACTTAACATCTCCCAAAATCTCTCTCTCTCCTCTACATTCCTCTCTTCTCCAGGTGCATACATGCTTATTATGACCCACTTTTTGCATCCAACCTTTACTTTAATCCACATAATTCTTGAATTTACACATTCATATTTTCTTTTCTCCTTCTATAACTGATCCTTCAACATTACTGCTACCCCTTCCTTGGCTCTAACTCTTTCAGATACTCCAGATTTAATTCCATTTCCTCCCACCGAAACTCTCCTACCCCCTTCAGCTTTGTTTCGCTTAGGGCCAGGACATCCAACTTCTTTTCATTCATAACATCAGCAATCATCTGTTTCTTGTCATCCGCACTACATCCACGCACATTCAAGCATCCCAGTTTTATAAAGTTTTTCTTCTTCTCTTTTTTAGTTAATGTCTACAGGAGAAGGGGTTACTAGCCCATTGCTCCCGGCATTTTAGTCGCCTCATACGACACGCATGGCTTACGGAGGAAAGATTCTTTTCCACTTCCCCATGGACAATAGAAGAAATAAAGAAGAACAAGAGCTATTTAGAAAAAGGAGAAAAACCTAGATGTATGTATATATATGCATGTGCGTGTCTGTGAAGTGTGAACAAAGTGTAAGTAGGAGTAGCAAGATATCCCTGTTATCTAGCATGTTTTTGAGACAGAAAAAGAAACCAGCAATCCTACCATTATGCAAAACAGTTACAGGTTTCTGTTTCACAGTCATCTGGCAGGACAGTAGTACTTCCCTGGGTGGTTGCTGTCTACCAACCTACCTTGTTCACTGATTTTAATCTATTCTTAAAAAAAAAAAATCAGGAAAAATCGTGCTATTTTTGCGTTTTTTCTTATGAAAAGAGTGATATAGGAGTGTTTACCCTGATCAAAATACTGTTTTCTCTTGTTATAGACCAGAGGTACAGATGAGAGAATGTATCTATGTTATGATGTTATCCCAGAGTGGCAGCCTCCACCCTCACCCTACTCACTCAATATGGCATACATTACTCATTTTGGCATCTTTATTACAGTTGTAGGGTATTTATTGTGTTTCTGATATCAATTTGGAATAAATGTGATAGATAACTTTCATTACTAATATTAGCATAATTACACAACATTTTATTAGCGCCACGGCTAGCATTCAGCGCCCATGACGACTCGCCAGATTTTTATTGCTCTTTCTGCTGGTCTTTCCCTCTTTCCTATAGCTCCTACCACCTCATAACGTTGTTAGATGGTGAATTTAATGAATTAGACAGAAAAATTTAAAAAAAATTGGTAAAAGTTCTGAAAATTCGTATGTTCAGATGTATATTACTCTCTGCATCATAAAAATAATTTTTGTAAAATGACTATAATTCTTTGTAGAAACATGGTGCAATGATGATACTTATACCAAAATGTTGCCAGATTATTTTTTCTTTCTAAAATATGTATTTAAGTCATCATTTGGCATCATTACAAAGTGGGCAGAGCTGTAGCAGAGGGAGAAGTGAGCAGTGTCTCAGTAACTCATGATTGCCCATGACGCATGGAGGGGTGTGCCTCTCGGCTCTATAAAATATTGTATAATTATACTGTTACTATCAGTAAAGGTTATCTACCTATTATATTAACTCCAGATTAATATTAGGTATAACATAAATGATATAGAAGCATCATAATGACACCCAAATTAATTACAACTGACATTATAGTATAGAGGTATTGAAGGGTGGAGGGCGGGGAGGGATGAAAAAAAAAAGTGACCACGACCATTACAGAAAACGTTGCACACTATGCTCCTGAAGGGTAACTATAGATCACTCTAATCCTATGCAAAGATTGAAAATAGTGCGATTTTCTCGAATTTTTTTTTCCCAAATCAGCTATGTACATGTTTCCTGGAATATCTCGGAAGTAAGTCATTGACCTATTTCATGTTGTATTACCATTATTAATAAGCAGATTGCAAGGAATTTCCCAGCAAACATAAAACTGAATGTTTTAATTTTAGATGATGGTACTTTTGAAGTGTCAGTAAAGGGTGATTCCTCGATTAGCAATGAATTTTTCCGACGTGGTCTTAGGAATGGAACTCCATCAGTAAGTGAGGAGAGGCTGTACTTGCTTTTCCTTCCGAGTCTGGGTTCTCCTGCTCATCTCCAACTTTGCCTCTCTTTCCTTCGTGTTTCTATAATAATAATAATAAATCACCTACCATCCGACTTAACCCTTTGAGGGTTTTGGTCGTACTAGTACGTCTTACGCGTAGGGGTTTTTGTTGTACTAGTACGCATAAATTCTAGCGGCCTCAAATCTCACAGGAAAAGGCTGATAAGCCTAGATGTGAGAGAATGGGTCTGTGTGGTGGGTGTGCGCAGTAGGAAAAAAATCTGGGACCCAGTGGTGCATTGTGGAATGCCATCATAGTACACAATTTCCACCGTGCCTGTGGTAAGAAGTTCCTCACTCCTCGGCGAATTGGGACACTTTTGTTCCCAGTGACAGTTCTAATACAGATGGAAGTGACAGTGAAGATGAGTTTCAAGGTTCTGGTGAGGTTTGACTGAAACTAATGACCATAATATGGGTAATAGTGAGGAAAACCCAGACAACCCACAGCCTTCCACCTCTGGTGCTGGGTCATCTTGTTCACGTTCAGTTGTACCAGAATCAAAGAGGAAACTCCTATTTTCCAAAATCCAGACTCAGATGTGAGCATTGGTGATGATAGTGATAGTGATTATGAACTACAAGCTCTTCAAACTTGTTCCAAGAATGGAGGAGGAGGAGGAGGCAGAGGAGGAGTAGGCAGAGGAGGAGGAGGCAAGAGGAGGAGGAGGCAGCAGAGGAGGAGGAGGAGGGAAGGAGGAGGAGGAGGAGGCAAGAGGAGGAGGAGGAGGCAAGAGGAGGAGGAGGCAGAAGAGGAGGAGGAGGCAGAGGAGGAGGAGGCAGAGGAGGAGGAGGAAGAAGAGGAGGAGGAGAGGAGGAGGAGGAGGAGGAGAGGAGGAGGAAGAAGAGGAGGAGGAGGAAGAAGAAGAATACGTAATGATAACAATAATACATAATAATAATAATACATAATAATAATACATAATAATAATAATACATAATAATAATACATAATAATAATAATAGGTAATAATAAATGTTCACCCATGACAGTAACAAGATAAGGGGAGATAACATCTGATAAGTGCTGACGTTTGATGAGGGTAAATGAGGGTAGAGCTGATGCCAAAAGATGAGATAAACATCTCCCTCCCTTTGTTTTTGCTGGTATACTAACATTTCTGTCTGTCTATTTGCCTGTCTGTCAAGCTCCCTGTCTATCCGTCCAGCTCTCTGTCTCAGAGAGCCACAAGACTGTGTCATCACTTTTACTCACATCTTCAAGCAGAGTATAGCACTTTGTCGGGTTTCTTGGGTTATCCTAGGTAATTTATACTATGTATACTTGTATTTATGTGTACCTGTGAGACAGAGATAAAAAAGACAGATAGAATGAGGGAGAAAGATAATTAGATAGAATGGAGGAAGGGAAGCAGCATCCGACCCCACTGTTTTGACAGGCGGGAGGGGTGGAGTGAGTAATGAGACAATATGTCACTTGACAGCTGCCGACTCTGGTAATTTACACTATGGAGGAGGAGGAGAAGGAGAAGAGGAAGAGTAGGGGGAAGAGGAAGAAGAGGAGGAGGAGGAGGAAGAGGAAGAGTAGGAGGAAGAGGAATAAGAGGAAGAGGAGGAGGAAGAGGAATAGTAGGAGGAAGATTAGGGGGAAGAGGAGGAAGAGGAAGAAGAAGAGGAGGAGGAGGAAGAGTAGGAGGAAGAGGAAGAGTAGGAGGAGGAGGAAGAAGAGGAGGAGGAGGAAGAAGAGGAGGAGGAGGAAGAGGAGGAAGAGGAGGAGGAGGAAGAGTATGAGGAAGAGTAGGGGGAAGAGGAGGAAGAGGAAGAAGAGGAGGAGGAGAGTGGAACACTAGTACACTGGTACTGGTACACTAACATTTTTGTCTGTCTATTTGTCTATCTGTCAAGCTCCCTGTCTATCTGTCTATCCATCTAGCTCTCTGTCTCAGAGAGCCACAAGACTGTGTCATCACTTTTACTCACATCTTCAAGCAGAGTATAGCACTTTGTCTGGATTTCTTGGGTTATCCTAGGTAATTTATACTATGTATACTTGTATTTATGTGTACCTGTGAGACAGAGATAGACAGACAGATAGAAAGAGAGAGATTGAAGAGATAGAATGAGGGAGAAAGATAAAACACCATTGTGTATGACACCAGTTTCAGAGTTCCACAAGCTGCAGAACTAATAGGAATATGTTCAGTGACTGTATATTGGTATATATATTATAGAACAATAATAATAAACAATGTTTTGTATTGTTTGTTTTTGTAAACAAGTTTTGTAAACAATATATTGATAATTATGTTTGTGTGCTTATTGTGTTGTATACAACGAGTGTATATATGTACATTGCACCTTACTTTGGTCTCATAGGCCACATAAGTTATGTGAAAAAATAAAATAGTGAAAAAAAACAACAAACCTTCAAATACAGTAAACTAAAGTTTACCGGGTGAGCGGCAGTCGCCGCTGTTGCCATACGCGGCTCATTTTCTGCAAACTTCATGCATTCATATCTCCGTAAGTATTGATGGTAATTTTTTTTTGTTTATCCTATAATGTTTAGAAAAAAAAACTATTTTTTCATAAGAAAAAATAATTTTTTTTTTTTTGAAATTTGGCCGACCCTGAGAACGAGTTTCGGAGAGGGCCTGTCGACCCTCAAAGGGTTAAGACCGAGTTCGGTTCCGAGAAACCGGTCGTAAGTCGAACTTTACTACTGAATATCAACAAAACATTTTTGTAATGACTTTATTTTATTTTATTTTGGTATTTCATGTTTCACTTTACTTTTTATGTTGTTAGTACTGTATTTTATACTGTAAGGTTTGGGATAAACACTGTGTACAACACAAATAGTTGTTTATTTCCCAGAAATTTGGCATAAAAAACACGGTCGTAAGTCGAGTGGTCGTAAGTTGAGCAGGTCGTAAGTCGGATGGTAGGTGTGTCTTTATTTCTACAAGTACATGTACAAGGTACAGTGGAACCTTGGTTTTTGTTTGCCCTGGTTTTCATTGAATTCAATTTTCAAAATTTTTTCCCAGTTTTCGTTCATCACCTCAGTTTTCGTCAGTCTGCCATGCCGAACATGTCTGCCTGCCCGCACCCACACAAAGCATCCCACACATTCTGAGTGAATCTTGCTTTGTTTCTCATCGAGTGACCATTACTCTGCATATTCATTCAAAACATTTCGTAATAATCCATTGCTTTTTGTGCTTGTTTATTGAGTGTGACTGCTAAATTAGCCACTTTGGGGCTAAAGAAAGTTCTGAGTGCCAGCCCTTTGATAAAGAAGGCGAGAAACATGATAGACTTCAAGAAAGAACTTGTGGCAAAGTACGGGGTTGGATGCAAATGGCCAGGATCTGGAAGAGTTGGTGGACGACCACAGGGAAGAACTAACCACTGAAGAACAGCAACACCTTCAACTGGAACAGCAACAGATCACAGCTGAGGAAATTACCTCAGAGGAGGAGGAAGAGGGGAAACTGTGCCTTCAGTGATTAAGGACATGTGTGCAAAGTGGAATGAGTTGCAAAGTTTTGTGGTGAAATGTCACCCTAACAGAGCTGTTGCAAGCCATTTCTGCAACATGTTCAGTGACAATGCTTTGTCCCATTTTAGGCAAATCTTAAAGAAATGCCAGAAACTGACCTCCCTGGACAGATTTTTTGTGTGACAGGGGTCCAGTGCCAGTAAAAGATAAAGAAGGGAAGTAACCCCGGATAGTGACTTGCTACCTGAAGTCCTTGTGGAAGGGGATTCTCATTTCCAACCAACCTTTCCTCCTCCTCCCTTTCCCCTCCTCGTGTCTTCCATACACCAAGTCTTCAATAAAGGTAAAAGTGATATTAAATGTTCCTTTATCCATTTCATTAGTCCTTTATATTTATTTCTCATTGTTTTCTGTATGTAAAACTATAGTTATTCTCTATAAAATGTATTTTTTTTAATACTTTTGGGTGTCTGGAATGAATTAATTGGATTTACATTATTTCTTATGGGAAATATTGCTTCAGTTTTCATTGAATTTAGTTTGTATGAGAATGATTGCTGGAGCATGAGTAAAGAATGATTGCTAGAGCATGAGTAAAGAATGATTGCTGGAGCATGAGTAAAGAATGATTGCTGGAGCATGAGTGAAGAATGATTGCTGGAGCATGAGTGAAGAATGATTGCTGGAGCATGAGTGAAGAATGATTGCTGGAGCATGAGTGAAGAATGATTGATGGTGCATGAGTAAAGAATGATTGCTGGAGCATGAGTGAAGAATGATTGCTGGAGCATGAGTGAAGAATGATTGCTGGAGCATGAGTGAAGAATGATTGCTGGAGCATGAGTGAAGAATGATTGCTGCAGCATGAGTGAAGAATGATTGCTGGAGCATGAGTGAAGAATGATTGCTGGAGCATGAGTGAAGAATGATTGATGGTGCATGAGTGAAGAATAATTGATGGTGCATGAGTGAAGAATGATTGATGGTGCATGAGTGAAGAATGATTGATGGAGCATGAGTGAAGAATGATTGATGGAGCATGAGTGAATGATTGATGGAGCATGAGTGAAGAATGATTGCTGGAGCATGAGTGAAGAATGATTGATGGTGCATGAGTGAATGATTGATGGAGCATGAGTAAAGAATGATTGCTGGAGCATGAGTGAAGAATGATTGATGGTGCATGAGTGAATGATTGATGGAGCATGAGTGAAGAATGATTGCTGGAGCATGAGTGAAGAATGATTGCTGGAGCATGAGTTAAGAATGATTGCTGGAGCATGAGTGAAGAATGATTGATGGAACATGAGTGAAGAATGATTGCTGGAGCATGAGTGAAGAATGATTGCTGGAGCATGAGTGAAGAATGATTGATGGTGCATGAGTGAAGAAAGATTGATGGTGCATGAGTGAAGAATGATTGATGGAGCATGAGTGAAGAATGATTGATGGAGCATGAGTGAAGAATGATTGATGGAGCATGAGTGAAGAATGATTGATGGAGCATGAGTGAAGAATGATTGCTGGAGCATGAGTGAAGAATGATTGCTGGAGCATGAGTGAAGAATGATTGATGGTGCATGAGTGAAGAATGATTGGTGCATGAGTGAAGAATGATTGATGGTGCATGAGTGAAGAATGGTTGATGGTGCATGAGTGAAGAATGACTGATGGAGCATGAGTGAAGAATGATTGCTGGAGCATGAGTGAAGAATGATTGATGGTGCATGAGTGAAGAATGATTGCTGGAGCATGAGTGAAGAATGATTGATGGTGCATGAGTGAAGAATGGTTGATGGTGCATGAGTGAAGAATGACTGATGGAGCATGAGTGAAGAGTGATTGATGGTGCATGAGTAAAGAATGATTGATGGAGCATGAGTGAAGAATGATTGCTGGAGCATGAGTGAAGAATGATTGATGGTGCATGAGTGAATGATTGCTTGAGCATGAGTGAAGAATGATTGTTGGAGCATGAGTGAATGATTGCTGGACCATGAGTGAAGAATGATTGCTGGAGCATGAGTGAAGAATGATTGCTGGAGCATGAGTGAAGAATGATGGTGCATGAGTGAAGAATGATGCATGAGTGAAGAATGATTGATGGAGCATGTGAAGAATGATTGCTGGAGCATGAGTGAATAATGATTGCTGGAGCATGAGTGAATAATGATTGCTGGAGCATGAGTGAAGAATGATTGCTGGAGAATGAGTGAAGAATGATTGCTGGAGCATGAGTGAAGAACGATTGCTGGAGCATGAGTGAAGAATGATTGGTGGTGCATGAGTGAAGAATGATTAGTGGTGCATGAGTGAATGATGGTGCATGAGTGAAGAATGATTTCTGGAGTATGAGTGAAGAATGATTGTTGGTGCATGAGTGAAGAATGATTGCTGGAGCATGAGTGAAGAATGATTGCTGGTGCATGAGTGAAGAATGATTGATGGTGCATGAGTGAAGAATGATTGATGGTGCATGAGTGAAGAATGATGGTGCATGGGTGAAGAATGATTGCTGGAGCATGAGTGAAGAATGATTGCTGGAGCATGAGTGAAGAATGATTGATGGTGCATGAGTGAAGAATGATTGCAGTAGCATGAGTGAAGAATGATTGATGGTGCATGAGTGAAGAATGATTGCTGGAGCATGAGTGAAGAATGATTGCTGGAGCATGAGTGAAGAATGATTGCTGGAGCATGAGTGAAAAATGATTGCTGGGCATGAGTGAAAGAATGATTGCTGGAGCATGAGTGAAGAATGATTGCTGGAGAATGAGTGAAGAATGATTGCTGGAGCATGAGTGAAGAATGATTGCTGGAGCATGAGTGAAGAATGATTGCTGGAGCATGAGTGAAAAATGATTGCTGGAGCATGAGTGAAGAATGATTGATGGTGCATGAGTGAAGAATGATTGATGGTGCATGAGTGAAGAATGATTGATGGAGCATGAATGAAGAATGATGGAGCATGAGTGAAGAATGATTGAGCATGAGTGAAGAATGATTGCTGGAGCATGAGTGAAGAATGACTGATGGTGCATGAGTGAAGAATGATTGCAGTAGCATGAGTGAAGAATGATTGATGGTGCATGAGTGAAGATGATTGCGGGAGCATGAGTGAAGAATGACTGATGGTGCATGAGTGAAGAATGATTGCAGTAGCATGAGTGAAGAATGATTGCTGGAGCATGAGTGAAGTATGATTGCTGGAGCATGAGTGAAGAATGATTGATGGTGCATGACTGAAGAATGATTGCTGGAGCATGAGTGAAGAATGATTGCTGGAGCATGAGTGAAGAATGATTGGAGCATGAGTGAAGAATGATTGATGGAGCATGAGTGAAGAATGATTGATGGTGCATGAGTGAAGAATGATGGTGCATGAGTGAAGAATGATTGCTGGAGCATGAGTGAAGAATGATTGATTGTGCATGAGTGAAGAATGATTGATGTTGCATGAGTGAAGAATGATTGCTGGAGCATGAGTGAAGAATGATTGCTGGAGCATGAGTGATGAATGATTGATGGTGCATGAGTGAAGAATGATTGATGGTGCATGAGTGAAGAATGATTGATGGAGCATGAGTGAAGAATGATTGATGGAGCATGAGTGAAGAAAGATTGATGGTGCACGAGTGAAGAATGATTGCTGGAGCATGAGTGAAGAATGATGGTGCATGAGTGAAGAATGATTGCTGGAGCATGAGTGAAGAATGATTGATGGTGCATGAGTGAAGAATGATTGCTGGAGCTTGAGTGAAGAATGATTGACGGTGCATGAGTGAAGAATGATTGATTGAGCATGAGTGAAGAATGATTGCTGGACCATCAGTGAAGAATGATTGCTGGAGAAAGAGTGAAGAATGTTTGCTTGAGCATGAGTGAAGAATGATTGCTGGACCATCAGTGAAGAATGATTGCTGGAGCATGAGTGAAGAATGATGGAGCATGAGTGAAGAATGATTGCTGGAGCATTAGTGAAAAATGATTGTTGAACCATGAGTGAAGAATGATTGCTTGTGCATGAGTGAAGAATGATGGTACATGAGGGAAGAATGATGATGCTTGAGTGAAGAATGATTGATGGAGCATGTGAAAAATGATTGCTGGAGCATGAGTGAAGAATGATTGCTGGAGCATGAGTGAAGAATGATTGCTGGAGAATGAGTGAAGAATGATTGCTGGAGAATGAGTGAAGAATGATTGCTGGAGAATGAGTGAAGAATGATTGCTGGAGAATGAGTGAAGAATGATTGCTGGAGCATGAGTGAAGAACGATTGCTGGAGCATGAGTGAAGAAAGATTGATGGTGCATGAGTGAAGAATGATTGATGGTGCATGAGTGAAGAATGATGGTGCATGAGTGAAGAATGATTCATGGAGCATGAGTGAAGAATGATTGCTGGTGCATGAGTGAAGAATGATTGCTGGAGCATGAGTGAAGAATGATTGTTGGTGCATGAGTGAAGAATGATTGCTGGAGCATGAGTGAAGAATGATTGTTGGTGCATGAGTGAAGAATGATTGCTGGAGCATGAGTGAAGAATGATTGATGGTGCACGAGTGAAGAATGATTGCTGGAGCATGAGTGAAGAATGATTGATGGTGCATGAGTGAAGAATGATTGATGGAGCATGAGTGAAGAATGATTGCTGGTGCATGAGTGAAGAATGATTGCTGGAGCATGAGTGAAGAACGATTGCTGGAGGATGAGTGAAGAATGATTGATGGTGCATGAGTGAAGAATGATTGTAGTAGCATGAGTGAAGAATGATTGATGGTGCATGAGTGAAGAATGATTGCTGGTGCATGAGTGAAGAATGATTGATGGTGCATGAGCGAAGAACGATTGCTGGAGGATGAGTGAAGAATGATTGATGGTGCATGAGTGAAGAATGATTGTAGTAGCATGAGTGAAGAATGATTGCTGGAGCATGAGTGAAAAATGATTGCTGGAGCATGAGTGAAGAATGATTGCTGGAGCATGAGTGAAGAATGATTGGTGCATGAGTGAAGAATGCAGTAGCATGAGGGAAGAATGATGGAGCATGAATGAAGAATGATTGATGGAGCATGAGTGAAGAATGATTGAGCATGAGTGAAGAATGATTGATGGAGCATGAGTGAAGAATGACTGAGCATGAGTGAAGAATGATTGCTGGAGCATGAGTGAAGAATGATTGCTGGAGCATGAGTGAAGAATGATTGCTGGAGCATGAGTGAAGAATGATTGCTGGAGCACGAGTGAAGAATGATTGATGGTGCATGTGTGAATGATGGAGCATGAGTGAAGAATGATTGCTGGAGCATGTGAAGAATGATTGAGCATGAGTGAAGAATGATTGCTGGAGCATGAGTGAAGAATGATTGCTGGAGCATGAGTGAAGAATGATTGCTGGAGCATGAGTGAAGAATGATTGATGGTGCATGTGTGAATGATGGAGCATGAGTGAAGAATGATTGCTGGAGCATGAGTGAAGAATGATTGCTGGAGCATGAGTGAAGAATGATTGATGGTGCATGAGTGAAGAATGATGGAGCATCAGTGAAGAATGATTGCTGGAGCATGAGTGAAGAATGATTGATGGTGCATGAGTGAAGAATGATTGCTGGAGCATGAGTGAAGAATGATTGATGGTGCATGAGTGAAGAAAGATTGATGGTGCATGAGTGAAGAATGATGGAGCATCAGTGAAGAATGATTGCTGAAGCATGAGTGAAGAATGATGGAGCATCAGTGAAGAATGATTGCTGGAGCATGAGTGAAGAAAGATTGATGGTGCATGAGTGAAGAATGATTGATGGTGCATGAGTGAAGAATGATGGTGCATGAGTGAAGAATGATGGTGCATGAGTGAAGAATGATGGAGCATCAGTGAAGAATGATTGCTGGAGCATGAGTGAAGAAAGATTGATGGTGCATGAGTGAAGAATGATTGATGGTGCATGAGTGAAGAATGATTGATGGTGCATGAGTGAAGAAAGATTGATGGTGCATGAGTGAAGAATGATTGATTGAGCATGAGTGAAGAATGATTGATGGTGCATGAGTGAAGAATGATTGATGCAGCATGAGTGAAGAATGATTGATGGAGCATGAGTGAAGAATGATTGATGGTGACATGAGTGAAGAATGATTGATGGTGCATGAGTGAAGAAAGATTGATGGTGCATGAGTGAAGAATGATGGTGCATGAGTGAAGAATGATTGATGGTGCATGAGTGAAGAATGATTGATGGAGCATGAGTGAAGAATGATTGATGGAGCATGAGTGAAGAATGATTGATGGTTGCATGAGTGAAGAATGATTGATGGTGCATGAGTGAAGAAAGATTGATGGTGCAGAGTGAAGAATGATTGATGGAGCAGAGTGAAGAATGATTGATGGAGCATGAGTGAAGAATGATTGCTGGAGCGTGAGTGAAGAATGATTGATGGAGCATGAGTGAAGAATGATTGATGGTGCATGAGTGAAGAATGATTGATGGTGCATGAGTGAAGAAAGATTGATGGAGCATGAGTGAAGAATGATTGCTGGAGCATGAGTGAAGAATGATAGTGCATGAGTGAAGAATGATTGGAGCATGAGTGATGAATGATTGATGGTGCTTGTGTGAAGAATGATGGTGCATGAGTGAAGAATGATTGCTGGAGCATGAGTGAAGAATGATTGATGGTGCATTAGTGAAGAATGATTGATTGAACATGAGTGAAGAATGATTGCTGGACCATCAGTGAAGAATGATTGCTGGAGCATGAGTGAAGAATGATTGCTGGAGCATGAGTGAAGAATGATTGCTGGAGAATGATTAAAGAATGATTGATGGTGCATGAGTGAAGAACGATTGCTGGAGCATGAGTGAAGAACGATTGGAGCATGAGTGAAAAATGATTGTTGGACCATGAGTGAAGAATGATGGTGCATGAGTGAAGAATGGTGATGCATGAGTGAAGAATGATTGATGGAGCATGTGAAAAATGATTGCTGGAGCATGAGTGAATAATGATTGCTGGAGCATGAGTGAAGAATGATTGCTGTTGAATGAGTGAAGAATGATTGCTGGAGCATGAGTGAAGAACGATTGCTGGAGCATGAGTGAAGAATGATTGCTGGAGCATGAGTGAAGAATGATTGGTGGTGCATGAGTGAAGAATGATGGTGCATGAGTGAAGAATGATTGCTGGTGCATGAGTGAAGAATGATTGCTGGAGCATGAGTGAAGAATGATTGCTGGTGCATGAGTGAAGAATGATTGATGGTGCATGAGTGAAGAATGATTGCTGGAGCATGAGTGAAGAATGATTGATGGTGCATGAGTGAAGAATGATTGATGGAGCATGAGTGAAGAATGATTGCTGGTGCATGAGTGAAGAATGATGGTGCATGAGTGAAGAATGATTGCTGGAGCATGAGTGAAGAACGATTGCTGGAGCATGAGTGAAGAATGATTGCTGGAGCATGAGTGAAGAACGATTGCTGGAGCATGAGTGAAGAATGATTGATGGTGCATGAGTGAAGAATGATTGATGGTGCATGAGTGAAGAATGATTGCTGGACCATGAGTGAAGAATGATTGCAGTAGCATGAGTGAAGAATGATTGATGGTGCATGAGTGAAGAATGATTGCTGGACCATCAGTGAAGAATGATTGCTGGAGCATGAGTGAAGAATGACTGCTGGAGCATGAGTGAAGAATGATTGATGGAGCATGAGTGAAGAATGATTGAGCATGAGTGAAGAATGACTGCTGGAGCATGAGTGAAGAATGACTGATGGTGCATGAGTGAAGAATGACTGATGGTGCATGAGTGAAGAATGACTGATGGTGCGTGAGTGAAGAATGATTGATGGTGCATGAGTGAAGAAAGATTGCTGGAGCATGAGTGAAGAATGATTGCTGGAGCATGAGTGAAGAATGAATGCTGGAGCATGAGTGAAGAATGATTGATGGTGCATGTGTGAAGAATGATTGATGGAGCATGAGTGAAGAATGATTGCTGGAGCATGAGTAAAGAATGATTCATGGAGCATGAGTGAAGAATGATTGATGGTGTATGAGTGAAGAATGATTGATGGTGCATGAGTGAAGAATGATTGATGGTGCATGAATGAAGAATGATTGATGGTGCATGAGTGAAGAATGATTGATGGTGCATGAATGAAGAATGATTGATGGTGCATGAGTGAAGAATGATTGCTGGAGCATGAGTGAAGAATGATTGATGGTGCATGAGTGAAGAATGATTGCTGGAGCATGAGTGAAGAATGATGGTGCATGAGTGAAGAATGATTGGAGCATGATATGAATGATTGATGGTGCTTGAGTGAGAATGATTGCTGGAGCATGAGTGAAGAATGATTGCTGGAGCATGAGTGAAGAATGATGGTGCATGAGTGAAGAATGATTGGAGCATGAGTGATGAATGATTGATGGTGCTTGAGTGAAGAATGATTGCTGGAGCATGAGTGAAGAATGATTGCTGGAGCATGAGTGAAGAATGATGGTGCATGAGTGAAGAATGATTGGAGCATGAGTGAAGAATTATTGATGGTGCATGAGTGACGAATGATTGCTGGAGCATGAGTGAAGAATGATTGCTGGACCATCAGTGAAGAATGATTGCTGGAGCATGAGTGAAGAATGATTGCTGGAGCATGAGTGAAGAATGATTGATGGAGCATGAGTGAAGAATGATTACTGGAGCATGAGTGAAGAATGATTAATGGTGCATGAGTGAAGAATGATTGCTGGAGCATGAGTGAAGAGTGATGGTGCATGAGTGAAGAATGATTGGAGCATGAGTGATGAATTATTGATGGTGCTTGAGTGAAGAATGATTGATGGTGCATGAGTGAAGAATGATTGATTGAGCATGAGTGAAGAATGATTGCTGAGCAAGAGTTGAAGAATGATGGTGCATGAGTGAAGAATGATTGCTGGAGCATGAGTGAAGAATGATTGCTGGAGCATGAGTAAGAGATGATTGCTGGAGCATGAGAGAAGAATGATTGCTGGGCATGAGTGTAAGAAATGAGGTGAAATGTGTGAGAATGATTGCTGGAGGCATGGAGTGAGTGAACTGATTGGGGATGCATGAGTTTAAGTATGAGGTGATTGAGTGATGGAATGCATTGTGGAGCATGAGTGAGGATTGATCTGTTGGGCATGAGTGAAGAATGATGGTGATGAAAGAGAAGAAATGATGGCTTGCATGACGGAAGAATGATGGCTGGAGCATGAATGTGGTTACTGGTGGTAGTTACTACTGAGAGTTAATGGTGGTAGTTACAGGTGGTAGTTACTGGTGGTAGTTACTACTGAGAGTTAATGGTGGTAGTTACTGGTGGTGTTACTGGTTGTAGACTAAGGTGGTAGATACTTGGTGGTGGTTACTGGTTGTAGTAACTGTTGGTAGTTTATTGTGATGGTTACTGGTGGTCATAATGGTGGTGGTTTACTGGTAGTTAACTTGTTGTGGTTATGGTAGTACTGGTGGTAGTTACTGGTGGTGGTTATGATTGTAGTAACTGTTGGTGTTACCTTGTGGTGGTTATCTGGTGGTCATTATTGGTGGTGGTTACTGTAGTTACTGGTTGTGGATACTGGTAGTTACTGGTGGTAGTTCTGGAGGATGTTACTTGGTGGAGGTTCTATAACACCTTGTTCTCTTTACAGTGGTTGAGCAATGGAGAAGAAATGAAGTACTGGTGATGGTGCACGATTTCCTGGATCTAATGCTTCCTTGCTAGGCGCCATGTTTCTTTCAGTCAATTGATAATCATGGGACGAGTGTCATCATCGCCTGGGTCTCACCCCCATGAGAGAGACTCATGAGACAGTATGAGGATCTGAAAAAATCTTTCCCGAGAAGTGTCCCAGCGTTTCTGGGATAACGCCATATCTCCCCTCCCCCCCCCCCACCCCCCCCCCCCCCCCCGCTTGTGTCATCATGTAAGTGTAAAAAGAAAGACGTAATTAATGAACACCATGAAGAAAACTGGATCAGGCAAAGGATTGTGTGTTGGTAACGACCACAGCTTCAAGAAGAGTTACGAGTTTCCAGTGCTACTCCCAAGGAGAACAAATAATCTTGCTTTAATAAATTGACACTTTATTCACTGAAGTACCAAGAAATAATCAGTGCTCAGTGACAGGGAATTATAGAAGATGTAAAAAGATGATCAGATATTGAAGGACAAGTACAAGAAGAAAGTATTTATTAAGCAAATTGAAAAACATAACTCACATCATGGAGATGCATGTGAGATGGTGTGTAGCTGGGCCTCTGTATGAGAATGGGAATACTTTGCGCTTGGAGAGGTGAGGATGTGAGCCAGTCGTCAGTTGATGTCCTCACTCAGGGAAAGATTGCAGAAATACTGGATTATTGTGGAAGAAGAAGGCCACCAATGAGCACCTATTGAGAATGTATCCAACAATGGTCAAGAGGCTATACGATAATATTCCACTGCATGTAATACGGTGGGTGTATGGATTGGTCTTTTGTTGAGTGAAGAAACCACTGCAAAGATTCTCTTTGATTTACTGTCAAAAAAGCGCTAGCCTGCTAATGAAAGTGACGAATCTTGATTTGTTAAATAAACCTGTAGCCAGTGGGTTCCATGTCCCGCTGCGCAAGCTACTTCATTTGGCTCGTGGAACTTTGCCGGCAGAGGGAAACTTAAATGGTTCGTATGGTGATTGCAATTTTCTAGGTTTCAGCCAGTGTTTTAGAGAAGGTTGTGGATATCAGAAAAGTGCAATATAGTCATTACGCTTTGATAGCCAACTGAACTTACCGTGCTACTTGCAGTCTAGAGGACGAGCTCGTGCCACACCCCTCCAGGTACTTACTCATGGGTAAAAGTGGACTGAATTGCACGGAGATGCTTGAAACAGTGGAGTTTTATAGGAAATTGTAAGCCTCTTTCACGCAATTAAGTCCCACAAAACCGTCAGTTACCTACAAGGATGAGAGCAGCTATGCCTTGCTCTGAGCTGAATATTATTTCTCCTTATAACCTTAGGATTAATGGACCCCAAAATTACTGGATTAATTCTGCTGCACTTATTAATTTGTATTCTGGTATCTTCCTCAGGACAAGTTTTACAGTACTGGCACCAGAAGTTGTCTATGAGAAGGTGACCAAGGATTGGGTGGCTTGAGATAAAGTTGCCTATTAATGCTTTCCTCTAAAACAAATGTGCGGCTGGAGATCTGCATGGAAAAAAAGAAGCTGGCAAGAAAGCGCTTGCCTCAATCGTTGTAAGAAGTTGCTGAATGGGAGAGTTTAAAATCATGACTCGGAGGCAGCTGAGATATCAGATGTTGTATATTGGCGGTTGGTGGACAGTTATGCAGAAATTGCCCGTCAGGGGGGGGGGGCCGGGGACCGAGCTGGGCAACAAGGGAAGCGATGGCAACTTTATGAGGAGAGAAGCTGTGCCAGGCTTTTTAATATTACATGGATTGTTTAAAGCGTATTCTATTGTCATTCGCCTTCAGGCCACAGATACTCGTTTAATTGTAGATTCTACCTGAGTGAATGTCAGTTGGGATTGGATTTTGTAAAAGAAGCTTAATACATTGTCCATTGGACACTCTTACTACACCAAGTGGGTGTGAACGTGGAAAGTTAGAGCTGAAATTTATTCCGGAGCATTACGAACCTTTAAATCCTGGACGTTGATGAGAAAATTCTGAACATTTCCTCAAATTAATTTTGAGGACTTGTTGGACATCAATTCAGTGCTTTTTGATTTAGTTCTAGAAATACTGGTGTATATATTGTGCCTTCTAGCACACAGCAGCACCATTGACTTATACTTACTACTCCGACATCTATACATGTTGCCACATCTTAGAGTGCCTTTGTTTTACATCCTCAGCAGAACGCTTCCACTTGAGAAGTCTTCTTACAAGGGATGCCATAATATATCCTCTGTATACAACAGAAGAACTGACCAATGTTCTATGTTACAGAACTATTAACTAACTTGAATCCACAATCAGAGTTTCTGAATGTAAGCATGTGTACTCTAAGGTTACTGCCCTATTACTACAGAAATATGGTAAATGAGTATCACTAACATAGCAGCAACCTTTAAATATCAGCAAAGCATTACCCCCAGAACTCAACTCTGAAGAAGCAGCGACCGTCAGTGATGTCTTTGTAAGAGTAGCACCAAAGCTCAGCTCAGCTCTCCCTCTTTGTGGCGGAGCAGCTTTTGTGGTGTGCTGCCTCTCAAGCGCCTTCTATCTGGTGCACGATCTGTGCATACCTCCATTATTCACTCGCCTCAATGTCTAAACCTGGTCACCAACTCAATGTTGCCATGAATGATTCAAATTGTTTCTCAAAAGCTGTAGAGATGAAAAATCAATTTTAATGGCCAGAAGAGATAATTACAAGAATAAATAATTCTGGTGAGGAGAATTTATGTGCATCATTAATGAAAAGTAAGGTGATATATTATTCCATCCCATTTGTGCAGTTCTGCCCTCACACTGTGTGCTGCTCATTGAGCGAACTTTGATTGGAAAGATTGGAAATTCTTGGAGATTCTTTCCTCAAGTTGATTATTACAGAAATTTATTTTTGCAAGGAGACTGAGAGTCACGAAGGTAGACTCTCACTTCGTCGTGAAAACTTGTCTGCAACCGAACTCTCTATTCCCTGGCAAAGTGAATCAATACCAACAAAATGCAGTCACTTTTACCTTGAAACACCCTCAGGAATGGTTTACTGCCGGGCTTTCATCCAAACCTGATGTTAGTAACGAACTGAGATGCTGACTTGCAATGATAAATGGCAAAGTCAACTGCTCCTAAAGTCTTCTCCCTAGAGAACTTACAAGACGGTGAGTCTCTGAAGTTTTCTTCCAAGCATCTTTTCTATTACTGATATATAAATGTTATATTTAATTCTGACAGGTTGAATGTTACAGTAGGGCCCCATTATACGGAGGTTAGGTTCCAGGTGTCGCCAGAAGCAGACTTCGCCGGAAGGCCAGAACGCCATTTTTTTACATTTATAAATGCCTATAATACAAGACAACAAGTTTTTGCACAAAATATTATTACGGTAGTAATCAAACGGCATTAAAAACACTCAAAAGTAAAATACATTCACAGTTAAATATTACTTATCTTACAAAGTATTTGTTAGTCTTAATGTAGGAGAGAGGTGAGTAAGTTACTTATTTGTAAGGAAGTCATGTGCAGGTAGCCAGGTGATGGTAAGCCTGGCTCCCCGTCTCATACTTAATAAAGGAATTTAACAAACATTCCAGAGTTAAAATAACAACAGTACACTCATTATTTACCTTAATATATGAGTCGCAGGCCCTTCTGAAAACTGTCATTTCTATGACGATAAATTTTTGAACACCAAAAAATTAATTTTTCATATGACATGAAAGAGACAAATTATACGAATGGTACCCATCCACCCAAAAGTTCAAAATTTGATTTGAAAAATAGGGAATACGCTCCCGCACAGTTGCGGTCTCGGGCAACATCTGCCTCACGGCGATTTTCGCCGACATTGAGCCTTGTTTTTCAGAATTTGCAGTTCCAGTTGATCAAATCCTAGGCTATTTTTTAGAAATCTCCATTTTGTCTATCAGCTGGAGTACAAGAAACTGCATTTCCAATTTGAACTACAATTATAGTGGTCATGGAAATTGGCACATTTGGCTCCTTTCAGACAATTAAAAAGATTGCCCATTTCAAAATAGGGTTCCAGATAAACAAGGTAGACATTCTCTGGCCACTAAATACATATCCTTGTTCATTCGTCACATCACTCGGCACCATTTTATATTCATTATTGCTTTTTATTTGTATTTTTTATTCATACAAAAAATACAAAATTACTGTTATGCAAGACACTGCATTATTGTAAAAATGGTTTCTAATAAATATCTGTGCACTAGGGAAAGAATATTAGACTCCCGTGACGTGTATTTGGACGTGTGGTGTGATTTGTTTACTCCTGAACTTTGTAAAAATCGAACATTTCTGCATACTTTGAGCTCAGTTTCAAGGTAGTTTTTCGACAAGTAATGAAATCATCTCTCTTTCAGTCTATGTTTTTCCATTTTATCACCTAAGACCATGAGAAAACGCGAATACATAGTTTAATACCTATATGAAACTACAACTCAAGTCGGCACCTTTAATACCAAAAAAAACTATCAGTTTTTTTCTTTCTATAAGGAACTGTGTGCTGCAGGATTTTTTTTTGTGTGCACATGATCCACCCCGTCCTATTCCCTCACTTGTGGGCCCTACCAGCTCTTCTCACCACTTCGCTCAGTGTAAAACGTATTTATACGTCGTTAACAGTTCCAAGGGTTAATATAGGCAGGAGGTGTGTAGTATTTATTGTAGGAAAGTCAGTGTAGGTAGCGTGTAGGTTAGCCCGCTGGGTTACTATGCCTACGGCAACCTACACTGTGGCCCAGAGCATTTATTACTTAGACATGCTGTGTTCACTGAATTTAACCAATTCTAGCAACTACTTTACGATGCATACATAAACAAAGGTAGAAGTTAGAATATTTCATGCGGAAAATTGTAAACAAAAGCAGGTGAGGGAGTGGTGGGCCAAAGCAGATTCTAAACGTTTTCTCTGATGGATGAGCAGAGGAAAACGTTACTGTTGTTCCCTCCACCAGTACCACCAGGTCCTCACAAGTAATATTATCAGAGCAACATACCTATGCAATAATGCCAACACAAGTTAACACGAACTTCTATTAAGATACCAATGGAAAATAGCCATTAAGAAACCACAATAAAAAGTTTAAGATACCACCCTGAGACACTTATTACTGACCTTAATATTAATATTAAAGTGTGAGAGGTGAGTGGCAGGGCGTGTTTATTGAAAAACAGAATGGACACCATCATCCTCTAACTTGGCATTAACTTGACTGGTTCAGGCCCCTCTCTTGAAACTGTCTTCTATGTCGCCAAATTTAAAAAAACAAAATTATTTTTCTTATGAAATGTTTAAGAATATTTTTTGAGTTGTTATATATCCCAAAAAAATTTTTTGATCCGGTACTTACGAGATATAGAAGGCCTGTGAAGTTTGCAGAAAATGAAGCGGTATGGCAACAGCGGCGACTTGCCCACGCACCGTAAACTTTTAGTTTACTTGTAATTGAAGGAATTTTTAGTTTTTTTTTTCACTATTTTATTTTTTCACATCATTATGTGGCTATGAGACCAAAGTAAGGTGAATGTACAAATATATATTCATGTATGCAACCCCCACAGCCACAATCATTATCAAAACTTGATATCCCCTTAGTTATACAAAAACAAACATCAAACAAAAACAATCATTCTTCTATCTCCTCCTCTCCTCCTCCTCCTCCCCTCCGCCTCCTCCTCCTCCTCATCCTCTCCCTCTCCTCCTTCCTCCTCCTCCTCCTCTCCTCCTAACCTCCTCCCTCCTCCTTCCTCTCTCCTCTCATTTCTTTCCTCCTCCTCCCCTCCTCCTCTCCTCCTCCTCCTCTCCTCCTCCTCCTCATCATCCTCCTCTCCTTCCTCCTCTCTCCTCCTCTACTCCTCCTCTCCTCTCCTCTCCTCCTCCTTCCTCCTCCTCTCTCCTCCTCCTCTCCTCCTCCTCCTCCTCCTCCTACCTCCTCTCCTCCTCCTCTCCTCTCCTCTTCCTCTCCTCCTCCTCCCTCCTCCTCCTCCTCCTCCCTCCTCCTCCTCTCCTCCTCCTCCTCCTCCTCCTCCTCCTCCCTCCTCCTCCTCCTCCTCTTCCTCTCCTCCTCCTCTCCTCTCTCCTCTCGCTGTCTCTGTGTGTGAGTGTGTTGGATTATAATTGTTTTGACGTAGAAGTCGGCAGCTGTCAAAGTGACATATTGTTATTAGTCACTACCCTATGCCTGTAAACACCCTGGGGCGGATGCAGCTTTCCCCTCATCCATTCGGTCTAATTATCTTTCCTCTCCTATTCTATATCTTTCAATCTGTCTCTCTTTCTATCTGTGGCTCTATCTCTGTTACCAAGGTAAACATAAATACAAGTATACAAAGTGTAAATTACATAGGAATAAACCCCAAGAAATCCAGACAAAGTGCTATACTATGCTTTGTTTGAGTATGTGAGTATAAACGTGATGACACAGTTTTGTAGGGTCTCTCTGTGACAGAGAGCTAGATGGGACAGACAGGGAGTTGACGAGAAGACAAATCGCCTGCCAGAAATGTTTGTGTACCAGCAAACAAAGGAGGCGATAGCGTATGTATATTACCCTCCTTTACGCTCATCAAGTCAGTTTTATCAGATGTTATCTCCTTATCTTGTCATGTCTGGGGTTGAGACTTTTTTTTTCTTGCGGCAAGGGAAACAATATTATTACATCTTCTTCTTCCTCCTCCTTCCTCCTCTCTTCTCCTCCTCCTCTCCTCCAGACTCCATCCCTCCTTCCTCCTCCTCCTCCTTCTTCCTTCCCTCCTCCTCTCCTACTCCTCTCTTCCTCCCCTCCTCCCCATCCTCCTCTCCATTGCTTTTGGTCTCAAACTCCTCAATCATGAAATAGATCTTCACTGACACTTCCCTCTGTGTTCTTAGAGCATCACTTGGGAAGAGAAGAGTCCCGAGTTGCTGCGGGAATCACATTTTTCTTACGCTTGACATGCTGAAATGACAACTCCTGAAATGGCATTCCCACAGTGCACACTGGCTCCCCCCGATCTTTTTTTTATTATGGTGCACATGGACCATGGAGGACCATTCTCTCACATTTGGGCCTAGCAGTTTTCTGCTTGATTGAAGCTGTAGATTTATGCGTGATAAATACGTCAGAAACATTGGGCTCGTAAGAGTATTTATACGTCAGAATCAGTAAAAGGGTTTAATGCCAAGAGGTGCTTACGACTTCCTCTTTTATCACAGCTAACCTTTGGCGCCATCGTAAGTGAGAGGGGACAACACTAGTTGTAAAGAAAGGTAACGAGAGAGAGATCGAGATACAGAGTTTTGAGACTTGTAAGAACACCAAAGACTGACAGGTTAATGGACGCTCACTGGTCAAGCGAAATAATAGTGTTAATATGTGTCTGCTTTTTGTTTTCATTACGCCATTTGTAAGAGTTTGATATAAATTTATCCTCATAATTTTTTTATTACAATAGTAATTACATCACAATTACAGGATACTCTTACATTGTGTACAAGTTAGTTCAGAATACAAAAACAGAACACACCATTTTTTAGAGTGCATTGAAGATTATTATTATTATTATTTATTATTATTAATTATTTCATTTAATAATTAATTATTATTATTATTATTATTAATATAAATAATTATTATTTATTATTATTATTAATAGTATTAATAATAATCTATTATCATATTCTTATTAGTTTCTATTATTATTATTATTATTATTCTTATTTATTATAAAAAGCACTAAACTACAAGTGTCGTGATTTGCTCTATATAAAGGCATAGTCGCATACGAATCACAGAAACAGGTGATTTCAGTATATGAAAAACAACCACTCTGAAAGAATAGGAAAATCCAAGCGCTTTCGTGATATAATTATAAGGAACTCTGCTAATAGTTCCTTGAAAATGTGAGTAGTCCGGAAAGGCTTGGAATTTCTTACAAAAAATTCTTTCAGAGTGGTTGTTTTGCATAATAGGCATACGGAATAAGAATTATTTTTTCTACAGATATCCCAGCTTTGAACCTAAGACGAAATTGTAATACTTCGGGACCATACCTACACAGCTGCTTATGTAAAAAATCTCATATTTACATCAATTTTTATCTGTGAGTGTCTGTATCATGTTTCATAAGTTGTCCTGGGTTTCATATATAGCTTTTGAGGAAATATCATAGATGGATTATGAAAAATGCCTATTATGATGTAAAATAAAACCTATTTAGTGTGCCAAGAGTGATAATATTACAATAGTCTTGGCGTCATGAGTAGAGAGAGACTTCGCGATTATAATGTTGTTACTTGCCACACCCAGCCACAGTGTGTAGTATTTTAGGTACAGGTTACTTAGTATAATTATCAAGAGTACATATAAAATATTGCAGTAACTTTAAAACACTTGAAATTTTGGGAAAGTTTCTGACATAATAGTGAGGTCACAAAAAGGTAAACAAATGGTGGGGGGCGCCGATTTGAAAGGACCGATTGCTGATCGAATTTTTGGTCATTAATTAGACATCGCGTATTAGCGGATTGCCGTAAAAGTGGGCGCCTTATGAACAACACCAACAACTGCAGTTTAAAATGGTGTTTCAATGTACAAGTTTCTGCTAACTGGTGGAGATACATGAGGAAGCAGATAACATGATTTGAAGAGGAAGCGATTTTGGGGCAGTGAGTACAGTAGCGGAGACCTATTCAGTTTGTTGGTTGCCATACAATAGCTTGTTAACATTACTGCCTTGAGTTGTGGCAGATCATAACGATTGAGGTTGACCACCACTGGTCTAAGTTTGACATATCTGCAGGCATTTAGTAATGGTGACAACGTTTTCATTGATGATGCTCATCGGTGTTGGCTACATTTGCAGGGTAATGACACACTACAGACACTCTCTGTGGGGCCACTGACCCACAGCGGGGGTGCTCACCAGACATACCTCTGGGTGGCATGACCCACCTGCGGGTGGTGCCTCTCTGACATATCTGGGTGCACTGTTACACTCAAGTATTGTAACACTATTTCCTTCTTTTTTTAGAGCATAACAATTTTGGTCAGAGAGGTTAGGTGTTATAATAGTGATCCTCGGAATGCCTAATTTTATATTAAGTATATTCATAATACAAATAAGGCCAGATATAAATACGAATTTATCGTATATAAGTTAGAATGCATGTTTGTTCTATTAATATCACCAAATATTATAAGGCTTTCATACAACGATGATTTAGGGGAGATAAGATAATAGCATCCTACCATGTATATTACTAGAGATACTTTAATGTCATAAAGTCTTGTTTCCCAATTGGAAGCAGTCAGATAAAAAACAGAATATGTACAGGTCGGAAAATAAAACTTGGCCAGTTACCAGAGACGAGCAGGAGAGGGGAGAGTTCTAGTTGGCTGTATCTTCTGCTCGTCTCAACCTTGAGACACAGGTTTAAAGGTGGTCAGTGACGGGACTCCAACACTCAGAGTAGTTGGCATAAAGGGGGGGGAAGGGGGGTATAACCATCGAACATCACGGCTCACCATACACTGGTGCGGCGGCCGGATTTTTTTTTTTTTAACTATACTCCAATTAAATTATCATGGCATATTAACAATTAGATAATGTACGACGAATTAGCTATACTAAATACAAGGACGTTCAATACAATTTAGCTCTAGAGTGACATCAGCATGTAATCTTAAAGGACGGTTAACCTAACCCCAAATACACACCACCCCCCACCAACCAACACAACAACAAAAAATAACAACACACCACACACCCCACACCCACACACAAAACCCACACCCCACAACCAACCCCCCCCCCCCCCCCAAAACTCACAAACCCAACACACACGGGCTGACACCAGCACAACGCAAATATCTCGGCGTTTAAGAGCTGATGGTGTATAAGAACCCAACAGCTGGTATAGGGCTGGAGGTTACATATTCCCAGGTTCGTCATCCACTTGCTAGATACTGGTCGCAGAACCATGTAGACTGCAAAGAAATTTCCGTAGTTAGGCCATATATTTGGAGCAGAGGAGAGGGCCATCGGCTAAACGTGGCTCGAACCTTTATGTGTAAAATGGCAGATCGGTAAGGTTGGATCCTTAAAGCAGCGTAATATTAATAACATTTTTTTTATGATTTCATAGATTTTGAAGTTTAGAGGATTATGGTCTGAGAAATATATTTTCACATGAGGAGTATACCGAGGTATCGGTCAAAGTGTTCTAAGGACAATACTACCGCAGGGCTGCTTTTTCATATGGGTTGCATAAGATCTTTGATATTCTTTCAATTTATAGGAAAAATTCAATATGGATGTAGAATATACCGTTCCACCCCCCCCCCCTTTTGGAAGGATTGCAATAAGACAGCACCTATTGTCTGCATCACTGGCCATCAACATGAGGGTGAAGGAATTTGAAATTGGTGCTCGCATACTGGGGCGGAGGAAAGGAAAAGTTTTTTTAAACGTTTAAAAGTTGTTCAAATTCTGTCCAATAAATTTATTTAGGACTGGTCAATCTAGTCAGGGGGGAGGCAACAACTTGAGCAAAGTTTGGGCAAAAACGCCTGTAATAAGTAGCCATTCCAAAAATCGTTGGGAGGGCTTTCCTGTCTGAGGAGTAGGAAAATTTTATATAGTTTGGGACCTTTATGGTCGGGGGCTTACTAGTCCTTCCCTATTTTAAACGAGATCTTTAATCTGGGCATTTACAAATCACATTTTTTTAAATTTAAAGTGAAATGTATTTCTGCAAGGCCTTCCAGTAGTTGCTAATCTTTCTAAATGAGGACTGCCCAATCATCACTAAAAACACCAGGTCGTCTAGTATTGCTTACACTCTAAGGGTTTGGCTCTAATATGTTATAATTTGGAAAGTGGTAGGCGGCGTACACAAGCGAAAGGAGAACCTTATACGTAAATAGTCGTTCTTTAAACTACGAAACCGGACAGGAAGCTCTTGGGCATAGGAGTTGTTAAACGGCACCCTAGGTAATACCCTCTCCAGTAATTCTAAATCGGTCACATAAAGTTCGGCACGGCTACCCGCATCTATTACAATCATCAATCCTGGTTAATGGAAACCCATCTGGTTCTGGTGGACCTGTATTTACTTACGGTAATCCGGGCATAGGCGTACGGTTTCAACTCGGTTTTGGGAACCAACAACAGGGAGAGGCCCAAGGTGTCCAAACCTGGGTTCTGTCCAATTAGATTCCAGTAATGTATTTATTTCTTTGTTGCATTAATTCCTGCTTAGCAGGAGAGACCGGTAAGGGGATTGCTTTTATTGGACTATTTTAAACAATTCAATTGTGGAAACCAATGTACAAGGAGTAGGGGCTATCTTTGAAGTGGAGTTATATTTAGTGTTTAATCTTTTATTTGTGATTTTTGGGAGGTAGGAAGAACTTCCAGGAAATGGTTAGTTGTTTTAAAACTTCCAGGACTTATGTAGTCAAAATTCTCTTAATTCCTTACAGTGTCATTCATATTTCAGTGATGTAGGTTGAATAGAGGATAATATAGTAGGAGAAGGCTAGTCTCGTACTTCTTTAAGTTATCTATTGTGATACCTCTTCATTTTCTTATGACGTCTGGTCACGGACCAGATAATTCATACATTTTTCTTTGTCTATATTTCATAATGGCCCCCAAATATCTAGGTTTTAAAGAATCGTCTGGAATTAAGTTTTTAACTAACACTAATTCATTTGGACGAGAATGAGAGATTTAGCCTTTCTGGTCATAAGATTTCTTATTCTGGTTGAGCTTCTGTCAGCTTCACGGCAGCTAAGCTTTTTAATTTGGAGAGTTGTTCTTTCAAAGTAGAGGACTGGGAAGAATGACGGTCCTCTCTTCCTAACAAGAACTCTTCGTAATTACGGCTAGGGGTCCTCGTACTGATGTCAAAATCAGGTCAAATGGGAGAGTATTTTAGTCTTTTGTTCAGCTTTCACGGAGGGCGAAGAGAAGAAAGGGTAAACTTGTCCATTCCGAGAATATTGCTCACAGTTATAGCACGTAAAGTAGATTACGGGTTTGGTGGAATCTTTCTAGACTCCTTGTAGACTGGGGATGATATGCTGTAGAAGCGGATCTGTAATACTCCTAATCGATACATAGGCCTCTTTATAAAAAACCTTAGACGTTAAAATTAGAACTTGGTCAGATTGAATTGAACGTGTATGCTAATGAGCAAAGAGGTATTAAAGCTCTTACTATATTTTCTGGAATTTAATTTTGGACATTGGGAATAGCATCAGGATACCGGTTGCATAGCTATGTAGTGAAAAGGGGGAAAATACTGGGTTACCCTTTTTGTTGCGGGGACACGGTCTACACAATCAATAAATTAATCTTTCAAAAGGTTCTTCAGGACATTTTATTGGAAGTAAAGGGGGCAGACCACTGGATTGTGCGCGTTTTTGCCTATTATTTGCACAAACGTGGCATTTCCGTGGTTTGGCAGAAATATAAGTCTTCATCTGAGGCCCAAAAAAAAATTTCTAATCTTGTTCTCTGTCTTACGAGACCTAAATGACATCCAGTGGATTATCTTGTGCTGTTCAAATACCATATTACGTATAAGGAGAGGCACCACTAAAAAGTTTCCGTTGAACTGACTCTTATCATTATTCTCTCTTCCAAAGGAAAAACGTCTTATCTACAAGGTAAACCTTCCTCTTTATCCTTATTGCTTAAACTTTTATCGTCCCTTTTGGCTATAGAAATTCTTCTTTATTACAGTTTCTAGCTAGGGTCCGCAGGGGGACTGGTAAAAACTTTGTCACGTGGGTTCGACCTGAATTGCTTCGCTAAAAGGAAGCTTCCAAACTATTTCTTCGGACATTTCTAAAGGCTGGTTGAAATATCCCACATTTTTAGAGTTCTTAGGCCATGGCTCTGGTTACAAATTCGGGGAAATAAATCTAGCCTGCTCAGAGGCTTCTAATGAAAATTTACATCACAAGGATGATCTCCCCCGCTGAAAGGGTATCTCCATTGATCAATTTCGTTCCAATATAGATCCACGCCGGCAATGGAAAGGTTTATCTGAAAGTCCCACATTGATCCAGCCTACATATCCACGGCAGTTCTACATAAATCTTATTAATAGGGACCTTTATTATGTGCCTCTGTAAGCCTCTAATATAGACTAGCCAGGGTTCATTACTAGTAGGTACTTTCCAGGTAATGATCTTATAATGAGAGATAGCTGCAAGTATCTGAAGGTCGTGATGTTTTACTAACCTCTCTTTACAGAGTCCCGAATTCCTGGGAAAAGTAGGGTTCCAGATAGCTATCGGACTTTTCTTCTGAAGCACTGTCGTGGAAAGTCATCATTAGCGGTTGCTAGTCGAGGCTGGAAAGGTACAGATTCATCATCCGAGTTTCATACTTCGGGAGGAATTTATACCTGAGTAAGATCTCTCCATTTGGTTGGGTTTTATACTTCCCGCTGGTTAAGCCAACATGAGCCAGTTTTTCTATAGACCTAACTTTTTACAAAAAAAAAGGCTCACAATGGTAATTGATTCTTTAGGTAATGCTGGAGGAAAGAGCCGTTCGTACCTGTTTTTTTTTGAAAACACCATGAAGGTTCGCCAGCGCTGGCGCTTTCCTAGTAGTCAATCTTGAACTTAAACCTTGGGAGGATGATTTCTTTTCCAGGGCCTAGACATTTCTGTGGTTATAGAATGGGAAGTTTCAAAGTGATCTGCGTGGGCAAGCAGTATCTAACAAGTCTAGTAGTAGGAAATGTCAAAAGATAAGTATGAAACTTTGGACACTATTTAATAAGGTCTCATGAAATTAGTGGGGAAAGTGACTCGACTGAGCGCTGGGCTCGCGGCCAATGATGGACATGAGTGATGAAGATTGATGGTGCTTGAGTGTAGAATGATTGCTGGAAGCATTGGAGTGAGATGATTGGTGGGGAGCATGAGTGAAGAATGATGGTGCATGAGGTGAAGAATATTGGGCATGAGTGAAGAATTATTGATGGGCATGAGTGACGAATGATTGCTGGAAGCATAGTAAAGAATGATTGCTGCCATAGTGAGAAATGATTGTGGAGATGAGTGAAGAATGATTGCGGAGCATGAGTGAAGAATGATTGATGGAGATGAGTGAAGACTGATTACTGGAGCATGAGTGAAGAAGATTAATGGTGCATGAGTGAAGAATGATTGCTGGAGCTGAGTGAAGGAGTGATGGTGCTGAAGTGAAGAATGATTGAGCATTGAGTGATGAATTATTGCAGGTGTGCTTGAGGTGAAGAATGAGTGATTGATGGTGCATGATGTTGAAGAATGATTGATTGAAGCATGAAGTGAAGAATGATTGCTGGAGCATGAGGAGAACATGATTGATGGTGATGACGTGAAGATGATTTGATTGAGCATGAAGATGAAGAATGATTGCTGGACCCATCAGTGAGGACATGATTGTGGAGATGAGTGAAGAATGATTGCTGGAGCATTGATGTGAAAGAATGATTGATGGGCATGAGTGAGGATGATTGATTGAGCATGAGTGAAGAATGTTTGCTTTACCTCAGTGAAGAATGATTGCTGTAACTTGAGTGAAGGAATGATTGCTGGAGCATGATGTGAGAATGATTACTGGAGAAATGAGTTAAAGAATGATTGCTGGAGCATGAGTCGAAGAATAGATTTGCTGGGAGCATGAGTGAAGAAGGAATGATGGTGAATGAAGTGTGAAGAATGATTGCTGGCGCACCGCGTGAAGAATGATTGCTGGTGCATGAGTGGAAGAATGATTGTTGGTGATGAGTGTACGAATGATTGTTGGTGCATGAGCTGAAGTATGATTGCAGGTGATGAGTGAAGATGATTGTTGGAGATCCCCCCCCCCCCCCCCCCACAAGTGAAGATGATTGCTGGTGCCTGAGTGAAGAATGAAGATGGAGGATGAGTTGAAGAATGATTGATGGTGCATGAGTTGAAGAATGCGTCGATGGTGCATGATGTGAAGAATGATGGTGCTTGAAGTGAAAGATATGATGGTGCCCTGAGTGAGAATGTGAGTGCTATGAGGTGAAGAATGTGTGCATGAGTGAAGAATGAGGTGCTGGAGTGAAGAATGATGGTGCATGGAGTGAAATTTTGATGGTGCATGGAGTGAGAATGATGGTGCCATGAGTGAAGGAATGATTGATGGTGCATGCTGTGCAAGAATGAAGTTGATGGTGCAATGAAGTGAGAATGATTGATGGTGCATGAGTGACGAATGATTGTGGAGTATGAGTGAAGAATGATTGATGGAGCATGAGTGAAGAACTGATTGATGGGAGATGAGGAAGAATGATTTGATGGAGCTTGAGTGAAGAAAGATTTGATGGAGCCATGAGTGAGGAATGATTGATGGAGCATGAGTGAAGAATGATTGATGTGATGCGTGCCGCAGATTGATGGAGGATGATTGAAGAATGATTGATGGTGCATGAGTGAAGAATGATTGATGGTGGCGTGAGTGAAGAATGATTGATGGGGAATGATTGAAGAATGATTGATTGTGCATGAGTGAAGAATGATTGCTGAGCAAGAGTTGAAGAATGATGGTGATGAGTGAAGAATGATTGCTGGAGCATGAGTGAAGAATGATTGCTGGAGCATGAGTAAGAGATGATTGCTGGAGCATGAGAGAAGAATGATTGCTGGGCATGAGTGTAAGAAATGAGGTGAAATGTGTGAGAATGATTGCTGGAGGCATGGAGTGAGTGAACTGATTGGGGATGCATGAGTTTAAGTATGAGGTGATTGAGTGATGGAATGCATTGTGGAGCATGAGTGAGGATTGATCTGTTGGGCATGAGTGAAGAATGATGGTGATGAAAGAGAAGAAATGATGGCTTGCATGACGGAAGAATGATGGCTGGAGCATGACTGTGGTTACTGGTGGTAGTTACTACTGTGAGTTAATGGTGGTAGTTGTACATGGTGGTGTTACTGGTGGTAGTTACTACTGAGAGTTAAATGGTGGTAGTTACTCGGTGGTGTTACTGGTTGTAGACTAAGGTGGTAGATACTTGGTGGTGGTTACTGGTTGTAGTAACTGTTGGTAGTTTATTGTGATGGTTACTGGTGGTCATAATGGTGGTGGTTTACTGGTAGTTAACTTGTTGTGGTTATGGTAGTACTGGTGGTAGTTACTGGTGGTGGTTATGATTGTAGTAACTGTTGGTGTTACCTTGTGGTGGTTATCTGGTGGTCATTATTGGTGGTGGTTACTGTAGTTACTGGTTGTGGATACTGGTAGTTACTGGTGGTAGTTCTGGAGGATGTTACTTGGTGGAGGTTCTATAACACCTTGTTCTCTTTACAGTGGTTGAGCAATGGAGAAGAAATGAAGTACTGGTGATGGTGCACGATTTCCTGGATCTAATGCTTCCTTGCTAGGCGCCATGTTTCTTTCAGTCAATTGATAATCATGGGACGAGTGTCATCATCGCCTGGGTCTCACCCCCATGAGAGAGACTCATGAGACAGTATGAGGATCTGAAAAAATCTTTCCCGAGAAGTGTCCCAGCGTTTCTGGGATAACGCCATATCTCCCCTCCCCCCCCCCCACCCCCCCCCCCCCCCCCGCTTGTGTCATCATGTAAGTGTAAAAAGAAAGACGTAATTAATGAACACCATGAAGAAAACTGGATCAGGCAAAGGATTGTGTGTTGGTAACGACCACAGCTTCAAGAAGAGTTACGAGTTTCCAGTGCTACTCCCAAGGAGAACAAATAATCTTGCTTTAATAAATTGACACTTTATTCACTGAAGTACCAAGAAATAATCAGTGCTCAGTGACAGGGAATTATAGAAGATGTAAAAAGATGATCAGATATTGAAGGACAAGTACAAGAAGAAAGTATTTATTAAGCAAATTGAAAAACATAACTCACATCATGGAGATGCATGTGAGATGGTGTGTAGCTGGGCCTCTGTATGAGAATGGGAATACTTTGCGCTTGGAGAGGTGAGGATGTGAGCCAGTCGTCAGTTGATGTCCTCACTCAGGGATAGATTGCAAGAAATACTGGATTATTGTGGAAGAGAAGAAGCCACAATGAGCCCTATTGAGAATGTATCCAACAAGGTCAAGAGGCTATACGATATATTTCATGCATGTAATAAGGTGGTGTATGGATTGATCTTTGTTGAGAGAAGAAACACTGCAAAGATTCTCTATGATTTACTGTCAGCAGCTGCTAATGAAAGTGACGATCTTGCATTTGTTAAACCCCTGTATGCCGTGGGTTCCATGTCCCGCTGCAGCACTGATATTCATTTGGCTCAGCTGGAACTTTGCAGGCAGAAGGAAACCTTAAATAAGTTTCGTAATGGTGATTGCAATTTTCTGGTTTCAACCAGTGTTTTAGAAGAAGGTGTGGATATCAGAAAGTGCAATATAGTCATACGCTTTGATAAGCCACTGAACTACCGTGCCTACTTGCAGTCTAGAGGACGAGCTCGTGCACACCCCTCCAGGTACTTACTCATGGTAAAAGTTGCTGAATTGCAGGAGATGCTTGAAACACTGGAGGTTTATAGAGAAATTGAAGCCTCTCTCACGCAATTATGTCACAACCGTCAGTTACCTACAAGGATAGAGAGCAGCTTGCACTTTGCTGAAGATGAATATATTGCTCCTTATCAACCTTATGGAATTAATGGACCCAAAATTACTGCTAATTCTGCCATAGCACTTATTAATTTGTATTGTGGTAATCTTCCTCAGGACAAGTTTACAGTACTGGCACCAGAAGTTGTCTATGAGAAGAGTGACCAAGGATGTGTGGCTGAGATAAAGTTGCCTATTAATGCTTGCCTTAAAACAAAGGTGCGTGGAGATTGCATGGAAAACAAAGAGCTGGCCAAGAAAAGCGCTGCACTCAATCTTTGTAAGAAGTTGCATGCAATGGGAGAGTTAAATCATGACTTGAGGCCAGCTGAGATATCAGATGATAGTATATTGGAAGGTCTGGTGGAAGTTATGCCAGAAATGCCCGTCAAGGCCGGGGAACCCGAGCCTGGCACAAGGAAGCGATGGCAACTTTATGAGAGAGAAGTGTGCCAGGCTTTTACCTATTACCATGGATTGTTTAAGCTGTATTCTATTGTCATTCGACCTACAGGCACACAGCATACTAGTTTAATTGTAGATTCTACCAAGAGTGATATGTCAGTTGGATTGATTTGTAAAAGAAGCTTAATACATTGTCCATTTGCACTCTACTACACCAAGTGGGGTGAAGTGGAAGTTAGAGTGAAATTTATTAAGGAGATTACGAACTTAAATCTGGAGTTGATGAGAAAAATTGAACATTTCCACAAATTAATCTTTGAGACCTTGTTGGACATCAATTCAGTGCTTTTTGATTTTAGTTCTAGAAATACTGGTGTATATATTGTGCCTCTAGCACAAGCAAGCACCATTGACTTAACTTTACTAACTCAGATATACATGTTGCCACATCTTAGAGTGCCCTTTGTATACAGATCAGCAGAAAGCTTCCACTTTGAGAAGTCTTCTTACAAGGATGCCATAATATATCCTCTGTATACAACAGAAGAACCTGACCACATGTTCTATGTTACAGAAATATTAACTAACTTGAATCCACAATCAGAGTTTCCTGAATGTAAGCATGTGTACTCTAGTTATTGCCACTATTACCTCCAGAAATATGGTAAGAGTATCACTAACATGCAGCAACCTTTAATATCAGCAAAGCACTTACCAAAAGAACTCAACTACTTGAAGATGCCAGCGACGTCAGTGATGTCTTGTAAGAGTAGCAACAAAGCTAAGCATCATCCTCCCATCTTTGTGCCGGAGCTATGTGGTGTGCTGCCTCTCAAGGCCTCTCTCTGGTGGCAGATCATGTGCATACCTTCCATTATTCATCGCCTCAATAGTCTAAACCTGGCTCACCAACTCAATGTTGCCATGAATGATTCAAAATTGTTCTCAAAAGATGTAGAGTATGAAAAAATCAATTTTAACTGGCCAGAAGAGATAATTACAAGAATAAATAATTCTGGTGAGGAGAATTTATGTGCATCATTAATGAAAAGTAAGAGTGAATATATCCATCCATTTGTGACAGTTCATGCCCTCACACTGTGTGCTGCTCATGAGAACTTTGATCTGGAAAGATTGGAAATTCTTGGAGATTCTTTCCTCAAGTTTATTATTACAGAATATTTATTTTTGAAGGAGACTGAGAGTCACGAAGGTAGACTCTCACTTCGTCGTGGAAAACTTGTCTGCAACAGAACTCTCTATTCCCTGGCAAAGTGCAAATCAATACCAAACAAAATGCAGTCATTTTACCTGGAACCACCTCTGAATGGTTTACTGCCGGGCTTTACCATCAAACCTGAAGTTAGTAACAAACTGAGAAGCTGCAACCTTGCACATGATAAATGGCCAAGTCTACCTAAGTCTTCTCACCTAGAGAACTTACAAGAGGTGAGTCTCAGAGTTTTCTTCCCAAGCATCTTTCTATTATGATTATAAATGTTATATTAATTCTGACAGGTTGTATGTACAGTAGGGCCCCACTTATACGGCAGGTTAGGTTCCAGGCTGTCGCCAGAAAGCAGACATCGCCGGAAGGCAGAACGCCATTTTTTTCCATTTATAAATGCATATAAATACCAGACAACAAGTTTACACTAAATTATATTAAGTTAGTAATAGAACCAGGCATTAAAAACACACAAAGTAAAATACATTCACAGTAAATTCATTACTTATCTTAAAGTATTTGTAATCTTAATGTAGGGAGAGAGGTGAGTAGTACTTATTTGTAGGAAGTCAGGTGCAGGTAGCCCAGGTGTAGGTAGCCCTGGCTCCCCGTCTCATACTTAATATAAGGTATTTAAAACATTCCACAGAGGTAAAATACACATACAGTACACTCATTATTTACCTTAAAATATGAGTCGCAGGCCCCTTTCTGAAACTGTCATTCTATGTCGATAAATTTTTGAAAAAAAAAAAAATTATTTTTCTTATGAAATGATAGAGAATCTTTTCCCGATGGTAATGACACCAAAAGTTCAAAATTTGATTGAAAACTCAGGGAATACGCTCCCGCAAAGTTAGCGGTCTCGGCAACATATGCATATCGGCGATTTCGCCGACTTTGAGCCCTGTTTTCAGCCAATTCTGCTGTTCCAGTTGATCAAATTCATAGCTATTTCTTTAGAACTCCATTTTGTCTATCAGCTGAGTACAAGAAACTGCCCATTTACCAATTTGAACTACCCAATATAGTGGTCAGAAATTGGCAATTTGGCCAATTTCACGCAAATTAAAAAAGATGCCAATTTCAAAATAGGGTCCAGAATAAACAAGGTAGACATTCTCGGCACTAAAATAACATATCCTCTGTTCATTAGTCACATCTCTAGGCCCCTTTTATATTATTATTGCTTTTTATTTTGATTTTTTATTCATACAAAAAAATACAAAATTTACTGTTATGCAGACAACTGCATTATTGTAAAAATGGTATAAATAATATCAGTGCACTAGTGAAAGAATATTAGACTCCCCAGTTGACGTGTATTGGACGTGTGGTGTGATTTGTTTACTCCTGAACATTGGTAAAAATCGAACATTTCTGCTACTTTGAGCTCAGTTTCAAGGTCGTTTTATCGTCAAAGTAATGAAAATCATCTCTCTTTCAGTAATATGTTTTCCATTTTATCACCTAAGACCATGAAAACGCGAATACAATGATAAATACTATATGAAAATACACCTCGAAGTCGGCACTTTAATCCAAAAAAAACTATCAGTTTTTTTTTTCTCATAAGGCACTGTGTGCTGCAGGATTTTTTTTATGTGGTGCACACTGATCACACAGTCCCTTTCCCTCACATGTGGGCCTACCAGCTTTCTCCCACTTGGCTCGTAAAACGTATTTATACGGCGTAAACAGTCAAAGGGTTAATATAGGAAGAGAGGTGAGTAGTATTTATTTGTAGGAAGTCAGTGTAGGTAGCCGGTAGGTGTAGCCCGCCTGGGCTATGCCTACCGGCAACCTACACTGTGGCCCAGAGCCATATTATTAACATCGACATGCTGTGTTCACTGAATTTAACCATTTCTAGCAACTACCTTTAGATGCCATCATAAACAAAGGTAGAAGTAATGAATAATTCATGCCGAAAATTGTAAACAAAAGCAGAGTGAGGGAGTGGCTGGGCCAAACGCAGATTCATAAACGTTTTCTCTGATGGCTGAGCAGAGAAAACGTAATGTTGTCCCTCCACCCAGCTACCACACAGGTCCACAAGTATTATTATCAGAGCACACATAAAATATGCAATAAATGCCAGACAACAAGTTAACACTAACTTATATTAAGTTAGCAATGGAAATAGCCATTAAAAACACAATAAAAAGTAAGATACACACAGAGTACACTTATTACTTACCTTAAAATATTAATATTAATGTGTGAGAGGTGAGTGGCAGGGTGTTTATTGAAAAAATCAGAATGGCACACCATCATCCTCTAACTTGGCACTTAACCCTTTGACTGTTTCAGGCCCCTCTCTGAAACTGTCATTCTATGTCGCCAAATATTCAAAAAAAAAAAATTATTTTTTCTTATGAAAATGTTAAGAATATTTTTCTGAGTGTTTTATTCCCAAAAAAAAATTTTTGCCATCGGTACTTACCGAGATATAGAGCCGTGAAGTTTGCAGAAAATGAGCCGCGTATGGCATACAGCGGCGATGCCACTCACCGGTAAACTTTAGTTTACTTGTAATTGAAGGTTTTTTGTTTTTTTGCAACTATTTTATTTTTTCACTATAACTATTATTGGTGGCCATTTTGAGGACCAAAGTAATTGGTGGGGTCAATTTGTATATTTATACATTTATTATGCAAAACAATAAGCACACAAACAAATACAATATATGATTTACAAAACTGTATTACAAAAACAAACAAACAAAGAACAATCATTCTTTTCTCTCCTACCTCCTCACCCACTCCTCCTCCCTCCCCTCCGTCTACCTCACCTCCTACTCCTCCTCCTCCTCCTCCTCCTCCTCCTCCTCCTCTCCTCCTCCTCCTCCTCCTCCTCCTCCTCCTCCTCCTCTCTCCTTCCTCCTCCTCTCCTCCTCCCTCCTCCTCCTCCTCCCCTCCTCCTCTCCCTCCTCCTCCTCCTCCTCCTCCTCCCTCCTCCTCCTCCTCCTCCTCTCCTCCTCCTCTCCTCCTCCTCCTCCCTCCCTCCTCCTCCTCCTCTCCTCCCCTCCTCCCTCCTCTCCTCCTCCTCCTCCTCCTCCTCCTCCTCCTCCTCCTCCTCCTCCTCCTCCTCTCCTCCCCTCCTCCTCCATCTCCTCCTCCTCCTCTCCTCCTCCTCCTCCTCCTCCCTCCTCCTCCCTCCTCCTCCTCCTCCTCTTGTTGTGTGTGAGTGTGGCTTATAATTGTTTTGAGTCAGAAGTCGGCAGCTGTCAAAGTGACATATTGTCTCATTAGTCACTACCCCTACTGCCTGTCAAAACAATGGGGTCGGATGCTGCTTCCCCTCCTCCATTCTATCTAATTATCTTTCTCCCTCATTCTATATCTTTCAATCTGTCTCTCTTTCTATCTGTCTGCCTATCTCTGTCTCACAGGTACACATAAATACAAGTATACATAGTGTAAATTACCTAGGATAACCCAAGAAATCCAGACAAAGTGCTATACTCTGCTTGAAGATGTGAGTAAACGTGATGACACAGTCTTGTGGCTCTCTCTGAGACAGAGAGCTAGATGGACAGACAGGGAGCTTGACAGACAGACAAATAGACAGACAGAAATGTTTGTGTACCAGCAAAAACAAAGGGAGGCGATGGTCATGTAATATTACCCTCCTTTACGCTCATCAAAGTCAGCTCTTATCAGATGTTATCTCCCCTTATCTTGTCACTGTCATGGGGTGGACTTTTTTTTTTCTTGCTTCAAGGGAACAATATTATACATCTTCTTCTTCCTCCTCCTCCTCCTCCTCTTCTCCTCCTCCTCCTCCTCCTCCTCCTCCTCCTCCTCCTCCTCCTCCTCCTCTTCCTTCCCTCCTCCTCCTCCTCCTCCTCCTCTTCCTCCCCTCCTCCCCCTCCTCCTCCTCCATTGCTTTTGGTCTCAAACTCCTCCAAATCATGAAATTGATCTTCACTGACACTTCCATCTGTGTTAGAGCATCACTTGGGAAGAGAAGAGTCCCAGATTTGCTGGGGAATCACATATTTCTTACCGCTAGACATGCTGAAAAATGACAACTGAAATGGCATTCCCACAATGCACCACTGGCTCCCCGATTTTTTTTATATGGTGCACACTGACCATGGAGACCCATTCTCTCACATGTGGGCCTAGCAGCTTTCTCCTGCTTGATTTGAAGCTGCTAGAATTTATGCGTATAAATACGTCAGAAACATTGGCTCGTAAGACGTATTTATACGTCAGAAACAGTCAAAGGGTTAAAGCAAGAGGCTTACGACTTCTCTTTTTATCACAGCTAACCTTAGACGCCATCGTAAGTGAGAGCCAACTAGTTAAAGAAAGAGTAAACGAGAGAGAGAACGAGATACAGAGTTGAGACAATGTAAGAACACAAACTGAACAGGTAATGGACGATCACTTGGTCAAGCGAAATAAATACGTGTTAATATGTGTCTACTTTTAGTTCATTCACGTCCATTTGTAAGAGTTTGTAAAACATTTACCTCAATATTTTTTTATTACAATAGTAATTACCTCACAATACAGATACTCTTACATTGTGTACAAGTTAGTTCAGAATAAACAAACAGCAACACACCATTTTTAGAGTGAATGAAGATTATTATTATTATTATTATTATTATTATTATTATTAATAATAATTATTATTATTATTATTATTAATAATAATATTATTATTATTATTATTATTAATAGTATTAATAATAATAATAATAATATTATTATTATTATTATTATTATTATTATTATTATTATTATTTATTATAAAAAGCACTAAACCCACAAGTGTCGTGAATTGCTATATATAAAGGCATACGTGCAATAAGATCACAGTAAACAGGTGATTTCAGAATATGCAAAACAACCACTCTGAAAGAATAGAGAAATTCCAAGCGCTTTCGTGACTACTCACATTATCAAGGAACTATGATAATAGTTCCTTGATAATGTGAGTAGTCACGAAAGCGCTTGGAATTTCTCTATTCTTTCAGAGTGGTTGTTTTGCATAAAGGCATACGAAAAGAATATTTTTCTACAGTTATCCCCCAGTTTGACTAGAGAAAATGTAATTCTTCCGACACTACCTACACAGCTGCTTTGTAAACAAATCTCATATTTACATCAATTTTTATTCTGTGAGTGTCTGTATCATGTTTATATGCTATGTAATGGGTTTCATATATAATTTTGAGGAAAATATCATAGATGGATTAATGAAAATGCCTATATTGATGTAAAATAAAACATTTAGTGTGCCCAAGAGTGATTATTATTACATAGTATTGGCGTCATGAGTAGAGAGAGACTTAGCGATTTTAATGTGTACTTGCACACCAGCACAGTGTGTAAGTATATTTAGGTACAGGTACACTTAGGTATAATTATCAGAGTACATATAAAATATGCAGTAACTTTAAAACACTTGAAATTTTGGAAAGTTTTCTGACATAATAGATGAGGTCACAAAATGTAAACAAACCTGGTGGGGGGCGCCGTATTTGAAAGACCGCTTGCTGTATAGCAAATTTTGGTCATAATTTGACATCGCCGTATTAGCGGAATGCCGTAAAGTGGGGCCTTACTGTACAACACACACACACTGCAGTTTAAAATGGTGTTTCAACTGTACAAGTCTTCTTCTAACTGGTGGAGATACATGAGGAAGAGATAACATGATTGAGAGGAGCGAGTTGTGGCAGTGACGTACAGTAGTAGGAGAAATATTCAGTTTGTTGGTTGGCCATAACAATAAGCTTTGTTCAACAACTTACTGCCTTGAGATGTGGCAGCATCATAACCGATGAGGTTGACCACCACTGTGTCTAAGTCTGACATCATCTGCAGAGCACTATTAGTAAGGGAAAAGTTTTCATTGATGATGCTCTTTGGTGTTGGACTACATTGCAGTGTGTAATGAACTCTCACAGACACTACCTATGAGTGGCACTGACCCACCTGGGTGGTGCCCTCACAGACACTACCTCTGGGTGGCACTGACCCACCTGCGGGTGGTGCCCTCCAGCACCCCTCTGGGGGGGCACGTTAACCCAAAGTATTGTAACCACTATTCCTTCTTTTAGAGCATAACAATTTGGTCAGAGAGGTTAGGGAATAATGTGCCCTCCGGAATCCCAAATTTTTAAAATTAAAGTATATTCTAATACAAAAAAAAGGCCAAAAATAAAAAACAAATTTATCGTAAAATTTAAGAATCTGTTTGTTCTATATTACCAAAATAATAAAAGGGCTTTCAAAACAGTGTTTAGGAGGGATCCTAATATAAAATACATTAAAAATGGATTATTTTTAATGTATAAAGTTTTTTTTTCCCCAATTGGAAGCAGCAGAATAAAAAGAATTGTCCACCGGGCTAAAAACCTTGGCCAGTTACCAGAGCGAGCAGGAATTTCCCGTTGGCTGCTACTTTTTCACTGTCGCCCCCTCAACCTTGAGACACAGGAAAATGGGTCACGGACGTGACTCACCAACACTCAGAGTATTAACATAAAGGGGGGGGAAGGGGGTAAACCATCAAACATCAGGGCTAACCATACACGGGCGGCCGGGCGGGTTACAAACCCTCCAATTAAACTTATCAGGCCATTTTAACATTATGTTTATGTAAGAAAAAATTTCCTTTTTTTAAACAAGGACTTCATTTCCAATTTGGGGCTATTAGAGGAAATAACCGCAATGTAATTTTAAAGGAAGGTTAACCTAGGGCATGACACCCCGCCCACAAGCAAATTCTCGGCGTTTAAGAGCTAGGTGTAGAAGAACCAACCAGTGGTAAGGGAGGAGGACATCTTTCAAGGTTATTCATCCACTTGCTAGAACGGTCCAGAAACACGCTAGACTGCAAAAAATTTTTCCTTTTTTTAGGCAAAAATATTAGGAGCGAGAGAAGCAGGGCTAACACGTTGCTCGAACCCTTTAGTAAAAAATGGAGACCGGTATTTGGGCCCTTTAAAAACCCCCTTAATATTCTAACTTTTTTTGATTTCTAGTTTTATGAAATTAAAAGGATAGGTCTGAGAAAATTTTTAAACCCTGAGGGTAAAACCAGTATACGTCAAAGTTTTTAAAGGACAAACAAAGCCGGGGCTTCTTTTTCTATGGTTAAAATAAGATCTTTGATATTTTTAAATTTAAGGAAAAAAACATTTGGATGTAGAATATTCCCGTTTTGGAAGGATTGCAAAAAGACAGCACCTATTTGCTGCATCATGGCATCAACAGGAGGGTAAAAGGGAATTTGGAAAATTGGGTGCACGCAATACTGGGGGGGGAAAAAGGGAAAAACTTTTTAAACTTTTTTTTAAAAGCTTGTTCACAATTCCGCCCCAATTAAATTTAATTTAGGACGGTAAATCTGTCGGGGGGGAGGCAACTTGAGCAAAGTTGGGCAAAAACCCCTGTAATAAGTAGCCATTCCCAAAAATTTTGGGAGGGCTTTCTGCCCCTGAGGGAAAAAATTTTTAAAAAAGTTTGGACCTTTTAATTGGGTCGGGGCTACTAGCCCTTCCCCTTTTAAAAAACCCGAAAAATTAATTGGGCTTTACCAAAACATTTTTGTAAATTTCAGTGAATTGTTTCTGCAATGCCTTCATATTTTCTCTAATCTTTTCTAAATAAACTGCCAATCATCACAAAAAACCCCAGGCGTCTAATATGCCCTCACCTTTAAGGGTTGGGACTAAAATGTTCAAAATTTCCCCGGGAAAGTGGAGGCGGCGTTACACAACCCGAAAGGCAAAACCCTTTAAACGTAAATACCCTTTCTTAACACAAAACCCGGAAATCTTTTGGGGGCCCTGGGAGTTAACGAAACGGAAATCCCCTTCAGTAAGTCTAATTGGTCACAATTTGGGGCACCGGGCTACAGCATCTATTAAATCATCAACCCCGGGGAAATGGAAACCCATTGTTTTGGTGATGAATTTTTTACGGTAACCGTGCATAGGCGTACGGTACCATGGGTTTTGGGGACCAATAAACGGGGAGAGGCCCCAAAGGGTGCCCAAACTGGGTTCGTCAAATTATATTCCATTAAAAAATTTTTTTTCTTGTTAAATTTAAATTTCCTGTTAGCGGGAAGCCCCGGGTAAGGGATTGCTTTATTGGACTATCTTCAACAATTAAATATCGGAAACCCAATTAAAAGGGAGTAGGGATATCTTTGAAGATGGAGTTATATTTATGATTAACTCTTTTATTTAAATTTTTGGGGGTAGAAGAACTTCCAGGAAAGGGTCTATTGTTTTAAAATTTCAGAATTATTATCTAAATTTTTTTACTTCCCTTACATGTCATTCCTTATTTCAGTGATTTGGGTTTGAATAAGGTAATAATTGGGGAGAAGGGCTAGACTTATTTCTTTAATTACTATTGATACCTTTTAAATTTTTTCTTATGATCCTGGTTCAGGGACCAGATAATTCACCTATTTTCTTTGTCTACTTTTCATATGGCCCCCAATATTATTTTTTTAAAGAATGTCCGAATTTAAAGTTTTTAACTAACACTAATTCTTTTGGAGAGAATGAACGAGTTTTTGGGCCTTTTTGTCATAAAAATTTTTTCATTATGGCTTGACTTCTGTCAGATTCAGGGAGCTAAGTTTTTTAATTTGAGAATTTTTTTCCAAAAGTGGGGGACGGGGGTAAAAGGGGTCCCTCTTCCCTACCAAAATCTCGAAAATGGCTAGGGCCTCGTACCTGATGCCAAAAATCAGGTCAAAGGGAAGTTTTTAGTATTTACTTTTTCACTTCACGGGGGGGCGAAGGGGAAAATGGGAAACCTTCGTCCCTTTCACGAGAATATTGTCAAAAAAGCACTAAAGTAGATTTAAGGGTTTGGGGGAAATTTTCTAGCACCCTTGTGACGGGGATGATATGCTGTAGAGAGGACTGTCACTCCTAATCGGACAACCTTTTTAAAAACCTTAGACGAAAATTAAACCCTTTGGGGTCAGATTGAATTTCACGGGGGTACCTACTTGAGCAAAGAAGCGATTAAAGCCTTTTACTATATTTTTGGAATAATTTTGGGACATTGGGAAACATCAGGATACCGCGTTGCCATATCTATGAAGTGAAGAATACGGGTTTTACCCCCTTTTTGGCAAACGGTTCCCAAAATCATAACTAATTTTTCAAAAGGTTCTTCAGGACATTTTTTTGGGGAAGTAAAGGGGCAGCAGGGATTGGCCCTTTTTTGCTTTTATTGAAAAAGTGCTTTTCCGGGGTTTGTCAAAATATAAGTCCTCATCTGAGGCCAAAAAAAAAATTTTCCTAATTTTTTTTCTCTGTCTTACAGACCCAAAATGACCCCCATGGGTTTATCATGTGCTAGTTCAAAACCAAATTTTCTAAGGACGATGGCACCACTAACAATTTCCTTTTGAACTCAAACATTATCATTTTTTCTCTTCCAAAGAAAACCGTCTTCACTAAAAGGTAACCTCCTTTTTATCCTTATTGCTTAAACTTTTATCGTCCTTTAGAGCTATAAAAATTTTTCTTTATTACATTTTTTAGCTAGGTCCGCGGGGACGGTAAAACTTTGTCACCTGTGGGTCCGACTAAATTTCTTCGCAAAAACAAATTCAAACCTAATTCATCACTTTTTCCCAAAAGGCTGTTGAATATCCACATTTTTAGAGTTCTTGCCATGGCTCGGGGGACCACTTAAAGGGGAAAAATAAATTAGCCCTCCCAAAGGGGCTTCAAATGCAAATTTACTCACAAGGTTTTTCTAAAACCAAAGGCTCTCGGGTATCCAATTGATAAATTCGTCCCAATTAAAATTCCACCCCGGCAAGGGAAAAAGGTTTATCTGAAAGCCCCACATTGATCCAGCCCCACATATCCAGGCAGTTTTAAAAATCCTTATAAAAGGGACCTTTTTTATTGTGCCTCTGAAGCCCTAATAATACGTCTAGCCAGGTTCATTACTATAGTAACTTTACCAGGGTTTGATCTTAATAAAAAGAATGCTGCCGTATTCGAAAGGGGCGGATGTTACTAACCTTCTTTACAGAGTCCGAATTCCCTGGAAAAGTAGGGGTTTCCCTATACTCGGGCCTTTCTTTTGAAGCACTGTCGGGTAAAGTCATCTATTAGACGGGTTTCAGACAGGCCCGGGAAAGTAAAGATTATCATCCAGATTATACTTCCGAGGAATTTTTACCTGAGAAGATATCTCCATCTTGGTTGGGTTTTATCTTCCCCCTGTTTATGCCAACCTGAGACTGTCTAGACCTAACTTTTTACAAAAAAAGGGACAATGGTAATTTTATTTAGGGTTTTGCCTGGGGGGAAAAAAGCCTTTCGCACCTGTTTTTTTTTTGAAAACACCTTGAAAAGGTTCCCAGCTGGAGCTTTCTAGTATCAATTTTTGAACTAAAAACCCTTGGGGGGGAGATTTCTTTTCCAGGGGCCCTTTAAAATTTCTGTGGTTTTTAGCTGGGGGAAAATTTTAAAATGATCTGCGGGGGCACAATCTAACAAGTTATAGTAGGAAATTCAAAAGTAATATGAACCCCTCTGGAAAATATTTAAAAAGGTCTTCATGCAACTTAGCTGGAAAGTGACTCGACTGAGGCGGCTCCCGCGCCCACGCCAAAGTCGAAAGCGAGAGCTTTCCTGGCAAAATCCCCCAAGATGCGAGGTTTTCTTCAGAGTTCTAAACATTTTAAGAACGACATAATAAATCGAAAGCTTTCAGAAGACAATCTTTTACCTGAGTTAATCGAATATTGTTCAAAAAAAAGTTTGCAGTTTTTGGTTTGAGCTTTTCCATTTTAAAATGAAGATTAAAGCGCCCCAAAATTTAGGGGGCCCTTGCATCACCTTCGCCGATTTTCGAATGCCTCGAAAAAAGAAACTAAATTTTTCCTCAGTAAATTTAGGCATCAAAGAGGCTGTTTACAAGGGGCGAATGAAGGGGTTGTATAATATTACCATTCTCTTTTCTTCCTCGAATTCCCGTTTTATAAAACAAAAATTCACGTTTAAAATTCTCCCTTTTAATTTTTCTGGGCTTCTACAAAAGGTTTTTAAACGATAAAAACGTTCTAGACTTTGAAATTCTCCTTAGATTGAAAAAGTATCAAGGGCTAAAGAGATTTGAAATGGAACTGTTTATCATCCAAAAGGGCCCTCTTTTTTCTTTTTAAAAAAATCTGTAAAGGGTTTTTCCCGGAAAACCCTTCTTTTTGCCTGAGGGGGTTCTGTTCCCCCTTTTGTCCTTGGGGATGGAAATTGGGGGTCGTTGTGCAGCGTGATTTCCGAGTATCGGAAGGCGACCGCGTCTCCGTAGGGGTTTTTACGTCTAGTTTCGGCCCCCGGGGTTTTCTGTAGTAAAGAATTCAAAAAGGAAGAATATCTGCTTCTCCATTTTTCAGTTCCCGGATCCCGCTCACTGGGAAAAAAGGGCATTCGTATCTACATCACGTCTGGGCATGAAATGCCTGTCGTATTTTAGCCCCAAACTTCGTGCTAATTGCCAAAAAATTGAAGCAAAATTCGTAATCCTCCTTTTTATATCTTCAAACCTCTCTGCCATTCTAAATTTTATTTTAAAGGGAAAATTTAGTGTTATGCTCCCGGGCACAGGCCCCCCCTTTTTCACTCCAAGTATTGAAACCCCTATTTCCTTCTTTTTTAAACATAACAATTTTTTCAGAGAGGTTGGGTAAAATAGTGATCCTCCGGAAAGCCTAATTTTAATTTTGTATTTCAAATACAACAAAGGCCAAAATAAAATAGAAAATTTTCGTATAAGTTAAGAATGCAGTTTGTCTAATTATCCAAAATATATATAGGCTTTCAAACAGAGATAGGAGGAGATCCTAGAGATTACTTTAATGTAAAAAGTCTTGTTTTTCCCAAATTTGGGAAACAGTCAAATAAACAAAAATGTCCCAGGCCGGCTAATAAAACCCTTTGGGCCCTTTACCCGAGACGGCAGGAGTTTTCTCGTTTTGGGTGTACTTCTTCACTGTCGTCCCTCAACCTTTTACATCAGGTAAAGTGGGGCCTGAGTGACTCATCAACACCAGATAGTTTTAAATAAAGGAGGGGGAAGGGGGGTAAAACCATCGAAATCACGCTAACCATACCCCGGGCGGGGGCAGTTCTATACCCCCAAATTTAAAAAAAAACATGGCCATATTTAAAAATTTTATTATGAAGAAGAAAAGCCTTTAATACAAGGACGTTTTTCCAATTTAGCTATTAAAGGAATAACCGCAATGTAAATTAAAGGAAAATAACCATAGGGCATGACAGGCACTACCCACCTGCAGGGGTGTCCCCCCAGACACCCTTTGGGGGCCTGGCCCACCTGTGGGGGTGCCCCACAGACATACCCCTGGGGCATAACCTACCGCGGGTGGTGCCCCTCACGACCTAATAAGGAACGTGATGTCTGGACTTCCTATGCGTCTGCTTCCCTGTGCTGTCCCCGGGGTTTCCTAGTGCTGTTGGGCTTTCCCCAGACAGCTTTTTGTGTTTTTGTTTTTGTTAAGAATTTTTTATACAATGGGTTAATGGAATGGTGGTTGCAGGGAACGTGTTGCCGGGAATGGGGGTTGCAGGGAATGTTTGTTGCCGGAATAGTGGGTTTCAGGGAATTTAGCTGCCAGGGAAAGTGGGTTTCGGGGAAAGGTGCTTGCAGGGAAAATGCTTGCGGGAACGGTGTTTTGGAACGTCTTGCAGGGACGGTGGTTGCCAGGAACGGTATTGTCGGGAATGGTGTTTCCAAACGTATTGCCCCCAAAGGTGCTTGCCCGGGGAAATGTGCTTCCGGCAGGCTTTCTGGAAAAAGTGCTGCCAGGAAAAAGTGTTTGTAGGGGGGTGTCTTTAATGAAGTTAAAGTTGCAAGAAGTTTTAGCATTAATATCTTAGCACTTATTGTCTGAATGTTTCACATTCATACGGGCCCTTTAACAAGGTCCGGATGTCTAGAAGACAAACAAAATGCAGATGTAGATATACGATTTTTGGGAAAAACCTTGACAAATGTGACCCTGGTGTAAAAAACACACAAAAAGCATAATAAAGGTATAACAGGGAAAAGTGGTAGTGGAGCCATAATTTCCAACAAATAAAACACAAAGAGTAGTAGTCCAGAGAAAGTCTGAGGTGGGTACTGTGAAAACCCTGTTTCCCCAAGACAAGTAATACTCCCATCCTGTTCCTCATCCTCATAACGACATGACAAGGATGAAGCCACAGCACCGTGTCTTCCTTTGAGATGACACCTGAATTTTAAAGACTTGTCTTCCATTGAAGCACGCAAGACTCCAAATCTTTAATGGCTCAGAAAACAATATGAATTCGGTGATAAGAAATTTAATTACTCCGATATGGAAAATTTGAGGAAATTAAAACTATATCGAGTATAAAACAAAAATTTCCCAACACTCAAAAAGTGAAAAACTAATGTAAAAAAACCTGGGGTGATAAGTCAAGGAGTCACTTTCAAAGACCACAACTTGTTCAATCACTTGCTAGAAAAATAAAGGATGGATAATGAGAATTTTCAAAATTAGGGATGCGAAGCACTGACACCTTCAAGTTGCTTTTTTTATCTAGGATGGAATATTGCTGCACTTTAACAGCACCTTTCAAGGGCGGAATTTGCTAACCTCATGGCACACATAAGGGAAATAAAAAACCCCTCATTTACTGGAATGCTTAAGTTCCTCAACCTGTACCCCCCTAGAACGGTGGGAGAGTAAATTTTTATGTATCTGGAAAAATGCTAGGGGGATTGTCCCAAATTTTAACATGGAAATCACTCTCTATAAAAGAAAAAGATCGGACATATGCAACATCCCCCAATGAAAAGCAGGGCCCCACTAGCACGATAAAAAAAAACACAGCTGTGTCATGGCCCAAGATTTTCAACTGCCCCCCATAACATAAGGGGTTTTCCCAAAGCCCCTTGGGCTGTCTTCGAGAGGGCACCAACGGCCCCTAAAAGTCAGTACCTGAACAGGGGGCGTGGTTCGTAAGGGCGTGTGCCCCAAACAATAATAGCCGGGTTTGATGGGCCCCGACCCACCATGAGGTGGAAAAGATGGGCCGGGGGCGTTGACCCCCAAAACCCCTTAGGTATTGTTGTTTGGATTTAAATTAGTTTTTTAATTTTTAAGTAGAGACAAGAGTTGGGTTTTTCATTTGTTATGTAGTGAATTTTGCTTAAATGATGTGCTTGTCAGGGAAAAAATTTCGGGCTCAAGTAGCATTATGGATAGTGTTTGAGTGGCGTGTTGATGCATTTAGTGATATTGTTGGTAATATTTTGCTAAAAAGCTGCAGTATTTGGGAAAAAAGCAATTTTATCTTGGGGATGAGTTGGGACCCATTTCTTTTCCCCTTTGTCTTTTTCGATGTTAATAAGAACATTGAAATAAAATGGGGGGGCAAGATACCACTGGGGAAAGGGTTTCTGATTTACCCTTGCTTTGCTATACCAATCCTCTTTATTTTTACTTTTTTAGTCAATAATTGTCAACTTTTATAATAAAAATCAGACTTACCCCCAATCAATATCATATCTTATTTTTTCTATCTTCCCAAATTGCTTTTTTTCCATTTTTTAATTTTTGTGCCCTTTTTTTTTCTCCTATAATTGCTTTTTTCTTTACATAAACCTTATTCATATAGCCCCGTTGTTTAAATAATCAAGGTGCTATTTTCCCGGTGCTAAAGTGTAAAAGTTCACATTTTGCCCTTAATTCCCGTCATTTATTTGATTACCACTTGTTTGTTTCCCCCAAGTTTTTTTTTTTTAGTCCCTTTTTATTGTTCCTTTTTTTAGCTTTAAAGAAAATACCTTTTGCTAATTTTTACATTTGTAAAAAAAACTCGGGTGCTATTTTATAGCTTTAGAATATTTACTTTGTCTTATACTTAATTCTAATTATAGATTGACTAGAAATCTTATGATAACAAGCATTGATCCTGATACCAACCTCTTATTGGATGACTTAAATGAATCAAACAGTAACTGTAATTACTACACAGCTGAACAATTAACCCTTTGAGGGTTTCGGATGTACTAGTATGGCTTACGACCCAGGGTTTTTGACGTACTAGTACGCCTAAATTCTAGCGCCCTCAAATCTAGTGGGAGAAACCTGGTAGGCCTCCATATGAAAGAATGGGTCTATGTGGTCAGTGTGCACATTATAAAAAAAATCCTGCAGCACACAGCGCATAATGAGAAAAAAAAAAACTTTGACGTTTTTTTGGAATAAAACAGCGACTTTGCACTGTATTTTCGTATGGTATTTATTGTTGTATTCTAGTTTTCTTGGCCTCATTTTATAGAATGGAAGGCATATCATAGAAATAGAGATGATTTTGGCTGGTTTTACAATGAAAAGTACCTTGAAATTGAGCTCAAAGTAGCAGAAATGTTCGATTTTTACCAAAGTTCAAAAGTAAACAAATCATGCTAAGCGTCCAATACACGTCAACTGGTGAGTCTAATATTCTTTCACAAGTGCGCCAATATGATTCATACCATTTTTTACACTAATGCAGTAGTTTACATAACAGTAAATCTATTTTTTGTAAGAATAAAAATTTAAAGTGGAAAGCAAAAGAATGTAAGAGGGGCCTTGAGATGTGACTAATGAACAGAGGAAATGTCATTTTAGTGCCAGGAATGTATTTCTTGTTTGTTCTGGACCCTATTCGGAAATTGGCATCTTTTGAAATTTGTGTGAAATTGGCAAAATTGCTAAATTGTGACCACTGTTCTGGATAGTTGAAATTGGTAAATGGGTGGTATCTTGCACTCATTCAATAGAAAAAATGGAGTTCTAGCGAAATATTCATGTTTTTTGTCGACTAGTACAGTGGAATTGGCCGAAAATGGGGCTCAAAGTGGGCAAAATCGCCGATGCGTAAACATCGCCGAGACCGCTAAATTCGCGAGAGCATAATTCCGTAAGTTTTCCATCAAATTTCATATTTTTGGTGTCATTATGATCGGGAAAAGATTCTCTTATCTTTTCATGAGAAAAAATTATTTTATTTTTTTTTAAATTTGGCCGACCCTGAGAACGAGTCTCGAGAGGGCCTGTCGACCCTCAAAGGGTTAAAGGCACTTCTCATAGCCAACAAAAACATAACTGTCTTTAACTACAATATCAGATCTTTAAGCAAACATTACGATGACCTCATAGCATTACTAAATTCCCTGCATTCCAGTATAAGAACATAAGAACATAAGAAAGGAGGAACACTGCAGGAGGCCTGTTGGCCCATACTAGGCAGGTCCTTACAATTCATCCCACTAACAAAACATTTGCCCAACCCAATTTTCAATGCCACCCAAGAAATAAGCTCTGATGTGAAAGTCCCACTCAAATCCAACCCCTCCCACTCATGTACTTATCCAACCTAAATTTGAAACTACCCAAAGTCCCAGCTTCAATAACCCAACTAGGTAGACTGTTCCACTCATCTACTACCCTATTTCCAAACCAATACTTTCCTATGTCCTTTCTAAATCCAAACTTATCTAATTTAAATCCATTACTGCGGGTTCTCTCTTGGAGAGACATTCTCAAGACCTTATTAATATCCCCTTTATTAATACCTATCTTTCACTTATACACTTAGATCAGGTCTCCCCTCATTCTTTGTCTAACAAGTGAATGTAACTTAAGAGTCTTCAATCTTTCTTCATAAGGAAGATTTCTAATGCTATGTATTAATTTAGTCATCCTACGCTGAATGTTTTCTAACGAATTTATGTCCATTCTGTAATATGGAGACCAGAACTGAGCTGCATAATCTAGGTGAGGCCTTACTAATGATGTATAAAGCTGCAGTATGACCTCTGGACTTCTGTTGCTTACACTTCTGTCTTGGTTTAAGGTTGCTGCTCACCATAACCCCCAAGTCCTTTTTGCAATCTGTATGGCTAAGTTCTACATCATTTAACTTATAAGTACTAGGGTTATGGCATCCCCAAGCTTCAGAACCTTGCATTTATTTACATTGAACTGCATCTGCCACTTTTCTGACCAAGAATAGAGTTTGTTTAAATCCTCCTGAAGTTCCATAACATCTACGTTTGAATCAATTATCCTACCTATCTTTGTGTCATCGGCGAATTTTCTCATATCACTAGTAATTCCCTCATCAAGATCATTGATATATATTATAAACAACAACGGGCCCAAGACTGATCCCTGTGGAACGCCACTTGTTACAGATCCCCACTCGGATTTAACCCCATTTATGGACACACTCTGCTTCCTGTCAGTGAGCCATGACTCGATCCACGAGAGCACTTTTCCCCCAATGCCATGAGCTGCCACTTTCTTTAACAGTCTATGGTGCGGAACTCTACCAAAAGCCTTACTAAAATCTAAGTAAATAATATCAAATTCTTTATCATGGTCAACAGCCTCAAAAGCTTTACTGAAGAAAGTTAATAAATTAGTTAGACAAGACCGGCCTCTTGTGAATCCATGCTGAGTATCATTAATCAAGCTATGCTTATCGAGATGGCTTCTTATAATCTCAGCTATAATTGACTCTAGTAATTTGCCTACAATTGAGGTCAGGCTTATTGGGCGGTAATTTGACGGTAACGACTTGTCCCCTGTTTTAAAAATAAAAATTACATTAGCCATCTTCCGCATATCAGACACTACATCTGTTTGAAGAGATAAATTAAAAATATTAGTTAATGGTTCACAGAGTTCCATTTTGCATTCCTTAAGAACCCTTGAAAAAACCTCATCAGGACCCGGCGACTTATTTTGCTTCAGTCTGTCTATCTGCTTCACAACCATTTCACTAGTGACTGTGATGTTACATAATTTATCTTCTTCTAGCCCACTATAAAAATTAATTACTTGAATATTGTTAGTGTCTTCCTGTGTAAAAACTGAGAGAAAATAATTATTAAAAATCGAGCACATTTCATTCTCTTTGTCAGTAAGGTGCCCATAGTTATTTTTAAGGGGACCTATCTTATCTCTAACTTTTATTCTATAGACCTGGAAAAAACTTTTTGGGTTAGTTTTAGAAGCCCTAGCAACTTTAATTTCATAGTCCCTTTTAGCTTTTCTTATCCCCTTTTTAATGTCCCTCTTAATGTCAATATACTGATTCATAAGATGACCCTCACCTCTTTTGATACACCTATAAATTCCTTTCTTATGCCCTAGTAGATATTTGAGCCTATTATTCATCCATTTTGGGTCATTTCTATTTGATCTAATTTCTTTATATGGGATAAACGTTCTTTGATCAGCATGTATAGTGTTCAGAAAACTGTCATATTGATAGCTCACTTCGTTACCCCAGTCAACAGATGATAAGTGTTCTCTAAGCCCATCGTAATCTGCTAAGTGAAAATCTGGGACTGTTACTGAGTTATCGCTACTATCGTACTTCCATTCAATGCTAAATGTAATTGATTTGTGGTTGCTAGCACCCAGTTCCTCTGAAATTTCTAAATTATTAACAAGGGATTCATTGTTTGCCATAACTAAGTCAAGCAGGTTATTTCCCCTTGTAGGTTCTGTCACAAACTGCTTCAAAAAACAATCCTGAACTACTTCTAAGAAGTCGTATGATTCTAAATTCCCAGTTAAGAAATTCCAATCAATATGACTAAAGTTAAAGTCTCCTAGAATTACTACATTATCGTGCCTTGTGGCCTTAACAGTTTCCTCCCATAGTAGTCTCCCTTGGTCCCTATCTAAGTTTGGGGGACGGTATATCACTCCTAAAATCAGTTTTTCATGCCCCTCTGAAAATTCTATCCAAACAGACTCTGTATGCGTTACTTCAGACTTAATACCCGTTTTTATGCAACAGTTCAAGCGATCTCGGACATACAATGCCACCCCACCCCCCTTCCCAATACTTCTATCTACTTGGAACAATTTAAAACCCTGAATATGACATTAAATTGTTCCAAGTAGATAGAAGTATCGGGAAGGGGGGTGGGGTGGCATTGTATGTCCGAGATCGCTTGAACTGTTGCATAAAAATGGGTATTAAGTCTGAAGTAACGCATACAGAGTCTGTTTGGATAGAATTTTCAGAGGGGCATGATTACTCTCACCGAAACCTGGCTAAAGCCTGACACTACAGATATCTATGCCTTTCCTGGTTACACAGCCATACACAACTGTAGGCCAGATCAACAAGGGGGTGGCACAGTTATATACTACTCAGACCATCTGGAATGTAATACTAATACTTGCACAAGGGATGAACATGGGGAATATATAATAGCTAAATTCAAATCCAAATACCTACAAAAACCTCTCACAGTGATAAACATCTACAGAGTACCACAGTCAAACATTAGCTGTTTTAGTGACAACCTAGGAAGTATGATAACTGATGCACACATGAACAAAGATCACTTGCTACTCTCAGGTGACTTCAATATAAATCTCCTGCAAGACCAGGACCCACACGTTACTGAATTCACAAACACTATGAGTAACTGCATGTTGCTACCAGCAGTAACAAAACCTACAAGAGTTACGGAGACCAGTGTTTCCCTACTTGACCACATCTGGACCAACACCATATCCCCTTTAAAATCAGGCATAATTACAGATAATACCACAGACCACTACCCTACTTTCCTCATAACAACTCTTGGTAAATTACCCCAAGACACTACTAAAGTCACCTTCAGACTTCACAATGAGGCAGCCATTAATAACTTCACAACAGCAGTAACAAACATTGACTGGCACACTGAGCTAGAAATCTATACAGATATTGGTGAGTGTATTAATAATTTTCTAAAAAAGACCCAATACCTTTATAACAAGCACTGCCCAAAAAAAATAAACAGATGACAGCTAAGAGACTGAACAGTCCCTGGCTAACACCCGGCATCCTCAAATCCATAAATACAAAGCACCTATACAAAAAACAGTACAGAATGGGTCACTTAACGAGACCAAACAAAACGTTACTCGTCAATCCTAACCAGCCTGATAAGAAGGGCTAAAAAACTGTATTATGAGAACAGATTATCCAACTTACGAGGTGATATAAAAAAGACCTGGAAAACCCTATCAGTAATTCTAGGAACAAAAAAGATATCACGAAATAGCGAAATTGAATTAACAAAACCAGATGAACCCCAACTCTCACCAACTGAAACAGCAAATGGACTCAATAATTTCTTCTCCACTATAGGAAAAAACCTTGCCAATAAAATCCCAAGCTCAGACTACCTCACTGGCAACTACCCGAACACACTGTTCCTAGCTCCGACTAACCCTACTCAAGTCTCCCTTATTATCAACACACTAAAAAACAAGACAGGAGATTTAAATACCTTACCACCCTTTATATACAAAAAAGTGTCACAAGTACTATCACCAATCACTGCAACACTTTAACAAATCCATAGAATCCTCTATCTTCCCTACAGTTCTCAAAATAGCAAGGGTCACCCCGATCCATAAAGGAGGAGACCAAACAGACTTAAATAACTATAGGCCAATATCCAACTTGCACCCTCTCTCTAAAATCTTCGAAAAATTAATTCATAAGCGAATCTATTCCTACCTCATCTCCCACAACATACTCAACCCCTGTCAGTTTTGGTTCAGGCCTAATAAAAATACTAATGATGCTATTATACACATGCTAGAACACACATACACTGCAATAGAGAAAAAAGAAGTCCCACTGGGGATCTTCATAGACTTATGTAAAGCTTTTGATACAGTTGACCACGACTTGCTCCATATAAAATTGTCGCACTATGGTATAAGAGGGCACTCCCTCAACTACCTAAAGTACGCAACTACCTAAAGTCTTACCTCAGCAACAGAAGCCAATATGTGTACACAAACGGGGCAAACTCTTTCGCACAGCCAATTACAGTTGGTGTCCCACAGGGAAGTGTCCTAGGCCCTCTTCTCTTTCTCATATACATAAATGACCTACCAAATGCATCACAACTACTCAAACCCACACTATTTGCAGATGACACTACATACGTCTTCTTTCACCCGAGCCCAGTCACGCTAGCCAATACTGTAAATACCGAATTACAGAAAATATCTACCTGGATGAGTACTAACAAACTTACTCTAAACATTGACAAACCCTACTTCATTCAGTTTGGTAACAGAGCTACAGACGTCCCTCTTAACATAATGATAAATGGTTCACCTATCATAAAACTCACAGAGGGAAAATTCTTAGAAATCCACCTTGATAATAGACTCAAATTTCTAACACATATACAACACATTTCCAAAAAAATTTCCAAGACCGTAGGCATACTATCGAAGATACAGTACTGTGTTCCACAGTCAGCCCTCCTGGCCCTATATCACTCACTTATTTACCCCTATCTCACCTATGGAATTTGTGCATGGGGCTCAACAACAATAAACCAACTCAGACCATTAATTACCCAACAAAAGGCTGCAGTCAGAATGATAACAAATTCCCACTACAGGCAGCACACTCCACCAATATTGAAAACTCTAAACCTACTCACCATTCAAAACATCCATACTTATTACTGCACCTACTACATTCATAGAACACTTAATTCTGATATAAACCCTCCCCTCAAACGTCTCCTTACCAACCTCAACAGAACACACGACCATAACACAAGGCACAGATCACTCTTTGATGTTCCTCAAGTCCATCTCACGCTATGCAAAAACTCAATGCACATAAAAGACCCTAAAATCTGGAATTCATTACCCGTGAATGTAAAAGAAACACTGTTTATAAATTCAAGTCTCTTCTCAAAAATCACTTACTCACCCACAACTAAATAAATACTGAATAATTGTATCTCATAAATGTCTAACCTGTGGCCCACTCAAACTTTATTTTTTAATTACATTACCTAACAGAATACTCCATTCTACTGAATGCTCAGCAACACAGTAAATGACCATATGACCTGTCTTTGTAATACTCATTTGTGTTAAATTGTTATCTGGTTACAATAATGTTTTTACCACTAAATATATCATTGCTTAGTTAATCTCAAGTTAATTTTAAGCCTGCTCATAATGCTCTGCATACAAGGGGCTTTGGCATGTTGCCCTGCAATAACTTTGTACTTCACTGTATCATGTTCAAATTAATTAATAAAATAAAAAATAAAACAAAAAAATAACCATGGAGACAACATTGTTGTTGAGGATCAACAGTTTCTGATGATCAAGTCAAAATCTGACATTCCAGTGGGCACTGCTGCTGTTAAGCTTGTAAATGCTATAATCTGGGAGTCAGTAAGTTTAGTCATAGTAAAGGGGGCTTATTACGATAGACCTTAGAATTTGTAATATATTTGGCCTGAGTATAGGAGATCCTTAGTATCGAATATATTCATGGAAAATCGTAATAAGATTTTATATTATGGGGTGATGGAAAGACCGCATTAAAATTTGTTTTTAATAAAACGTAATTTACGTAATATTCTATACGGTATTTTAAAGTGGTACCTTTACTCGTAATATAGAAATAAGACTTGAGAGACTTATAACTTATATACTACTTACAGCTACTTCCATTCTGACTGAATGGGTATTTACATATGAGGTTGATAAAGTTACATTGTCTCTCTAACCAGAGACGATCCAAGCTTAATAAATGACATCTCTTAAACAATGAAGAGATTTTACTTGGTGTGGTTTTCACAAATACTTGACTTTCAAGAGACTGAGAGAATAATGCTATACTGCTGGATAACTTCTCAATCAAAGTACCAGTAAGTAGAGAGGATCTTCTCCAGACTGAGAGAGGTGTAGTACTCACACCTCTCACCCCTGATGTCAGCTCACCTCAGGCAAGTAGTGCAGAGGTGAGGCCATACAAACATAAATTGGTCGTTACCTTTGGTGAACAATCCATTTCCTTACCAGAATAATTCATCATATAAATATATACATATAATGAAAATAGGAAAGATGAAAATGAATATTTAATATTACATAGCTGATTACTCTCGTTTTAGCTATTAACGATGGTAATTGCAATGTAATATTAGATAGATGAGCCAGTATAAAAGTTATATTTTACAAAGCTGCAACTCGGTATAACAGGACTCAAATTATGCTTTTTGTGGTCAGTTTCCCCAACTGTGATGATGCAGTTGGAAGCTGAGGCTTCCTTGGCTTCTTGTTTCTCTGCTGAGAGAATGTTGTGGTCTCTCTTAACTGTAGTTGGTCTTTTGTCTTTTTGTTCACCTGTTATTTTGTTCACCTGTGTATTGTTATCAAAAAGCCAGAAATCGGAAATCAATAAAGTATCAGGAAGAGGCTGTGTTCTTAGCATTTCTTTTTCAAAGGTTGATTATGGCTGTCCTGAAGGCGGCTCTTGAAATGTTGAATGTTATTATTATGAATGGTTGGTATGTATTATGAATGGTTGGCATGTATTATGAATGGTTGGCATGCATTATGAATGGTTGGTATGTATTATAAATGGTTGGTATGTATTGTGAATGGTTGATATGTATTGATTGGCTTTACAAGGTACAAGATTTGCGAGAGGTTTTATGAGCCAATATTAACACTGCAGCAAAATGTACTTTTTGTGCTGGTAATCTTTAGTCTAGAAATTCTAAACAATAAATCATCTTCCAGTTAGATTAACTGCTCTTCTAGTCATGCTCCTCTGAGCAAAACTCATAATTTTGTGCCTAGTTGAGACTGTCCAAAGATGGTGCTGCTGCAGCATTGTAACTTGATAGAGAATATGAATTAAACAGCCTCAAGATACTGTACTTAGAAAATCCTCCTCAGCCTCCTCTAAATCTTAAAAAATCCTCCTCAGCCTCCTCTAAATCTTTGAAGGTAGAATTATTGAACATCTGTTTGGCATGAAATAAAAACTTTCATGTAAATGATATTCTGAATAAATTTTCTCTTGATGTTCAGTGTCTAACCCTTTCAGGGTCCCCAGGCCCTCTCCGAGACATGTTTTCAGGGTCCCGAAATTTAAAAAAAAAAATTTATTTTTTCTTATGAAAAGATAGAGAATCTTTTCCCGATCATAATGACACCAAAAGTATGAAATTTGATGGAAAACTTATGGAATTATGCTCTCGTGAAGTTAGCCGTCTCGACAATGTTTACGCACTGGCGATTTTGCCCACTTTGAGCCCTATTTTCGGCCAATTCCAGTGTACTAGTCGACAAAAATCATAACTATTTCGCTAGAACTCCATTTTTTCTATCGAATGAGTACAAGAAACCACCCATTTACCGATTTCAACTATCCAATAAAGTGGTCAGAATTTAGCAATTTTGCCAATTTCACACAAATTTCAAAAGATGCCAATTTCTGAATAGGGTCCAGAATAAACAAGAAAGACATTCCTGGCACTAAAATAGCAAGTTCTCTGTTCGTTAGTCACATCCCCAGGCCCCTCTTATATTTCTTTGGCTTTCCACATTGAATTTTTATTCTTACAAAAAATAGAAGATTTACTGTTATGCAGACTACTGCATTAGTGTAGAAATGGCATAAATAATATCAGTGCACTTGTGAAAGAATATTAGACTCACCAGTTGAACATTTCTGCTACTTTGAGCTCAATTTCAAGGTACTTTTCATTGTAAAACCAGTCAAAATCGTCTCAATTTCTGTAATATGTCTTCCATTCTATAAAATGAGACCAGGAAAACTGGAATACAACAATAAATACCATATGAAAATACAGTGCAAAGTTGCTGTTTTAATCCAAAAACACGGTCAAAGTTTTTTTTTTCTCATTACGCACTGTGTGCTGCAGGATTTTTTTTATACTGCACACACTGACCACATAGACACATTCTTTCATATGTAGGCCTACCAGCTTTCTCTCGCTAGATTTGAGGGCACTAGAATTTAGGCGTACTAGTATGTCAAAAACCCTGGGGCGTAAGCATACTAGTATGGCTGAAACCCTGAAAGGGTTAAGAGAAACATTGTTGTTGAAGTCTGACATAAGTTTTTACCTGCTCTCTCAGGCCCTTCTTCCATTGATCATATTCCAGAGTCACTGGTTACTTGGCTTGCTTCACTTGTTTTCATTATTCTTCATCTGATTTGAACATTCATCATATATCAGTCAGTCTGCCTGTTGTGTCATTTTAAATAATGGTAGTAGCAGTTAATTGTTATTGACAGATTGTGAGACTGATGGTTGTGTATTGTACTGGCACTGATTGTGTGACTGATGGTTGTGTATTGTACTGGCACTGATTGTAAGACTGATACTGATGGTTGTGTATTGTACTAGCACTGATTGTGTGATGGTTGTGTATTGTGTTAGCACTGATTGTGTGACTGATGGTTGTGTATTGTACTGGCACTGGTGGTACTGATTGTGTGAGTGATGATTGTGTATTGTACTGCCTCTGATTGTGTGACTGATAGTTGTGAATCGTACTGGCACTAGTGGTACTGATTGTGTGACTGATGATTGTGTATTGTACTGGCACCAATTGTGTGACTGATGGTTATCTTTCTCTCACTAGTGGCACTGATTGTGTGGTGATGGTTGGTTATCTTCCTGCCACTGGTGGGACTGATTCCTTGTATCTGAATTAATTTTATTGATCGGTTCAATGCCTGACAAAGAGGAGTCGGCAGTCGTATGTGGTGACTTTAATTAATGGATTAATTGTCCACAATGGCAGTCTTATTCATGTGAGATTTTTGTATCTAATAGATCAGAATAATTTTGAGAATAATTTGTTATCAACCACCCATATTGGTGGCCATATATTAGGCTTATTTCTGTAAACTGTCAATTCTTTTACCATTAAAAATGGTGACATGATATCACTTGGTATTACCAAGCCCAACCATAGTCTTGTTACTTTTAATGTTGATATTTTGGTGAACTCATAATTCCTTTTTGTAATTACAAAAATCTTTACTAAGATGAGGTTGGTGTGATGGTGATAAATGCTTGGGTGTGGAGGGGGAGGGGGTATCTTCACTGTGTGGTGAAGGTTGGTGTGATGGTGACAAATGCTTGGGTGTGGGGAAGTGTTCTTCAGTGTGTGGTGAGCAGTTAGCAAAGAGTCATGATCAAGTGTTTTTGAGACTCTCACTGGTAACTTCTCTAATTTGATTACTTTTAACAATCTTTAGTCATGATGTTACCTCTTGGTACAGTTCCTCTGTTTCCCAGTTATATAGTTTTCTACACTTGTTAACTCAGCTTAACCCTTTGACTGTCGAGGTCGTATATATACGTCTTACGAGGTACCGTGTTTGACGTATATATACTCATAAATTCTAGCGGCTTCAGATCAAGAATATCCTGGAGCATGCAGTGCATAATAAGAAAAAAAACTCCGACCGTTTTTTTTTTTTAATTAACCCTTTCAGGGTCCATCCTGTAGATCTACGACTTTACGTTCAGGGTCCAAACCGTAGATCTACGCCAAAATTCTAGCGGCGCCAAATTTAGCACGAGAAGTCTGGTAGGCCTACATCTGAGAGAATGGGTCTGGGTGGTCAGTGTGCACACCATAGAAAAAATCTGGATGCCCGCATGGCATTGTGGGAATGCCAGCAAAGTAGCTTTGTTCATAGTGACTGGCGGCAAGGAAGCTCTCACTCCCCACTCACTCTCCGGGCGAATTCTGACTCTCCTCTTCACAACTTACAGTTCTAAGACTGATGGAAGTGGAGCTGAAGACGAATTCTATGGTTTTGAACCATATGGTACCATTGTGCCATATGGTACTATGGTACCATATGGTACAATGGTGCCATGTCATACAATGGTATCATATGGTACAATGGTATCATATGGTACAATGGTATCATATGGTACAATGGTACCATATGGTACAATGTGCCATATAGTACATTGTACCATATGGTACATTATGCCATATGGTACAGGGTACAGGGACCCTAATGGAAATAAGTCTCTCTGACTTTTTTGGGTTATCCTAGGTTCTCCAAACATATGCTGCTAAGTATGATATGCTATGTAACTTTATTTGTGTATAACTAAATAAACTTACTTATGATGCCACATGCACTTGAGTAAGTTTATTCAGGTGTACAGAAATACAATTACATAGATTATCATACATAGCAGCATACGTATAAAATCTTAGGATAACCCAAAAAAGTCAGGGTGACTTATTTCAATAGTTATCCCTGTGTCTGTACCATATGGTGTCCTGTACTGTATGGTACCCTGTACCATATGGTACCCCTGTACCATATGGTAACCCTGTACCATATGGTACCCTGTACCACATGTTATCCTGTACTGCATGGTACCCTATACCATATAGTACAGTGTACCATATGGTACCCTGTAACATATGATACCGTGTACCATATGGTCAATAGGTGTTGGTGGCATGAGACACCAGCCAAGACTGAGTGAGTGGCGACGCAAGCTAGCTACTACTGACTCCGCAGTTTCCGAGACAAAGTGCTTTGTCATCCACCTCAAGGAACACGTCAGGTTCCTGTACACTTGTAAATATATAATAGAACATTTCTAATATACAACATTTTTGCATATTTTTGTTGTAAACAACTATTGTAAACAAAATAATAATGAAAATATTAGTGTTTATTAACTAAACCATACCCCGGCCGGGATTGAACCCGCGGTCAGAGAGTCTCAAAACTCCAGCCCGTCGTGTCATTACGATTTCGTGAGTCAGTAGTGTTTATTGTGTTGAATACAACAGTACCATATGGTACAATGAACGATATGGTATCATTGTACTGTATGGTGCAATGTACCATATGGTACCATTGCATCATATGGTACCATATGGTACCATTATACCATAAGGTACCAATGCACCATATGGTACCATTGTATCATATGGTACCATTGTACCAAATAGTGCCATTGTACCATATGGTACCATTGTACCATATGGCACCATTGTATCATATGGTACCATTGTATCATGTGCCATATTGTACCATATGGTACCATTGTATCATATGGTGTCATTGTACCATATAGTACAATTGCACCCTATGGCACCATTGTACTATATGGTACCGTTGTATTCAACACAATAACCGCACTAATATTTTCATTATTTTGTTTACAATAAACTTGTAAACAAGTTTTGTAAGCAATATAATGATAAACAAATTAGTGCACTTATTGCGTGGAATACAATGAGTGTACACTAATACAATATACATTATACTGGTCTCACAGGCCACAAATGTTATTAGAAAAAGAAAAAATAGAAAAGAAAAGAAAAAAGTATAAAAAACGCAAAATAAAAACATGGGATTTTGCTGAAGTCACTGATGTTGGCGCCACCCGGTCATTTTGGGTCGACTTCCCGCCGCTGTATCTTGGTAAGTACTGATCAGAAATTTTTGTTTTTTTTGTCTTATTACCTTCACAAAAATATACTCTTTAATTCTGTAAGAAAAAATAATTTTTTTTTTTTTTTTTTTTTTTTTTCAAAATTTCTTGGACACTGGAGCACCACTTCAGATTTTGGCCCTGGACCCCGTAAGGGTTAAAATGCCGACTTTGTGGTCTATTTTCGTATAGTATTTATGGTTGTATTCTCATTTTTTTTTTTGGTCTCATTTCATAGAATGGAAAACATATTATAGAAATAGAGGTGATTTTGATTGATTTTACTATAAAAAAGACCTGGAAATGGAGCTCAAAGTAAGGAAAATGTTTGATTTTTGCTAAGATAAGATAAGATAAGATTTCGTTTGGATTTTTAACCCCGGAGGGTTAGCCACCCAGGATAACCCAAGAAAGTCAGTGCGTCATCGAGGACTGTCTAACTTATTTCCATTGGGGTCCTTAATCTTGTCCCCCAGGATGCGACCCACACCAGTCGACTAACACCCAGGTACCTATTTGCTGCTAGGTGAACAGGACAACAGGTGTAAGGAAACGTGTCGAAATGTTTCCACCCGCCAGGAATCGAACCTGGGCCCTCCATGTGTGAAGCGGGAGCTTTAGCCACCAGGCCACCGGGCCCTGCTGATGTTCAAAAGTAAACAAATGATGTCATTGTCCAATAAATGTCCAACTAGCCATTCTAATATGCAGTCATGAATGGGTTGATGTTATTTATACAATTATTACAATATTGCAATAGTCTGCATAACAGTAAATCTTCTATTTTTTGTCTGAATAAAAATTCAAAAGAGAAATCAAGAGTAATATCATAGGGGCCTGGAGATGTGACTGATGAACAAAGAACATGTTATTTTAGAGCCAGGAATGTCTGCATTTTTCATTCTGGACCTTATTTTGAAATTGTCATATTTTTTAATTTTCATGAAATTGGCCAAATTGCAAATTTCTGACCATGTTATTGGGTAGTTGAAATCATTAAATGGGCAGTTTCTTGTACTCAATCAATGGAAAAAATGGAGTTCTAAAGAAATAGCTATGAGTTTGGTCGACTGGAACAATGGAATTAGCCGAAAATAGGGCTCAAAATGGGCGAAATCACCGATTTGTAAATATCGCAGAGGTCACTAACTTCGCGAGAGCGTAATTCCATCAGTTTTCCATCAAATTTCGTGTTTTTGGTATCATTACAATCGGGAAAAGATTCTCTATCATTTCATAAGAAAATTTTTTTTTTTTTTTTGAAACTTTGCGACACCAGGAGACACTTCAGGATTGGGGTTGCGACATTCAAGGGATTAAGACCACACAAACAGTCTTCCACACTTGTTACACTCAGCTTAAGACCACACAATCCCTCTTCCACATAAGCAGTCTTATGTGGAAGAGGGCTGAAAGTTGGCAGTCTAGAACAAGCCAATGATTCACAAACACAAATAAAATTTATTTCTTTGCAAGATTACATTGAGATTATGAAGTTACAATAATGAGTTGCAGCAGAAAGAGAGCCATTATCATGCCAGGGCATTATGGGCAGACTTAATTTAATGGCTTACAGACTACTTAATACTAAAGAAATTGATCATAATTTGTTTAAGTTGCACATCTTTTTTATATTTATAGTTGACAGTAATTTTACTCTAATTACAATAGTTTCAAAAATAAATATTGAAATTATATTATGGGAATATAACATTGTGAGTTGTTGAAAGTAGTTTACAGTATGAGAATGCTACAAATTGAGTGTAAGGCAGTATTGTTTTGGGTAATAGGTAACTGGGAGATTTTTGGTAAAGTTAAATATTAAGTATTGAGTATTTAGTTTAGCGTCAGTAGGTGGCTTTTGAGAAGAGCCTTAAATTGGTGTTCAGGCCTGGTTACTTTAATATTTACTGGTAATGAATTCCAAATTTTGGGGCCCTTTATGTGCATAGAGTTTTTACATATGAAGATATGGACATGGGGTACATCAAAAAAAGATTTGTTTTGTGTTGTGGTTGTGTGTCCTGTTAAGGTTGGTGAGGAGATGTTTGAGTGGAGGGTTTATGTTTGAGTGTAGTGTTCTATGTATGTAGCAGGCACATGAATAAGTTTACATGTTCTTAATGGTGAGCAGTTTTAGACTTTTGAGTATTGGTGGAGTATGCTGTCAGGAGTGGGAATTTGTTATCATTCTGACTGCAGCCTTTTGCTGGATTAATAGTGGTCATAGGTGATTTAATGTTGTTGATCCCCATGCACAAATTTCACTACACCACTTAGAGTAGTGTACCACTTTTGTGGCTGGATGTTACTTGACCTTTACTCAGCTGTGTTGGTGTTTTTTCACTTTGTTGTTTACCTTGTTCATCATGTTGACCTTGTTATTCACCTCATTCACCTTGTTGACCACATTGTTGATGATCACTTTGTTGCAGGTGGTTAAGAATATAGGAGGAGAGAGAGAGAAGGCCAGCAGAGGAAAGAAGAGAGCAGCTAGCTGTTACAACCCCTGGAGTGAACATGATCTCTCAGATAAGAACATAGCTGACAGCACTGAGGCTCTCATTGGTGCCTACCTGCTAGCTGCTGGTGCTGACACTGCTGTCAACTTTATGCACAACCTTGGTCTTGGTGTATATAATGTGAGTACTGTGCACCATGTATGCTAGTATGTAATGTGAGAGTAGAATGTAATGTAAGTACTGTGCACCATATACAGTAGTATGTAATGTAAGTACTGTGCACCATGTACAGTAGTATGTAATGTAAGTACTGTGCACCATGTACATTAGTATGTAATATAAGTACTGTGCACCATGTACAGTAGTATGTAATATAAGTACTGTGCACCATGTACATTAGTATGTAATATAAGTACTGTGCACCATGTACATTAGTATGTAATATAAGTACTGTGCACCATGTACATTAGTATGTAATATAAGTACTGTGCACCATGTACAGTAGTATGTAATATAAGTACTGTGCACCATGTACAGTAGTATGTAATGTAAGTACTGTGCACCATGTACATTAGTATGTAATATAAGTACTGTGCACCATGTACAGTAGTATGTAATATAAGTACTGTGCACCATGTACATTAGTATGTAATATAAGTACTGTGCACCATGTACATTAGTATGTAATATAAGTACTGTGCACCATGTACAGTAGTATGTAATATAAGTACTGTGCACCATGTACAGTAGTATGTAATATAAGTACTGTGCACCATGTACATTAGTATGTAATATAAGTACTGTGCACCATGTACAGTAGTATGTAATATAAGTACTGTGCACCATGCAGTACATGCTTTTGCAATACTTGAAAATGAATGTAAATGAGAAATGAAATGAAATGAAAATGTTTATTTCCTTGCCAAGCTTACAATGTGTGGTTTACATATTATAAAATATTAATTCCAAAGAAGGCCTCTAGCATGCCTAGGCATTTAGGGCAGACTAATCCTCATTCTTACTCTAAATTGACACAGGTTATGGAGCAGTACATTTTAACCCCTTGACTGTCGCAACCCCCAATCCTGAAGTGTCTCCTGGTGTTGCAAAATTTAAAAAAAAAAAAAAAAAAATTCTTATGAAATGATAGAGAATCTTTTCCCGATTGTAATGACACCAAAAAAATGAAATTTGATGGAAAACTAATGGAATTATGCTCTCACGAAGTTAGCGTCCTCGGCGATACATATACAAATCGGCGATTTCGCCCACTTTGAGCCCTATTTTCAGCTAATTCCATTGTTCCAGTCGATCTAGCTCATAGCTACTTCTTCAGAACTCCATTTTTTCTATCGATTGAGTACAGTGGAACCTCAAAAATCGAACGTATCACATATCGAACATTTCGAAAATAGGACCATTTTTTCGGACAAACTGTGTCCCTATTTTCGGACGCGCCCCTATTTTCGGACGTGCCCCTATTTTCGGACCGCCGGGTATGGGACCTTTCTGCTGCCTGCTCTGTCCGCGTCCCTGCGCAGGCGCCGTGAGCAGTCTAGCTTTGTTTATGCTTGAGTGAACACTAACCTGCGCTCTCATTCACGCATTTTACGATTATTTCGTTGCATTTAGTGCTTGTGGGACTGTGAAATAAGCTGCCATGAGCCCAAAGAAACTTGCTAGTGGTACCCCTGTGGTAAAGAAAGTGAGAAACACTATAGATGTGAAGAAGGAAATAATACAGAAGTATGAGAGTGGTAGACTTGTTGAGCTTGCCAGGATGTATGGGAAAAACAAGTCGATCATCGGTTCTATCCTGTCAAAGAAAGAACAAATCAAGGAAGCTGATGTTGCGAAAGGTGTTAATATAGGGAGTGGATGAGGTGCCTTCTTCAAAGATTAAAGAGATTTGTGCCAAGTGGAATGATGTCCAAATGTTTGTGCAGAAGTACCACCCTGAGCAAGCTGAAACAAGCCATCTTTGCAACAAGTTCTGTGACAGAACCATGTCCCATTTTAGGGAAATGTTAAAGAGGCGCCAGAAACAGAGGACTGTGGACAGTTATTTTGTGAGACAGGGATCCAGTGACTCTCAAGCTGGTCCTAGTGGCATTAAAAGACAGAGAAGGGAAGTAACCCCAGAGAGGGTTTTACCTGAAGTCCTCATGGAGGGGGATTCTCCTTCCAAACACTAACCCCAACTCCCTCTCTCCTCCTCCCTATCTTCCAGATGCCATCACCAATCTTCAATAAAGGTATGTAAAATGTTATTTTATATGTATTACTATACATAATTAAAAACTATAGTATTTGTTGTATGTAAAACTGTAATCTCTATAAAATGTATTTTTTTGCGAATATTTTTGGGTTTCTGGAACGGATTAATCGTATTTCCATTATTTCTTATGGGAAATATTGCTTCGAATTTCAGACTTTTCGAATTTAGAACTAGCTCCTGGAACGGATTAAGTTCGATTTTTGAGGTTCCACTGTACAAGAAACTGCCCATTTACCGATTTCAACTACCTAATAACATGGTCTGAAATTTGTAATTTGGCCAATTTCACGAAAATTAAAAAAATATGACAATTTCAAAATAAGGACCAGAATGAACAATGCAGACATTCCTGGCTCTAAAATATCATTTTCTTTGTTCATCAGTCATGTCTCCAGGCCCCTGTGATATTACTCTTGCTTTCTATTTTGAATTTTTATTCAAACAAAAAATAGAAGATTTGCTGTTATGCAGACTACTGCAATACTGTAATAATTGTATAAATAACATCAACCCATTCATGACTGCATATTAGAATGGCTAGTTGGACATTTATTGGACAATGACATGATTTGTTTACTTTTGAACATCGGCAAAAATCAAACATTTCCCGTACTTTGAACTCCATTTCCAGGTTCTTTTTATAGTAAAATCAATCAAAATCATCTCTATTTCTATAATATATTTCCCATTCTATCAAATGAAACCAAGAAAACGAGAATACAACCATAAATACTATAAGAAAATAGACCACAAAGTCGGCATTTTAATTAAAAAAAAACGTTCTGTTTTTTTTTTCTCATTATGCACTGCGTACTCCAGGATTTTTTTTATATGGTGAACACTGACCACACAGACCCATTCTCTCACATGTGGGCCTACCAGCTTTCTTCTGCTTGATTTGAAGCTGCTAGAATTTGTGAGTATATATACGTCAAACACGGTACCTCGTAAGATGTATATATACAGCCGCAACAGTCAAAGGGTTAATATACCTTATTGCATATTAGGTAACAGAAAAGTCTTGGCATGATACACTGTTTCGATTAAAGCTCCTATATTGGGAGAGTATCTTAGGCAAACTTAACCCCTTCAGGGTCCAAGGCCCAAATCTGAAGTGGTGCCCCAGTGTCCAAGAATTTTCAAAAAAAAAAAAATTTGTTATTTTTTCTTATGAAATGGTAGAGAATCTTTTTGTGAAGGTAATAAAACAAAAAGTACGAAATTTGATGGAAAATTGACGAAATTATGCTCTCGCGAATTTTGATGTGTCAGCGATATTTACGAATCAGCGATTTTGCCGACTTTGACTCCCATTTTAGGCCAATTACATTATTCCAGTCAACCAAATTCTTAGGTATTTCACTAGTATTTCTTCTATTCTATCGATTGAGCACAAGAAATCGCCAAGTCAACTGTTTCAACTACAAATTAAAGTGATTGGAAATTGTTAAATTTGGCCAATTAACACAAAGTTCAAAATATTCCAATTTCAAAATAGGGTCCAGAATAAACAATGTAGGTATTCCTGGAACTAAACTAACATTTCCTATGTTCATTAGTTACATTTTGAGGCTTTACAAATAAATTCCATTTTGATTTTTTATTCACATAATGTATTTTTATTCACACCAAAAAATAGAAGATTTACTGTTGTGCAATACTGTAATAATTGTATAAATATCATCACCATATTTGTGAATGCATATTAGACCCTCTAGCTGGCGTGTATTAGACGTGTGAGGTCGTTTGTTTACTCTTGAATATCGGCAAAAATTTTACATTTCTGCTACTTTGAGCTCAGTTTCAAGCCATTTCCAATGCTGAAACCAATCAAAATCATCTCTGTTTCTGTAATATGTCTTCCATTCTATCAAATGAGACCAAGAAATCGCAAATACAACTATAAAAAACCTACGAAAAAACACTGCAAAGTCGCTGTTTTAATCGAAAAATCATGATTTCAGTTTTTTTTTCTCTCATTATACACAGTGTGCTGCAGGATCTGTTTTATGTGGTGCACACATACCACATAAATGTATTCTCTCATATCTAGGCCCAAATGTACCACTCACAGTTTATCAGAGTGAGCTGAGCTCATGGCGTAGATCTACGGTTTGGACCCTGAATGTACAGCCGTAGATCTACGGGACGGACCCTGAAGGGGTTAAGATTTATTAGGCAGTAGCTTTATTATCAGTTTTATGTTTACAGTCATTTTGGTGAATGTAAGTGTAAATTAGGGAGAATCACAGATATCGAGAGTAAATCTAATTTGTTTTGGATGTGTGCATAATACGATAAAGAGACTAGGTGGTTTTCGTATAGTTAGCTGTTGGTGTGTGTGTGTTAGGGAGATAAGATGATTTTTAATGGTAGTTTTGAAAATGGTGGTTAAGTCTGCAGGTCTAGAACTTTCTGGCAGGGAGTTACAGATTTTAGGCCCTTTTATGTACGTACATTGAATTTTTGTAGAGATTTAGCTGGACACGGGGAATGTCAGAGATTTTTGTATCTGGTATTATGTCTGTGGGTCCTGTTGCAACTACAGTGAGACCTTTACTTGCGAGTTTAATCCGTTCCATGACCTTGCTCGCATCTGGATTTGCTCGTTTGCAGAGTCAATTTTCCTCATCTAAATTAATTAAAATGGAATTATTCTGTTCCAGTGGAATTCTGTACTTCAATAATTTCCCTAATATCAACTCTACGGCTTATTTATGTATCACAATTCAACTAATATGACATAATAACCAATATAAATAACATGGAAACCTGATATATACTCTAGAATGAATAAAATGTCATTATGTGACAAGTGGAGGCGGCCATGACCGCTCCCACATTGTTGTGGTATTCACTGCCATCTAGTGATGGCCTTTTGAAGCTATTATTATAATTATAGTATACATTATACTTATGCATTTATTATTTTATTGTACATATTATTATATATTATACTATTATTATTATTCTACCTATTATTATCATTATTATTATTTTTTTTTTTTTTTTTTTTTTTTTTTTTTTTTTTTTTTTTTTTTTATCACACTGGCCGATTCCCACCAAGGCAGGGTGGCCTGAAAAAGAAAAACTTTCACCATCATTCACTCCATCACTGTCTTGCCAGAAGGGTGCTTTACACTACAGTTTTTTAAACTGCAACATTAACACCCCTCCTTCATTATTATTGTTATTATTATTATTACAGTGGTCCCTTGATAATCATAAGACTCGATAGTCGTAATTTTCAAAAAACGTAACATTATTTTTGTCAAAACACTGGCTCGCGAATCGTCGTTTGACTCGCGAATTGTCGTTCATACTCACGGCTCTGAACCACCTCACTCTCTCTTCCCAGCCAGTGTGCCATTGTTTACCAGTGAGCGACGGTCCCCTAACTTGTTCATACGAAATATTTCATAATATTCCATTCATTTTAGTGCTTGCAACTGCTTAATAAGCTACCATGGCTCCAAAGAAAGCTCCTAGTGCCAAGCCTTTGGTAAAGAAGGTGAGAAATACGATTGAATTTAAGAAAAACATCATTGAACAATATGAAAGTGGCGTACGTGTGGCCGAACTGGCCAGGATGTATAACAAACCCCATACAACCATAGCTTCCATCGTGGCCAAGAAAAAGGAAATCAAGGAAGCTGTTGTTGCAAAGGGGGTAAATATGCTGACAAAAATGAGATCACCAGTACTCGAAGATGTTGAGAAGTTATTATTGGTGTGGATAAATGAGAAACAATTAGGAGGAGATAGTCTTATGACGTCGCTTATTTGTGAAAAGGCTAGGCAGTTGCATGACGATTTGGTAAAGAAATTGCCTGCAACTAGTGATGATGTGAGTGAATTTAAGGCCAGCAATGGCTGGTTTGAGAGATTTAAGAAGCGTACTGGCATACACAGTGTGGTAAGGCATGGTGAGGCTGCCAGTTTGGATTACAAGGCAGCTTAAAAATGTTTGCATGAATTCCAGGAGTACATAGAGGCTGAAGGACTGAAACCTGAACAAGTGCTCAATTGTGATGAAACAGGCCTCTTTTGTAAGAAAATGCCAAAGAGGACCTTCATTACACAAGAGGAAAAGGCAATGCCAGGACACAAGCCTATGAAAGACAGGCTGACACTATTGTTCTGCGCTAATGCTAGTGGGGATTTCAAAGTGAAGCTTTTACTAGTGTACCATTCTGAAAATCCCGGAGTGTTCAAGAAAAACAATGTAATGAAGAGTAAATTGTGTGTGTTTTGGAAATCTAATGGTAAGGCATGGGTCACGAGGGAAATGTTTGTAGAGTGGTTCAATGAAGTGTTTGGCCCTAGTGTGAAGAATTACCTCCTGGAAAAGAAATTGGATCTCAAGTGCCTCCTAGTAATAGACAATGCACCTGCTCATCCTCCAAACTTGGATGGCCTAATTCTGAAGGAGTTTGGATTCATCGCAGTAAAGTTCTTGCCCCTGAATACCACTCCTCTCCTCCAGCCCATGGACCAGCAGGTCATTGCAAACTTTAAAAAACTCTACACCAAAGCAATGTTTGAAAGGTGCTTGAATGTGACCTCAGACACTCATTTGACCCTACGAGATTTTTGTAAAGAACATTTCAGTATTCTCCATTGCGTAAGCCTTATAGGTAAGGCTTGGGAGGGAGTGACTACCAGGACTTGAAACTCTGCTTGGAGAAAATTGTGGCCAGATTGTGTCCACAAGAGGGATTTTGAAGGGTTTAGGGCTGACCGTGATGAGCCTATGTCAGTTGTTAAATCCATTGTGGCACTGGGGAGTTCCATGGGGTTGGATGTGAGTTTGGAGGATGTGGAAGACTTGGTGGAGGACCACAATGAAGAGCTAACCACTGAAGAGCTGCAAGAGCTTCAGCAGGAACAGCAACAGATAGCAGCTCAGAATCTTGCTGCAGAGGAGGAGGAAGAGAGATGGAGGAAGGTGCCTTCTTCAGAAATTAAGGAGATTTTTGAAATGTGGGGTAGGATGGAAAGATTTATGGAGAAACATCACCCACAGAAGGATGTTGCAAGCCATATCGGCAACTAGTCTTGGCCCATTTTAGGGAAGTTTTAAAGAGACACCAGAAACAGAGCTCTCTGGACAGGTTTTTTTGCGAGACAGGACTCCAGTGACTCTCAAGGTGGTCCTAGTGGCATCTAGAAACAGAGAAGTAACCCCAGAAAAGCAATTGGTACCTGAGGTGTTGATGGAAGGGGATTCCCCTTCCAAACAGTAATTCATCCAATCAGTCTCCTTCTCCAGTCTTCCATACACAAAGAAGAATCGCCAATAAAGGTAAGTGTTATTCTGTTAATGTTTAATTCATCATGTGCCACTGTATTGTTTATGTATTGTTTATATTGTTTATATGTCATGTAAAAAATTTTTTTGTTTTAATACTTCTGGGTGTCAGGAACGGATTAATTGAATTTACATTATTTCTTATGGGGAAAATTGATTCGTAAATCGTCCATTTCGATAATAGTCCCACTTCCAGGAACGGATTATGGGCGATTATTGAGGGACCACTGTGTGTATGTATGTATGTATGTATAATATATTTTATATATATTTATATATAATATATATAAATATATATATATATATATATATTATAATATTTTATATAATATATATATATTTTATATTATATATATATACAGTGGACCCCCGGTTAACGATTTTAATCCGTGCAAGAGGGGTAATTGTTATGCGAAATAATCTTTTATGTGAATGAATTTTCCCCATAAGAAATAATGGAAATAAAATTAATCCGTGCAAGACACCCAAAAGTATGAAAAAATTTTTTTTTACCACTGAAATGTTAATTTTAATACACACAAACTGAAAAAGGCATGCACACTTACATGACACTTACTTTTATTGAAGATCTGGTGATGATTGATGGGATGGGAGGAGGGGAGAGTGTCGAACTTATTTTTTTAGAAGGGGGAATCCCCTTCCATTAGGACTTGAGGTAGCAAGTCCTTTTCGGGGTTACTTCCCTTCTTCTTTTAATGCCACTAGGACCAGCTTGAGAGTCACTGGACCTCTGTCGCACAACAAATCTGTCCATAGAGCTCTGTACCTCCCGTTCCTTTACGATTTGTCTAAAATGGGCCACAACATTGTCATTGAAATAGTCACCAGCACGGCTTGCAACAGCAGTGTCAGGGTGATTTTCATCCATAAAGGTTTGCAGTTCAACCCACTGTGCACACATTTCCTTAATTTTTGAAGTAGGCACAATGGATTCCACAACTGGCGTAGGCTTCTCAGGGTTAGCCCCAAACCTTCAAAAACTTTCTTAATTTCCATACTAATTCTCACCCTTTTTACCACAGGGTTGGCACTAGAAGCTTTCTTGGGGCCCATGGTCACTTATTTTCCAGAAACAGCACCGAAAACACTGTAATAATACGAAATATTCCGAGTGTATGCTTGGATGTTACCGCGGAGGCTGGCTGGTAAACAATGGCACGGGCGCACATGTGAGGCTGGCTGAGGGCGCACATTGGACGCGTCTCGGACGAAAATCGTAGTGAGCGGGTTTTTAATCTGTATGTGCGGCAAAAATTTTGCGATTAAAGTAAGCGGTATGCGGAATAATCGCTATGGTGATGCCATCGTTATGCGGGGGTCCACTGTATATTATATTATATATATATATATATATATATATATATATATATATATATAAACATATATATATATATATATAATGTCGTACCGAATATGTAAAACTGGTCAATTAGCAAGAACTCATTTAAAATTAAGTCCTTTCTAAAATTTTCTCTTATACGTTTAAAGATATATTTTTTTCATTAAAGTTAGTGTAAATATTTTTAATTTTGCTCCAAAAGAATCTTAGAAAACTTACCTAACCTTATTATAACAAGAACAATTTATTTTATCCTAACCCAACTAAATATATTTTAGAATTGTTTACAATAATTTAATACTAAACAAACACAGTGAAATATATTTTTTCCGTTAGGTTCAGAATGATTTTGGCGAAATTATTGCATACACAAATTTTCGTTTGTCCTATATGGCAAGATGAACGTTGCTATTTAAGCCAAGATGGCAAGTTCTGCCTATTCGGCACGACATGTGTATATATATATATATATATATATTTTTTTTTTTTTCAACAAGTTGGTCGTCTCCCACCGAGGCAGGGTGACCCAAAAAAGAAAGAAAATCCCCAAAAAGAAAATACTTTCATCATCATTCAACACTTTCACCACACTCACACATTATCACTGCTTTTGCAGAGGTGCTCAGAATACAACAGTTTAGAAGCATATACGTATAAAGATACACAACATATCCCTCCAAACGGGCCAATACCCCAAACCCCTCCTTTAAAGTGCAGGCATTGTACTTCCCATTTCCGGGACTCAAGTCCGACTATAAGAAAATAACTGGTTTCCCTGAATCCCTTCACTAAATATTACCCTTCTCACACTCCAACAGATCGTCAGGTCCCAAGTATCATTCGTCTCTATTCACTCCTATCTAACACGCTCATGCACGCTGCTGGAAGTCCAAGCCCCTCGCCCACAAAACCTCCTTTACCCCCTTTTTTCCAACCCTTTCGAGGACGACCCCTACCCCCTTTCCTTCCCCTATAGTTTTAAATAGCTTTCCATGTCATTCTTTGATCCATTCTCTCTAAATGACCAAACCACCCCCAACAACCCCTCTTCTGCCCTCTGACTAATGCTGTTATTAACTCCACACCTTTTTCCTAATTTCCACACTCCGAATTTTCTGCATAATATTTACACCACACAATTTCCCTTAGACAGGACATCTCCACTGCCTCCAACCGTCTCCTCGCTGCTGGGATTTACCACCCAAGCTTCACATCCATATAAGAGTGTTGGTACTACTATAAATTTCATACATTCCCTTTTTTTGCCTCCATAGATAACGTTTTTTGACTCCACATATACCTCAAAAGCACCACTCACCTTTTTTTCCCTCATCAATTCTATGATTTACCTCATCCTTCATAAATCCATCCGCCGACACGTCAACTCCCAAGTATCTGAAAACTTCACTTCTTCCATACTCCTCCTCCCCAATTTTATATCCAAATTTTTTTCTTATCTAAATCATTTGATACCCTCATCACCTTACCTTTTCAAATGTTCACTTTCAAACTTTTTTACCTTTACACACATTCTCAAACTCATCCACTAACCTTGCAATTTTCTTTAGAATCTCCCATAAGCACAGTATCATCAGCAAAAAGTAACTGTGTCAATTCCCTTTTTGAATTTGATTCCCCAAATTTAATCCCACCCCTCTCCCAAACACCCTAGCATTTACTTCTTTTACAACCCCATCTATAAATATATTAACAACCATGGTGACATTACAAAATCCCTGTCTAAGCCCCTATTTTTACCGCGAAGTATTCCCCCTCTCTTCTACACACCCTAACCTGAGCCTCACTATCCTCATAAAGCTCTTTACAGCATTTAGTAACTACCCCCTATTCCATAAACTTGCAACATCTCCCCACATTGCTCCTCTATCCACTCTATCATATGCCTTTTCTAAATCCATAAATGCAATAAAAACTTCCCTACCTTTATCTAAATATGTTCACATATATGCTTCCATGTAAACACTTGATCTACACATCCCCTACCCACTCTGAAGCCTCCTTGCTCATCCGCAATTCTACATTCTGTCTTACCTCTAATTCTTTCCCAAATTTTAACTCTACCGTATACTTTTCCTGGTATACTCAGTAAACTTATTCCTCTATAATTTTTACAATCTCTTTTTGTCCCCTTTCCCTTTATATAAAGGGGCTATACATGCTCTCCGCCAATCCCTAGGTACCTTCCCTCTTTCATACATTTATTAAAAAACAAAAGTACCAACCACTCCAACACTATATCCCCCCCTGCTTTTAACATTTCTGTCATGATCCCATCAGTTCCAGCTGCTTTACCCCCTTTCATTCTACGTAATGCCTCACGTACCTCCACCACATTACATTCTGCTCTTCTTCACTCGAAAAAAGATGGTATACCTCCCTGGCCAGTGCATGAAATTACCGCCTCCCTTTCTTCCTCAACATTTAAAAGTTCCTCAAAATATTCTCGCCATCTACCTAATACCTCCCTCTCCCCATCTACTAACTCCCCTACTCTGTTTTTAACGGACAAATCCATACTTTCCCTAGGCTTCTTAACTTGTTTAACTCACTCCAAAATTTTTTTCTTATTTTCATTAAAATTTCTTGACATTGCCTCTCCCACTCTTTCATCTGCTCTCCTTTTGCATTCTCTCACCACTCTCTTCACCTTTCTTTTACTCTCCATATACTCTGCTCTTCTTATAACACTTCTGCTTTGTAAAAACCTCTCGTAAGCTACCTTTTTCTCTTTTATCACACCCTTTATTACATCATTCCACCAATCACTCGTCTTTCCTCCTCTATATATATATATATATATATATATATATATATATATTATATATATATATATATATATATATATAATATATATATATATAAATATATATAATATATATATATATAATATATATAAATATATATATATATATTATATATATATATATATATATATATATATATATATAATATATATATATATATATATATAATATATATATTATATATATATATATATATATATATATATATATATATAAATATATATATATATATATATATATATATATATATATATATATATATATATTATATATATATATATACAGTGGACCCCCGCTACTGTTGGCCTTACATAATGTTAAATCAGCATACCGATACATTTTATCGCTAAGATTTTGCCTCGCATACCACTAAAAAACCCGCTCAACGCTGTTCATCCGAGATGCGTCTAATGTGCGGCCTGAGCCAGCCTCACATGTTCCGCTGGTGGCATTGTTTACCAGCCAGCCTCTGCGGTAACATCCAAGCATACAATTGAAACATTTCGTATTATTACAGTCTTTTTGGTGATTTTATCTGCAAAATAAGTGACCATGGGCCCCAAGAAAGCTTCTAGTGTCAACCGTACAGCAATAAGGGTGAGAATTACAGTGGACCCCCGCATACCGTTGGCCTTACATAATGTTAAATCCGCATTCCGATACATTTTATCGCTAAGATTTTGCCTCGCATACCGCTAAAAAACCCGCTCAACGCTGTTCGTCCGAGACACGTCTATGTGAGGCCTGAGCCAGCCTCACATGTTCCGCCGGTGGCATTGTTTACAAGCCAGACTCCGCGGTAACAGCCAAGCATACAATCGTAACATTTCGTATTATTAGTGTTTTTGGTGATTTTATCTGCAAAATAAGTGACCATGGGCCCCAAGAAAGCTTCTAGTGCCAACCCTGTGGTAAAAAGGTTGAGAAATATTATCGAAATACTGTGGTACCATTGTCAACTGCTGATGCTGCTGCTGCTGCTGCTGTAGCACTGTCAGCTGCTGCTGTAGCATCGTCTGCTGCTGCTGTAGCATCGTCTGCTGCTGCTGTAGCACTGTCAGCTGCTGCTGCTGCTGTAGCACTGTCAGCTGCTGCTGCTGCTGTGCCACCGTCAGCTGCTGCTGCTGCTGTAGTACCGTCTGCTGCTGCTGCTGTAGTACCATCTGCTGCTGCTGTAGCATCGTCTGCTGCTGCTGTAGCATCGTCTGCTGCTGCTGTAGCATCGTCTGCTGCTGCTGTAGCACTGTCAGCTGCTGCTGCTGCTGTAGCACCGTCAGCTGCTGCTGCTGCTGTAGCACCGTCAGCTGCTGCTGCTGCTGTAGCACCGTCAGCTGCTGCTGCTGCTGTAGCACCATCAGCTGCTGCTGCTGCTGTACCACCGTCAGCTGCTGCTTCTGCTGCTGCTGCTGTTGTAGTACCATCTGCTGCTGCTGTAGCATTGTCTGCTGCTGCTGTAGCACCGTCAGCTGCTGCTGCTGCTGTAGCACCGTCAGCTGCTGGTGCTGCTGTAGCACTGTCAGCTGCTGCTGCTGCTGCTGCTGTAGTACTGTCTGCTGCTGCTGCTGCTGCTGCTGCTGTAGTACTGTCTGCTGCTGCTGCTGCTGCTGCTGCTGCTGCTGCTGCTGCTGCTGCTGCTGTAGTACTGTCTGCTGCTGCTGTAGCATCGTCTGCTGCTGCTGTAGCACTGTCAGCTGCTGCTGCTGCTTTAGCACTGTCAGCTGCTGCTGCTGCTGCTGTAGCACCGTTGTTGGTGTGGCTTATTGAGAATACCAAGAAACAATTAACCCCAGAGGGTTAGCCACCCAGGATAACCCAAAAAAGTGTGTCATCGAAGACTGTCTAACTTATTTCCATTGGGGTCCTTAGTCTTGTCTCCCAGGATGCAACCCACACCAGTCGACTAACACCCAGGTGAACAGGGAAAAATGCCTGGAACTAGTGCTCATATTGGTGAATTTAAAGCCAGCAAAGGTTGGTTTGAGAGATTTAAGAATCATAGTGGCATACACAGTGTGATAAGGCCTGTTCTGGAAGAAAATGCCAAACAGGACCTACAGTACTCAGGAGGAAAAGGCACTCCCAGGACACAGTGTCTCATCAGTCATTGCTGCATCTTCAATAAAGGTAAGTGTCATTTATTCTTCATTTAGTAGAGTAGTACATGCACAATACATATTGTGCATGTACTACTCTACTATTGTGCATGTATCCTTCTCTTTGTGTGTAGGAAAATGTATATTTCATGTGGTAAAAATTTTTTTTTTTCATACTTTTGGGTGTCTTGCACGGATTAATTTGATTTCCATTATTTCTTAGGGGAAAAATTTATTCGCAAAACCGATCATTTCGCAAACAATGACCCTCTTGCACGGAATTTAAAAACGCAAAGCGGGGGTTTCCCCTGTATATATAAATAATTATATATATTTTAATATATATATTTTAAATATATAAAAAATTTATAAATTTAAAATATATATATATATATATACGACATTTTTTATTATTATTATTTTTTTTTTTTTATTACACACTGCCGATTCCCCCAAGGCAGGGGGCCCCGAAAAAAAAAAACTTTCCCCATCATTCACTCCATACTGTTTTGCCAGAAAGGTGCTTTAACTACAGTTTTTAAACTGCAACTTAACACCCCCCCTTCAGTGTGCAGCACTGTACTTCCCATCCCGGGACTCAAGCCCCCCTCCCGGTTTTCCCCTGAATCCCTCAAAATTTTTACTTTGCTCCACCCCAAAAGCCGTCAAGTTTTTGAAAACCATTTGCCCCCTTCACTCCTATCAAACACCTCAGCATGCCTGCGGAAGTCCAACCCCCTGCACAAAAAACCCCCTTTTTTACCCCCCCCCCCCCAACCTTTTTACCGCCCCTCCCCCCCGCCTTCTTCCACTCAGACTGATACCTCTTGAATCATTCGTTGCTCCTTCTCTCTACATGCCGAACCCCCTCAAAAACCCCTTCCTAGCCGTCGGGACAACAGTTTTGGTTTAATCCCGCACCCTCCCCCCTAACTTCCAAACTACGAATTCTCTGCATTATTTTCACCCCACACTTGCCCTCAGACTGACATCCCCACCCCTCCAGCCTTCTCCTCGCGCAACATTTTCACACCCACGTTTCACACCCATAAAGAGCTTTGGGTAAAACATACTCTCATACACCCCCCTCTTTGCCCTAAAAGGCAAAGTTCTTTGTCTCCCGACCCTAAGTGCACCACTCACTCTTTTTCCCTCATCAATTCTATGTTCACCTCATCTTTCAAAACCTCCGCTGACACGCCACTCCCAAATATCTGAATTTTTTCACCTCCTCCTACTCTCTCCCTCCAATCTGTATTCAATTTTTATCACCTAACTTTTTTTTTTCCTCATAGCCTTACTTTTTTTCCTGATTCACCTTTAATTTTCTTTCTTTTGCACCCCCTCCCAAATTCATCCACCATTTTGCAACTTCCTCTTTCAGAATTCCCAAACACGTGTCTCACAAAAGAGCAGTTTTGGACAACCCCCACTTTGTTGGATTCTTTATCTTTTAACTCCAAACGCCTCTTGCCAAGACCCTCGCATTTACTTCTCTTAAAACCCCCATCTTAAATTTTTAAAACAACCACGGTGACATCACACACCTTGCTAAGGCCGCTTTTACTGGGAAAAAATTTCCCCCTTTTTTACATACTCAAACTTGGCCTCCTTTCCCGTAAAAACTTTCACTGCTTTCATAACCTACCTCCTACACCTACACTTGCAACATCTGCCACTTGCCCCCCTACCACCCTGTATAAAAGCCTTTTCCAAACCAAAAAACCACAAAACCTCTTTAGCCTTTTCAAATATGTTCATTATATGTTTCACTGTAAAAAACCTGGTCCACACACCCCCCCCTTTCCAAAAGCCTCCTTTTTCATCTGCTATCCCTTTTTCCACTTACTCTTAATTCTTTCAATTTTAACCTACCATACACTTTAACAGGACCTCAACAGACTTATTCCCCCTTAATTTTTTCCCCTCTTTTATCCCTTTTCCTTTATACAAAGGGAAATTGCTGCTCTCTGCCATCCCTTTTGGTACCTTACCCTCTTTTCCCTACATTTATTAAATAATTGCACCAACCACTCCAAAACTATACCCCCCTGCTTTTAAAATTTCTATCTTTATCCCATCAATCCCGGGTGCCTTACCCCCTTTCATTTTTCCTACTGCCTCACAACTTCCCCCACCCACAATGGCTTTCCTCACTCCCACAAGAGTTATTCCCCTTGCCCTATACACGAAATCCGCTTTTCCCCATCTTCATCACATTTAAACAATTCCTCAAAAAATTCCCCCCATCTTCCCATACCTCTAACCTCCATTTAATAAACCTCCTTCCTTTTTTAACTGCAAATTTTCCTTTGTTCTCTAGGCTTTCTTAACTTGTTAAACTCACTCCAAAACTTTTTCTTTTTTTTCAACAAAATTTTTTATAACATCTACCCACTCTCTCATTTGCTCTCTTTTTAAATTGCTCACCCCCCTTTAACCTCTCTCTTTTTATCCCCATATCTCTTTCACCTTGCAATCACTTCTACTTTGTAAAAATCTTCTCATATGCTAACTTTTTATCCCTTTACTACTCTCTTTAAAATCATCATCTCCACAATCGCTCCTTTCCCTCTGCAACGCTTCCTGTAAACCAAAACTTCTGTGAACACTCTAAACACTTACATTTTTAATCTACCCAATACCTCTTCTGACCCCATTGCCTATGCTCTCATTTGCCCATCTATCCTCCAATTTGCTGTTTGTTTCTTACCCTAACTGCCTCCTCTTTTGTTTATTACCTTCACCTCTCTTCTTCCCTATGCATCTATTCTCCTTGTATCCCATCTCTTTTACTCTCAGTGTAGCTACAACTAGCTAGTGGTTCTGATTATCTGTGGCACCTCTAAAAACATGTGCATCCTGAAGCTACTCGGCAAGTCTTTTATCTACAATACATAATCAACAAACTACTGTCATTCATTTTGCCCTGCTTCATATCTTTGTATATTATTTATCTTCTTTTCTTAAAAAAAATGTATTACCCTATAACTAAACCCCTTTCTATACAAAGTTCATCAAAGGGCTCCCATTATCATTACCTGGCACCCATACTTACTACCACACCCTCTCTATAGATTCTCCTACTTTGCATTCAGGTCCCCTACCACTATTACTCTCTCACTTGGTTTCATAAGGCTCTATACATTACTTAAAATCTCAAAATCTCTCTCTCTCTCTGCATTCCTTCTTTCTCCAGGGGTGCATACACGCTTTATTATGACCCAATTTCTCGAATCAAACCTTTACTTTAACCCACATAATTCTTGAATTTACACATTCATATTCTCTTTCAACCTTCCATTACTGATCATTTAAATTACTGCTACCCTTCCTTTGCTCTAACTTCTCTCAGATACTCCAGATTTAATTCCCATTTATTTCCCCCACTGAACTCTCCTACCCCCTTCAGCTTGTTTCGCTTAGGAGCCGGACATCCAACTTCTTTTCATTCTAACATCGCAACTCATCTGTTTCTTGTCATCCGGCACTACATCCACGCACATTTAAGCATCCCAGTTTTTATAAGTTTTTCTTCTTCCTCTTTTTTGTAAATGTATTACAGGAGAAGGGGTTACTAGCCCATTGCTCCCGGCATTTTAGTCGCCTCTTACGACCCGCATGGCTTACGAGGTAGGATTCTTTTCCACTTCCCCTGGACACAATAGAGAAATAAAAAAGAAAAGAGATATTTAGAAAAGGAGAAAAAACCAGATGTATGTCTATATTTATATATGCATGGGCGTGTTGTGAAGTGTGACCAAAGTGTAAGTAGGGGAGTAGCAAGATATCCCTGATATCTAGCGTGTTTATGAGGACAGAAAAAGAAATCAGCAATACTACCATCATGCAAACATGTTACAGGTTTTTGTTTCACCCAGTCATATGGGTTGGTTTCTGTCTATTCAACCTACTAATATATATATAATATTATATATATATATATTTATATATATATATATATTCTATATATATATATATATATATCATATATATAATATATATATGCCGTATAGGGCAGAACTTTCGATCTGGCTTAAAATAGCAACGCTATCTTGCCATATAGGACAAGTGAAAATTTGTGGTATGCAGTAAATTTCGCCGAAATCATTCTGAACCTAACGAAAAAACAAAATATATTTCACTGTGTTTGTTTAGTATTAACCTTTGACTGTCGCGGTCGTATATGTACGTCTTAGGAGGATACCATGTTTGACGTATCTATACGCATAATTCTAGCGGCTTTCAAATCATGCAGGAGAAAGCTGGTTGGCCCACAGAGAGAGAATGGGTCTCCAAAGGTCAGTGTGCACATATAAAAAAAATCGGGAGGGCCGTGGTGCATTGTGGAGAATACCATTTCAGTGTCCTTTTTTCGCATGTCTAGCGGTAAGAAAATATGTGACCTTCCCTTCAACTCTGGGGACTCTACTCTTTCCCAAGTGATGCTCCTAAACAGATGGAAGTGTCATGAAGTCAATTCATGATTTCGAGGGTTGAGACCAAAAGCAATGGAGGAGGAGGAAGAGGAGGAGGAGGAAGAGGAAGAAGAGGAGGAGGAAGAAGAGGCGGAGGAAGAAGGGAGGAGGAAGAAGAGTAGGAGGAAGACGCGTAGGAGGAAGGAAGGAGGAAGAGGAAGTAAGGAGGAGAGGAAGGAAGGAGGGAGGAGGATGCAGGGTGAGGAGGGAAGAAGGAGGGAGGAGAAGAAGGAGGGAGGAGTGAAGAAGGAGGGAGGAGGTGGGAGGGAGGAGGGAGGAAGGACGGGCGGAGGAAGAAGGTAGGGAGGGAGGAAGAAAGAAGGAGGGAGGAGGAGGATAGGATGGTGGGAGGAGGAGGAATGGAGGGTGGGAGGAAGGAAGGAGGGGAGGGCGGAGGAGGGAGGGAGGAGGAGGAACTGTGGTAAGGTGGAAGGTGGAGGGAGGAGGGAGGACGGGAGGTGGGAGGAGGGAGGAGGAAGGAGGGAGGAGGGAGGTGGGAGGAGGGAAGGAGTGAAGGAGGGAGGAGGGAAGAGGAAGAGGGGAGGCACGGAGGAGGAGGTAAGAGGAAGGAGGAGGAGGAAGAGGAAGGAGAAGAAGAAGAGAAGGGGAGGAGGAAGATGAAGAGGAAGAGGATGAAGATGAAGAGGAAGGAAGAGAGGAAGAAGAAGTGGAAGGAGGAGGAAGAAGAAGTGGAAGGAGGAGAAGAAGAAGAGGAAGGAGGAGGAAGAAGAAGAGGAAGGAGGAGGAAAGGAGAAGAGAAGGTGGTGGAAGAAGAAGAGGATGGAGGTGGAAGAAGTAGGGAAGGAGGAGGAAGAAAGAAGAAAGGAAGGTGAGAGGAAGGAGGCGGAAGGAGGAGGTAGAAGAGGAAGTTGGCGGAAGAAGAAAGAAGGGAGGAAGAAGGAGGAAGAAGAAGGAGGAAGAAGAAGGAGAAGAGACGGGAAGAAGGAAGGAGGAAGAAGAAGTGGAAGAAGAAGGAAGGAAGAGAAGGTGAAGAAGAAAGGAGGAAGAAGAAGGAGAGGATGAAGATAGAAGAAAAGAAGAAGAAGAAAAGAAGAAGAAGAAAAGAAAGGAAGAAGAAAAGATGAAGAGAAAAGAAGAAGAAGAAGAAAAGAAGAAGAAGAAATGAATAATAAAATAATAATAATAATAATAATAATATTAATAAAATCTATTAATAATAATATTAATAATATTAATAATAATATATATGTAATAATATGTAATAATATGTAATAATATGTTCCCTTGAGGCATGAAAACTGTTCACCCCATGACAGTCCTACAAGATAAGGGGAGATAACATCTGATAAGAGCTGACCTTTGATTGAGCGGTAAAACGAGGGTGGAGGAGGGGGGAGCTGTCCAATCTGCAAGAGCGAGGAGGAGGAGGAGGAAGAGGGAAGAAGAGGTAGAGAGAAGAAGAGGAGAAGAGGCGGGAAGAGGAGGAAGAGGAAGGATGAGGAAGAAGAGAAGATGAGGAAAGAAGAGGAGGGGAGGAAGAGGAGGAAGAAGAGGAGAAGAGAAGACGGAGAAGACGACGAAGAACAAACTTGTCTGTCTGTATATTTGTTCTGTCTGCCATAACTCCTGTCTATCCGTCTAGCTCCTGTCTCAGGAGAGCGCACAAGATGTGTCATATTCACCCTTACTTCCCATTCTTCAAGCTGGTATAAGCACTTTGTCTGGTTTTTTGGGTTATCCTAGGTAATTTACACTATGTATAGTTGTATTTAGGTGTACCTGCTGTGACCAGAGATAGACAGAGAGAGGAGAAAGAGAGTACAGAATTGGAAAAGAAGATAGAATGAAGGGAGATAGACTATTTGATAGAATGGAGGGGGAGGAAGCAGCCATCCGAGCCATTGTTTGAAAGGCGGTAGGGGCAGGAGTGACTAATGAGGACAATATGTCATTTTGACAGCTACCCACTCCGACTCAAAACAATTATACGCCACACACTCCACACAAGACAAGCTTGCTTGAAGGGTGATAATAGCAGTTTTATGAGGGGGGTTTTTTTGGGGTTTTGGGGGGGGGGGGCCCCCCCCCCCCCCCCCCCCCCCCCCCCCCCCCGGGGGGGGGGGGGCCCCCCCCAAAAAAAAAAAAAAAAAAAAAAAAAAAAAAAAAAATAAAAAAAAAAAAAAAAAAAGGGAAAAAAAAAAAAAAAAGGGGAAAAAAAAAAAAATTTTAAAATTTAAAAAAAAAATTTTATTTAAAATTTTTTTTGGGGGGGGGGCGAAAAAATTAAAAAGGGGGGGGGCGGGGGGAAAAAGGGGGGGGGGGGGGGGGGAAAAGGGGGGGGGGGGGGCCCCCCAAAAAAAAAGGGGGGGGGAAAAAAGAGAAAGGAAAAGGAGAAAGGGGAAGCCCAAACCCCCCTTCTAATTTTCGCGGAATCCCCTTTTCCCCGGGGGTTTTTTGGGGGGACCAGGTAATTTACCTATTTAAATTTTTTAATGTAGTGGCGGGGGGAAAGGAAAAAACAATTAAAGTAAAATGGGGGAAAAGTAAAGATAAAGGGGGGGGGAAAAGAGATCGGGGGTTTTTAAGGGGGGGGTGCAAATGAAAATTTTTTTGGAAGCACCCACCCTGTAAAACAAAAAACCCCCAACATAAAAAAAAACCCCAAGAAAAAACCCGGGGGGAAAAACTTTTTAAAAGACGTGCTTTAAGGTAAATATAATTGAAAAAAAAGCAAAAGGGAAAAATAAAGGAAGGCAGAGAAAAGGAGGAAAAAAGAAAAAAAGGGGAAAAAATGAGGAAATGGGGAAAGGGGGAAGCCCCCCGGGCCCCCAAAAGGGAAAAGGGAAGAAGGAAATTGGGAAGGGAAGGATACACACGACCATTTACCTAGGATAGCACATAAAAAAAAAGGGCCCTTTTGGAAAACCAGACAGGTGTTTGTCTTTGACAAAAAAAAAATTCAACAAAATGCAAACCCGATTTTTTTGTTGGGGGTGTAAAACACCACTGTGTATGACACCCGTTTTTTTGTGGGAGGGGTGTAAAACCCATTGGGTTTGACACCATGTTTTATGTGTGAGTGTAAAACACCACTGGTTACACCAGTTTTATGTGTAAAATGTAAAAAACCCGTGTATGCACCATTTTTCACAGGTTCCACAACTGCGAACTTCTGGATGTTCATGATGATATTGGTTATATTTTTAGAACAAAGTAATAAAAAATTTTTTGTATTGTTTTTTTTTGTAAACAAGTTTTGTAAACAATATATTGATATTATGTTTTTTTGCTTATTGTGTTGTATACAACGAGTGTATATTGTACATTTAAACCTTACTTTGGGGCCACAGGCCAATAAATTAGTAAAAAAAATAAAATAGGAAAAAAACCAAACCTTCCCCTTCAATAAACCAAAATTTACCCGGGTGAGCGGCTCGCCGCTGTTTTCCATACGCGGCATTTTCGCAAAACTTCAGCCCCTATATCTCGGTAATACGATGGGAAAAAATTTTTTTTTTGGGGGTAAAAAATCAAAAAATAATCTTTAAAATTTTTTAAAAAAAAATAATTTTTTTTTTTTTTTAATTTTTTGCGACACCAGGAGCAACTTAGGATTGGCCCTTCGACAGTCAAAGGGTTAAAAATTTCTGTAAACAAATAAAATAATTTAGTTGGGTTAGGCTAAAATAAATTGTTCTTGTTATAAAAAGGGTTTGGTAAGTTTTCTAAGATTCTTTGGGGCAAAATTAAAAAAGTTTCAAACACTTTGACTGTCGCGGCCGATATATCATCTTAGAGACCCTGTTTGACGATAAATTTTTCATAAAATTCCGCAGCTTTTAAATCAGCAGGAAAAGCTGGAGGCCCACATGTGAGTAATGGGTCTGTGGTGGTCAGTGTGCCTCCATATAAAAAAAATCATGGAGCACTAGTGCTAATGAGAAAAAAAAAACTCCGACCCATTTTTTTTTAATTAACAATGCCGACTTTGTGGTTCTATTTTCGTATAGTATTTATGGTTGTTATTCTCATTTTTCTTCGGTCTCATTTGATAGAATGGAAACTATATTATAGAACTAGAGGTTGATTTTGATTGATTTTACTATAAAAGAACCTGGATATGGGCTCAAGTTGGGAAAATGTTTGAGTTTTGCCAATGTTCAAAGTAAACAAATGATGTCATTGTTCAATAATTGTCCAACTAGCATTCTAATATTGCAGTCATGAATGGGTTGAAGTTATTTTATACCAATTATTACGGTATTGCGTAGTCTGCATAATAAGTAAGTTTCTATTTTTTGTTTTGAATAAAATTCAAAATAGAAAGCAAGGTAATATCAGAGGGGGCCTGGAGACATGACTGTTGAACAAAGAAAATGTTATTTTAGAGTAGGAATGTCTGCCATTGTTCATTCTGGACTTATTTTGAAATTGTCATATTTTTATAATTTTCATGGAAATGGCCAAAATTGCAAATTTTCTGCCTCATTATTGGGTAGTTGAAAACGGTAAAGGGGCAGTTTCTTGAACGCAATCGATAGAAAAAATGGAGCTCTAAAGAATAGCTATGCATTTGGGGTGATGGAGCACCCCCCCCCCCCCCCCACCATGAAATTTGCCGAAAATAGGGCCTCAAAGTGGGCGACCATCGCCGATTTGTAAATACGCCGAGGTCGCTAACTTTGCAAGAGAATAGTTCCGTAGCTTTCCATCGAATTTTCGTTATTTTTGGTGTCATTACAATCTGGAAAAGATTCTCTATCATTTCATAGAAAAAAATTAATTTTTTTTTGTTTTGGAAATTTTGCGACACCAGGAACACCTCAGGATTGGGGGTTGCGACAGTCAAAGGGTTACATTAATGAAAAAAATTTAATCTTTAAACTTATAAGAGAATGAATTTTAGAAAGGACTTAATTTGATATGAGTTCTTGCTTTATTACTTGGAAAAGGTTTTTTTTTACCTGGAGGGAGAGTTCCGGGGGTCACGCCCCGCGGCCCGGTCTGTGACCAGGCCTCCAGGTGGTTCTGAACCTGTTTAAACCAGGCTGTTACTGCTGGTTGCCGCAAACAAACGTACGAGCCCAGCCCGGCTGGTAAGATTAACCGTTTTGCATAGTCGGCACGAAATAAATATATATATATAATATATATATATATATATATATTATATATTTATATACTCTCTTTAACTTGTCATCTCAATTTAGATATATATATATCATTGTAATATATATATTTATATAAATATATATATATATATATATATGCAAAACAACACTGAAAGAATTAAAAACTGGTAAAAATCTCGAACTAAGATTTACAAACATAATAAATATAGCATTTGACTGGACAAGATTCAAGCCTCTATTTATTCATGTTAGAGATTTTAACCAGCCAAGTGATTTTTCAAAAAGTTGAGAAAGTAGTATTCAAAGAAAGTCCATGGTCGACAGGAATATAATTGAAATCTTGTTCTTAAAAAGCTGTTTGACAATAATATGATATTTAATTCCTTTGGTTTATATAAAATTAGAGATCCATTTATAATTAATAGAATTTGGGAAGAATTTAATAATACACTGGACAAATAATTTTTAAATGTTCTTGGGTAGAATAGTTTGTGGGGTGAGTTGTGCAAAGGACCTATCCAAGTTGGGTCGGCGCAGTCAGGTGTTTACCGTTGTGGATATGATCGGTGACGGGGGTGTGGCCAGACCCCTTATATAGCTTCCTTGATGCTTTTTCTTTCATAGTTCCTTAGATATGTGGCTAGTCACGAAAAGCGCTTGGAATTTCTCTATTCTTTCAGATGTGGTTGTTTTGCAATATTTGAAATCACCTGTTTACGGTGATCTTATTGCATATACGTATATATATATATATATATTATAATATATTATATATATATATATAATATATATTATATATTTTTAATATATAATATATATTTTTATAATTTATTTTTTTTTTAAATTTTTTTTTTTTGCTGGTGTCTTTTGTTGTCTCATAAATATGCAAGTTTACAGGTACATTTTTGCTACTTGCTATGTCACACTACACAACAGTAACTTTTTTTAAAACGCACTCATCTGATTTTTCTTTGATTTTATCTTAATGTTTTTTTCTTTATTTTTCCTTTTTGTCCGGGGAATGAAAAAAGAATCTTTCCTCTGTAAGCCATGCGTGTTGAAAAAGTCAACAAAATTGGGGGAACAATGGCGGTACCCCTTTTCCTGTAATGATTACTAAAAAAAATAAGAAGAAGAAAATTTTTAAAAGTGGGTGTCTGACGGCGTGATTTGTGCGGATGATAAGAAAGAGATGATTGTGGATTTTTTAAAATGAGAAAAAGCTGGATGTCCTGGTTTTAACCGTTTCAGTTCCAAGGAAAAAAAATTTGGGAAGTGGTCCCCAGTGTCCAGAATTTTTTGAAAAAAAAAAAAAATTTTTTTTTCTTTCAAAAAATGGTAATAAAACAAAAAAAAAATCATCATATTACCAGAATTCAGCGGCGGGAAATTGACCCAAAACGCCGGGGGGGGGGCGGAACATCCCCTGACTAATAAAAACGCATTTTTTTTTTTTTTACATTTTTTTTTATTTTTTCTTTTCTTTTCTATTTTTTTTTTTTTTTTCCAGTAACTTTGGGCCTGTGAACCAATAAAGTTATTGTTGAGTGTACACTCTTTTATTTAACACAAAAACTGCACTAAATTTTTTATCATTTTATTTCTTACAAAATTTTTACAAGTTTATTTAAACAGAAATGAAAAAATTTTGTGCGTTATTGTTTAATAATGGACCATAATTACCATATGGTACAATGGGGCCAAGGGTGCAAAGGGACCATATAGTAAAAATTTTAAATGGTACAATATGGTACAATGGCACAGATACAATGGGACCATTGGAAATATGGTCCCAAAGGCACCCTTTGGGAAATACCTTATGGTACCATATGGTCAAAGGGACCATATGGTTAATGGTACCATATGGGGCTTGTACCATACAGTACAATGATACCATATGGTACTATATCAATCAATCAAAGTTTATTCTCTATAAGGATTACAATGCGGGGTTTACAGATTTTGGATATTGTGTGGTTTACGTTTTAAAATATAATTACAATTTGGGCCCCTGGCACCTAGCTGGCAGGCATTTTGGGCAGACTTAGATTAATTCTAAATTTTAAATTATTACAGATTATGGTATTAAGGCTAAGTGACAACATTATAGTTTGTGAGTTTAGCAATGTGAATGCTTTTGTTTTGGCACAATGCATAGTGTCTATATTGGAGTATCATAGGCAAGCTTATGGCTAGTTAGGATTCATTATTTTAAGATTAAGATTCGTATTTCTGTTTTTATAGTCAAAGGGTGAGTGAGTGTAAGTGTGAACCACCAGGTGGTTTACATGTAGTTAGTTGACGGGGTGTATCAGGGAGATAAGATATTTCCTAATGGTAGTTTTGAAAGTGATGAATGTGTCTGCAGTTCTATAGTTTTCAGGTAGGGTGTTACAGATTTTAGGCCCTTTGACACACATTGAATTTTTGTAAAGGTTTAGTCGGACACGGGGAATGTCATAGAGATGTTTGTGTCTGGTGTTATGCCTGTGGGTTCTGTCACAACTATCAAGAAAGCATTTTAGGTCAAGGTTAATATTGGAATTTAAGGTCCTGTAGATGTAGATTGCACAGTAGTAAGTGTGGATGTTCTGAACAGGGAGTAAGTTTAGATCTATGAAGAGTGGGGGGGTGTGTTGCCAGGGATGGGATTTAGTGATTATTCTTACTGCGACTTTTTGTTGGGTTATTATTGGCTTTAGATGTGTTGCTGCAGTTGATCCCCAAGCACAAATAGCATAGGTGAGGTATGGATAAGTGAGTGAATGGTGTAGTGTGAGAAGGGCACTTTGGGGCACATAATATCGTATCTTGGAGAGGATCCCCACCGTTTTGAATGCTTTTTTTTTGTTATGTGTTGGATATGGGTGCTGAAATTTAGGTTGTTGTCGAGGTATAGACCTAGGAATTTGCCCTCATTATGTCTGGCAATTAGAGTGTTGTTGATCTTAATGTTAAGTTGTGCAACACCTGCTCTGCTACCAAACATAATGTAGTAGGTTTTGTCAGTGTTAAGTGTAAGTTTGTTGGCTGTCATCCAAGTCGGAATTTTGAGCAGCTCCTCTTTGACAATGGTGTTGAGGGTGGCAAGATTAGGGTGGGAGATGACGCAAGTCGTGTCGTCAGCAAAGAGAATGGGTTTCAGGTGTTGGGATATGTTTGGAAGATCATTAATGTAAATGAGGAAGAGCAGGGGTCCAAGGACACTTCCCTGCAGAACTCCAGTATCAAGTGGCTGTATTGATGAGGCTGTTTCTTTAATGGTGACATACTGATACCTATTAGTAAGGTAGGATTTGAAATATGCAAGCGCATGGCCTCTTATGCCATAATGGTCAAGTTTGTGGAGTAGGATGCCATGGTCTACTGTGTCAAATGCTTTTCTCAGGCCAATAAAAATTCCTAGCTGATATTCCTTATTCTCCAATGCTGTGTAAAGCAGATCTAGCATATTTACAATTGCATCATTAGTGCTTTTATTTTTCCTGAATCCAAATTGGCAGGGGTTGAGTATGTTTTGTGCCATTATAAATGAATATAGTCAATTGTGCATGAGTTTCTTGAAGATTTTGGATAGCAATGGTAAGTTTGATATTGGCCTATAGTTGTTTACATCTGTAGGGTCACCACCTTTATGTATTGGTGTAACCCTTGCGGTCTTGAGTAGTGTCAGGAACGTGCTAGTTTCTAGTGACTTGTTAAAAAGTAATGTAATAGCATGCGAAAGGACATGGACCGCTCGCTTGTACAATAATGGTGGGACGCGAGACAGATTCCCTGAGTTATTTTTGAGTGACTTTATAATTGTGGTGAATGCCGTGGGCTCAGTTGGTACAAGATTGAAGGAATTTGGAAAATTCCCATCTAGGTAGTCCCAGGCATGGGCGTTGGTACATGGGATTTTACTGGCGAGATCAGATCCTATGTTTGAGAAGAAGTCATTTATCTTGTTAGCTGTATCACTGGGATGCAGTGGTGTTTCATTAGATTTAGTTAGGACAATATTCTTGTTTTTTTTTTCAGTTTGTGGGTCCCCAGAATCTGGGAAAGTGTTTTCCAGGTCTTTTTTTTATATCTCCTCTTGTGTCATTGAATCTGCTGGAGTAGCACAGTTGTTTGGCTTTCTTTATTAATTTGGTGAGAACTGATGAATATTGTTTAAGAATATCTTTGTGTATTAAGCCCTGTCTATATTGCTTTTCATATTGGTGTTTCTTATCAATTGATTTCAGAATGCTGCTGGTTAGCCATGGGCAACCGAGCCATTTATTCGTGATCTGTTTCGTTTTTATAGGACAATGTTCGTTGTATAGTCTAATATTTTGTTAAGAAAAATGTCTCTCCAATCGTCAATACCATCGGCATTGGAGAATTCTGTAGGCCAGTCAACAGTCTCTAGGTCAGCTGTGAAATTCCTTATTGAGGCCTCATCATGGAGTCTAAATGAAACTTTGTTGTATTTGAGTGGTGGCTTACTAATGTTTGTTAAGAGGAAGGTTGTGTAGTGGTCAGTAGTGCTGTCTGTGATTATCCCTGATTTAAGAGGGGCTAGTATATTGGTCCATATGTGGTCTATTATGGTTGCACTTGTCTCAGTCATCCTGGTTGGTTTAGTTATTGTAGGTATGAAAAGTGTGTTGTTCATATTGTTGATGAAATCAGTTACAGGCTGATCATCTGGTAGGCCAAAGTTGATGTTGAAGTCTCCAGCTGAGAGAAGGTGGTGCTTGTTCATTTTTCTGTTTGTTATTAGTGCCTTTAGATTCTCACTGAAATTTGGTATGTTTGTGTGGGGTATCCGGTAAATGGCACTGATTGTTATAGGCGTCTTAAGTTTTTTTTTACAGTAAAATTAGCAAAAGTGTATTCCCCATATGCATCACTAAAGCAAGTGGTGCTAATACAAGATAGTTGGTTAGAGTAATAGATTGCAATACCACCCCCAACTTGGTATGGTCTGCAGTTGTGGATTGCTGTGTATCCTGGTAGTAGGTAGATATCAATTGTGTCCTGCTTAAGCCAGGTCTCAGTAAGAATAATGCAGGAGAAAGGTGTCTTTAGCAACTCAAAGAGTGCCAGGAGGTCATCATAGTGTTTGCTTAAGGACCTGATGTTGTAGTTAAGAACTGATAGACTTTGAGCAGTGTTCAGGATAGTGCTGGCTTGTGATGCTGTGTAATAAAGGCAGTTTCTTTCCAATAAATTTTGATTGTGTGTTAGATTGTGGAGGTTTAGATCAGGGTCAATATGATCATTCATCTTTTAGGTTTAAATAGTGGTTATTTATATCCTGTATTGTGCAGTGAGTTCTAATACTGATATCTGTAGTAGTGGGAAGTTTGGATAAGTATATAGCTATAAGTATATGGTACTGTTGTATTCAACACAATAAACACACTAATATTTTCATCATTATTTTTTTTTACAATAATTGTTTACAACAAAAATATGCAAAAATGTTGTATGTTAGTAATGTTCTATTATATATTTACAAATGTTCAGTAACTCGACATGTTCCTTGAGGTGGATGACAAAGCGCTTTGTCTCGGAAACTGCGGAGTCAGTAGCTAGCTTGCATCGCCACTCACTCAGTCTTGGCTGGTGTCTCCTGCCACCAACACCTATTGTCCATATGGTACACGGTATCATATGTTACAGGGTATCATATGGTACATTGTACTATATTGTATAGGGTACCATGCAGTACAGGATAACATCATATCCCCTTTAAAATCAGGCATAATCACGGAGAACACTACAGACCACTACCCAACCTTTCTCATAACTAATCTGTGCAAACTGCCACAAGACATTACTAAAGTAACCTTCAGACTACATAACGAGACAGCAGTCAACAACTTTATAGCAGCTATGAATAACATCGATTGGCAAAATGAGCTTGAAACATATACGGATATGAATGAATGTATAAATAATTTTCTATAAAAAAGCCCAATGCCTCTATAACAGACATTGCCCCAGAAAAACTAAACAGATCTCAGCAAAGAGACTGAATAATCCCTGGCTAACACCAGGCATCCTCAAATCCATTAACAAAGCACAAATATGAAAAACAGTATAGAATGGGTCAAATAACTAAAGAACAGTCGAAAAGTTACTCGTCAGCACTTACCAGCCTGATAAGAAGGTCAAAAAATTTGTATTATGAAAATAAATTACATAACATGATACCATTGTACCATATCATACCATTGTACCATATGATACCATTGTATGACATGGCACCATTGTACCATATGGTACCATTGTACCATATGATTGTAGACAGCCTGTACTGTCTGCACAGACAGCCCATGCTGTCTGCCAGCTTAGTTCATATTTCGCGCCACTCAGGTGCTGCCATCTATAGGCCTTGCCACTTCAGTATGCCCAGACTTGCCTCACCCTCACTCACACAGCGGCCTGGCATCAAGTCACAAGTACTCCCAGCTCTCTCTCGTGGGCATGGCCCTCCCGGGCCATGGACACAAACACACAAGCCTGTGTAACCCACCACTACTTATCAATAAAGTAAGAAGCCTCCGAAGACGTATATCATTTAACTCCCCCGCTTACGTCCAAAAAGCCCCTTTTTTTTGGTCCAGGGGTGGTGCAGCGTTGTGTTTACCCGGGAAGGGGAAAGGAGAGGTATGAAGCACCTTCACTTCTCACCCACACAAGAAGCACCCGCCCAACGATTTATCCTGATGTCGTGTCTGCAGTTTGAGCATCCGACACAGTACAAGCAGGACCCACCGAAATTTATCAAAATTTGGAAATTAGTGGCGTCACGGACCCCCCGCACAGCGCCCAGTGCCCCCACGCTTTTTTCTCATCAGTTTTCGGTACTTGTATGTTGCTTTTGTTTTCACTACACACCCGTTTCAGAAAGCCAGGGTATTTTTGTGGGTTTTCCCTGCGTCCGGTGACTTCTCCGCGTGTTTGTGGGGGGGGGAGGGGAAGGAATGGCTAGTGCTGCCCTGCCATACCCCCGACGCCCCTCGCCCCACACTCCCATACACCACTGCCCCCCCCCTCTGTGTGTTTTTGCTGTTTTTCGTATGAATTCATTCCATGCTGGTACCAGTCCCCGGGGCCCACTCGAACTACGAAATTTGACGTCACGTGGGTGGGGCGATCACGTAGACCTACAAACCACGTGTTTTCCCAGATACCCAGGCCTCAGCGTGTCTGCTGCCGCATCACTCGACCCCACCCACGAGGGCCCCCCCCGACTTCATGTTACGTTTTGACGCACCTCACGATTTGTTGACTCCCCTCCGATGTCTGCCTGACGTACCTCGAATGTTGTTGACTCAGCTGCTGACGTCCCTGCGACATCACATGATTCACATGATGTTCTAGTAATTATTTCGTTTGTGAGAAGATATAGTGTGTTTTAAATTAAATTTCCCTTTCCAGTCAGTGTCTCACATTTTATGTCTTAGTCATTTTATGGCAGAAAAGCACATTTGCTAGTTAACCATGTTGTACCGTATTACGGGGTGTTTTTTTTTAAAGTTTCTTTGTGTCCAGTGGGTCTGGCCCCCCCCGACCGAGTAGACCACTGTTTAGTCACCCCCCTGACCAGGTTTGACAGCTGATTTCTCGCCCTGGCGTATGACCCCCCTTGTACGAAAGTTTTATGCTCGTCGCTCGTGATTTTCTGCAGAATGTACCTGCTACGATTCCCATCGGATTTGTTTTACTTCACCTCCAGACCGTCGAGTGCAGTTATATGTAGAGAAACAAGTTGGGGACGCTTAGACTAACCTTGCTATAACCCAGCTGTCGAGATGTTTTCGTCAAGCCGCGCCCCCTGTCCGGAGGGGCTTGTAGCCTCGTGTCACAAGCTTCAGTGAGAGCCTGCACAAAAATTCTCATTTGACTGCTAGCTCTCTACTGCAGTCTGGTGTATGATGTTACGACTCCCAGATGTTTCGCCCGTCCCCTCTGCCACGACCGCTCCACGTGCCGGCGGACAGCCCCGACAGTACCAGTCTTCGGAGTACACGTTTATAGAGGGCAACGATAAACGGATCATTATTTTGTTTTAGCTCAGTTAGGTAAATGTAGTGGGGCAAGAGGAAAATGACAAAAGTAAGAGGGGGGTGAAAGTGTATAATTTTAAGGAAGGAGGAATTCGGGTAGATCTAACAACTATTTGGGAGAAAGGTGGGGGTGGTGCAAGTATGAGAGTAGGGGGGTTAAGAGGGTTGGAAAAGTTTTAAAAAAAGCAGTATTAGAATGTGGGGCAGAAGTTTTGGTTATAGGAGGTGGTGCAGGGGAAAAAGGGTGATTGGGGGAATGATAAAATAAAGGGTGTGATGAAAAAGAAAAAGGTAGCTTATGGAGGTTTTGCAAAGCAGAATGTTTACAAGGTAGAGTATATGGAGAGTAATTAAGGTGAAAGGAGTGGTGAGAGAGTGCAAAAGGAAGCAGTGATGAAGGGGAGAGGCACCTCAATAAATTTTAAATAAAAATTTAAAAATTTTGTAGTTAGTTAACCCTTTGACTGTCGCGGCCCCTTTCTAAAACAATTTAAAGTCCCCAAAATATTTGAAAAAAAAAAAATTCTTAGAAAATTTTGGGGGAAAAATTTTTTGATTTTTTTAAGCCTAAAAAATTTTTTTGCCACAGTACTTCCCCGAGATTAGAGCCGCAAAGTTGGCAGAAAGTGAGGCCCGACAGCAACAGGGGTGACGCCGCCCCCCCGGGGTATTTCTTTTATTTCCTAATTTCAAAAGTTTCTTGTATTTTCCAATATTTTTCTTTTCCAAGTAAAAATGTGGCCCTGTGAGAAATGTAAGGTGAAAATTGTTCAAATATACACCACGTTTACAACAAAATAACGAACAAATTTTATCACTTTTAGTTTGTGTTCAATTTGTTTACACAAAAAAACAATACAAAAAATTTTTTTTCTATTGTTCCCTAATATGATACTTGTACAGTCACGGGCCTTTTCCTAAAAACTGTGCGTTGTGGAATTTTTTATTACTGTTCTACCGCTGAACAGGGTTTAGTGCCGTTGAGGTATTTTGGAGCAATGATTCGGTTGGACTAGTTTGGTTTTAATTTGGGAAAAGGAGTGAGTACACAAGGGGCATGTGAGGGATGACTGAAAGCAGTCCGTGGGGGGGGGGGACTTGGCCTATCACCCCCCACTGCCCTGGGTGAGCCTGCAGGGGGGCACCCTTTAAATGCCGCGAAATATGAACTAGCAGAACAGACGGCTAGGCGTGTTCTGCAGTACAGGCGTCTTAATTTGCCGGCCATGCCCCTCGCGCCTCCCGCACGACAGTACTGGGGGCCCCGTGGGTTTAAAAGGGAATTTACTTACACTAGCTCCCCCAGAGAGGGACTGACTTTACCATTGTAAAATCAAAAATGGAAAAAAAAAAGCAAAGGAAAAAAAAAACAAAACTCCCCACCCAGGGGAAGAGAAAACGGTTTGCCCGCGTTTTTTCGTTGGGGAAAGCCCGGAGACTCAGCACTGGAACAAAATTCTTTTTTACGGTTTCCGTGGGCTGAACATATTTGGCTGCTAATCTATGAACTTGTTGCACCCTCACATCTGCAAACAAAAGACCGACAGTAGCATTTCCCCAAAGGGGTGACATGTATCAGAGGGCAGCACTCCCTGACCAATACAGGCTTTTTTTTTTTTTTTTAAAAACACTGGGTGCACAATACAATAATACTAACCAGGAATTCATTATACCTGGGGACCTTCTAAAAGTATTTTACATAATTTTGGTTTGTCTGCCCCGCTTTCCTTACAAAAGCTAACAATGTGGCGCTTTTTACCCCTTTCTTCAAGCAAACAATTAGCAAACTAACGTAGGAGTAGACATCATTTGGGAGTCAATGTCACAAATGTACTGTTGCCTGGGTACAGGCCCTAATATGGGGGGTTACTGGGCTCTTCAATAACAGTAGTATGGGGAAGGGGTAGATGGTTTTCCCCCACTTGGTCTGATCGTGGCGTTGCAACAACTGACTCCACTCTGCTTCGGCCTGCACGGTCCACTAATTTATGTGATAAGGGGGGCTTCCTTGATAGTTCCAGTAGCAATCTCCCTCACCTCGAACTTATTGCCACGGAGCTGTCGGAGGACACGGTAAGGGCCCACGAATTTTGGGACAAGTTTGTGCATACCTGGGGTCTGCGCTGGGTTGAGCAACATAACTTTGCAACCTGGTTCCACTTTGCTTTCCTTGGCGTGGGCATTGTGCTCAGATGTGAACCTATCAGTAGCTTTCATAAGGTTCTCTCTTACCCGCTGGAAGACAAGCTGCATTGTCCGCATCTTTACTATACACTGGGGTTATCAGTATCATAAGTAGGTCTAGGTGGAGCAAACAGAATTTCATATGGTAAGCACTTGTCATAGCCATACAAAGCAAAATGAGGTGTCTCACCGATCGAGCTGTTGAGGGAGGAATTTAATGTACACTGAACATCTGGGATAGCCTCATCCCATGTAGTACAACTTGGATTAACGGTTACCCTGAGCACCTCCAGGACTTTGTGATTTGTACGTTCAGCAAGACCATTACTTGCAGGGTGGCGTGGAGCTACTGGCGCTTGGAGAATGTTAAATCGGGAGCAAAGATCCTGCATTATGCCATTTATAAACTCATACCCATTGTCTGACAGAAGGACACGTGGGCAAGTATGATGGAGAACAACATGCTCATGGAAAGCACTAGCGACCGTTTCGGCGGTTTTATCAGGAATGGGTACTAATTCACTGTACCGCGTCAAGTTATCTACCATTACAAGCAGGTGCTTATTTCCCTTCTCCGAGGTCGAGAAGTTCGTCAACAGGTCGACAGAAGTTCTCTCCTAGGGCTCCTTTGTAATGGGATACTTTAGAATGGGGTTAGGACCTGTAATGGTACCCTTGTGCTGTAGGCAAATAACACACTGGTGTACATGCTTGGCAATGTCCACTGCCATCTTAGGCCAGAAATATTTCATTCATGCCTGTTTGATACTGCGGTCCTTCCCAGGGTGCGCTACACCTGGGACATCGTGGATCAACCTAAGAGTAGCTGGTATCATGGACTCCGGTATCACCAGTTGGTATATGGTCCTGCCGGGGTCCACCAGCTGTGCAACACGGCACAGTACTCCTTGGTTGACCACCAAATCCTTCAGTGGAATGGGAGACTTGACCTGTAAGTCAGCGTCCTCCTTGGTCAGGAAATGAAGGGCTGGAGACCACACAGGGTCCTGTCGTTGGGCTCTCTCAAGATCCTCAACAGAGAACGAGTTGCCGACACTCACGAACGCTATATGCCTCGACAGGGCATCAGCTACAACATTTTGCTTACCTGGGACATAGCAAATTTCAGGGTTGTAGTCATTGAACGTGAGCGACCACCGAGCATGCTTTCCCGAGATGTTCTTATTCGCAAAAAGGGCCAATAAAGGTAGATGATCTCTGTAAATCCTTTTAGGATAATGATAGATGATATCCCGAAAATAACTCGAGGCCCATACAATGGCTAAGGCTTCTAGCTCTGTCACTGAATAATTGGCTTCCGCTTTAGTAAGGACACGGCTAGCATAGGCAATAGGCTGTTGCTTACCATTAGATTCCTGTGACAAGACTGCACCGATGCCAACTTTGCTGGCATCAGTTGTCAAGGTAAATGCCTTGGTGAAACCAGGGAATCTAAGGGTTGGGGCTGATGTTAACTTGCTCTTAAGAGTGACAAAAGCTCGATCTTGATCACACGTCCACTCAAAAGGGGCATCCTTCTTGAGTAAGCTTGTCAGGGGTGCAGCAATGGGGAGAAACCTGCGATAAGGTGCGTAGAAACCCCCAGCCTATGAGGACCGACGCATCCGCCGTAGGCGGGGGGTTCCAAAGGCCTTTTTGAAGTGCTTTAGCCCC
>NC_069408.1:1299490-1309249 GCF_026875155.1 Cherax quadricarinatus | reverse complement strand
GGTCCCAGCGGTGGGACTGACAGTTCTGCTGTGTGTACCATGATGGTCCCAGCAGTGGGACTGACAGTACTGCTGCGTGTACCATGATGGTCCCAGCGGTGGGACTGACAGTACTGCTGTGTGCACTAACCAAGTTCTGTAACATCCCAGAGAGTTACTGCATGTACGTCTGTCCTCTGTTTATATGCACCTGGTATCCCACTGCTTTTTATAGTTACATTCAACGATTTTTTCACTAAAATTATTTATAAACTTTACTACCGTATTGATCCTTTCATAATTTGTGGGGAAATCAAGAGTATTATCCATCACAACCTCAAATTAATAATGACTAACAAACGTATTCCCTTTCCAAGAGATCTTTGTCTATTGTTACACAAAAGAATTTTCCTGATGATTCCTGTAGTCTGTCATGTTTCCGATAAGAACATAAGAACATAAGAACGAAGGAACACTGCAGAAGGCCTACTGGCCCATGCGAGGCAGGTCCAAGTCTCCTACCGGCTTAAGCCAATGCACCCAACCTAGTCAGGTCAGGTCACATTGACTTAAGGGAGGAACACGGCAACCGACCTGGTAGCACAAGCTATCAGGTCTAACTCACACCCACCCACATCTACTCATGTATTTATCCAACCTATTTTTAAAGCTGTACTGTGAACTGTGAACGTTGTGACGCTGTTATGTGTTGTGATGTTCGTATATTATACCTGGGATGTGAACTGTGAACGTTGTGACGCTGTTATGTGTTGTGATGTTCGTATATTATACCTGGGATGTGCGCGGCATTGTAAATGTTCTTTCAGCAATCAGTCTTGGATAAAGTAAGTGTAGTCTTCTTACACAAATTTAAGTCTTATCATTCATATCAAGATTCATCAGTGTGTCTTCATTCCTTTATCTACGTGTTTAAAACTTCTTACTTCTTATATTCATAATTTTCACAGTGAATGTGTTGAGAATAAACTATCATTCATATGTCTTTTATTCAAATTATGGAAATATACTGAAATTTTATTTTGAAGAATTTTGCAACTTATATGAGAGTAAAGAAATGTTGAGAATGTGAGTTTGTGTGGTGAAGTTTGTAGCGGGATGTGTGTTTGTATGTACAATGTTCATTTTAACATATATGTTAAAATAATTGAAGATTGTGAACATTGTTGTATGTTGTTTCCTCTGCCAGGTATTTCATTAATACCTGATAGATAAAGCCTTAGTAGACTATAACACTGATAGATAAAGCACTGGAATATTTTATCAATCTCTGACGGGTAGATACAGTCCTGGAAGACTATCATTTCCTGATAGATTGATAAAATTCTGGTGGACGAGACGTCTTCTCAGTATATACCAGACATCACTTACTGTTTTATTCACACATGTAGGAATATTTTACCACTGATATACATTTATGTGCACATAAGTGTGATACAGAGAAGTGAATGTGTTGCCGTATGTGTAGCTTGTATATGTGGAGACACGTAAATGAGGTTGAAAACATGTTGGTGTTTACTAGTGTGGATCTTTGCATGAGATGAAAGTACAAACTATTAATAACAAAAATGAACACTGATTTACATATACAATTGTTTTCACTGAAGTAGACAAATAGATAAACACACGGACATTTATCTACCTACAATATAACATTCATAAATACACTTAACTACATAATTGAGAAAATGTATTTAATATAGATATATACTGCAATATAAATAGAAGTTCAAATTTTGTCTTAATTAGCCTCCTCGGTGGGCGAGTTGTGTAGCAGCTTGGTCCCGTCTAGATGGTCTACGGTCGCCGCTGTCTCGGTGCATGTAATTACCGGACGCAGCTTTCTGTGTGTCCCTTCCAGTAATTCCACCAACCTGGACAGTCTCTACCGTAGACCAGCTAGACAAGACCAAGTTTCCATCCAATAAGATCACTGAGGGTGGCAAAATCCGCCGACTTTGGGGAAATGGGGATGGGAAGACATCCGGGAGCGAACGGATGGATTCCTGGAACCATACACCTGAGGAAGGCGAGCTGTTGAGGCTGACCTTGGGAAAGTGAGGAAGGGAATACATCCGGGAGCGAACGGATGGATTCCTAGATACATGGACCTGGGGAAGGCATGAATACCGATAGTTGAGGTTGACCTTGGGGAAGTGAGGAAGGGGAAACATCCGGAGGCGGACGGATGGATTCCTGGATACATGAACCTGGGGAAGGCATGAATACCGATAGTTGAGGTTGACCCTGGAGCCGTGGGGAAGGGAAAATATCTGAGGGGACACAGATGGATTCCTGGATACATGAACCTGGGGAAGGCATGAATACCGATAGTTGAGGTTGACCTTGGGGAAGTGAGAAAGGGGAAACATCTGGAGGCGGACGGATGGATTCCTGGATAAATGAACCTGGGGAAGACATGAATACTGCAGTTGAGGCTGACCCTGGAGAAGTGGGGAAGGGAAAACATCTGAGGGGACACAGATGGATTCCTGGATACATGAACCTGGGGGAGGCATGAATACTGGATTGCTGAGGCTGACCTTGGGGAAGTGAGGAAGGGGAAACATCCGGAGGCGGACGGATGGATTCCTGGACACATGAACCTGGGAAAGGCTGGAGGCTGGAAGCCAGATCTGAGAGAGAGGCGAGGCTGACCTTAGGGAAGTGGTGAAGGGGAAACATCCGGGGGTCCACGGATGGATTCCTGGACACATGAACCTGGGGAAGGCGAGGGGGGGGGGTGGACCCTAAAGACGAACCACTGGCCTCCACGTGGCAAGGTCTGGTAACTCAGAGATAACTCTGAGGCTGACAGTGGTCGCAAATAAATATTGTTATTAATAAGTATAATTAGTGATTTCTTAAGTAAGTAAGTAAGTAAGTAAGTAAGTAAGTTTATTCAGGTATACACAAATACAGTTACACAGAATTGTCATACATAGCAGCATATGTGTAGAGAACCTAGGATAACCCAAAAAAGTCTGTCTGACTTTTTTGGGTTATCCCAGGTTCTCTACACATATGCTGCTATGTATGATAATTCTATGTAACTGTATTTGTGTATACCTGAATAAACTTACTTACTTACTTACTTACTTAAGAAATCACTAATTATACTTATTAATAACAATATTTATTTGCGACCACTGTCAGCCTCAGAGTTATCTCTGAGTTACCAGACCTTGCCACGTGGAGGCCAGTGGTTCGTCTTTAAGGTCCGCCCCCCCGCCCCCCTGGATTAATCTGGATTAATGTTATGCAATATAAATACATATTGAGTGTGAAGAAATAATTAAGACCTAAAGACCAGAAATCAGAAACACACACACACACACACACACACACACACACACACACACACACACACACACACACATACACTACACACAACAACTAACAAGTGCCTTTGAAAGTTTGTACAAACACTCAAGCAGACATACATACAAGGAGACACACACACACACACACACACACACACACACAAGCAGGCATTCACAGATACACACATGAGCAAATTCAGTCACAAGTCTAAGTGTCTCTCGACAAGTGCCTTTTGACAACTAATTGTAACTTACACATATACCCCCCCCCCACACACACACACACACACGCACACACATGCACACACAAACACATGAAACATTCCACACACACACACACACACAATATATATGAATATATATATATATATATATATATATATATATATATATATATATATATATATATATATATAAATATATATATATATATATATATATATATATATATATTATATATATATATATATATATATATATATATATATATAAAATCTTTCTTTCAACACACCGGCCGTATCCCACCGAGGTGGGGTGGCCCAAAAGGAAAAACGAAAGTTTCTCCTTTTACATTTAGTAATATATACAGGAGAAGAGGTTACTAGCCCCTTGCTCCCGGCATTTTAGTCGCCTCTTAAAACATGCATGGCTTACGGAGGAAGAATTCTGTTCCACTTCCCCATGGAGGTAAGAGGAAATAAACAAGAACAAGAACTAGTAAGAAAAATGGAAGAAAACCCAGAGGGGTGTGTATATACATATATACTTGTACATGTATGTGTAGTGTGACCTAAGTGTAAGTAGAAGTAGCAAGACGTACCTGAAACCTTGCATGTTTATGAGACAGAAAAATGGACAGCAGAAATCCTACCATGAAAAACAATTGCAGGTTTCCGTTTTACACTCACTTGGCAGGACGGTAGTACCTCCCTGGGCGGTTGCTGTTTACCAACCTACTACCTAGGATATATATATATATATATATATTATATATATATATATATATATATATATATATATATATATATATATATATTATATATATTAAGTCGGCCGTCTCCCACCGAGGCAGGGTGACCCAAAAAGAAAGAAAATTCCTAAAAACAAAATACTTTCATAATCAACACTTTCACCTCACTCACACATAATCACTGTTTTTGCAGAGGTGCTCAGAACACAGCAGTTTAGAACCATATACGTATAAAGATACACAACATATCCCTCCAAACTGCCAATATCCCAAACCCCTCCTTTAAAGTGCAGGCATTGTACTTCCCATTTCCAGGACTCAAGTCCGGTTACATAAAAATAACCGGTTTCCCTGAATCCCTTCACTAAATATTACCCTGCTCACACTCCAACAGCTCGTAAGGTCCCAAATACCATTCGTTTCCATTCACTCCTATCTAACGCGCTCATGCATGCTTGCTGAAAGTCCAAGCCCCTCGCCCACAAAACCTCCTTTACCCCCTTTCTCCAACCTTTTCGAGGACTACCACTGCCTTCCTTTCCCTACAGATACGCTCTCCATGTCATTCTACTTTGATCCATTCTCTCTAAATGACCAAACCACCTCAACCCCTCTTCAGCCCTCTGACTAATACTTTATTAACTCCACACCTCCTAATTTCCACACTCCGAATTTTCTGCATAATATTTACACCACACATTGCCCTTAGACAGGACATCTCCACCGCCTCCAACCGTCTCCTCGCTGCAGCATTTACAACCCAAGCTTTACACAAATACGAGAGTGTTGGTACCACTATACTTTCATACATTCCCTTCTTTGCCTCCATAGATAATGTTTTTTGTCTCCACATATAGCTCAATGCACCACACACCTTTTTTCCTTCATCAATTCTATGGTTAACCTCATCCTTCGTAAACCCATCCGCTGACACGTCAACTCCCAACTCCTCCTCTCCAATTTGATATCCAATTTTCCTTTATCTAAATCATTGGATAGGCTCATTACCTTACTCATTTCTATGTTCACTTTCAACTTTCTACCGTTACACACTCTCCCAAACTCGTCCACTGACCTTTGCAACTTTTCTTTAGAATCTCCCATAAGAACAGTATCATCAGCAAAAAGTAACTGTCAATTCCCACTTTTTACTTGATTCCCTATAATTTAATCCCACCCGTCTCCCCAACACCCTAGCATTTACTTCTTTTACAACCCCATCTATAAATATGGTGAATGTGGTTTTACACTATTCGAAAGTCGTCCATTGTTAAAGATGCAAGAATGTGTGAAAGTAAAGAGTAGCCAATAATAATAAACACGTCTGACTCGCTTAACACAACATCACATCTCTCACGTCCTGGATATTGACAGGGAAAACATTCACCACCACACACACCATCTTTGGAGACGCCATGTTCCATACAGTCATATTGTCTCTGTAACATACAGAGTGGTATGTGATATAAGGACGACGTTGTATGTGATATAAGGGAGAACTGGTATGTGATATAAGGACGACCTGGTATGGGATATAAGGATGTCCTGGTATGGTATGTAAGGATGACATGGTATGGGATATACGGATGACCTGGTACGGGATATAAGGATGACCTGGTATGGGAAATAAGGTGACCTGGTACGGGATATAAGGAAGACCTGGTATGGGATATAAGGATGACCTGGAATGGGATATGAGGATGACCTGATACGGGATATAAGGATGACCTGTATGGGATATAAGGATGACCTGGCATGGGATATAAGGATGACCTGGTATGTGATATAAGGATGACCTGGTATGTGATATAAGGATGACCTGGTATGTGATATGAGGACGACCTGGTATGTGATATAAGGATGACCTGATAAGTGATATAAGGACGACGGTGTATGTGATATAAGTGTGACCTGGTATGGAATATAAGCATGACCTGCTATGGGATATAAGGACGACCTGAAATGTGATATAAGGAAGACCTGGTATGTGATATAAGGACCTGGTATGGGATATAAGGACGACCTGATATGTGATATAAGGACGACGTGGTATGTGATATGAGGACGACCTGGAATATGATATAAGAACGACCTGGTATGTGATATAAGGATGACCTGGAATGTGATATAAGGACGACCTGGTATATGATATAAGGATGACCTGGCATGTGATATAAGGATGACCTGGTATATGATATAAGGACGACCTGATATGTGATATAAGGACGACGTTTTATGTAATATAAGTGTGACCTGGTATGGAATGTAAGGATGACCTGCTATGGGATATAAGGACGACCTGAAATGTGATATAAGGATGACCTGGTATGTGATATAAGGACCTGGTATGGAATATAAGGACGACGTGGTATGTGATATAAGGACGACCTGGAATATGATATAAGAACGACCTGGTATGTGATATAAGGATGACCTGGTATGTGATATAAGGACGACGTTTTATGTGATGTAAGGGAGAACTGGTATGTGATATAAGGACGACCTGGTATGGGATATAAGGATGACCTGGTATGGTATGTAAGGATGACATGGTACGGGATATACGGATGACCTGGTACGGGATATAAGGATGATCTGGTATGGGAAATAAGGTGACCTGGTTCGGGATATAAGGAAGACCTGGTATGGGATATAAGGATGACCTGAAATGGGATATGAGGATGACCTGATACGGGATATAAGGATGACCTGGTATGTGATATAAGGATGACCTGGTATGGGATATAACGACCTGGTATGTGATATAAGGGTGACCTGGTATGGGATAAAATTATGACCTGGTACGTGATATCAGGATGACCTGGTGTGGATATGGATGACCTGGTATGGCATATAAGGATGACATGGTATAGCATATAAGGATGATCTGATATGGTATATAAAGATGACATGGTATGGGATATAAGGATGACCTGCTATGACATATAAGGATAACCTGGTATGGGATATAAGGATTACCTGGTATGGGATATAAGGATAACCTGGTATGGGATGTAAGGATGACCTGGTATGGGATATTAGGATGACCTGGCATGAAATATAAGGATAACGTGGTATGGGATATAAGGATGACCTAGTATGGAATACAAAGATGACCTGGTATAGGATATTAGGATGGCCTGGTATGGGATATAAGGATGACCTTGTATGGGATATAAGGATAACCTGGTATGGGATATAAGGATATCCTGGTATGGGATATAAGGATGACCTGGTATCGGATATTAGGATGACCTGGTATGGGATATAAGGATGACCTGGAATGGGATATAAGGACGACCTGGTATGGGATATAAAGATGACTTGGAATGGGATAAAAGGATGACCTGTTATGGCATATAAGGATGACCTGGTATGGGATATAAGGATGACCTATTATGGCATATAAGGATGACCTGATGTGGCATATAAGGACGACCTGGTATGACATATAAGGATTACCTGGTATGGCATATGAAGTTGACCTGGTATTGCATATAAGGAAAACCTGGTATTGGATATAAGGATGGCCTGGTATGGGATATAAGGATGACCTGGTATTGGATATAAGGATGACCTGTTTTAGGATATAAAGGTGACCTGGTATGGGGTATAAGGATGACCTTGTATGGGATATAAGGATAACCTGGTATGGGATATAAGGATATCCTGGTATAGGATATAAGGATGACCTGGTATCGAATATTAGGATGACCTGGTATGGGATATAAGGATGACCTGGAATGGGATATAAGGACGACCTGGTATGGGATATAAGGATGACTTGGAATGGGATAAAAGGATGACCTGTTATGGCATATAAGGATGACCTAGTATGGGATATAAGGATAACCTATTATGGCATATAAGGATGACATGATGTGGCATATAAGGACGACCTGGTATGACATATAAGGACTACCTGGTATGGCATATGAAGTTGACCTGGTATTGCATATGAGGAAAACCTGGTATGGGATATAAGGATGACCTGGTATGGGATATAAGGATGACCTGCTAATTCATATAAGGATAACCTGGTATGGGATATAAAGATTACCTGGTATTGGATATAAGGATAACGTGGTATGAGATGTAAGGATATCCTGGTATGGTATATAAGGATGACCTGGTATCTGATATTAGGATTACCTGGTATGGGATATAAGGATGACCTGGTATGGGATATAAGGATGACCTGGTATGGGTTATAAGGACGACCTGGTATGGGATATAAGGATGACCTGGTATGGGTTATAAGGATGACCTGGTATGGGATATAAGAATGACCTGGTATGGGATATAAGGATGTAGTCCACATCAAACTCAAGACACAACACAATGGAAGAAGACAACTTAAGCAACACACCTGAGCTGACCAACACAATTCGTCACAAAACCTTTTTTTTTTTCTATCATAATTTATTCTCGTGTATGTACATTATGACAAAGAAAGAAACAAGAAGATTATTAACTATCCATTACTATAAATCATCGTTAACTCTCAAAATTTCAACTCACCACAACTTGTCATCAACCGTCTCTTGCCACCACTCACTACCAACCATCCATGTTATGTGAAGCAGGGCTCACATATGTCTATATTGATGTGAACATAATTTAGCTCTTTATGTAAATGTTCCATGAATGTTCTATTTCTGAACAAAGTGTTCAGTACATGTACTCTCTCAAACCATACTACGGGCGGGGTTAGAACCCACGGTCAGAGAGTCTCAAAACTCCAGACCGTCGTGTTAGCCACTGGACCAGCTAATCCCAATAAGATTCGTCACAGAGGTGCCTGTGCTAACCTTCCTATGGTGTAGAAATATACCTAGTTGGACGAATCTTATTGTGGCTAGCTGGTCTAGTGGCTAACGCGACGGGCTGGAGTTTTGAGACTCTGATCGCGGGTTCTATCCCCGTCCGTGGTATGGTTTGTTTGCAATCGTGTCATTATGATTTCGTGAGTCATGTACTCTCTCTCCTGTTCAACTTGTTCAATAAATGTTCTAACCCATATCAGCATGTTCAATACATGTTCTTTACCAGATCAACATTGCATGTGAATATAAACTCAAGAAAGTTTTCCAACCATCTTGAATTTCCAAAGAAAAACCTGTCTTGAATTAATTAGATGCTGGCTTAAGAAAGTCTTGTTTAGATCAAGTAATTGATAGGTTAACACAAACTTGCTATATTGGTTTATATATGGTATAAGAAATATTATGCATTGTATGGTTGCTCATATGGGTTTGTAATGTTTCTATGTTCACTTTGAACCTACATTTCATTATTGTCATCTACGATAACAGTCATAGTGTTGTCTACTACCTGCAACAACAATAATTAATAATAAATAATAGTCTACTTAAAGGGCCCTGATACTGATTCCTTTAAATGATCCGAGTACATATGTATAAGTAACAAGTAATATAAGTATGTTTTAATATATTGACAAACCAGTTC
>NC_069408.1:1236990-1296990 GCF_026875155.1 Cherax quadricarinatus | reverse complement strand
TAAAGCACGTCAAGAAACTAGAGAAAGTACAAAGGTTTGCAACAAGGTTAGTTCCAGAGCTAAGGGGAATGTCCTATGAAGAAAGATTAAGGGAAATCGGCCTGACGACACTGGAGGACAGGAGGGTCAGGGGAGACATGATAACGACATATAAAATACTGCGTGGAATAGACAAGGTGGACAAGGACAGGATGTTCCAGGGAGGGGACACAGAAACAAGAGGCCACAATTGGAAGTTGAAGACACAAATGAGTCAGAGAGATAGTAGGAAGTATTTCTTCAGTCATAGAGTTGTAAGGCAGTGGAATAGCCTAGAAAATGACGTAGTGGAGGCAGGAACCATACACAGTTTTAAGACGAGGTTTGATAAAGCTCATGGAGCGGGGAGAGAGAGGGTCTAGTAGCAACCGGTGAAGAGGCGGGGCCAGGAGCTAGGACTCGACCCCTGCAACCTCAAATAGGTGAGTACAAATAGGTGAGTACACACACACACACACACACACACACACACACACACACACACACACACACACACACACACACACACACACACACACACACACATACACATATACTATAAACGTTATGGGATGAAAATTAAAACTATCAGCTGGGGATATTCGATCCTTCGACAAAAAGAATTTAGATGGTCGCTGCTGCACACTGACCAGTACGACTCTGTTTAAGATACTGTGTTATGTTCTGTGATGTGTGAATGTCAGTCAAAATGTAATATTAATGATGTGTTGTAATGTATTGAGACGTTTAAATGTTAGCATGTATTATATCAAGAATGTTGTGGCACACAATGTTTGTGCTATAAATAATACTTAACTTTAATGTTTAGGTGATGTTTAAGTTGTGACTGAACATTATTCAGCTCATAGTAATTAAAAGTAGTAAACTTCCGTTGATGAATAACTGTTAACTTAATTATTCTTCAGTTGTTAACATTTTCTTAAGAGTTGTAGTGATTCATAATTCAAATAAAATCAAAGAAATGCTGAAGTATTAAGAACAGGAATCCAAAAATATTTCCTTATAAATAGAGTATTTGAAGAATGTCAAGAACTCCAGAAGAAAGTTGACACTACAACAACATTATAAACAATTAGACAACGTCCAACATCTGTATTTTTTTTAATTTGAAGACGTATTGCCATTATGTAAAGTGAAGACAGCAAATTAAAGATAACCAGATTTTTCACTAGTGTCTAATTCTTCATTGTGTCGCTATTGTTTACCATTCATATATAACTATTATAATGTTTAACAACATTTATAACAATAATAGGCAGCAACACACAACATTACTAACGAATAAGTAATTACATTTAGTTAATTATCAAAGAAACTGTACGAAATAATAAAATTAAGACGATTAAGTTTAGCCAGTAAACAAAAGTGTAATAATTCTCAGATAACCATTATTGTAAATGTAACACCTGAGTGACTGTCAGTATGATGGTACCAGTTATATAACACCTGAGTGATTGTCAGCAAGGTGTTACCAGTTATGTAACACCTGAGGGATTGTCAGTAAGGTGTTACCAGTTATATAACACCTGAGTGATTGTCAGTAAGGTGTTACCAGTTATATAACACCTGAGTGATTGTCAGTAAGGTGTTACCAGTTATCTCTCAGTGCCAAGACAATGTCACTGTAGTATAGTGAACGTGTACTATCAAGAGACCAATACAATGTCACTGTAGTATAGGAACTTGTTGGTTTAAGAGAGTGGATGTCTTACAGACAATATATTTTAATATGTAGTGTTTAGTGGTGACAACTTTGTTTTGAGTAGTGGTGTTAGTTTATATGTTGTGTCGTGCTGATAGCCCTGTTTAATGGATTTTGCTGATAGCTTTGTTTAGTGTCCTGTGCTGATAGCTTTGTTTAGTGTGTTGAGCTGATAGCTTTGTTTAGTGTCCTGTGCTGATAGCTTTGTTTAGTGTGTTGAGCTGATAGCTTTGTTTAGTGTCCTGTGCTGATAGCTTTGTTTAGTGTGTTGAGCTGATAGCTTTGTTTAGTGTCCTGTGCTGATAGCTTTGTTTAGTGTGTTGAGCTGATAGCTTTGTTTAGTGTCCTGTGCTGATAGCTTTGTTTAGTGTGTTGAGCTGACATACTAAACACTGACAGTGTGTAGTGATATTATATTAATATTATACACTATCGATAATTAGATGATTAAGACACATGTGGAACATTTCGGTTACTTCATTATGAACATTTTCACCAACTAGTGACTTCATCAATCCTATTCAAAGAATAATTACTGGAGACGGTAGAAGCGTGAAGAAATGATTTCAGGTTATCAATCTCTCGGCAATGACAGGAGGTAGATACTTCAGCGTTGATAAATCTTAAGTAGGTGTCCGAGGATGGAGTCTTATATGAAGTTTAGAGAAAGTGTTAAAAGTTCGGCCAGCTAGAGCAAGTTTGTCAAACAATGTTAGGCAAGTGTTAGTGCTGTAGAATAATTCTTCGTGGCAGTAATAATAATATTTGTATTTAAGTTTTTCCATTTTTTCCTCACAACAAACTGGGACCTATACAGACCGGAATTAATTCAAACTTTTCTTTAATATCGACGAGCTTTCAAGAAAGTAAGTGCAGTAAGCTAGCAAGAAAGTAAATAATGTATGTTTGTTCATGGTCACAGATTTAAAGATGTGTGTGTGTGTGTGTGTGTGTGTGTGTGTGTGTGTGTGTGTGTGTGTGTGTGTGTGTACTCACCTAATTGTACTCACCTAATTGTGGTTGCAGGGGTCGAGACTCAGCTCCTGGCCCCGCCTCTTCACTGATCGCTACTAGGTCCTCTCTCTCTCTGCTTCCTGAGCTGTATCATACCTCTTCTTAAAACTATGTATGGTTCCTGCCTCCACTACTTCACTTGCTAGGCTATTCCACTTGCTGACGACTCTATGACTGAAGAAATACTTCCTAACGTCCCTGTGACTCGTCTGAGTCTTCAGCTTCCAGTTGTGACCCCTTGTCCCTGTGTCCCCTCTCTGGAACATCCTATCTCTGTCCACCTTGTCTATTCCCCGCAGTATCTTGTATGTCGTTATCATGTCTCCCCTGACCCTTCTGTCCTCCAGTGTCGTCAGTCCGATTTCCCTTAACCTTTCCTCGTACGACATTCCCTTGAGCTCTGGGACTAGCCTTGTTGCAAACCTTTGTACTTTCTCTAACTTCTTGACGTGCTTGACCAGGTGTGGGTTCCAGACTGGTGCTGCATACTCCAGTATGGGCCTAACATACAGTGTACAGTGTCTTAAACGATTCCTTATTAAGGTATCGGAAAGCTATTCTCAGGTTTGCCAGGCGACCGTATGCTGCAGCAGTTATTTGGTTGATGTGTGCCTCCGGTGATGTGCTCGGTGTTATGGTCACCCCAAGGTCTTTCTCCCTGAGTGAGGTCTGTAGTCTTTGTCCACCTAGCCTATACTCTGTCTGCGGTCTTCTTTGCCCTTCCCCAATCTTCATGACTTTGCATTTGGCTGGGTTGAATTCGAGAAGCCAGTTACTGGCCCACATGTCCAGCCTGTCCAGGTCTCTTTGCAGTCCTGCCTCATCCTCGTTCGATTTAATTCTTCTCATCAACTTCACGTCATCTGCGAACAGGGACACTTCAGAGTCTATTCCTTCCATCATGTCGTTCACATATATCAAAAATAGCACTGGTCCTAGAACTGACCCCTGTGGGACCCCGCTCGTAACAGGCGCCCACTGTGATACCTCTTCACGTATCATGACTCGTTGCTGCCTCCCTGTCAGGTATTCCCTGATCCATTGCAGTGCCCTCCCTTTTACATGCGCCTGATCCTCCAGCTTCTGCACTAATCTCTTGTGGGGAACTGTGTCAAAGGCCTTCCTGCAGTCTAGGAAAACGCAATCTACCCACCCTTCTTTCTCGTGTCTTACTTCTGTTACCTTGTCATAAAACTCCAGGAGGTTTGTGATACAAGATTTGCCATCCATGAACCCATGCTGGTTTTCATTTATAATCTTGTTCCTTTCCAGGTGTTCGACCACTCTCCTGATAATCTTATCCATGACTTTGCACACAATACATGTCAGAGACACAGGTCTGTAGTTTAGCGTCTCGTTTCTGTTTCCTTTCTTAAATATGGGGACTACATTAGCTGTCTTCCATTTCTCAGGTAGTTGCCCAGTTTCAAGGGATGTGTTGAAGATTGTGGTTAGAGGCACGCACAGCATCTCTACTCCTTCTCTAAGGACCCATGGGGAGATGTTGTCCGGTCCCATCGCCTTTGAGGTGTCAAGGTCACTTAGGAGCTTCTTCACCTCCTCCTCAGTTGTTCGTATGTCATCCAACACTTGTTGGTATATTCCCTCTTGATGTTCCCTTCTGTGCTGTCTTCCCACAGCCCTTCCTGTCTCTACTGTAAAAACTTCCTTAAATCTCCTGTTCAGCTCTTCACATACCTCCTGATCATTTCTTGTGAGTTCTCCACCTTCTGTCCTTAATCTGATCACCTGGTCTTTGACTGTTGTCTTCCTCCTGATGTGGCTATACAACAGTTTCGGGTCAGTCTTGATTCTCGATGCTATGTCATTTTCATACTGTCGCTGGGCCTCCCTCCTTACCTGTGCATGCTCATTCCTGGCTCTGCGACTGATATCCCTATTTTCATGTGTTCTCTGCCTTCTGTACTTTTTCCATTCTCTATTGCACTTTGTTTTTGCCTCCTTACACCGTCGGGTAAACCAGGGGCTCGTTCTGGTCTTCCCGTTGTTACTGTTGCCCTTGGGAATAAACCTTTCCACTGCCTCCTTGCATTTTGTTGTTACATATTCCATCATTTCATTTACTGGCTTTCCTGCCAGTTCTCTGTCCCACTGGACCTCCCGCAGGAAGTTCTTCAACCCTATGTAGTCCCCTCTTTTATAGTCAGGCTTTTCCCATTCAACTCCTGTTATTCTCTCCACTTGCAGCTCTACTATGTATTCAAAGCACAGAACCACATGGTCGCTAGCTCCTAGGGGACTCTCATACTTGATGTCCTCAATGTCTGAGCTGCCCAGGGTGAACACAAGGTCCAATCTAGCTGGTTCATCCTCCCCTCTCACTCTGGTAGTGTCCTTAACATGTTGGTGCATGAGGTTTTTCAGCACCACGTCCAACATCCTGGCTCTCCATATTTCGGGACCCCCATGTGGCTCCAGGTTTTCCCAGTCAATCTCCCTGTGGTTGAAATCCCCCATAACCAGCAACTTTGCTCTGCTGGAGTGAGCTCTTCTTGCCACCTCAGCAAGTGTGTCCACCATTGCTCTGTTGCTCTCTTCATATTCCTCTCTTGGCCTCCTGCAGTTCTGTGGTGGATTATACATCACTGCAATGACCACTGTGTGTTCCCCAGACTAAAGTGTACCTGCTATGTAGTCTCTTTCTCCCGTCTCATCTATGCCTTCCATTTTCTCGAATTTCCATCTGTTTTTTTATGAGCAGAGCAACCCCACCTCCCCCCCTGCCCCTTCTATCTTTCCTCAGGATCTGGTATCCTGGTGGGAAGATTGCATCTGTTATTGACTCCGTGAGTTTTGTTCCTGTAACTGCTATGATGTCTGGGGACTTCTCATTGATTCTTTCTTGCCATTCTTCATGTTTATTCGTTAATCCATCTGCATTTGTGTACCAAACCTTCAACTTCTGTTCTAATACTGTAACTCTGGTGCGGGGGGTGGAAACAGAGGGATCGGTGTGTGATGGCTGGTTTGGATTGTTCAGTTGCCTTGGGGGTGTCGTGGCTGGAGTCCTTCTGCAGGTGTTTCTGGGGGGGGGGGTGCTTGTCCTTCCATTTGATCCTGGGTTATTCTGCTCTCCTTTTTCATTTCCTCCCATTTCTCCTTTCTTTTTTTGAACTCTCTCTTTCATCGTCTTCCTTTCGTCCTGTGTTCTGTCTCGATCGAGGTACACACTCCGGAACTCCTGCTTGCCTCTCAGCCGTGCTTTCTCCTGCAGGATCATGGTTCGGGTTGATTCTGCCTTGAAAATTACTTTGAGAGGCCGATTCCTTTTCTTTGTGAACCACCCAATTCTCCGAAAATTTGCCACCTGGGTCATGTCCCCCTCGCCTATCACCTTCATGATATCTTCAATCGCTTTTTTCTCCTCCTGCTTTCTTTCATCATAAGTTTCCCCTTTAGCTTCGTCTAGCCCATAGACAAACACGGATCTCTCCCTTTCCACCTCCCACTGTGACTCCCATTGCATCCTCTGGTGTGTTTTAGTTCCTTCCCGTGGAGTGTTCCTTCCTTCAGTCCCTTCCCTAGTTATGGCCCCTATGCTTCTTGGTTTGTCCTTCCTGCTCACCTGTTCCTGGCCCCCACAGGTATCTGGTAAGGTCCCTGCACATGTCCTAGTTCCTACAATGTCTTCCAACCTCTCATTCTGTCCTAGTGTGCTCCCTGTCTTTGTTTTGGCCCCATGTGGGTTTGACAGGACCTCTGCATACAGTTTAGTTTCCATGCTTCCTTCAGACCTGTTGTCTGTGTCTGATGTAGCCATTGCCGATGCTACTTCTGTAATATCTTTGTCTGTGAGTGTGTGTGTGTGTGTGTGTGTGTGTGTGTGTGTGTGTGTGTGTGTGTGTGTGTGTGTGTGTGTGTGTGTGTGTGTGTGTTCATGTGTATAGGTATTTAGACAAATCTTACAGTGAGAAAAAAGTGTAGTATATGTTATGGAATGATAAATTAGACACATGTGCAACTCTTGGGAATCTTTATTGAGGAAACGTTTCGCCACACAGTGGCTTCATCAGTCCATACGTAGGAGAAACTTGAAGAACAGGAGGAGAATGAGGTAATCAGTCCCTCAACCTTATCCTAGGCTCTTCAACCCTATCCTAGCCTATTCCACACTATCCTAGACTATCCTACCCTTTCCTACACTATCCTAGGTTATCTTACCTTATAGCATATCCCACACTATCCTACCCTATCCTACACTATCCTAGGCTATCCTACCCTATTCCACACTATCATAGGCTATCCTACTCTATCCCAAACTATCCTACTCTATCCCAAACTATCCTAGGCTATCCTACCCTATCCTAGCCTATCCCACACTGTCCTTGGCTAACCTTACCTATCCTAGCCTATCGCACACTATCTTAGGCCATCCTACCCTATCTTAGCCAATCCCAGACAGTAGAATATCCTACCCTATCTTAGCCAATCCCAGACAGTAGAATATCCTACCCTATCTCACACTATCCTAGACTATCCTACCCTATCTCACACTATCCTAGACTATCCTACCCTATCCCACAATATCCTTGGCCATCCTAAACTATCCTAGGCTATCCTACTCTATCCTGGCCTATTCCACACTATCCTAGGCACTCCAACCCTGTCCTAGCCTATTCCACACTATCCTAGGCTACCCTACCTTATCCTAGCATATCCCACACTATCCTAGGCTATCCTACCCTATCCTAGCCTATTGCACACTATCATAGGCTATCCTACTCTATCCCACACTATCCTACCCTACCTAGCCTGTTCCACACTGTGCATGGCTAACCTTTCTTATCCTAGCCTATTGCACACTATCCTAGGCTATCCTACCCTATCCCAGACAATAGTAGGCTATCTTACCTTATCTCACACTATCACAGGCTATCCTACCATTTCCTAGCCTATCCCACACTATCCTAGGCTCTCCTACACTATCCTAACCTATCCCACACTATCTTAGGTTGTCCTTCTCTATCTTACACTATTCTATGCTATCCTACCCTATCCTAGACTATCCTAGGCTATTCTAGCCTATTTCACATTATCCTAGGCTGTCCTTCAAAATCCTATCCTATCGCACACTATTTTAGGCTATCCTACCCTATCCTAGCCTACTGCACACTATCCTAGGCTATCCTACCCTATTCTACACCAAGGCTACACTATTATATCCAAGCCTTTCCCACATTATCTTAGGCTATCCTAGCTTATCAAACTATCCTAGACTATCCTACCCTATCCCACACTATTCTACGCTATCCTCCCCTATCCTAGCCTATCCCACACCATCCTAGGCTATCCTGCAATACCCTACCCTATCCCACACTATCCTAGCTTATCCTACCCTTTCAAAGCCTATCCCACATAATCCTAGGCTATCCTTCATTATCCTAGCCTATCTTAACCTTTCATAACCTATCCTACCTTATTCAAGCTATCCAAGGCTATCCTACCCTGTCCCACCCTATCTTAGGCTATCCTACCCTTTCCTACACTATCTTTTCTGTCCTACCCTATACTAGCCTATCCTACAGAATCCTAGGCCACCCTATCTTATCTTAGCCAATCCCACACTATCCTAGTCTATCCTACCCTATCCTAGCCTATCCCACACTATCCTAGGCTATAGTACTCTATGCTAGCCTATCCTGGGCAATTTTACCCTATCCTAGCATATCTCACACCATCCTAGCCTATCCTACCCTATCCTAGTTTATCCCACAGTTTCCTAGGCTATCCTAAATATCCTAGCCTATCCTACACTTTCTTAGGCTATCGTTCCATATCCTAGCCTATCCCACACTATCCTAGGCCATACTACCCTATCCTAGCCTATCCCACACTATCCTCAGCTATCCTACTCTATCCCACACTATCCAAGGCTATCCTACCCTGTCCTAGCCTATCTGACACTATCCTGCGCTATCCTACACTATTCGAGCGTATCCCACACTGTCCTAGGCTATCCAACCTTGTATTTCCCTATTCCACACTATCCTAGTCTTTTATCCCCTATCCTAGCCTATCCCACACTATCCTAGGCAATCCAACCCTATTGCACACTATCCTCGGCTTCCCTACCCTATCTTAGCCTATCCCGCGCTATTCTAGGCTATCCTACCATATACTAGCCTATCCTACAGTATCCAATGCTATCCTACACATTCCTAGCCTATCCTAGGCAATCCTACCCTATCCTAGCCTATTCCACACTAAGCATCGCTATCCAATCCTATAGTAGCTTATTACACACTATCCTAGGCTCTCGTACTCTATACCATACTATCCTAACCATTCCTACACTATCCTACTGCAACCTGGGCTATCTTACCCAATCCTAGCCTCTCCCACACTATACTAGGCTTTACTACCCTATCCTAGCATATCCCACAATATCCTAGGCTATCCTATCCTAGCCAGTCCTACACTATCTTAGGCTATCCTACTCTATCCCACACTATCATAGGACATCCTACACTATCCTACCCTTTCCCACACTATCCTAGGTTAACCTACCCTATCCCACACTATCCTAGGCTATCCTACCTATCCTATCCCAATCTATCCTACCCTATCCTATCCCACACTATTCTAGGCTTTCCTACCTAATATTAGCCTATTGCACACTATCCTACCCTATCTTATCCTATTTTACAGTATCAAAGGCTATCCTACCCTATCCTAGCCTATCCCACACTATCCTAGGCTATCCTACCCTATACTAGCCTATCCTACAGCGTCCAATGCTACCCTACCCTTACCTATCCTATCCTAACCAATCCTACCCTATCCTAGCCTATTCTACACTATCCATCGTTATCCAACACTATCCTAGGCACTCCTACTCTATCCCATACTATTCTAGGCTATCCTACCCTTTCCCACTCTATCCTACTGTATCCTGGGCTATCTTACCCTATCCTAGCCTCTCCCACACTTTCCTAGGCTTTCTTACCCCATCCTAGCCTATCCCACACTATGCTGTCCTACCCTATTGCACACTATATTAGGCTATCTTACCCTATCCTAGCCTATCCCACATTATCCTAGGCTACCCTACCCTATCCTATCCTACAATATTCTGGGATATCCTACCCTATGTTACACTATCCTAACCTATGTTACACTATCCTAACCTTTCTTACACCATCCTAAAATAACCCACAGTATCCGAGGCTATCCAACCCTATCCTAGCCTATTCAACACTATTCAAGGTTATCCAACCATATCCAAGCCTATTGTACACTATCCTAGGCTATCCTACCCTATTCTAATGTATCCCACACGATCCTAGGCTATCCTACCCTATCCCACACTATTTTAGGGTATCCTACCATTTACTAGCCTATCCCACACTGTTATAGGCTAATGTATCCTAGCATATCACACACTATCTTAGGTTATCCTACCATATCTTAGCCTATCCTACACTATCCTAGGCATTCCAACACTTTCCTAGCCTATTCCACACTATCCTACCCTTTCCAACACTATCCTCGGTTATCCTACCTTATCCATGAATATCTCACACTATCCAAGGCTATCCTACCCTATCCCACACTATCCTAGGCTCTCCTACACTATCCAAGGCTCTCCAACACTATAGTAGCCTATTCCACGCTATCCTAGGCTATCCTACTGTATCCTAGCCTATACCACAGTCCTAGGCTTTCCTACCCTATCCTACACTATCGTAGGCTATCCAACCTTATCCTAGCATATCCCACACTATAATAGGCTATCATACCCTATCCTAGCCTATCCCACATTATCCTAGGCAATCCTACCCTATCCTAACCTATTCCACACTATCATAGGCTATTCTACTCTATCCCACACTATCCTAGGCTATGCTGCTCTATCCTAGCCTGTCCCACACACTCATTGGCTAACCTTCCCTATCCTACCCTATTTCACACTAGCATAGGCTATCCTACCCTATCCCACACTATCCTAGGTTGTCCTTCTCTTTCCTACACTATTTTATGCTATTCTAGACTATCCTAGGCTATTCTAGCCTATTTCACATTATCCTAGGCTGTCCTTCAATATCCTATCTTATCCCACACTATTCTAGACTATCCTACCCTACATTTGCCTACTGCACACTATCGTAGGCTATCCTAGCCTATTCTATCATATCCCACACTTTCCTAGGCTATTCTACCCTATATTAGATATTCTACCATATCCTAGGCCATCCTATTCTATCTCAGCTTATCCCTCACAATCGTAGGCTATCTTATCTTATCCTAGCCTATCCCACTATTCTAGGCTATCCTTCCCTATCCTCGCCTATCCAACACTACCCTCGGCTACCCTATCCTAGCCTATCCCACAATTTCCAAGGCTATCCTACCATATCCTACCCTATCCTACACCATCCCAAGCTATCCTAGGCTATCCATCACTATCCTAGGCTGTCCTACTCTGTCCTAGCATATCCCACACTTTTCTAGGCTATCCTACCCTATCTTAGCCAGACCCATACTATCCTAGGCTATTCTACCCATACCTAGCCTATCCCATGCCGTCCTAGGATATCCTACCCTATGCCACACCATTCTAGGATATCATTCCCTATCATGGCCTATCCAACACCATCCTAGGCAAATCCTACCCGATCCTAGCTTATTCTACACAATCCTAGGCTATCCTACCCTATTCAAGCTTACCCGCACTATCCTAGGCTATCCTACCCTATCACATACTATCCTACGTTATCCTAGCCTATGCCACACTATCTTGGGCTATCCTACCCTATCCCACACTATCCTAGGCTATCCTACCCTATCACACACTATCGTACTCTATCTTACCCTATCCTAGATTATGCTACACTCTCCTAGGCTATCCTACCCTATCCTAAACTTACTCTCTCCTAAGTTATCCTACCCTCTCCCAGCCTTTCGTACACTATCCAAGCCTATCCCCACTAGCCTAGGCTATTTATTTATTTAGAAATTTTAGCATACAAACAGAGGTACAAAAAATACAGGTAAGAGCAGCATGCCAAAGCCACTTATATGCATAGCATTACGGGCTGACTTAAAATTAACTTAAGATTAACTAAGCAATGATGAAATCAGTGATAAGACATTATTGTAAACAGATAACTATAAAGCACAAATGAGTATTACAAAGACAGGTCATATGGTTGCATGCAATGCTGTTCATTCAGTAGAATGGAGTATTCTGTTAGGTAGTGTATTTAAAAAAAATAACAAAGTTAGGTTTAACATTTGTGTGATATAATTGTGAGTAACATTTAGGATATACAATTTATATGGTTCAGTTATTCAGTATTTATTTGGTTTTGAGTGAGTAAGTGAACTTTGAGAAGAGACTTGAATTTATAAACAGGTAGTGTTTCTTTTATATTTACAGGTAATGAATTCCAGATTTTAGGGCCTTTTATGTGCATTGAGTTTTTGCATAGCGTGAGATGGACACGAGGAACATCAAAGAGTGATCTGTGCCTTGTATTATGGTCATGTGTTCTGTTGAGGTTGGCAAGATGTTTGAGGGGTTAATATCAGAGTTAAGTGTTCTATGTATTACCTGGAGTTTACCTGGAGAGAGTTTCGGGGGTCAACGCCCCCGCGGCCCGGTCTGTGACCAGGCCTCCTGGTGGATCAGCCCCTGATCAACCAGGCTGTTGCTGCTGGCTGCACGCAAACCAACGTACGAGCCACAGCCCGGCTGATCAGGAACTGACTTTAGGTGCTTGTCCAGTGCCAGCTTGAAGACTGCCAGGGGTCTGTTGGTAATCCCCCTTATGTGTGCTGGGAGGCAGTTGAACAGTCTCGGGCCCCTGACACTTATTGTATGGTCTCTTAACGTGCTAGTGACACCCTGCTTTTCATTGGGGGATGGTGCATCGTCTGCCAAGTCTTTTGCTTTCGTAGTGAGTGATTTTCGTGTGAAAGTTCGGTACTAGTCGCTCTAGGATTTTCCAGGTGTATATAATCATGTATCTCTCCCTCCTGCGTTCCAGGGAATACAGGTTTAGAAACCTCAAGCGCTCCCAGTAATTGAGGTGTTTTATCTCCGTTATGCGCGCCGTGAAAGTTCTCTGTACATTTTCTAGGTCGGCAATTTCACCTGCCTTGAAAGGTGCTGTTAGAGTGCAGCAATATTCCAGCCTAGATAGAACAAGTGACCTGAAGAGTGTCATCATGGGCTTGGCCTCCCTAGTTTTGAAGGTTCTCATTATCCATCCTGTCATTTTTCTAGCAGATGCGATTGATACAATGTTATGGTCCTTGAAGGTGAGATCCTCCGACATAATCACTCCCAGGTCTTTGACGTTGGTGTTTCGCTCTATTTCGTGGCCAGATTTAATTTCCTCATGTTTACCATATCTGAGTAATTGAAATTTCTCATCGTTGAACTTCATATTGTTTTCTGCAGCCCACTGAAAGATTTGGTTGATGTCCGCCTGGAGCCTTGCAGTGTCTGCAATGGAAGACACTGTCATGCAGATTCGGGTGTCATCTGCAAAGGAAGACACGGTGCTGTGGCTGACATCCTTGTCTATGTCGGATATGAGGATGAGGAACAAGATGGGAGCTAGTACTGTGCCTTGTGGAACAGAGCTTTTCACCGTAGCTGCCTCGGACTTTACTCTGTTGACTACTACTCTCTGTGTTCTGTTAGTGAGGAAATTATAGATCCATCGACCGACTTTTCCTGTTATTCCTTTAGCGCGCATTTTGTGCGCTATTACGCCATGGTCACACTTGTCGAAGGCTTTTGCAAAGTCTGTATATATTACATCTGCATTCTTTTTGTCTTCTAGTGCATTTAGGACCTTGTCGTAGTGATCTGGTATTTCACGAAAAAAGAAACTAATGAAAGTCACTCCACTCCACTAAGTACCATTATAATACTGGTTAGTTGCTACTACAACACTGTATTCTGCTATTCACTGGTATCACTAGATTATATGCGAGTACACTAGCAGGCCAGGAAGATTATTAAAACAGCTGACCTGTGGTAAGTTTCTGGCAGCTTCTGGCACCTGCCTCTATAGGCTTATCACTTCATTTACAAATTCACCTGTTTTCAAATGACACTTTAGCCTTTATCATCAATATACTAGGGAGCCACTGTAGTATACACTATACACTATGTATACTCAATGTTATCAGGGAGACTTTCTTTCCTCTGACACGAAAAGTTCAATTATGTAATAAGTGCAATAATAAGTATGGATGTTTTGTATGGTGAGTAGGTTGAGTGTTTTGAATATTGGTGGAGTGTGCTGCCTGTAGTGAGAATTTATCATTATTCTAACTGCAGCCTTTTGTTGGGTAATTAGTGGTCTGAGATGGTTAGTTGTTGTTGAGCCCCATGCACAAATTCCATAGGTGAGATAGGGGTAAATAAGAGAGTGATAAAGGGCCAGGAGGGCTGACTGTGGAACATAGTACCGTATCTTCGATAGTATGCCTACAGTCTTGGAAATTTTCTTAGAAATTTGTTATATATGTGTATGAAATTTGAGTCTATTATCGAGGTGGATTCCTAAGAATTTTCCCTCTGTTAGCTTTGTGATAGGTGATCCGTTTATCGTTATGTTAAGAGGTACATCTGTAGCTCTGCTACCAAACTGAATGAAGTAGGTTTTGTCAATGTTTAGTGTAAGTTTGTTAGTCCTCATCCAGGTAGATATTTTCTGTAATTCGGTGTTTACAGTATTGGCTAGCATGACTGGGCTCGGGTGAGAGAAGACGTATGTAGTGTCATCTGCAAAAAGTGTGGGTTTGAGTAATTGCGAAGCATTTGGTAGGTCAATTATGTATAGGAGAAAGAGAAGAGGGCCAAGGACACTTCCCTGTGGGACACCAACTGTAATTGGTTGTGCGGAAGAGCTTGCCCCATTTGCGTACACATATTGGCTTCTGTTGCTGAGGTAAGACTTGAGGTAGTTGAGGGAGTGCCCTCTTATACCATAGTGTGACAATTTTACGTGGAGCAAATCATGGTCAACTGTATCAAAAGCTTTACGTAAGTCAATGAAGATCCCCAGTGGGACTTCTTTTTTCTCTATTGCAGTGTATATATGTTCTAGCATGTGTATAATAGCATCATTAGTATTTTTATTAGGCCTGAATCCAAATTGGCAGGGGTTGAGAATGTTATGGGAGATGAGGTAGGAGTGGATTCGTTTATGAATTAATTTTTCGAAGATTTTTGAGAGAGGGTGTAAATTGGATATTGGCCTATAGTTATTCAACTCTGTTTGGTCTCCTCCTTTATGGATCGGGGTGACCCTTGCTATTTTGAGAACTGTAGGGAAGGTGGAGGATTCACACTATCGAAGGCTATCCTACCCTATCCTACAATATTCTACGCTATCCTTTTCTATCCTACCCTATCATAGCCTATCCCACAGAATCCTAGGGAGACACTGGTCAGAGAAATAGCAAGCATCGAACTTAAGCTAAAGGAATCTTGTAGGAGTCAGGAATCGCGGGAAGAACTAAAGCCATAAATGAAATCGAAAGAAACCCAAAGTATTTCTTCTCCTATGCCAAATCAAAGTCGAGAACAACGTCCAGTATTGGGCCCCTACTTAAACAAGATGGGTCCTACACAGATGACAGTAAGGAAATGAGTGAGCTACTCAAGTCCCAATATGACTCAGTTTTTAGCAAGCCGCTAACCAGACTGAGAGTCGAAGATCAAAATGAATTTTTTATGAGCCACAAAATTTGATTAACACAAGCCTATCCGATGTTATCCTGACGCCAAATGACTTCGAACAGGCGATAAATGACATGCCCATGCACTCTGCCCCAGGGCCAGACTCATGGAACTCCGTGTTCATCAAGAACTGCAAGAAGCCCCTATCACGAGCCTTTTCCATCCTATGGAGAGGGAGCATGGACACGGGGGTCGTCCCACAGTTACTAAAAACAACAGACATAGCCCCACTCCACAAAGGGGGCAGTAAAGCAACAGCAAAGAATTACAGACCAATAGCACTAACATCCCATATCATAAAAATCTTTGAAAGGGTCCTAAGAAGCAAGATCACCACCCATCTAGAAACCCATCAGTTACACAACCCAGGGCAACATGGGTTTAGAACAGGTCGCTCCTGTCTGTCTCAACTATTGGATCACTACAAGGTCCTAAATGCACTAGAAGACAAAAAGAATGCAGATGTAATATATACAGACTTTGCAAAAGCCTTCGACAAGTGTGACCATGGCGCAATAGCCCACAAAATGCGTGCTTTTTTTTTTTTTTTTTATTTATTACCAATTTGAGCACACATACAGAGGTACAAAAAAAATACAGATAAGAGCAGCATGCCAAAGCCACTTATACTATGTATAGCAATACGGGCTGGCTTAAAATTAACTTAAGATTAACTAAGCAATGATGAAATCAGTGATAAAACATTAATGTAAACAGATTACTATAAAGCACAAGTGAGTATTACAAAGACAGGTCATATGGTTGCATTCAGTCATATGAAGGATTCTGTTAGGTAGTGTATTTAAAAAATAATAAAGTTAGATTCGGTTTTAGGTTTAACATTTATGTGATATAATTGTGAGAAACATTTAAGATACACAATTTATAAGGTTCAGTTATTCAGTATTTATTTGGTTTTGGGTGAGTAAGTGATCTTTGAGAAGAGACTTGAATTTATAAACAGGTAGTGTTTCTTTTATATTTACAGGTAATGAATTCCAGATTTTAGGGCCTTTTATGTGCATTGAGTTTTTGCATAGTGTGAGATGGACACGAGGAACATCAAAGAGTGATCTGTGCCTTGTGTTATGGTCATGTGTTCTGTTGAGGTTGGCTAAAGGAATAACAGGAAAAGTCGGTCAATGGATCTATAATTTCCTCACTAACAGAACACAGAGAGTAGTCGTCAACAGAGTAAAGTCCGAGGCAGCTACGGTGAAAAGCTCTGTTCCACAAGGCACAGTACTCGCTCCCATCTTGTTCCTCATCCTCATATCCGACATAGACAAGGATGTCAGCCACAGCACCGTGTCTTCCTTTGCAGATGACACCCAAATCTGCATGACAGTGTCTTCCATTGCAGACACTGCAAGGCTCCAGGTGGACATCAACCAAATCTTTCAGTGGGCTGCAGAAAACAATATGAAGTTCAACGATAAGAAATTTCAATTACTCAGATATGGTAAACACGAGGAAATTAAATCTTCATCAGAGTACAAAACAAATTCTGGTCACAAAATAGAGCGAAACACCAACGTCAAAGACCTGGGAGTGATCATGTCGGAGGATCTCACCTTCAAGGACCATAACATTGTATCAATCGCATCTGCTAGAAAAATGACAGGATGGATAATGAGAACCTTCAAAACTAGGGAGGCCAAGCCCATGATGACATTCTTCAGGTCATTTGTTCTATCTAGGCTGGAATATTGCTGCACACTAACAGCACCTTTCAAGGCAGGTGTAATTGCTGACCTAGAAAATGTACAGAGAACCTTCACGGCGCGCATAACGGAGATAAAACACCTGAATTACTGGGAGCGCTTGAGGTTCCTAAACCTGTATTCCCTGGAATGCAGGCGGGAGAGATACATGATTATATACACCTGGAAAATCCTAGAGGGACTAGTACCGAACTTGCACACGAAAATCACTCACTACGAAAGCAAAAGACTTGGCAGACGATGCACCATCCCCCAATGAAAAGCAGGGGTGTCACTAGCTCGTTCAGGGACCATACAATAAGTGTCAGGGGCCCAAGACTGTTCAACTGCCTCCCAGCATATATAAGGGGGATTACCAACAGACCCCTGGCAGTCTTCAAGCTGGCACTGGACAAGCACCTAAAGTCGGTTCCTGACCAGCCGGGCTGTGGCTCGTATGTTGGTTTGCGTGCAGCCAGCAGCAACAGCCTGGTTGATCAGGCTCTGATCCACTAGGCCTGGTCACAGACCGGGCCGCGGGGGCGTTGACCCCCAGAACTCTCTCCAGGTAAACTCCAGGTAATTCTATCCCACTACCCTAGAATATCCTTCCCTGTCCTAGCCTATCCTAGGCTATCGTACCCTATCCTAGCATATCACACTATCCTAGTGTATCCTACCCTGTCCTAGCCTATCCCACACTATCCTAGGCTATCCTACCCTATCCCAAACTATATTTGGCAATCCTACCAGTTCCCACACTATCCAAGGCAATCCTACATTATCCTAGCCTATGGGACACTATCCTATGTTATCCTACCTTATCCAAGCCTATCCCACACTATCCCAGGATATCGTATGATGTCCTTCACTATCAAACAGTATCCGATTCTATCCTACCCGATCCTAGCCTATCCCACACTATCCTAGGCTGTCCTACCCTATCCTAGCCTATCCCACAGGATCCTAGGCTATCCTACCCCATCTTAGCCTATCCTTGGCAATCAAACCCTATCCTAGAATATTCCACAATATCCGAGTCTCTCCTACTCTATCAAATACTATCATAGGCTATCCTTCCCTTTCCTACCCTATCCTACACTATCCTAGGCTATATTACCCTATCCTAGCCTATTCCACACTGTTAGTCTATCCTACCTTATCGTAGCCTATCCCACACTATTCCTACGCTACTGCACACTTTCCTAGGCTATTCTACTCTATCTTACATGATCCTAGGGTATCCTCTTCTATCCTAGAGTATCCCACACTATCATAGGCAATCCTACCCTATCCTAGCCTATTTCACACTATCCTAGGCTATCCAACCCTATCCTAGCCTATTCCAAACTAACCTGGGCTCTACTACTCTATCCTATACGATCCTAGGCTATCCTACCCTATCCTAGCCTATCAACACTATTTTAGGCTATCCTACCCCACTGCACACTATCCTAGGTTATCCTTCACTATCCTAGCCTATCTTTCACCATCCTAACCTATCCTACTCTATCCTAATATAACCCACACTATCCAAGGCTATCCTACACTATCCTATCCAACACTATTCTAGGCTATCCTACCCTATCCTAGTGTAATCCACACTATCCTAGGCTATCCAATGCTATCTTTGCCTATCCCACACTATTCTAGGCTATCCTACCCTATCCTAATCTGTCTCACTGTCCTAGGCTATCATACCATATCCTAGCCTATTTTACACAATCCTAGGCTATATTACCCTCTCCTAGCCTATCACACTCTTTCGTCAGCTATCTTACTCTATCCAACACTGTGCTAGGCTAACCTATCCCTATCCAACACTATCCTTTGCTATCCTACCATACCCTAGCCTTTCCCACACTATCCAAGGCTATCCTACCCAGTTCTACCCAATTCCACACTATCCTAGGCTATCCTACCCTATTCTGGCCTATCCCAAACTATCCTTGGCTATCCTACTCTATCCTAGATTATCCCACAACATCCTAGGCTATCCCACCCTATCCTAGCCTATCTCAGGCAATCCTATCCAATCATAGCTTATTCCACACTATCCTAGGTTATCCAACCCTATCCTAGCCTATCCATCACTACCCTAGGCTATTCTAAACTATCCTAGCTTATCCCACACAATCCTACACTATCTTACCCTATCCAAGCCTATCCCACACTATCCTACTCTATCTTACCCTGTCCTACCCTATCCCACAAAATCCTAGGCTATCCCACCCTATGCTAGCCTATCCCATACTATCCTTGGCTATCCTCCCCTATCCTAGGCTACCCTACAGTATCCTAGGCTGTCCTACCACATCCTAGCCTATCCTAGGCAATCCTACCCAATCCCAGGCTATCCAACCCTATCCTAGCCTATTCCACACTATCCTAGGCTATCCTACCGTATCATAGCCAACACCACACTGTCCTAGGCTATCCTACCCTCTCCTACACTATCCAAGGTTACCCTACCTTATCCTAGCATATCCCACACTATTCTAGGCTATCCTACCCTATCCCACACTATCCTAGGCTACCCTACCCTAGCCTATTCCACACTATCCTAGGCTATCCTACCCTATCCCACACTGTCCTTGGCTAACCTTCCCTATCCTAGCCTATCACACTATCCTAGGATATCCTACCCTATCCTAGCCTATCCCACAGTATCCTTGGCTATCCTAAACTATCCTAGCCTATACTAGGCTATTATACTCTATCCTAGCCTATCCCACACTATCCTAGGCTCTCCTACACTATCCTAGCCTATCCCACATTATCCTCTCCTACACTATCCAAGGTTACCCTACCTTATCGTAGTATATCCCACACTATTCTAGGCTATCCTACCCTATCCTAGCCTATCCCACAGTATCCTTGGCTATCCTAGGCTATCCTACTCTATCCTAGCCTATCCCACACTATCCTAGGCTCTCCTACACTATCCTCTCCTATCCCACATTATCCTTGGTTGTCCTTCTTTATCCTACACTATTCTAGGCTATCCTACCCTATCCTAGGCTATTTCACATTATCCTAGGCTGTCCTCCCCTATCCTATCCCACACTATTTTAAGCTATCCTACCCTATCCTAGCCTACTGCACACTATCCTAGGCTATCCTACCCTATTCTACACCATCCAAGGCTACCCTATTATTTCCAAGCCTATCCCACATTATCTTAGGCTCTCCTACAATATCTCACACTATCGTAGGCTATCCTACCCTATCCTATCATATCCCACACTTTCCTAGGCTATTCTACCCTATATTAGATTATTCTACCATATCCTAGGCTATCCTACCCTATCTTAGCTTATCCCTCACAATCATAGGCTATCCTACCCTATACCACTATTCTAAGCTATCCTTCAATATCCTAGCCTAACACTATCCTCGGCTACCCTATCCCACAATTTCCTAGGCTATCCTACTATATCCTACACAATCCCAAGCTATCTTACCCTATCCCTCACTATCCTAGGCTGTCCTACCCTGTCCTAGTGTATCCCACACTATCCTACCCTATCAGCCAGTCCCACGCTATCCTAGGCTATCCTACCCTTACCCTATCCCATGCCAACCTAGGCTATCCTACCCTATGCCACACTATCCTAGGATATCCTACCTTATCATGGCCTATCCAACACCGTCCTAGGCAAATCCTCTCCGATCCTAGCTTATTCTACACTATCCTAGGCTAACCTACCCTATCCTAGCCTATCCCATACTATCCTACATTATCCAAGCCTATCCCACACTATCTTGGGCTATCCTGCCTTCAAGCCTATCCAACACTATCCTAAGCTATCGTACTCTATCCTAAACTATCCTACTCCTCTGTCTTAACCTATCCTACATTACCCTACACTCTCCTAGGCTATCCTACCCTATCCTAAACTATCTTGCTATCCTACCCTATCCCTGCATTTCCTACACTATCCAAGGCTACCCTACCCTATCCTCCATTAGCCTATGCTATCATACCCTATCCCACACTATCGTAGGCTATCCTACCATATCCTAGAATATCCTACACTATCCTTTTCTATCCTACCCTATCATAGCCTATGTCACAGAATCCTATGCTATTCTACCCTATCCTAGCTTATCCCACACCATGCTAGTCTATCCTACCCTATACTGCCCTATCCCACACCATCCTAGGCTATCTGACCCAATTCTTGCCTATCCCACACTATCCTAGGCTATCATACAATAACTAGCCTATCCCACACTATCCTAGGTTAGACTACCATATCCTTGCCTATCCCACGCTATCCTAAGCTATCCAACCCTTTCCTAGCTTATACCATACCACACTATCCTAGGCTAGCCTACACTGTCCAAGCCTAACCCACTCTATCCTACCCTATCTAAGCCTATCTCACATTATCCTAGGCTATCCTACCCTATCCTAACCTGTCACACACCATCCTAGGTTATCCTACTCTATCCCAAACTATCCGAGGCTATCTTATCCAATTATAGCTTATTGCACACTTTCCTAGGCTATCCTGCCCTACCCTAGCATATCTCACACTATCCTAGGCTTTCCTACCCTATCCTATCCCATACCATCCTAAGCAATCCTAGCATATCCCACACTATCATAGGAGATTCTACCCTATCGCACTCTATCCTAGGCTATCCTTCCCTATCCTAGCTTATCCCACTCCATCCTAGGCTTCCCTACCCTATCCTACTCTTTCTAACAATATTCTATGCTTGCCTACCCTATCCTAGCTTATCAAACACTATTATAGGCAATCCTAGCCTATTCCACACTATCCTATTCTATCCTACCCTATCCCACACTATCTTAGGCTATCCTACACTATCCTAGCATATCCTCCATCCTACGATATCCTACCCAATCCTAGCCTATCCAACACTCCTAAGCTATCCTACCCTATCCTGCACTATCCGAGGATATCCTACCTTATCCTAGACTATCCCACACTCTCCTTGGCTATCTTACCCTATCCTAGCCTTTCCCACACTAACCTAGGCTTTCTCACCCTATCCTAGCCTACACCACATCCTAAGCTATCCTACCCTATCCTACACTATCCTAGGCTCTCCTACCCTAGCCTATCCCACACTATCCAAGGCTATCTTACACAATCAGACACTATCCTAGGCTATTCTACCATATCCTAGCCTATCCCACAGTATCCTAGGGTATCTTACTCTATCCTACACTATTCTGTATTCTATCCTATGCTACACTATTCCACATTGTCCTAGGCAAACCTAGCCTATCCTAGGCTATTCTACGATGTTGTACCCTATACCACAATATCTTAGGATATCCTACCCTTTCCTAGCCTATCCCAAGCTATCCAAGGCTCTCGTACCATATCCTTCCCTCTCCTACACTCTCCTAGGCTATCCTAGCCTATCCCACACCATCCTGGGCTACCCTACCCTATTATTTCCTATCAAACACTATTTTACGCTATCCTACCCTATCCTGTCCTATCCCACACTATCCAAGGCTATCCTTTCTTACCCTAGCCAATCCCACATTAACCTAGTCTATCCTACCCTATTCCACACTATCTTAGGCTATCCTATCATATCTTAGGCTATCATTAACTATCCTAGCCTATCCTACACTATTCTGGGCTATCCTACCGTATCCTAGGCTTTACACAATCCTAGGCTATCCTACTGTATCCTACAATATCCTAGGCTATCATAATGCATCATAGCCTATCCCACACTGTCCTAGGTTATCCTTCCATATCCAAGCCTATCCCACACTATCCAAGGCTATCTTAACCTATCCTTGCCAATCCCACACCATCCAAGGCTATCCCACACTTTCCTGGGCTATCCTACCCTATCCAAGCCTATCCCACACAATCCTATTCTATTCTACCCTATCCCACACCATCCTAGGCTATCCTACCCTATCCTAGGCTCTCCCACGCTATCCTACCCAATCCCACACTATTCAAGGCTGTGGAACCCTATCCTAGCCTATCCTACACTATCCTAGGCTATCCTACCCAATCCCACACTATTCTAGGCTATCTTACCGTATCCTAATCCCACACTATCCTACCCCATCCTACACTATCATGGGCTATCCTACCCTATTGTAGCCTATCCTCCAGGTAAACTCCAGGTATCTGACACTATCCTAGGCTATCCTACCCTTTCCTAGCCTAACACTATCCTAGGCCGTCCTACCCTTTCCTGACCTATCTTTCACTATCGTATGCTATCCTACCATAATCTAGCCTATCCCACACTATCCTAGTCTATCCTACCTTAGCCTAGCCTATACCATCCTTGGTTATCTTACCCTACCCCACACTAAACTCAGCTATCCTACCCTATCCTTGCCTATCCAAGGCTTTCCTAATCTTTACTAGCCTATCCAACACTAACCCAGGCTATCCGACCCTCCACTACCCTATCCCAGACCATCCTAGGCTATCCTACCCTATTCTAGGCTATCCAACACTGCCCTAAAATATCCAACCTTATCCTATCCTTACACTACCCTAGGCTATCCTAGCATATCCCATACTATCCTAGTCTATCCTACCATATCCTATCCTATCCCACTCTATCGTAGGCTATCCTATCCTATCGTAGCCTATCCACACTTTCCTAGGATATCATTCCCTATTGTAGCCTATCCACACTTTCCTAGGCTATCCCAACATATTGTAGCCTATCCCACACTATCCTAGGCAATCGTACCCTATCCCAGCCTAACCGAACTATCCTAGCCTATGCCACTCCATCCTAGGCTATACTACCCTATCGCACACCATCCAAGGCTATCCTACCCTTTCCTAGCCTATCCCACAGTATCCTCGGCTATCCTACCCTATCCTAGACTATGCTACCCTATCCTAGTTTATCCTAGGATATTCTACCCTATCTTACTCTATCCTACCCTATCATAGCCTATCCCCAGTATCCTAGGCTATCCTCCCCTATTCTAGCCTATCCCACACTATCCTAGGCTATGCTACCCTGTCCTAGCCTATCCCACACTAACCTAGGCTATTCTACCCTAACCTAGCCTATCCCACACTATCCTACTCTCCTACCCTTTCCTTGCCTATCCCACTCCATCCTTGGCTATGTAATTATCCTAGCCTATTCCTCACTCTTCTAGGCTATCCTACCCAATCCCACACTATCCTACCCTACCTTATCCTATCCCACACTTTCCTAGGCTATCCTACCCTGTGCTAGCCTATCCCACACTGTCCTAGGCTATCCTACCCTATCCTATCTCACTTTTATTTATTAGTATTTATCAAAGTAATCTATTTAAACCCAAAATGCTACGAAAATGCCAATATGGCACATAGATTATTATAATCATGGGGGAGCACTAAACCCATAGAATTACACAGTGCATGTTAGGGGTGTAGACAGCTTGTACTGTCTGCATAGACAGCCTATGCTGTCTCCCAGCTGAGTTCATATTTCGCGTCTTGCTCATGCTGCCACCCATAGGCCTATGCCACTTCAGTATGCCCAGACCTGCCTCTCACTCAGCGGCCTTCACTCAGTCAACAAGGCCTACTCCTCTCTCCCTCATTGGCATGGCCCTCCCGGGCTATTGGCACAAACACATTGCCTGTGTACCCACTATCTTGCAAATAAAGTAAGAAGCCTCCAAAGCCTTATCATTACTCCCCGCTACCAAGAACCACCAAATGAAGCCGCCTTCAATTCATCACCCCACACAAGAAACATCCATCTTTAAACGAGTTATCCTGGTGTCATGTCTGCACATTTCTGCATCCAGACACAGGTACATGCAGGATCCAGGCCGAAATTTGCCAAATTTCTTCGAGAAATATAAGTGGCATGCCTGGGACTCCACACCACAGCACCCCACGCTGTTTCTCAAGTCACATGTTCAGCGTCACCTGTGTTTCTGCTGTTGGTTTTCAGCTCAGCATAGCTATTTCAGCAAGTCAGGAGTTTGTGGTGATTTCAGCATCCACTGCGGGTGTTTCTCCAAGTGGGTATGTGGGAGAGGAAGCAGCCGGGTTCCTCGCCTCACCCGCCTACCACCACACTCTACCACTACGTATTCACTGTCTATGCTGTGTTTCCTGGGAATTATCCATGTGAATTCATTACCAGAGCTGTGTATCTGAGTGCCCGAGGCCACTCGAAGCTATGTGGATCACGTGGGTTACCTAGTCAGATGTCCCAAACCACATGTTGTCTGCTGCCACATCACTCCACTGACATCGCCTCACGACATCACCCGCAATGCCCGATTTCATGATGTCTGCTAACATCACCTCGCAATGTCACCCCATGACATCACCTCACTACGTCACGCCTGTTCGACAGTGTTAGTTTCACAGTGACCAATAAGTTGTATTGTTGAGAAAACTGAGAGAAGATTTATGTCCTGTTAATTAATTCCTCTGTCAATGTTCTTGCATGCACAGAAAAGCGTCATTTGCTAGTAAGTCCTGTTGTACCACATGGCAGTGCGGGTGAGTGCAGCTTTCTGTGTGTCCTGTGTGGTCTTGAGCCCAGCTGTGTGGACCACAGGTCTGCACCCAGACCACTGTGTTACTTGTCACCCAGTGTAACCTGCGCATTGACAGCTGACATTAAGTCAGTACAGGCATCATACAAGCCTCTGAGCCCCTTGTACAGAAAACTCTTATGCCCGTCGCTCGTGATGCCCTACAGAATCGTACCTGTTATGATTCCCATCAAGATTTGTTTCACTTCACCTCCTGACCTTCAGAGCAGTTATATATAGACCAGTCTAGGGACACTTAGAGTAACCTCTGCTATGACCCCAACTGCTGAGAGAATGACACTCGTCAAACCGTAGTTAGCCCCTATCAGCAGGCGATTGTCTGCCTCCTGTCACAGCTTCAGTGAGCTCCTGCACAAAGATGATGTCACTTTGACTGCTAGCCCGCTCACTGCAGTATGGTGTACGATGTTACGACTCCCAGATGTTTCACCGAGTTGTCTCTGCCATGACTCACTCCATGCTCGCCGGCAGTGACAGCCAAAGCGACAGTACCAGTTGAGAAATGTCCTTCTGAGTCGCTTGCCAGAAGAAGTCCTGCCCAGTTGCCGAGTATTGACGACATCTCACTCGAGGGCACCAGCAGGTTGTGCCCCAGGTTGAGTGAATCTTGCAGCGACTATGATGACTGCTTCACTGTTCCAGAGGAGACCGTACCCTATTACATCACAGCTCAGCCGCAGCGATGTCTCCTGTGTTGCAGTATCTGTCCAGATGCAGGAAGGTGTGCAGTGATGCCCATCGACGCTCACTGCCTTTGACTATGATGCTTAGCACACTGTTACGCATAAATGTGGGATACCTGGGGGCTAGAGCCCTGTCTAAGGGCAAAGGTAAAATTTACACACATCTCAAGCATAAACAGGCCACCCAGGGCTATCCCAGTCAAAACAGAAAGTGCTAAACCAGTATGTGTTACTTCAATGGGTTTGTTAACAGAGGGTTAGGCAAAAATCCCAGTTAGGAAAATATATCTATTTATTCAACATGACACTATATACACACTCTAGAAACACCTTAATCCTAAATGCCAAAATGAGGGTACACAAGAAACAGCTGGCTGGAGGTCCAGCCACCATAACCACTAGGCCTAGTCAGCGCCAGGCCGTCCCTACTCCACTACCAACCCCATGTCTTATTTCCTCACTCATCCCACAGCACCCTGACCATGTCAGAGCCTAGGTGAGCATACAGGTTAGCTAAACAAAAGGAGTACACAACTACAAACTTAGCTTAACTATACCGCATCTCCGACGCCAGCCTCTACACCATGCTGACTCCACGTGGCTGCCCCCAAGCCACGCTTACCCCACGTACCCAAACACAGTTGGAAAATAACTACCTAGCAGGATTTCTTTATAATTACATTTAGAGTACTTTACAGTACCCCCAAATGCACATTATGAATTATAAAATTATTATTTACAATTATAACATTCATACTATTATGGCACACTTCTCCACTATAGTACATTACAATGTCATGCAGAACCCTGCATAACACACACCCCACCTGTTTTTTCTTCACTCCCTGTAAGAAGGTTTTTTTTCATGTCCATGTATATATGTATATACATATACTATACGTTTTTATTTTGTGTTCGTGCCCTGTTCCTGCGAGAGAGATACCGAGTTTTTTACAGCCAGTCATGGTCAGGGATGGCCATGGTGGTGCATGGCCGAGCAAATGTAGACAGCCTGTACTGTCTGCATAGACAACCTATGTTGTCTGCCAGCTGAGTTCATATTTTGTGCCTTGCTCATGCTGCCACCTATAGGCCTATGCCACTGCAGTATGCCCAGACCTGCCTGCCTCCTTCAGCGGCTTTCACTCAGTCAACAAGGCCTACTCCTCTCTCCCTTGTGAGCATAGCCCTCCCGGGCCATGGGCACAAACACACAGCCTGTGTACCCACTATCTCGCAAATAAAGAAGCCTCCGAAGCCATATCATTACTCTCCGCTACCAAGAACCACAAATTAACTCATAGTAGGGGGGATGGAAGGCATTCAGACTCAACTCAGGGAACCAGATCCAATTCCCTAGATCAAGAGCTCCTCACCAGCATCAAGGAACCTCTCTTGAGGGGCCAAAATGGTAGAGGATAACTGATCTTGAATTATTACTGATGAATTGTTAGGCAACCAGTAAGAAGCTACATGATAGACCAGGATCAGTAAGTTGACCTTCTAGTAGTCTGATACATGTCTATACTAATAGATTTTGAATTTTGTAACACAACTGTTACAATAATCAGCACATCAAGCAACACAACAACTATTACAATAATCAGTACAGTAGACCGTCATTTAACACAGCAGTTACATTCCTGAAAATGCTGTTTTGGGTAAAACCGTGTTAGATGAACTGAAGAACTTATGGGAAAAATACGGTTACGTTCCTGGGAGCCCCAAAAAAGCCAAACAAATTTTTTTAGGCCTCCACATCTTACAAAAATAAAACTGAATATGTAATTGTAGTTCATTGTTGTGATGCATTATGTTGTTCTTACTGTTTAAAATTACAAATGAAACAGAAATAATAGTATTTCTTACCTTAAATTGTGGGTGCTGGTGTTTATGAATGATTGTGAAGAGAGCGGAGAGTTATGTTGTGGTCCTACTGGGCTGAGGTGGATGGTAGAGGTTCTGGTACTGAAGTTGATGGTTGTACTGGAGTGTCTAATTTAGCCAGTCAGTCAATTCATTCAGTACATCAGTCAAGTCATTCAGTCAAGTCAGTCATGTTAAATTAATCTTACAACGTGTTACATAAAATTGTGCTGCAATTCTTCAATCGTGCTGTACCTGAATCGTGCCATATAAACTCGTGCAAAATGATTGTCAACTGTACATCACGCAACACAACTATTACAACAATCAACACAACAACTATTACAATAATCAACACAACAACTATTACAATAATCAACACATCAAGCAACACAACAACTATTACAATAACCAGTATATCAACCAACACAACAATTACAATAATCAATACATTACAACAGTCAACACAACAACTATTACAATAATCAATACATCAAGCAACTCAACAACTATCAACGCATCAAGCAACACAACTATTACAATAATCAATACATCAAGCAACACAATCAGGTGATTTAAAACTCTTACCTTACTATCAAAACTTATTTTCATAAAAACCATACAAAAATATGTATCACTCGCAACACTGCTAAAACAACACACAAATGTAAATACAAATGAATAGTTAATACAATTACTTTATAAAAATATGTCCGCATAGATGAATGTTCCTTCATGTACTGAACAATTATAATGAACACAATAATTAACACAATAATGAAGAATACAGTATATATGGGGCTTGTAAACAAGAAGTAATACCTGTAAACATTTGAAGTGTCACAACACAGTTTGATGGTTCAGCTTGGTGAACAGTGTCACAACACACATTTGAACTTCCTCTTTTGTACCAAATATAGCAAACAGGGTCCTATTAATTACTGTTCAACTTGAAACTGTATGGTAGCAAAGGTTTAAGCACAGAAAAATATTTCAACTAAGGTACATAAGTAATTTGTAAGTTATGTATAACAGCAAGGGTCAGTCTTACTATAATAACAGCAAGGGTCAAACCTTCCATAACAGTAAGGGTCAGTCTTACTATAATAACAGCAAGGGTCTAACCTACCATAATAATAACAGCAAGGGTCAGTCTTACTATAATAACAGCAAGGGTCTAACATACCATAATAACAGCAAGGGTCAGTCTTACTATAATAACATAATAACCCACACACACACACACACACACACACACACACACACACACATATAAGACAAGCCAAAATTTGTGTATGCAATAATTTCACAAAAATCATTCTAAACCTAACAAAAAAATATATTTCATTGTGTTTGTTTAGTATTAAATTATTGGAAACATATTTAAAATATATTTAGTTGGATAAGGCTAAAATAAATTGCGTTTGTTATAATAAGGTTAGGCAAGTTTTCTAAGATTCTTTTGGTGCAAAATTATAAATTTTTACATTAACATTAATGAAAAAATATATCTTTAAACGTATAAGATAAAATTTTCGAAAGGACTTAATTTTAAACGAGTTCTTGCTAATTGACCAGTTTTACATATTCGGCACGACATTATATATATATATATATATATATATAATATATATATATTATATATATATATATATATAATATATATATATATATATATATATATATATATATATATATACATATAATTTTTTTTTTTTTTCAACAAGTCGGCCATCTCCCACCGAGGCAGGGTGACCCAAAAAAGAAAGAAAATCCCCAAAAAGGAAATACTTTCATCATCATTCAACACTTTCACCACACTCACACATTATCACTGTTTTTGCAGAGGTGCTCAGAATACAACAGTTTAGAAGCATATACGTATAAAGATACACAACATATCCCTCCAAACTGCCAATATCCCAAACCCCTCCTTTAAAGTGCAGGCATTGTACTTCCTATTTCCAGGACTCAAGTCCGACTATATGAAAATAACTGGTTTCCCTGAATCCCTTCACTAAATATTACCCTGCTCACACTCCAACAGATTGTCAGGTCCCAAGTACCATTTGTCTCCATTCACTCCTATCTAACACGCTCATGCACGCTTGCTGGAAGTCCAAGCCCCTCACCCACAAAACCTCCTTTACCCCCTCTCTCCAACCCTTTTGAAGACGACCCCTACCCCACCTTCCTTCCCCTATAGATTTATATGCTTTCCATGTCATTCTACTTTGATCCATTCTCTCTAAATGACCGAACCACCTCAACAACCCCTCTTCTGCCCTCTGACTAATAACTTTTATTAACTCCACACCTTCTCTTAATTTCCACACTCTGAATTTTCTGCATAATATTTACACCACACATTGCCCATAGACAGGACATCTCCACTGCCTCCAAATGTCTCCTCGCTGCTGCATTCACAACCCAAGCTTCACATCCATATAAGAGTGTTGGTACTACTACACTTTCATACATTTCCTTCTTTGCCTCAATAGATAATGTTTTTTGACTCCACATATACCTCAACGCACCACTCACCTTTTTTCCCTCATCAATTCTATAATTATCCTCATCCTTCATAAATCCATCCGCCGACACGTCAACTCCCAAGTATCTGAAAACGTTCACTTCTTCCATACTCCTCCTCCCCAATTTGATATCCAATTTTTCTTTATCTAAATCATTTGATACCTTCATCACCTTACTCTTTTCTATGTTCACTTTCAACTTTCTACCTTTACACACACTCCCAAACTCATCCACTAACCTCTGCAATTTTTCTTCAGAATCTCCCATAAGCACAGTATCATCAGCAAAAAGTAACTGTGTCAATTCCCATTTTGAATTTGATTCCCCATAATTTAATCCCACCCCTCTCCCGAACACCCTAGCATTTACTTCTTTTACAACCCCATCTATAAATATATTAAACAACCATGGTGACATTACACATCCCTGTCTAAGACCTACTTTTACCGGGAAGTAGTCTCCCTCTCTTCTACACACCCTAACCTGAGCCTCATTATCCTCATAAAAGCTCTTTACAGCATTTAGTAACTTACCACCTATTCCATATATTTGCAACATCTGCCACATTGCTCCCCTATGCCTTTTCTAAATCCATAAATGCAATAAAAACTTCCCTACCTTTATCTAAATACTGTTCACACATATATGCTTCAATGTAAACACTTTATCTACACATCCCCTACCCACTCTGAAACCTCCTTGCTCATCCCCAATCCTACATTCTGTCTTACCTCTAATTCTTTTAATTATGACCCTACCATACACTTTTCCTGGTATACTCAGTAAACTTATTCCTCTATAATTTTTACAATCTCTTTTGTCCCCCTTCCCTTTATATAAAGGGACTATACATGCTCTCTGCCAATCCCTAGGTACCTTCCCCTCTTTCATACATTTATTAAACAAAAGTACCAACCACTCCAACACTATATCCCCCCGTGCTTTTAACATTTCTGTCATGATCCCATCAGTTCCAGCTGCTTTACCTCCTTTCATTCTACGTAATGCCTCACGTACCTCCCCCACACTTACATTCTGCTCTTCTTCACTCCTAAAAGATGGTATACCTCTCTGGCCAGTGCATGAAAATACCGCCTCCCTTTCTTCCTCAACAGTTAAAAGCTCCTCAAAATATTCTCGCCATCTACCTAATACCTCCCTCTCCCCATCTATTAATGCCCCTACTCTGTTTTTAACTGACAAATCCATACTTTCCCTAGGCTTTCTTAACTTGTTTAACTCACTCCAAAATTTTTTCTTATTTTCATTAAAATTTCTTGACAGTGCCTCTCCCATTCTATCATCTGCTCTCCTTTTGCACTCTCTCACCACTCTCTTCACCTTTCTTTTACTCTCCATATATATACAGTGGACCCCCGGTTAACGATATTTTTTCACTCCAGAAGTATGTTCAGGTGCCAGTACTGACCAAATTTGTTCCCATAAGAAATATTGTGAAGTAGATTAGTCCATTTCAGACCCCCAAACATACACGTACAAACGCACTTACATAAATACACTTACATAATTGGTCGCATTCGGAGGTAATCGTTATGCGGGGGTCCACTGTATATATATATATATATATATATATATATATATATATAATATATATATATATAATATATATATATATATATATATATATATATATAATATATATACGGTAGGGTTATAATTGAAAGTATTAGAGGTAAGACAGAATGTAGGATTGCGGATGAGCAAGGAGGTTTCAGAGTGGGTAGGGGATGTGTAGATCAAGTGTTTACACTGAAGAATATATGTGAACAGTATTTAGATAAAGGTAGGGAAGTTTTTATTGCATTTATGGATTTAGAAAAGGCATATGATAGAGTGGATAGAGGAGCAATGTGGCAGATGTTGCAAGTATATGGAATAGGTGGTAAGTTACTAAATGCTGTAAAGTTTTTGTGAGGATAGTGAGGCTCAGGTTAGGGTGTGTAGAAGAGAGGGAGACTACTTCCCGGTAAAAGTAGGTCTTAGACAGGGATGTGTAATGTCACCATGCTTGTTTTAATATATTTATAGATGGGGTTGTAAAAGAAGTAAATGCTAGGGTGTTCAGGAGAGGGGTGGGATTAAATTATGGGGAATCAAATTCAAAATGGGAATTGACACAGTTACTTTTTGCTGATGATACTGTGCTTATGGGAGATTCTAAAGAAAAATTGCAAAGGTTAGTGGATGAGTTTGGGAATGTGTGTAAAAGTAGAAAGTTGAAAGTGAACATAGAAAAGAATAAGGTGATGAGGGTGTCAAATGATTTAGATAAAGAAAAATTGGATATCAAATTGGGGAGGAGGAGTATGGAAGAAGTGAATGTTTTCAGATACGTACTTGGGAGTTGACGTGTCGGTGGATGGATTTATGAAGGATGAGGTTAATCATAGAATTGATGAAGGAAAAAAGGTGAGTGGTGCGTTGAGGTATAAGTGGAGTCAAAAAACGTTATCTATGGAGGCAAAGAAGGGAATGTATGAAAGTATAGTAGTACCAACACTCTTATACGGGTGTGAAGCTTGGGTGGTAAATGCAGCAGCGAGGAGACGGTTGGAGGCAGTGGAGATGTCCTGTCTAAGGGCAATGTCTGGTGTAAATATTATGCAGAAAATTCGGAGTGTGGAAATTAGGAAAAGGTGAGGAGTTAATAAAAGTATTAGTCAGAGGGCAGAAGAGGGGTTGTTGAGGTGGTTTGGTCATTTAGAGAGAATGGATCAAAGTAGAATGACATGGAAAGCATATAAATCTATAGGGGAAGGAAGGCGGGGTAGGGGTCTCCCTCAAAAGGGTTGGAGAGAGGGGGTAAAGGAGGTTTTGTGGGTGAGGGGCTTGGACTTCCAGCAAGCGTGCGTGAGCGTGTTAGATAGGAGTGAATGGAGACGAATGGTACTTGGGACCTGACGATCTGTTGGAGTGTGAGCAGGGTAATATTTAGTGAAGGGATTCAGGGAAATCGGCTATTTTCATATAGTCGGACTTGAGTCCTGGAAATGGGAAGTACAATGCCTGCACTTTAAAGGAGGGGTTTGGGATATTGGCAGTTTGGAGGGATATGTTGTGTATCTTTATACGTACAGTGGACCCCCACATAGCGACTTTAATCCGTGCAAGAGGGCTGATTGTTATGCGAAATGTTCGGTATGCGAATGAATTTTCCCCATAAGAAATAATGGAAATCAAATTAATCCGTGCAAGACACCCAAAAGTATGAAAACAAAAATTTTACCCCATGAAATATACATTTTCCTACACACAAAGAGAAGGATACATGCACAATAGTAGAGTAGTACATGCACAATATATATTGTGCATGCACTAGTCTACTAAATGAAGAATAAATGACACTTACCTTTATTGAAGATGGAGCAATGACTGATGAGACACTGTGTCCTGGGAGTGCCTTTTCCTCCTGAGTACTGTAGGTCCTGTATGGCATTTTCTTCCAGAACAGGCCTTATCACACTGTGTATGCCACTACGATTCTTAAATCTCTCAAACCAACCTTTGCTGGCTTTAAATTCACCAATATGAGCACTAGTTCCAGGCATTTTTCCCTGTTCACCTGGGTGTTAGTCGACTGGTGTGGGTTGCATCCTGGGAGACAAGATTAAGGACCCCAATGAAAATAAGTTAGACAGTCTTCGATGACACTGACTTTTTTGGGTTATCCTGGGTGGCAAATCCTCTGGGGTTAATTGTTTCTTGGTATTCTCAATAAGCCACACCAACAACGGTGCTACAGCAGCAGCAGCAGCTGACGGTGGTACAGCAGCAACAGACGATGCTACAGCAGCAACAGACGATGCTACAGCAGCAGCAGACGATGCTACAGCAGCAGCAGACGATGCTACAGCAGCAGCAGACGATGCTACAGCAGCAGCAGACGATGCTATAGCAGCAGCAGACGATGCTACAGCAGCAGCAGACGATGCTACAGCAGCAGCAGACGATGCTACAGCAGCAGCAGACGATGCTACAGCAGCAGCAGACGATGCTACAGCAGCAGCAGCAGCTGACGGTGGTACAACAGCAGCAGCAGCTGACAGTGCAGCAGCAGCTGACAGTGGTACAGCAGCAGCTGTACCACCAATAGTAGCGATGGTTGATTGGGGTTTATTATACAACCTGGCCAGCTCGGAGACACGCACTCCACTTTCATACTTATCAATGATCTTTTTCTTCATCTCTATAGTAATTTTTTATTTATTTATTTATTTATTTATTCTCTCCCTTATTGCTGTAGGGTTGGCACTAGAAGCTTTCTTGGGGCCCATGGTCACTTATTTTCCAGAAAAAATCACCAAAAACACTGTAATAATACGAAATGTTCCGATTGTATGCTTGGATGTTACCGCGGAGGCTGGCTGGTAAACAATGCCACCGGCGGAACATGTGAGCGTGGCTCAGGCCGCATATTGGACGCGTCTCGGACGAAGGGCGGTGAGCGGGTTTTTGGGTGGTATGCGAGGCAAAATTTTTGCGAAAAAAGCGAGCGGTATGCGGATTGTACGGTATGCGATGCGTGCGGTATGCGGGGGTCCACTGTATATGCTTCTAAACTGTTGTATCCTGAGCACCTCTGCAAAAACAGTGATAATGTGTGAGTGTGGTGAAAGTGTTGAATGATGATGAAAGTATTTTCTTTTTGGGGATTTTCTTTCTTTTTTGGGTCACCCTGCCTCGGTGGGAGATGGCCAACCTGTTGGAAAAAAAAAAAAATTAATATATATATAAATATATATATATATATATATATATATATATATATATATATATATTATATATAATATAATATATATATAATATATACATATTCCCATCTCCAGGACTTGAGTCCTGGAGATGGGAAGTACAGTGCCTGCACTCTGAAGGAGGGGTGTTTATGTTGCAGTTTAAAAACTGTAGTGTAAAGCACCCTTCTGGCAAGACAGTGATGGAGTGAATGATGGTGAAAGTCTTTTTTTTCGGGCCACCCTGCCTTGGTGGGAATCGGCCAGTGTGTTTAATAAAAAATAATAAAATAATATATATATATATATATAAATATAATATATATAATATATATATATATATATATATAATATATATATATATATATATATAATATATATATATATATATAATAACATATATATATATATATATATATATATATATATATATATATACACACACATTTCTGAGGAATGCTGATATTAAATATTTTTGATGAACAAATGATTTATTATGGTAGGACAGACCCTTCCTGCTATTATAGTGAGACTGACCCTTGCTGTTATTTTTTTAGGCCCCATTGAGGGTAGTGAGGTTGAATCTTAGTTCCTGGCCCTGGTGTGGGTGCTGGGAATTCAGTCAGCGTGTGTGTATGTATATGTACACCACAATCACTGAGACGCTGAGCTAGCGTACTCAAGTAACATGTTCCACTCAGACATATGTGCTTGGAACTTGCGAATAGCCAATTTTGCTGCTGCTATCTTTGCTGTCCTGTAATTCTTGCCTTTGCCACACACGTCTGGTAAACCATCAATCTGTGTGCACAGAAAATACAAATAATACAGTAGGGCTCCACTTATATGGCAGGTTACATTCCAGGCTACTGCTAGAAAGCAGATATCACCGAAAAGCAGAATGCCATTTTTTTGCACTTATATGCAAGATAACAAGTTTACACTAACATACATTAAATTAGCAATAGAACTAGGCATTAAAAAACAATAAAAAGTAAAATACACACACAGTACACTCATTATTTACCTCAAAATATTTGTAGTCTTAATGTAGGGCAAAAGGTGTGTTGTATTTACTGTAAGAAGTCAGGTGTGGGTAGGTGTGGTAGCCCTCCTGGTCACCCCACCCACACATAATATACTATGATGCTTAAAGCGCCCCAGAGTGATAAAATGTATATACAGTTCACTCATTACTTACCTTAAAATCTAGGGTAAGAAATCAAGTGTGGTATGTATGGTAGTCAGCCAGGCTACCATACCAGGCCACCCCACCCACACATACAATTCTATGATATTTAAGCATCCCAGAGCGATAAAATGTATATACAGTTCACTCATTACTTACCTTAAAATCTAGGGTAAGAAATCAAGTGTGGTATGTATGGTAGTCAGCCGGGCTACCATACGAGGCCAACCCACCTACACATAATATTCTATTATATTTAAGCATCCCAGAGCGATAAAATGTATATACAGTTCACTCATTACTTACCTTAAAATATTTGTAGTCTTAATGTAGGGTCAGGAGTAAGTAAATGAGATAAAACGAATAAATGAGAGAGAGAAAGAATGAGTGCGTGAGAGAGGACAGGCGCAGAGTTATGTAAACAAACCAGGCGAAGGTAAGTTTTGTAAACGAAGTGTACACGTCTGGTTTGTGTACAAGTTACATTGTGTACAGGTTGTCTCTACATTGATACGGTAGAATAAATAAAGAAGAACACTCCCATTCTCATGTAACATCATTTTGAGAAGAAATGATGCTCTGAGTGAAGGCAATGGAAATAAGTCACTCTGCTTTTTTGGGTTATCCTCGGTTCTCTACACATATGTTGTTATGTATGATAATCTATGTAACTGTATTTGTGTATACCTGAATAAACTTACTTACATACATACGAAAGGAATAATTTTCTACAGTTACCCCCAGTAACACATTTTCTCTTATGTTAGATTAGAGAAAATGTTATTTTTGGGCATCACTTGTACAAGTTATCTGGCTACCACATCTCATATTTATGTTTATTTATTCTATTGTAGGGTGTATTTATCATCTTTTTATGTTATGTATAGTGTTTATTATATAATTTTGAAAAAAATATCATGGATGGATTAATGAAAATGTGTATATTAACGTAATATACAACATTTAATGAGACTCGGTGATTATTATTATTATTATTATTAGCATTTCTAATATGGCGTCACTTGTGCAAGTCGTCTGCTACCACATCTCATATTTATGTTTATTTATTCTATTGTGGGGTGTATTTATCATCTTTTTATGTTATGTATCGTGTTTATTGTATAATTTTGAAAAAATATCATAGATGGATTAATGAAAATGTGTATTTAACGTAATGTACGACATTTAAATGAGACTCGATGATTATTATTATCATTACTAATATGACGTCTGGAGACATAAGACACTCTTACTGATTTTAATGTGTACCTGCATGCCAGCACAGTATGTAAGTTTATTTAAGTACAGGTATACATAAGTATAATTATCAGAGTATATATAAAATATGAAATAACTTTTAAAAACATTTGAAATTTTGGAGTTTCCAGACAAAATGGAGAGACTTAGTGCTTACTGAGCTCACGAAGAATGTAAACAAACAGGGTGGGGCGCGGTGATCGTATTAGAAAGTCAGGTGGGGGGAGCCGTATAGCGAGTTTTGGTCATAATTTGAAATGACCGTATTAGCAGAACGCCGTAAAGTGAAACGCCATAAAGCGGGGCCCTCCTGTACAGTACACTCATTACTTACCTTAAAATATTTGTAGTCTTAATGGTCTTAACCCTTTGATTGTCGCAAGCCCCAATCCTGAAGTGTCTCCTGGTGACGCAAAATATTAAAAAAAAAAATTATTTTTTCTTACGAAAATGTTAAGATAATTTTTCTGATTGTTTTAGTCCAAAAAAAAAATTTGTGCCATCAGTACTTACCGAGATATAGAGGCTTGAAGTTTGCAGAAAATGAGCCGCATATGGCAACAGCGGCAACTGCCGCTCACCCAGTAAACTTTGGTTTACTTTTGTTCGAAGGTTTCTTGTTTTTTTCACTATTTTATTTTTTCACATAACTTTTGTGGCCTGTGAGACCCAAGTACAGTGGACCCTCGCCTAATGATATTAATCCATTCCTGAGAGCTCAACGTTAGGCGAAATTATCGTTAGGGGAATTAATTTTCCCCATAAGAAATAATGGAAATCAAATTAATCCATGCAAGACACCCCAAAGTATGAAAAAAAAAATTTTTTTACCACATGAAATATTAATTTTAATACACACAAACTGAAGAAGAGATGTACAATACATGACACTTACCTTTATTGAAGATCTGGTGATGATTCATGGGATGGGAGGAGGGGAGTGTGTGGATGGTCTTAGTGTTTAGAAGGGGAATCCCCTTCCATTAGGACTTGAGGTAGCAAGTCCTTTTCTGGAGTTACTTCTCTTCTTCTTTTAATGCCACTAGGACCAGCTTCAGAGTCACTGGACCTCTGTCGCACAACATATCTGTCCATAGAGGCCTGTACCTCTCGTTCCTTTATGACTTTCCTAAAGTGTTTCACAACATTGTCAGTGTAATAGTCACCAGCACGGCTTGCAATAGCTGTGTCAGGGTGATTTTTATCAAAAAAGGTTTGCACTTTAAGTCACATTGCACACATTTCCTTAATCTTTGAAGTAGGCAACTTCTTCAATTTCTCTCTCCCCTCCTCCAAAGCAGTTTCCTCAGGTCTGGCCTCTTGCTGTTGAAGATGATCTAGCAGATCATCAATGGTTTGTTCTTCATTGTCCTCCTCCACCAACTCTTCCATATCCTCCCCACTAACCTCACCAATATGAGCACTAGTTCCAGGCATTTTTTCCTGTTCACCTGGGTGTTAGTCAACTGTTGTGGGTCGCATCCTGGGGGACAAGATTAAGGACCCCAATGGAAATAAGTTAGACAGTCCTCGATGATGCACTGACTTTCTTGGGTTATCCTGGGTGGCTAACCCTCTGGGGTCAATCGTTTCTCGGTAATTGTTTCATGTTAAGCCATACCAACAACACACTCTCCACATCTTCGAGTAATACAGCTGATGGTGGTGCAGCAACAGCAACAGCTGACTGTGGTGCAGCAACAGCTGACCATGGTGCAGCAGCAGCTGACTGTAGTGCAGCAACAGCTGACCGAGGTGCAGCAGCAGACTGTGGTGCAGCAGCAGCTGTGGTGCAGCAGCAGCTGTGGTGCAGCAACAGCTGACTGGTCCAGCAACAGCTGATGGTGGTGCAGCAGCAGCTGACTGTGGTACGATAGTATTTCTCACCCTTTTTACCACAGGGTTGGCACTAGAAGCTTTCTTGGGGCCCATGGTCACTTATTTTGCACGTGAAATCACTAAAAACGCTGTGATAATATGAAATGTTCCGATTGTATGCTTGGATGTGACCGCGGAGGCTGGCTTGTAAACGCTGCCACCCACGGAACAAGTGAGGCTGGCTCAGGCCACACGTAGATGCGTCTCGGACGAATTGTGTCGAGCGAGTTTTTTAGCACTAGGCGAGGCAAAATTTTTGTGTTAAAATGTATCGCTAGGTGGATTTAACGTTATGTGATGCCATCATTAGGTGAGGGTCCACTGTATAGTGAAATGTTCATATATACACTCGTTAAATGTAATACAATTACAGGTCTCCCTCAACATTCATGTTTTCAACTTTTGCGGGCTTCACACATTAGCGAATTCCCAACCGCCAAATTCCCAGCCTCCAAATTCCCAGCCGCCAAATCATATTTGAGTTTCCCGCCACCTGCGAGCATGTGTATGCATGTGAGTGTGTGCATGTGTGAGTGTGTGCATGTGTGAGTGTGTGCATGTTTGAATGTGTGCATGTTTGAATGTGTGCATGTGTGAGTGTGTGCGTGTGTGAGTGTGTGCATGTGTGAGTGCATGCATGTATTTGTGTGAATGAGTATGAGAGAGAGATATGGAAAGACATCATATCTCAGTAACAGTACCAGCTCGTAACACCGGTAATACCTATACTATTGTACAGCATCAAACTTCAATCTTTAATAATTTTCTATCTCATTGCAGCAAAAAAAATATAAAAATTCGCTTATAAATACATTGAAAACAACATATGTCAGATTTTTCCTGTAATATATTTGTCAGATGCAAATGATTTTAGCGCAAGGTTGATGAAGTCATACACAAATAACCCGCACATAGAAGAGAGGAGCTTACAACAACATTTTGGTCCGACTTGGACCACTTATAAAGTCACACTAACAGAAAAGAGAGAAGGAGTATATAGAGGCCAGCAGACAGTGATGGGAGCAAGAGAGGTAGTGGTGGAGGTAGTAGTGGTGGAGGTAGTAGTAGTAGTGGTAGTGGAGTCAGTTAAATACTAAGAAAGAGGAGCACTGCAAGTGAGCTAGGGGCCCACAGGGGGTAGGAGCAAGAACACAGAGGGGGAGGGGGCAAATAATGAAAGAACAAATACCCAAGGCAGAAGAAAGAAAACCCAAAGGAAAAAGAGGAAAGAGGAAAGGGGAAAAGGGAGAAGGGGAAAAAAGAATCAGGTTAAGTCACGGGCATTCTGAAGTTTGGAGCATTTTACAGTGTAATGGGAAAGGACGGCATCGACAGAGACAAGGCCAGGACTAAGATTCATACAAGATAAGTTGCGTATAAGGGAGGATTCAACCAAACTGTGACTGTGAAAGTTAAATGCAGGGTAGACAGTTTTAGCAGAAGACCAGTCAATAGGATGATTGTGATCTCTGACATGACAGAAAAGAGCATTGTTGGTGTTAGCAAGCCTAACACTACTTTTGTGCTCCTTAAGTCTGTCAGAAAGAGATTGGCCAGTTTCTCCAAAGTAATGAAGAGGACAGGAGGAACAAGAAATAGAGTAGGCACCAGTAGCATCTATAGAGGGAGGAGAGGTATGAAAGACCGGAAATGTAGGGAAGGCAGAGGACAGGAGAGTTCACGGGAGTAGAGAGTTTGGGAGAGAAGAAAGTTCATTTAGCACATGAGAAGGCAGAGTCAATGAAATGAGAAGGGTAGTCAAGATGGGAAAATGAATTATGAAGAGTGGAAATTTCTGATTCAAGGAATTGAGGATCACAAATGCGGAGAGCATGGAGAAAGAGGGAAATAAGAACATTTTTCTTGACAGAGGAAGCATGATAAGAAAAGTAGTGAATGTGCATGCCACTGTGCATAGGCTTGCAGTAAACGGAAAAGGCAAACCCTGTATCTGAGCAGTGGACATGAACATCAAGGAAATGAAGCAAGGAATTAGATTCCCATTCAGATTTAAATTTAATGGAAGGGGCAAGATTATTAAGAGCATCAAGAAATGGTTGGAAGAGATTAGAGTCATGAGGCCAAACAGCAAAAATGTCATCTACATAGCGGAGCCAGAGTGAAGGGCGCACATCAGTAGTAGGAAGAAGAACAGTCTTGAAGTATGTATTCCATGTAGAGATTAGCAAAAACAAGAGATAGAGGAGAGCCCATAGTGACACCGAAAATTTGAGAATACTACTTACCTTGGAAGGAAAAGAAATTTGAGTCCACACAAAGGTGGATAAGATCAAGAAAAACATCAGTATGTATAGGGAGATTAAGTAACCCTTCACTGGCCTTCTCTCTGAGAAAATTAAGGACATCATCAAGAGGGACATTAGTGAAAAGGGACTCAATGTCAAGACAAAGCATCTTACAGGTCGGGAAAGAGCGAACCCATTCAATGAAGTCTTGAGAGTGACGAAGGTGGGCAGGAGAAAAAGTGCCAAGAAAGGGAGTGAGGGTTTTAGCCAGCCAAGAAGCAAGAGAATAATAGACAGAACCTCAAGAGGATATGATGGGATACAGAGGAAACATATCCTCTAAAGGTTTTGTCTCTTATTCTCTTGCTTCTTGGCTGGCCAAAACCCTTACATGATTCGTCCACCCGGCCGTACTGGATGCGTCTGTGTGAACGGATGTACACAAAGGCTCACACACAACATTCAGAGCATCAGTGCGGCATCACCCCACAGGTTCATACGATATATTTCATAATAATCCACAATGGGCCCAAAGAAAGCTCCTAGTGCCAGTCCTTTGGTAAATAAACACGATAGAATTCAAGAAAAAATTCATAGCAAAGTACCAAAGTGGAGGAGGAAGAGAGAGGGGAGAATGTGCCTTCTTCAGTGATTCTACGATATATACGATACTAAAGCAGCAGGTATCGATAAAGGCTACAGCACCAGCCAGCTATAAAGTGTAGCATTAACAGTGTAGCAAGTAAGTTAAGCGATTAAGTGATAAAAAAAAAAAGACACGAAAGTAACTCTCCAATGTTGTTGGAGGTGTATAGGACCACTGAACATATGCTGCCCTGCTATCTTCTGCCACCTTAAACCTCTGCCAGCATCTCCTCCATCAAACTAATTAAACTAACCTCTCAACGGTAAGTGTAAATATTTATTATTTATAAATTAAAGTGTAAATATTTCTTATTTATACATTACGTACATTGTTTCAGTGTGAACAGTGTTGGTGGCTTCTGCTGCCGCCTCTACTACCACTAATATGTATGGCTTCTCTCAGTGGCCCTTATAAACCCAACACCACCACCACTTACTCCTCACATACATTATGACATATTTTATTAATTCTAAAGTATAAATCAAGCTTCTATGTTACTTATATTGCTTATTATGTCATATTAGATGAATTATGATAGATAAATAAGCTGTAGAGATGATATTAGTGTCATATACCTGGAGTTTACCTGGAGAGAGTTCCGGGGGTCAACGCCCCCGCGGCCCGGTCTGTGACCAGGCCTCCTGGTGGATCAGAGCCTGATCAACCAGGCTGTTGCTGCTGGCTGCACGCAAACCAACGTACGAGCCACAGCCCGGCTGATCAGGAACTGACTTTAGGTGCTTGTCCAGTGCCAGCTTGAAGACTGCCAGGGGTCTGTTGGTAATCCCCCTTATGTGTGCTGGGAGGCAGTTGAACAGTCTCGGGCCCCTGACACTTATTGTATGGTCTCTTAACGTGCTAGTGACACCCCTGCTTTTCATTGGGGGGATGTTGCATCGTCTGCCAAGTCTTTTGCTTTCGTAGTGAGTGATTTTCGTGTGCAAGTTCGGTACTAGTCCCTCTAGGATTTTCCAGGTGTATATAATCATGTATCTCTCCCTCCTGCATTCCAGGGAATACAGGTTTAGGAACCTCAAGCGGTCCCAGTAATTGAGGTGTTTTATCTCCGTTATGCGCGCCGTGAAAGTTCTCTGTACATTTTCTAGGTCGGCAATTTCACCTGCCTTGAAAGGTGCTGTTAGTGTGCAGCAATATTCCAGCCTAGATAGAACAAGTGACCTGAAGAGTGTCATCATGGGCTTGGCCTCCCTAGTTTTGAAGGTTCTCATTATCCATCCTGTCATTTTTCTAGCAGATGCGATTGATACAATGTTATGGTCCTTGAAGGTGAGATCCTCCGACATAATCACTCCCAGGTCTTTGACGTTGGTGTTTCGCTCTATTTTGTGGCCAGAATTTGTTTTGTACTCTGATGAAGATTTAATTTCCTCATGTTTACCATATCTGAGTAATTGAAATTTCTCATCGTTGAACTTCATATTGTTTTCTGCAGCCCACTGAAAGATTTGGTTGATGTCCGCCTGAGCCTTGCAGTGTCTGCAATGGAAGACACTGTCATGCAGATTCGGGTGTCATCTGCAAAGAAGACACGGTGGTGTGGCTGAATCCTTGTCTATGTTGGATATGAGGATGAGGAACAAGATGGGAGCGAGTACTGTGCCTTGTGGAACAGAGCTTTTCACCGTAGCTGCCCTCGGACTTTACTCTGTTGAGGACTACTCTCTGTGTTCTGTTAGTGAGGAAATTATAGATCCATCGACCGACTTTTCCTGTTATTCCTTTAGCACGCATTTTGTGCGCTATTACAACCATGGTCACACTTGTCGAAGGCTTTTGCAAAGTCTGTATATATTACATCTGCATTCTTTTTGTCTTCTAGTGCATTTAGGACCTTGTCGTAGTGATCCAATAGTTGAGACAGACAGGAGCGACCTGTTCTAAACCCATGTTGCCCTGGGTTGTGTAACTGATGGGTTTCTAGATGGGTGGTGATCTTGCTTCTTAGGACCCTTTCAAAGATTTTTATGATATGGGATGTTAGTGCTATTGGTCTGTAGTTCTTTGCTGTTGCTTTACTGCCCCCTTTGTGGAGTGGGGCTATGTCTGTTGTTTTTAGTAACTGTGGGACGACCCCCGTGTCCATGCTCCCTCTCCATAGGATGGAAAAGGCTTGTGATAGGGGCTTCTTGCAGTTCTTGATGAACACAGAGTTCCATGAGTCTGGCCCTGGGGCAGAGTGCATGGGCATGTCATTTATCGCCTGTTTGAAGTCATTTGGCGTCAGGATAACATCGGATAGGCTTGTGTTAATCAAATTTTGTGGCTCTCTCATAAAAAATTCATTTTGATCTTCGACTCTCAGTCTGGTTAGTGGCTTGCTAAAAACTGAGTCATATTGGGACTTGAGTAGCTCACTCATTTCCTTGCTGTCATCTGTGTAGGACCCATCTTGTTTAAGTAGGGGCCCAATACTGAACGTTGTTCTCGATTTTGATTTGGCATAGGAGAAGAAATACTTTGGGTTTCTTTCGATTTCATTTATGGCTTTTAGTTCTTCCCGCGATTCCTGACTCCTAAAGGATTCTTTTAGCTTAAGTTCGATGCTTGCCATTTCTCTGACCAGTGTCTCCCTACGCATTTCAGACATATTGACCTCTTTTAGCCGCTCTGTTATTCTTTTCCGTCGCCTGTAAAGGGAGCGCCTGTCTCTTTCTATTTTACATCTACTCCTCCTTTTTCTTAGAGGAATAAGCCTTGTGCATACATCGAGTGCCACTGAGTTAATCTGTTCTAGGCATAAGTTGGGGTCTGTGTTGCTTAGTATATCTTCCCAGCTTATATCGGTTAGGACTTGGTTTACTTGGTCCCACTTTATGTTTTTGTCATTGAAGTTGAATTTGGTGAATGCTCCCTTGTCACTAGTCTCATTATGTCGGTCTGGGGCTCCACGCATACATGTCTGAACCTCAATTATGTTGTGATCTGAGTATATTGTTTTTGATATGGTGACATTTCTTATCAGATCATCATTGTCAGTGAAGATCAGGTCTAGTGTATTCTCCAGTCTAGTAGGCTCTATTATTTGCTGGTTTAAATTGAATTTTGTGCAGAGATTTAAAAGCTCGTGTGAGTGTGAGTTTTCATCAGAGCTGCCTCCTGGTGTTATTACTGCAACAATATTATTTGCTATATTCCTCCATTTTAGGTACCTTAAGTTGAAATCCCCCAGGAGCAAGATGTTGGGTGCAGGAGCTGGAAGATTTTCCAGACAGTGGTCAATTTTTAACAGCTGTTCCTGGAATTGCTGGGATGTTGCATCCGGAGGCTTGTAGACTACCACAATGACTAGGTTTTGGTTCTCGACCTTTACTGCTAAAACTTCCACTACATCATTTGAGGCATTAAGCAGTTCTGTGCAAACAAGTGACTCTGCAATGTACAGGCCAACCCCCCCCCCTTTTGCCTGTTCACTCTGTCACATCTGTATAGGTTGTAACCTGGGATCCATATTTCGTTGTCCAAGTGATCTTTTATGTGGGTCTCAGTGAAAGCCGCGAACATTGCCTTTGCCTCTGCAAGCAGTCCACGGATGAAAGGTATTTTGTTGTTTGTTGCTGGCTTTAGACCCTGTATATTTGCAAAGAAGAATGTTATCGGACTGGTGGTATTGTTGGTACTGGGGGGGGGGGATTTTTTTTCCGGCATTAGTATCTGTATCTGTTGGTTTGGAGTGGAGGCCATCGACTGTGGTTCCACTCCAGGAATGACTAGATTTGGTGTACGATTTCTGCCATTTCCTGCCAGTTTTTTTTTCTTCCTGGCACTAAAAAACCTCTCCCTCTTGAGTGGCTGTGGCTACCCAGGTTTTCCCATGGCCTGGATGTTTTGTATCTTTTTGTCCCCTTTAGATGGTATGCCTGGCAATTTAAGTTATAGCACAATCTTTCCTGTACTGAAGAGGTACACAGTTCAGGGTGAAAAAGCTTACAGGAAGGGAGTTTGCATTTTCCTGTTGTCATATGGGCATGGCATTTTCTAGGGTGGTCATAGTTGCACGTCCCATCTGTTTTTCAGATTTCCCATGCCAGCAGATACCAAGTGCATAGTATGTGCACAGGCTTGGTTTCCGTTTGCCTTGGGTTTCTGTGACTGTATTCTCTGTTGGTGCATGTTTCCCTGTCTTACTTCTATCCTCCCTAGCACCAACAATGGAGCTCCCACCAGTTGTTTTTGGTAATATATCCTCACTATTGCTAGTGGAGTCCTCTTGTTTGCTATTTCCTGTGGTATTTCTAGTTTGCAATATTGGTTTTATCTTATCTTTGACTACACTTGTTTCCCTACTATGGCTCCTGTCCCCTATGAGGTCATTTATATGTATTCCTTCCTGCGTATAATTCCTGACTACCTGGACAAAATCTCCAGCTTCACCATTACTGCCTCCCAGGACAGCACCTCCAGCTTCACCATTACTGTCTCCCAGGACAGCACCTCCAGCTTTACCATTACTGTCTCCCAGGACAGCACCTCCAGCTTCACCATTACTGTCTCCCAGGACAGCACTATCAGCCCCACATTTACAGACTACCAGGACATCACCTCCAGCCTTACAGTTTCTGACTACATGGCCAGTATCAAGGGCAGTACCATTCAGCCCAGACTTTTTATGTTCCCATCTGTTGTAGAAAGCTTCCAGGTTTTCTATGAAAGCAGCTTTGATGTTGTCCTCTTTTAATACCCTTGTGATTTTAGTCCACAGATTTCCCTCATTTGAGCATACCCAAAAACACTTCCCTGTTTTAACACTGCTTGTAGCTAGTTCTTGGATATCTGCACAAGGGGCGTGACACCAATTTCCACAAAAATGACAATTTACCCATGTGGAAGCCCGTTTGTTTGACTGACCACAGACTACACACAGCTTCATAATGATTTGAATGGTTGATTTACTGCAATTCTACTAGCAACCTCTTGAATATTCTATTAATAACCTCCTTAAATGAAGCTCTAGTTATTTGTATTTCTGTTTCTAACTGTTTTTGTATATTGGACAGCTTACCGTGCACGTTCCTGATTTATATTTAATGTTTGTGTTTATAAGGGCGCCTACAACCCCATCCGTTTACAGTCTGCTTTACTGTCCAACGAAACCGTTTGAAACCAGTCAAGGGTTTGGACCAGTGGAGGGTTCGGACCAGTGAAGGGTTCGGGCCAGTCGATCTGATCTGATCAGTGGGTCACTTATTTAAAACATACTGGTCGGTGATTTGAACTAACACATGAAGGATCTACTGGAAATTATCTACCCGAGTAATATGTGATTTGATTGATACAAAAGTATAACTTGCGTGTTGAAGAAACCGGTGACTGCTGGCAACTCCTACAATGACGAACGGTCGACCTCAACCCTTGTTTATCAATCGCTGTATCTAGCTTTTTTTTTTTTTTTTTTTTTTTTTTCCCGTCTCCACCACAATAAATGCTATATTATCACTATAGTTGACTGGTGGAAATTTTGGAGGAAGGACGCTTTTTCTGTAGTAATAATTGCTTCTCGTTGTGTATATTGCGAGCGCTGGTAACTACAGGTTATATGAAATTCACAGTATACGTCCGGTATTTCAAGAAAAAAGAAACTAATGAAACTCACTCCACTCCACTAAGTACCATTATAATACTGGTTAGTTGCTACTACAACACTGTATTCTGCTATTCACTGGTATCACTAGATTATATGCGAGTACACTAGCAAGCCAGGAAGATAATAAACTCGCCTCCCTCTCACCTCCTACCAGTCTGCCATACACCAACAAGTCTCTTCAATAAAGGTTAACCCTTTCAGGGTTTCTGACATACTAGTATGGCTTACGTACCAGGGTTATTGATGTACTAGAACGCCTAAATTCTAGCACCTTCAAATCTAGTGAGAGAAAGCTGGTAGGCCTACATATGAAAGAATGGATCTATGTGGTCAGTGTGCACAGTATAAAAAAAATCCTCCAGCACACAGTGCATAATGAGAAAAAAAAAACTTTGACCATGTTTTTGGTTTAAAACAGCGACTTTGCATTGTATTTTCATGTGGTAGTTATGGTTGTATTCTAGTTTTCCTGGTCTTCTTTTATAGAATGGAAGACATATTACATAAATTGAGATGATTTTGATTGGTTTCATTATGAAAAATACCTTGAAATTGAGCTCAAAGTAGCAGAAATATTCGATTTTTACTAAATTTCAAAAGTAAACAAATCATGCCAAGCGTCTAATACACGTCAACTGGTGAGTCTAATATTCTTTCACAAGTGCACTGATATTATTTATACCATTTCTACATCATTTCTACACTAATGCAGTAGTCTGCATAACAGTAAATCTTCTATTTTTTGTGAGAATAAAAATTCAAAGTGGAAAGCAAATGAGATGTTAGAGGGGCCTGCGGGCATGACTAATGAACAGAGAAAATGTTATTTTAGTGCCAGGAACGTTTGTATTGCTTATTCTGGACCCTATTTGGAAATTGGCATCTTCTGAAATTTGTGTGAAATTGGCAAAATTACCAATTTCTGACCGCTTTATTGGATACTTGAAATCGGTAAATGGGTGGTTTCTTGTACTCATTTGACAGAAAAAAATGAAGTTCTAGCGAAATAGATATGATTTTTGTTGACTAGTACACTGAAATTGGCCAAAAATAGGGCTCAAAGTGGGCAAAATCACCGATGCCTAAACATCGTTGAGACCGCTAACTTTGCGAGAGCATAATTCCGTAAGTTTTCCATCAAATTTCAAATTTTTCTTGTCATTATGATCAGGAAAAGATTCTCTATCATTTCATAAGAATTTTTTTTTTTTTTTCCGAAAAATTTTCGACCCTGAGAACGAGTTTAGGAGAGGGCCTCTCGACCCTGAAAGGGTTAAGTGTGATGTTAAATGTTCATTTATCTATTTTATTAGTGCTTTATATTTGTCATTTTTTTGTATGTAAATCTATATTTAATCTTTTAAAAAAATTTATTTTTTGTTAATTTAATACTTTTGGGTGTCTGAAATGGATTAATTAGATTTCCATTACAGTGGACCCCCGGATTAAGTCATCATCAGAATAAGTAATATTCAGAATAAGTAACGTTTTCTCGTCAAAATATTGGCTCGGTAAACGTCACCGAACTCGGTATAAGTCATTCGTCTGGAACGTGTCCACGTGGTCTGAGTAGCCCCAACACTCCATGTAGAGCCAGTGTAACATTGTTTACCAGCCAGTGAGGATGATTCCACTCATTCATACGATAAATTTTGTATTATTCTATTCTTTTTAGTGCTTCAAACTGCTAAATAAGCCACCAGGCCCAAAGAAAGCTTCTAGTGCCAGCCAGCCCTTTGGTAAAGAGCTGAGAGAGAAAGAGGAGAATGTGCTTTTCAGTGATTCTGCAATACATACGATACTAAAGCAGGAAGAGTCGATAAAGGCTACAGCACCAGCCAGCAATAGAGTGCAGCATTAACAGTGTAGCAAGTAAGATAAGCAGTTAATCGATAGAAAAAGGACAGCACGAAACTGACCCCCCCACTATTGTTGGAGGTATACAGGGCTACTGACTAACACCGCTGCCTCTGCTGTCGCCTTCACCACAACTATGTATGGCTTATCTTTCAGTGGCCCTTATACACTCAACAACAAACAACACACCATCACTTGTGACATTCTCAATGCCATATTTTATTCATTCTAGAGTATATATCATGTCTCTATGTTATTAATATTGTTTATTATGTCATATTAGATAAATTGTGCTAGATAAATAAGCCATTCTCCATAGGGAAGTGGAACAGAATTCTTCCTCCGTAAGCCATGTGTGTTGTAAAAGGCGACTAAAATGCCGGGAAGCAAGGAACTAGTAACTCCTTCTCCTGTATATATTACTAAATTTAAAAAGAGAAGCTTTCGTTTTTCTTTTTGGGCCACCCTGCCTTGGTGGGATACGGCCGGTTTGTTGAAAAAAAAAAAAAAAAAAAAAGCCATAGAGCTGATATTAGTGTCATATTGAAGGACTATCTTGCCCTGTCTCCCAACACTATTCCTAACATATGGCAGAAACAGACCTCTCTGAAACACTTTTTTGAGTGACGGGGAACCAGCGACTCTCAAGCTGGCCCTAGTGGCATTAACCCTTTCCGGGTCCATCCCATAGATCTACGGCTTTACGTTCAGGGTCCAAACCGTAGATCTATGCCAAAATTCTAGCGGCGTCAAATTTAGCGCGAGAAGGGTGGTAGGCCTACATCTGAGAGAATGGGTCTAGGTGGTCAGTGTGCACACCATAGAAAAAATCTGGAAGCCCGCATGGCAGTGTGGGAACGCCTGCAAAGTAGCTTTATTCATAGTGCCTGGCGGCAAGGAAGCTCTCACTCCCCACTCACTCTCCGGGCTAATTCTGAATCTCCTCTTCACAACTTACAGTTCTAAGACTGATGGAAGTGGAGCTGAAGACGAATTCTATGGTTTTGAACCATATGGCACCATTGTGCCATATGGTACAATGGTACCATATGGTACAATGGTGCCATGTCATACAATGGTATCATATGGTACAATGGTATCATATGGTACAATGGTATCATATGGTACCATATGGTACAATGTACCATATGGTACCCTGAGCCATATGGTACCCTGTACCATATGTTATCCTGTACTGCATGGTACCCTATACCATATAGTACAATAGAATATAGTACCGTGTACCATATGGTCAATAGGTGTTGGCGGCATGAGACACCAGCCAAGACTGAGTGAGTGGCGACATAAGCTAGCTACTGACTCAGCAGTTTCTGAGACAAAGCACTTTGTCATTCACCTCAAAGAACATGTGGAGTTCCTGTACATTTGTAAATATATAATAGATTACTAATATACAACATTTTTGCATATTTTTGTTGTAAATAACTATTGTAAACAAAATAATGAAAATATTAGTGTGTTTATTGTGTTGAATACAACAGTACCATATAGTACCATATGGTACAATGAACCATATGGTATCATTGCATTGTATGGTACAATGTATCATATGGTACCATTGCATCATATGGTACCATATGGTACCATTACACCATATGGTACCATAAGGTACCATTGCACCATATGGTACCATTGTATCATATGGTACCATTGTACCAAATGGTGCCATTGTACCATATGGTACCATTGTATCATATGGTACCATTGTATCATGTGCCATTGTACCACACTACCATATGGTACCATTGTATCATATGGTGCCATTGTACCATATGGTACAATTGCACCCTATGGTACAATTGCACCCTATGGTACAATTGCATGCTAAGGTACAATTGCACCCTATGGCACCACTGTACAATATGGTACTATATGGTACCATTGTGTTCAACACAACCGCACTAATACTTAAATCATTTTGTTTACAATAAACTTGTAAACAAATTTTGTCAGCAATATAATGATAAACAAATTAGTGCAGTTATTGTGTTGAATACAATGAGTGTACACTCATACAATATACATTATACTGGTCTCACAGGCCACAAATGTTATTAGAAAAAGAAAAAGATTAGAAATGAAAAGAAAAAGTATAAAAAACGTAAAATAAAAAAATGGGATTTTGCGGAAGTCACTGATGTTGCCGCCACCCGGTCATTTTGGGTCAACTTCCCGCTGCTGTATCTCGGTAAGTACTGATCAGAATTTTTGTTTTTTCTTATTACCTTCACAAAAATATACTCTTCAATTCTGCAAGAATTTTTTTTTTTTTTTTTTTTTTCAAAATTTCTTGGACACTGGAGCACCACTTCAGATTTTGGCCTTGGACCCTGAAGGGGTTAAAAAACAAAGGAGGGAAGTAACCCAGGATAAGTACTTGGTACCTGAAGTCTTTATGGAAGAGGATTCCCCTTCCAAACAATAGTAAACTCCTCCATCCTCTCGCCTCCTCCTGTCATCCATACATCACCATGTCCTCAATAAAGGTAAGTGTGATTTTATTGTTTTATTCTTCATGTATCATTGTTGTCTGTGTAGGTAAATGTATATTTCACTTAGAATTTTTTTTAATACTTTTGGGAGTCTGAAACAGATTAATTGGATTTCCATTATTTCTTATGGGGAAACTAATTCAGAATAAGGCAGATTTGGGATAAGTCACTCTTTCTGGAACAGATGAATTGCGTAATCCAGGGATTCATTGTATTTCTTATGGGGAAAATGGTTTTTGTCATTCATGAATTCCACCATTCAGCAGATTCTGTGGAACGGATTAATGTGTTGTTAGGTAAGACACATATGCAACAGTTAGGTATCTTTATTTCGAAACGTTTCGCCTACACAGTAGGCTTCTTCAGTCGAGTACAGAAAAGTTGATAGAAGCAGAAGATACTTGAAGACGATGTAATCAGTCCATCACCCTTAAAGTTTTGAGGTGGTCAGTCCCTCAGTCTGGAGAAGAGCATTGTTCCGTTGTCTGAAACAATATGAAGTTGAAGTGACAGGATGGAGCTTATATAGTGCCAGGAGGTGAGACATAGGTTGCTTTGGGAGGGCAGGTCTCTCTCAAACCCAGCCGTTCTCACTAGTAGAGGTTGTCGAAGTAGATGGTCTGTACCAAGATACCCTTGTGTTGCAGTGTCTGACAGAATGAACATTAAAATGGTATAAAATACCGACAGATTGTTAGGTAAGACACATATGCAACAGTTAGGTATCTTTATTTCGAAACGTTTCGCCTACACAGTAGGCTTCTTCAGTCGAGTACAGAAAAGCTGATAGAAGCAGAAGATACTTGAAGACGATGTAATCAGTCCATCACCCTTAAAGTTTTGAGGTGGTCAGTCCCTCAGTCTGGAGAAGAGCATTGTTCCGTTGTCTGAAACAATATGAAGTTGAAGTGACAGGATGGAGCTTATATAGTGCCAGGAGGTGAGACGTAGGTTGCTTTGGGAGGGCAGGTCCCTCTCAAACCCAGCCGTTCTCACTAGTAGAGGTTGTCGAAGTAGATGGTCTGTACCAAGATACCCTTGTGTTGCAGTGTCTGACAGAATGAACATTAAAATGGTATAAAATACCGACAGATTGTTAGGTAAGACACATATGCAACAGTTAGGTATCTTTATTTCGAAACGTTTCGCCTACACAGTAGGCTTCTTCAGTCGAGTACAGAAAAGTTGATAGAAGCAGAAGATACTTGAAGACGATGTAATCAGTCCATCACCCTTAAAGGAACGGATTAATCATGAAACTTGGGGGTTCACTGTACAGTGGTACCCCAAGTTTCGTACAGCTCGTAACTCAAGCAATTATGTAAGTGTATTATTGCAAGTGCTTTTGTAAGTGTATTTTTGGGGTCTGAAACAGACTAATCTAATTTACATTACTCCTTATGGGAACAAATTTGTTCGGTAACGGCACTTGGACAGCCTTCTGGAACGAATTATTTCCCAACTCTGGGTACCACTGTATAATGTAGTGATAACTTACATTCACAAGGTAGTTACTTCATATATAATGTAGTGATAACTTACCTTCACGAGGTACTTGGCATCCTCATCATTTTTGAGCCGAGGAACTTTCTCAAACTTGGGTTGAGTGGGCAGGACCTCATTGACTAGCTCAATAAGTTGACGAACACAGTTGACGGGGACGTCTACCAGGCAATGATTCAACGACTCTCCCAGTAACACTCTGATTACTCCCCATGTTTTCTGCATACATATAATTGATCATTAAAAATACATGCTGTATTATACATGAAATACTGAAAATAATGTATGAACTGAACATACAAACAAATGTTCACTTCACTTCCTTTAACCCGTAAACGGTCCAAACGTATATGTGAGGGAAAAGTTCAATAGATAGGAGTAGCGAGGGAGTACAGTGGACCCCCGCATAACGATCACCTCCGAATGCGACCAATTATGTAAGTGTATTTATGTAAGTGCGTTTGTACGTGAATGTTTGGGGTTCTGAAATGGACTAATCTACTTCACAATATTCCTTATGGGAACAAATTCGGTCAGTACTGGCACCAGAACATACTTCTGGAGTGAAAAAATATCGTTAACCGGGGGTCCACTGCATATAGTAACAATAGTTTCATTGCCGGCTACTTGTTAAGGTAGGGTAAGTCAAGCTCCCGCTATTCCCGCCTTTTTTCCCCCTCCCCGAAAGTGATAGTTTGCTTGCCGGCTACTTGTTAAGGTAAGGCAAGTCTAGCTCCCGCTATTCCCGCCTTTTTTCCCCCACCCCGAAAGTGATAGTTTGATTGTTGGCTGCTTGTTAAGGTAGGGTCAGTCTAGCTCCCGCTATCCCTTCCTCTCCTTCTTCCCCCCCCCCCTCGAAAGGTGACGTGTGGGGCTCCAGTCCAAACAGTAATCAATAGACTCACAGCTCCCAGAACTACTGTAAGTACATGCTTGCCTTGTATTCTAGTGGATTTATTGGTTAAAAGCTTCACTTTTGACCAATAATAAACTTAGTCCTTTCAGTCTTGCTCTAAGTTGACTGTTGTAATAATCACCACATCTTTTAGGTATTGTACTTATCATGGAGAGTGATTTCTTAAGCAGTGGGTAACCTGTCTATCTTTCCAGTTGGATGACGGGAGAGGGTCCCCTGCCAATAAACGAGTAGAACTGATGGAGATGACTAACGTCCTGAGATTTCCCCTTTTTGGATTTAATTACCTGTGCACCTGTATGAAATTGCAGGACGTAGCCCCTCATCATTGCAGCGGTAAAGAACCTGCTTTCCTATCATCGGGATAGAATACTCACAGCAATACTGTGAAGAATGAACCGGTGGGTTGTAACCAACACCTGCGACCTCCCCCTCCCATCATCAGCAACTGCTACGATTTCAACAACACTCAGTGTCACCAACACCAGACACCCCTATATATATTAGCGTTGAGTTCAAATGTTATTTTATTCATTTCATTTTTCATTTTTCTTTCAAATAGGATATACCTTTCATATTTTATTGTTTTATGTTTGCTTTAATAAATAATAAAGTGTTTATCTTTGTGAATTATTTCTTTTTCTATTCATTAATTTTCCTGAGGAGGAGCCAGCCTTGGTAATACTGTCTGAAGTTGTTACAGGGCTGAGTAAGACTTCACAAGTGGCGACTTGCCAGGATCAACTCGACTGAATCAAGATTCAACTCCATCTCGAATCTACCATTGGAACTTCAAACGCCGCATACCACAGACGGTTACACCAGCCATGAGTAATCATTCTCTATGGTAGGACTACAGTACAGGTATTTAAAAGGTTTGGTGATTGTTATAGCTCAATTTATTGAAAGTCAAGTCAAGGCAGGAATACTATTAATTCTGCCATCTATTTTTGTGTGAGCTTAAAAACACTTGGAGGATTAGACCTAGGACCCGAGATTTTCCAGTGACAATTTGTTTCATTGAGTCTTTATTTTATCAAGAGAACTGTCGTTGGACACTCTTGATTTTTTGGGTGAGAAGTTTGGGATGGTCAAGTGACCCCATTCAAATTACTGTTTGCTGGGAGCCAGCATAAAACCCCTTTCATTTTAATTAATACATAATGTTTAATTAAAGTAGGGATTGAGCCCTCTGATTTATTTACAGTTTGAGCGGAGCAGGAAAATTGAACCCTCCATTTTCTTTAAATTTACCGTTTCATTTTCCCCTGGTTTTTAAGTTATTCTTGCAAATATGGAGGAATACCAGTTTTGGATGAATGCTGGAAGTAAGTTAGGAATAACAGGGAAAATTTTAGAATCTTTCATTAGTGCTAAGATCCAGGAAAGACTTGAAAGAGAGAGAATTGAGAGAGAAGAAAGACAGAAAGGGAAAGAGAAGAGAAAAAGGAGAGAGAGAGAACTGAGAGAGAAATCCAAGAAAGACAGTTAGAAAGAGAGAAGACAAAAAGGAACGTGATAGACTTGATCGTGAGGAGAGAGCTAGAGTACGTGAGGAACAAGCTAAGATACGTGAGGAACAGGTTAAATTAAGAGAACTTGAGGAAAGAGCAAAGGATAGAGAAGTTGAGGAAAAAGCCAGAGAACATGAGTTAATAGAGAGAGAAAAGGATCTCAAGCTCGAAAAATCTCGCCTTGAATTAGAGAATAAAAAGTTAACTTTTACACAACAACAATTTGAGGAAGGAGTAATGGAACAACGTGCAGTCAGTACACATATTCCAACACCTAATTTACATCACTTCACAGAGGGGGAAGACATAACTTCATACATTATCAGGTTTGAAAATACCGCTACCCTCTGTGAATGGCCTGCTGACACCTGGACTACCAGGTTAGGAATGTTATTTTGGTACAGCCTTGAATATTATGAAACTTTGTCGCAGGATACCCATATGAAATTAAAACCCTACTGAAGAAGGCAATCCCTTTAAAGCATATCAAAAAACCACTAATTCTTACAGGAAAGATTTCAGGTATGCCACTTTACAGCCTGGCCAGAACTTTCAGCAGTTCAGGTTACACTCTTTCGTTTGTTCGAGTTTTGGATAGAGAGTTCGGGAAATGATTCGCAGTTATGAATCTCTTAGAGACTTCGGGGTTTTTAAACCAGTTCCTGACAGCTCTTCCCATCAGATACGAACATTCATCAGAGAACGTAACCTGATTAAAGCTGAGGAAGTTGCTGAGGCTGCTGACCTGTATGCTGAGGCTAAACAATTCCTATAAAGACCTAAAGGGATCGAACCCTAAGGGCAAGGGTTCATCAGACCTTAAGAAATCAAAGCCTCTAGTGGAAAGTAAAATGACTTCTTTTATTCCTGTTTGTCATTTGTGTGGTGTTAAGGGACATAAACGTCCAGATTGTCCTTCTAAGAAGGTCCAAAAAGTTGGAGGATGTTTTAAAGACTGGGAATGACCAAGCACCCCCTGTTCAGGAACAGTTAATGGACTTAATGTATCTACCATTTTACAAGACACTGGATGCACATGTATAGTCATTTCTGATAACACTGGATGCACATGTATAGTCATTTCTGATAAGCTGTTCCCTAATCTTAAAGAAACTCATTCCTCTGCTATACTTTCAGACTACCCTTTGGGGCCGTACAGACACTTTTTCCTACCATCCGTTGTTACACTAGGTCTAAATGGTTTACAGGATGGTCTGAAGCCGTACTAGCTCCCATCACTTCTTGCTCCGTACTAATAGGTAATGTAAAAGGTGCCATTCTTCCTTCTGAGGTTGACCTTTCATCACCAAAGGTGGACAAAAGCTTTTCAGATCCTCTTTCTGTAGAGTCAGAGAAGCCCCTCGAAAGTTCAGATGAGACAATGTCTCATGAGATTCATGTGGGATTAAAAACCAGTGATGCTACTCTCAAAAGTGAGGTAGTAGGATCACCGGTTCACTTGTTAGATGAAAGTGAAAATATCGCCTCCGATACCATAAATGTCTTGAAGACGGCTCAGACCAAAGCCCAGGCTTCTCCTACTGTCCATCCTTTGATTTTTCCCTGACTTTAAGCCTTTAGACATATCGAAGGACTCCTTTGTCAATTTACAACGTAATTGCCCTTCTCTTCAGAATTGCCATAATGCCGCTAAACAAAATCAAGTTATCCAAAGGAAAAACTTTTCATATAAATTTGAATATATAAAAGGTATCTTGTACAAGTCAGTATTCAAATTAAAATTCAGTTGAGACAGACTATTCCATCTTAGTTGTTCCCAAAATCAATGCAGAGAGACTGTTTTTTAAAATGGCTCATGACCTGCCAGTGGCCGGACATTCTTTGCTCGTTTAAAAAAATTAAATAAAATTAGGGAAAAACCCATTTTTGGCCAAAAATGTCCTCAGATGTCCTTTCCTATTGTAGATCGTGTAAAGTTTGCCAACTGTCATCCTCCCGAGGTACCAGGCGAGTACCTATGGGCAAAATGCCAGTCTTTATGGTACCTTTGAAAGAGTAGCTATTGACATCGTTGGTCCTTTATCTCCACTTTCTCTGGGGGACATAGATATTATTAACATTAGTTGATTATGCTTCGAGTTTCCCTGAAGCCATTCCCTTAAAGACCATAACTACTACAGAGGTGGCTGAAGCCCTTTTGTCCATCTTCTCCAGAGTGGGCATCCCCAGAGAAATTTTGTCTGACGTGGGACACAATTCACCCTCTGACTTAAATGCAACATCTATACCAATTTGTGGGAGTGAAGCCTCTCTTCACCACACCCTATCATTCCAGCTGTACTGGGAGGATTGAGCGCCAGCATTCGATTCTAAAGTCAATTTTAAGGAAACTTTGCTCCCTTAAACCTAAGGAGTGGCATGTTTTCCTACCCTGTGCTTTGTTTGCCATGAGGGAAGTTCCCAGTGACTCTTGGGGTTTTCACCTTTTGAACTTTTCTTGGTAGACAGCCAGAGGCCCATTGTCCATCCTTCATGACTTATGGACTAATGAGGAGGTAAATGCTGAGGTTCAGTCTTCTTACCAGTTTCTCCTTGACCTTAGATTCAACTTGAGGAGACCTCTGACATAGTTTCGAAAAAAATTACGGCTTGTCATGGACCGTACAAAACCTATTTTGATTCCAAAAGTCAGAGGAGAAGTTTTAAAGTAGGGGATGAAGTTCTTGTACTTTTGCCGATCAAGTTAAGTAAATTATTAGTAGCATGGAAAGGTCCATATAAAGTATTAAAAATTTGTGGGAAAGTTAACTACCTCATAGAAGTCAAGGGGAAACCTAAGCTTTATCATATCAACATCCTTAAGAAATATTACCGAAGAAATTTGGTTAACTGCCTTAATAACTTTGACTTAGTTTTTCCACACGAACTTGATATGACAACTGAAGAATGTAAGGTGTGCGTAATTGACACCTCTACTTAATGCTATGCCTAGTCAGCCCCATCATTATGTGATTAGTTTTGATGATGATATAATGATTCACACCACCGGATTCTCCAACACCCAAAACATTCTTAATCATGTACTAGCCTCGTGTCAGGACCTGGGGTTGATAATCTCTACTGATAAAGCAAAGATACTTAATAGGCGTCCTCCTCGAGAGAGAGGCACAGTTCGTCAGATCCAATTGCATGATGGGCTCTTTTTAGAATATGTAAGCAGTCGGTATTAGGTTTTGAGGTTCCATATTGGGCCTGTTGAACAAGACTTTGTCACCAATACAAAAAAGACTAAGAGCAAATTTGAGTTGTGGCGGGCTTCCCCCAGGTATGGTGCTAAGTTAAAAAAATTG
>NC_069408.1:1214137-1236490 GCF_026875155.1 Cherax quadricarinatus | reverse complement strand
AAAATAGTTATGATTTTTGTTGGCTAGTACATTGGAATCGGCCGAAAATAGGGCTCAAAGTGGGCAAAATCGCTGATGCATAAACATCGTCAAGACTGCTACCTTCTACCTTCGCAAGAGCATAATTCCGTAAGTTTTCCATCAAATTTCATAGTTTTGGTGTCATTATGATCGGGAAAAGATTCTCTATCTTTTCATAAGAAAAAATAATTTTTTTTTCTTAAATTTGGGTGACCCTAAGAACAAGTCTGGGAGAGGGCCTGGGGACCCTGAAAGGGTTAAAGTGTGTTGCAATAATTGGTAACAATACTTGAGAAGCTTTTTTGTACATAAAACAGGCAAGTTCTTTATGTCTCCTGCCTTGTTTTTAAGGGTGTTAATGATGAGCGAGACTTCTAGTTGGTTGGTTGGAGCTAGGAATAGCATATTTGGGTAGGTACCTGTGAGGTAGTCTGATGGACAGGTGTTTGAGCTTGGTATTTTGTTCGCTAGATTTTTTCCTATGGTGGAGAAGAAAACATTGAGTCTGTTTGCTGTTTCAGTTGGTGTGAATAGGAGTTCGTCTGATTTTGTTAGTTTGATTGTTTTGTTTTTGGATAACTTTTTAGTTCCAAGAATTTCAGATAGAGTTTTCCAGTTCTTTTTCATATCACCTTTGATGTTATGTAATCTATTTTCATAATACAATTTTTTAGATCTTATCAGGCTGGTAAGAGCTGACAAGTAACGTTTAGACTGTTCTCTAGTCATTTGACCCATTCTATACTGTTTTTCATATTTGTGCTTTGTGTTAATGTATTTGAGGATGCTGGGTGTTAGCCAGGGATTATTCAGTCTCTTTGCTGTGATCTGTTTAGTTTTTTTGGGGCAATGTTTGTTGTAGATGCAATGGGCTTTTTTTAGAAAATTATTTATACATTCATTTATATCTGTATATGCTTCGAGCTCATTTTGCCAGTCGATGTTATTCATAGCTGCTATAAAGTTGTTAACCTTTTCAGGGTCGGCAGGCCCTCTCCCAAACCTGTTCTCAGGGTCGGTAAAAATTTAAAAAAAAAAAAAAAAAAACAATATTTTTTCTTATGAAAAGATAGTGTTTTTTTTTTCTGAATTTTATAGGTTAAACAAAAATTTTTTACCATCAATACTTACCGAGATATGGAGGCGTGAAGTTGAGAGAAAATGACCAGCATACGGTAACATCACTGACTGCCGGTCACCCGGTATTACTTTATTTTATTTTTTAGGAACTATTTTCTATTATTTTTTTATTTTTTTCCAAGTAACTTTTATGGCCTGTGAGACCAATATGAGCACTATTTTGTAAGTTATTTCTTTTTCTATACTACACAATAACTGCATAAACACTGTTGTCACTATTTTGTTTATAAAACATATTTATGCAAACAAACAATACAAAATGTTGTTTATTTCTATTTTTCTATATTTTATATACACATATACAGTCACAGGACATGTTTTTAGAAGTTCTGCAGCCTGTGAAAGTCTTTGAAACATGGTGTCAGGCACAATGGTGTTTTACACTCCTCACACATAAAACGAGTGTCTGCATTGTTGTAGGCGTTTTTTTGTATGTGCACAGACCTAACACCTCTTCTGAGCCTTTTTCTTGAAAGCAGTAGCAGGCAGTTTTGTTAGGAAGTGATTACCAATGCTTCAGACGAGAAGGCAGTTGTTGATAATTACATGGGCGGTTTTCTATTGCAGGTGCTGTTCCTTGGTACTTGATTATTATTTGTCTGACAACAGACAAACAAAATTCACCATATGGTGGTTTGTTTCTGGTCCTCATCTTATATATATTATAAGCATTGAGCATGGAAATGTCCACAATATGGAAAAAGAGTTTTATGCACCACTTATAACTCTTGCAAACACAATCAGCAAACCAAATCTGCATGTCACATTTGTCCAATGAATGCATACTGAGGGTGTAGTCCATCACAGCTGCAGGCTTTAGAATGAGTTCATTGCTTTCTCTATGCTGCCTGCAAGTGTCTGCCATTTCATTAGGGTGAACTGATGACAACAGTGTGACATCTCATTTGTCATGCCACAGAAATGCCATGATGTCATTGGCAGCAAAGGCCTGCACCTCACCTCTACGAGTGCCAGCGTCGAACCTGAGCATATGTTTACGATTTGCATGCACTGTGCCACACACATCTGTCATGTTCACTCGCAAGAAATCACTGAGTAAGGGGCTTGTGTACCAGTTATCAGTATATAATATATGTTCCTTACCAAGATATGGTTCCATCATTGTTCTAACTACATCACCAGAGATACCCAGTAAGTTCCTGGTATCTCACAATGTATTACTTCCAGTGTACACAATTATATCCAATACTACAAGACCACTGTAACAATCACAAAGCACAAACAACTTTATACCAAAGCATTTCCTCTTGCTTGGTATGTATTGCTTGAATGAGTCTTCCTTTGAACAGAATCAAAGACTCATGAATAACAAGCTTCCTGAAGGGATAAAAATACATATTGAATTTCTGTTTCAGATACATGAACACATTCCTAATCTTATATAACCTGTCGTTTCTGTCATGCCTGGTTTTGTCTGAGAAGTGAAGCATACATAATAGTAGCACAAATCGATTCACTCCTTGAAACCTGGGGTTGCAATCAAGCAGTCTGTTGACCAGTATGATCTCACACTGTGCATATACAGTGGACCCCCGGTTTACGATGTTATTTCATTCCAGAAATATGTTCAGGTGCCAGTACAGAACGAATTTGGTCCCATACAGAATATTGTGAATTAGATTAGTCCATTTCAGACCCCCAAACATACACGTACAAACGCACTTACATAAATACACTTACATAATTGGTCGCATTGGGAGTTGATCGTAAAGCGAGGGTCCACTGTACACATGTAGCATAAGCATTATCGTGGAAAACAAAAGATACATCTCAGCCACAGTTATCTCCTTCCACTGGTGTAGGCATGAGTTTGGTGAAAGTATTGTGTTTGCCATGGTGTACTCGTAGTATCTGTTGCTTTCCCTGACAATAATATCCATCAGGGGTTCGTCAAAGAATAACTCGAAACATTCCAGTTCGCTGGCATTGTTCCCACTTTGACTTTCATCAAAGTGATGGGGACTGGGAACAAAATTGGCAGCTTCCTGTCAATCCCAGGTGCGGTATGCTGGTGGGTACTGGATATTGACAGGTGGTTGTGGTTGTGGAGGCTGGTGTGGTGGGTGGGTGGGAGATGGTGGCCCTTGTTGTAGATCAGCTGAGGCAGCGGCATGGGTGGCAGCATAGGTGGCAGCATGGCCCACTGCTGGTGCCTCACGACTGGCACCACCACTACCACCACCATGCTCATTTTCCATTTCAGTTGCAACACTATCATCTTCATTTTCACTGTCTGTTCCTGTTGTACAGTTACAGGATGTACTCCGAGATGTACTCCTTCCCCTTGGAATAGCATATGGCACACTACCAGAGTGCATATATCGTCATATATATTGACGTTTCACTGGAGAATATTCCACTTCACTATCACTACTGGAACTGTTTTCAAGAGCTTGTAGTTCATATTCACTATCACTATCATCACCAATGCTCACATCTGAGTCCAGGATTTGGGAAAATAGGAGTTTCCTCTTTGATTCTGGTACAACTGAACATGAACAAGACGGCCCAGCAGCAGAGGTAGAAGTTGTCTGGGTTTTCCTCACTATTACCAGTATTATGGTCATTAGTTTCAGTCACAACCTCACCAAAACCTTGAAACTCATCTTCACTGGCACTTCCATCTGTATTAGAGCTGTCACTGGGGAACAAAAGTGTCCCAATTTGCTGAGGAGTGAGGAGCTTCTTACCACGAGGCATGGTGAACAAGGTCTACTAAAATGGTGTTCCCACAATGCACCAATGGGTCACAGAATTTTTTCTACCATGCACACCGACCACACACACCCATTCTTTCACATTTAGGCTTACCAGCTGTTTCCCGCTTAATTTGAAGCCGCTAGAATTTATGCGTACAAGTATGGCATCAACCCTGGCGTGCAAGCCGTACTAGTACGGCACCAACCCTGGAAGGGTTAACAGCTGTCTCGTTATGTAATCTGAAGGTTATTTTAGTAATGTCTTGTGACAATTTGCCCAGATTATTTATGAGAAAGGTTGGGTAGTGGTCTGTAGTGTTTTCTGTGAGTATGCCTGATTTTAAAGGGGATATGGTGTTAGTCCAGATGTGGTCTATTAACCCTTTGACTGTTTCCGACGTATAAATACGTCTTACGAGCCAATGTTTCTGACGTATTTATACGCATAAATTCTAGCAGCTTCAAATCAAGCAGGAGAAAGCTGCTAGGCCCACATGTGAGAGAATGGGTCTCCATGGTCAGTGTGCACCATATAAAAAAAATCGGGGAGCCAGTGGTGCATTGTGGGAATGCCATTTCAGTTGTCATTTTTCAGCATGTCTAGTGGTAAGAAATATGTGATTCCCCAGCAAATCTGGGACTCTTCTCTTCCCAAGTGATGCTCTAACACAGATGGAAGTGTCAGTGAAGATCAATTTCATGATTTGGAGGAGTTTGAGACCAAAAGCAATGGAGGAGGAGGAGGGGGAGGAGGGGAGGAAGAGGAGGAGGAGGAGGAGGGAAGGAAGAGGAGGAGGAGGAGGAGGAGGAGGAGAAGAGGAGGAGGAGGAGGAAGAAGATGTAATAATATTGTTCCCTTGAAGCAAGAAAAAAAAAAGTCTCCACCCCATGACAGTGACAAGATAAGGGGAGATAACATCTGATAAGAGCTGACTTTGATGAGCGTAAAGGAGGGTAATATTACATGACCATCGCCCTCCCTTTGTTTTTGCTGGTACACAAACATTTCTGTCTGTCTATTTGTCTGTCTGTCAAGCTCCCTGTCTGTCCATCTAGCTCTCTGTCTCAGAGAGAGCCACAAGACTGTGTCATCACGTTTACTCACATCTTCAAGCAGAGTATAGCACTTTGTCTGGATTTCTTGGGTTATCCTAGGTAATTTACACTATGTATACTTGTATTTATGTGTACCTGTGAGACAGAGATAGGCAGACAGAAAGAGAGACAGATTGAAAGATATAGAATGAGGGAGAAAGATATTAGATAGAATGGAGGAGGGGAAGCAGCATCCGACCCCATTTTTTTGACAGGGGTAGGGGTAGTGACAATGAGATAATATGCACTTTGACAGCTGCCGACTTCTGACTAAAAAACAATTATAAGCCACACACTCGACACAAGGAGGAGGAGGAGAAGGAAGAAGGAGGAGGAGAAGAGGAGGGAGAAAGAAGGAGAGAAGAAGGAAGAAGAAGGAGAAGAAAAAGGGAGAAGAAAAAGAAGGAGAAGAAGAAGAAGGAGAAGAAGAAGAAGGAAAAAGAAGAAGAAGGAGAGGGAAGAAAAGAAGAAGGAGAAGAAGAAGAAGGAGAAGAAGAAGAAGGAGAAAAAAGAAGAAGGAGAAGAAGAAGAAGGGAAGAGGAAGAAGGAGAAGAAGAAAAAGGAAAGAAGAAGAAGGAGAAGAAGAAGAAGGAGAAGAAGAAGAAGGAGAAGAAGAAGAAAGGGAGAAGAAGAAGGGAAGAAGAAGAAGGAGAAGAAGAAGAAGGAGAAGAAGAAAAAGGAGAAGAAGAAGAAGGAGAAGAAGAGAAGGAGAAGAGAAGAGGAGAGAAGAAGAAGGAGAAGAAGAGAAGGGAAGAAGAAGAAGGAGAAGAAGAGAGGAGAAGGAAGAAGGAGGAGAAGGAAGAAGGAGAAGAAGAAGAGGGAAGAAGAGAAGGAGAAGAAGGAGAGGAAAAGAAGAAAAAGGGAAAAGGGAAGAAGAGGGAAGAAGAAGAGGAGAAGAGAGAGGAGAAGAAGAAGAGGAGAAGAGAAGAAGGAGAAAAGAAGAAGGAGAAGAAGAAGGGGAGGAGAGAGAAGGAGAAGAAGAAGGGAGAAGAAGAAGGAGAGAGAAGAAGAAGAGAAGAAGAAGAAGAAGAGAAGAAGAAGAAGAAGAAGAAGAAGAAGAGAGAAGAAGGAAAAGAAAAGAAGAAGAGAAAGAAGAGAAGAAGAAGAAGAAAGAAGAAAGAAGAAAGAAGAGAAGAAGAAGAGAAGAAGAAGAAGAAGAAGAATTGTTTGTTTTTTTGTTTGTTTGTTTGTGTAAACAAGTTTTGTAAACAAAAATTTGATAATTATGTTTTGTGTTTATTGTGTTGTAAAAACAACGAGTGTATTATATTTTACATACCCTTACTTTGGTCTCATAGGCCCCAAGTTATGTGAAAAAATAAAATAGTGAAAAAAAAACAAAAAACCCTTTCCCAATACAAGTAAACTAAAGTTTACCGGGTGAGCGGCAGTCGCCGCTGTTGCCATACGCGGCTCATTTTCTGCAAACTTCACGGCTCTATATCTCGGTAAGTACCAATGGCAAAAATTTTTTTTTTGGACTAAAACACTCAGAAAAATCATCTTAACATTTTCATAAGAAAAAATAATTTTTTTTTTTTTTGAATATTTGGCGACATAGAATGACAGTTTCAGAGAGGGGCCTGAAACAGTCAAAGGGTTAAGGAGATACTTGTCTCAGTGATTCTTGTAGGTTCAGATATTGTTAGTAGCAACAGGCAGTTGCTCATAGTGTTTGTGAATTCGGTTATTTGTGGGTCCTGGTCGTGTAGTAAATTTATGTTGAAATCTCCTGTTAGCAGCAGGTGATCTTTATTCATGTGTGCATCAGTAATCATGTTCATCCCTTGTGCAAGATTTTTTGATACATTCGAGTTGATTTGAGTAGTATATAGCTGTTCCTCCCCCTTGCTGGTCTGTTCTACAGTTGTGCATGGCCATGTAGCCAGGAATGGCACAGACATCTGTAATATCAGGCTTAAGCCAGGTTTCTGTGAGTGTGATGATTGATATATTGGAATGAAGAGAATTGAGTAATGCTGTGAGGTCGACATAATGTTTGTTCAAGGATCTGACTTTTTAGTTAAAGATAGTTATGTTATTGTTTGCTCTGAGTAATGTCTTTGCTTGGTCTGTTGTATAGTAATTACAGTTGCTCTTTGATTCGTGTAATTCATTTAGTAAAAAGTTTACATCGGTATCTATGCCTGTAGTCGTAAGATGAGTGTGACTCTACAAACTAGATTTTCTGAGTAAAATATTATAAGATTTATAGTGAATCTACAACTAGACTTAGGAGTAAGACTCTAATTATTCTAAAACTTGTAAAAATATAAAAGAACTAGGGATTATTATAGAATAGATAACTCAGTTATACACTTAAGCATCTAAATAGAGTTGAAGAGTGACCTGAGAACTCCTGTTATTTATACTTCTTCATATGAAGCCAAGAATTCTATTCACTTTATTGTAAACACTTACACACTACCGTCTTGGTTTTAGATTTCTGCTAACCATAACTCCTAAATCTTTTTTGCAGTCAGAATGATTAAGATCTACATTATTTACTTTATAAGTACCATTGTTATTTTCCTTTCCAATGCTTAGCAGTTTGCATTTGTTTATATATTAAACTGCATCTGCCACTTCTCCAACCACTGCATGAATCTATTCAGATCTTCCTGTAGCATTCTTAGTATCCTTATCAGAATTAATTCGTCGGCTTATTTTGGCGTCATGGGCAAACTTGCTTGTATCGCCATTTATTCCCTCATCTATGTTGTTTATGTAAATTGTGAACAACAAAGGACCCAACACTGAACCCTGTGAAACACTGCTGGTGCTGCATCCCCCACTGTGATTTTTCCCCATTTTTATGAACTCTCTGTTGCCTATGTGTCAACCATGCCTCTATCCACAAACAAATTTCTCCTATTCCATGTGCCTCCACTTTCCTCAACAATCTCCTATGTGGAACTATCAAAAGCCTTACTGAAGTCCATATACACAATATCATATTCATTACCATGATCTACCTCCTCAAATACCTCAGTGAAAAAAGTTAGTAAATTTCTAAGGCAGGAATGCCCCTTTGTAAAACTGTGCTGAGATTCATTAATCAATGTTTTTCAAGGTGGCTTCAAACAGCCTCAGCAATTACTGATTCCATCAATTTTCCCATTATGGAAGTTAGGCTTATTTGTTTAAAATTCAAAGCTAAGGCCCTGTCTCCTGCTCTATAGATATGTATCACATTTGCCATTTTCCACTTATCTGGCACTATGCTAGTTTGTAGCTTGATATGTTGGAAAAAACTAGCCAATGGGTTGCTAAGTTCCTCCTTACATTTTTTTTTAATTCCTGTTAACAGATCATGAGGACCAAGGAAATTTGCTAGGTTTTAATTTATATATTTGTCTGAAAACCTTGTCATTAGTGACTCTTCATGCATAACTTATTTCTGTCCCGATCTACATACTTTCTTATTTCTGGAATTTCTCTAGTATCTTCCTTCATAAAAACCAAGAGGAAATAAGTATTAAAGCTTCTACACATTTCTTTATCACTGTCAGTGAGATGACCAGAGTAGCTTTCAATAGGGCTATCTTGTCCCTAATCTTACTCCTACATATTTGTACCTGAAAGAAACCTTTTAGGTTAATCCTTGAATCCCTTGCTATTTTAGCCTCATAATATCTTTTCACTTTTCTTATCCCCTTTTTTTTATTTCTCTTTTTAACCCCTTCAGGGTCCAAGGCCAAAATCTGAAGTGGTGCTCCAGTGTCCAAGAAATTTTGAAAAAAAAAAAAAAAAAAAAAATTCTTACAGAATTAAAGAGTATATTTTTGTGAAGGTAATAAGACAAATTTTTTTTTTTCTGATCAGTACTTACCGAGATACAGCGGCGGGAAGTTGACCCAAAATGACCGGGTGGCGGCAACATCAGTGACTTCCACAAAATCCCATTTTTTTTATTTTACGTTTTTTTATATTTTTTTTCTTTTCTTTTCTAATTTTTTTTCTTTTTCTAATAACATTTGTGGCCTGTGAGACCAGTATAATGTATATTGTATAAGTGTACACTCATTGTATTCAACACAATAACTGCACTAATTTGTTTATCATTATATTGCTTACAAAACTTGTTTACAAGTTTATTGTAAACAAAATGATGAAAATATTAGTGCAGTTATTGTGTTAAATACAACAGTACCATATAGTGCCATATGGTACAATGGTGCCATATGATACAATGGTACCATATGATACAATGGTACCATATGATACAATGGTACCATATGATACAATGGTACCATATGATACAATGGTACCATATGATACAATGGTACCATATGGTACAATGGCACCATTTGGTACAATGGTACCATATGGTACAATGGTACCATATGGTGCAATGGTACCTTATGGTGCCATATGGTGTAATGGTACCATATGGTACCATATGATGCAATGGTACCATATGGTACATTGTACCATACAGTACAATGATACCATATGGTTCATTGTACCATATGGTACTGTTGTATTCAACACAATAAACACACTAATATTTTCATTATTATTTTGTTTACAATAGTTGTTTACAACAAAAATATGCAAAAATGTTGTATATTAGCAATGTTCTATTATATATTTACAAGTGTACAGGAACTTGACGTGTTCCTTTATGTGGATGACAAAGCACTTTGTCTAGGAAACTGTGGAGTCAGGAGCTAGCTTGCGTCGCCACTCACTCAGTCTTGGCTGGTGTCTCATGCCACCAACACCTATTGACCATATGGTACACGGTATCATATGTTACAGGGTACCATATGGTACATTGTACTATATGGTGTAGGGTACCATGCAGTACAGGATAACATATAGTGCAGGGTACCATATGGTACAGGGTACCATATGACACAGGGTACCATATGGCACAGGGTACTATATGGCACAGGGTACCATATGGTATGGGGTACCATACAGTACAGGACACCATATGGTACAGATACAGGGATAACTATGGAAATAAGTCACCCTGACTTTTTTGGGTTATCCTAGGATTTTATACGTATGCTGCTATGTATGATAATCTATGTAATTGTATTTCTGTACACCTGAATAAATTTACTCAAGTGCATGTGGCATCATAAGTAAGTTTATTTAGTTATACACAAAAATAAAGTTACATAGAATATCATCATACTAGCAGCATATGTTTGGAGAACCTAGGATAACCCAAAAAAGTTAGACAGACTTATTTCCATTAGGGTCCCTGTACCCTGTACCATATGGTATAATGTACCATATGGTACAATGTACTATATGGTACATTGTAGCATATGGTACCACTCTACCATATGATACCATTGTACCATATGATACCATTGTATGACATGGCACCACTGTACCATATGGTACCATTGTACCATATGGCACAATGGTACCACATGGTTCAAAACCATAGAATTCATCTTCATCTCCACTTCCATCAGTCTTAGAACTGTAAGTTGTGAAGAAGAGAGTCAGAATTCGCCCAGAGAGTGAGTGGGGAGTGAGAGCTTCCTTGCCGCCAGGCACAATGAACAAAGCTACTTTGCCGGCGTTCCCACAATGCCATGCGGGAGTCCAGACTTTTTCTATGGTGTGCACACTGACCACCCAGACCCATTCTCTCAGACGTAGGCCTACTAGCCTTCTCGCACTAAATTTGACGCCACTAGAATTTTGGCATAGATCTACGGTTTGGACCCTGAACGTAAAGCCGTAGATCTACGGGACGGACCCTGAAAGGGTTAATTGAATATATTGATTTCTTTACTCATTTAGGGTAATTTTTGTTTGACCTAATTTCCTTATTTGGAATATCAGTAGTCTGGGCAGCTAGAAACTATGCTTTGAAAAAATATCATATCAGCAACCATCACCACCTACCTGACCCATAGTCAGGTCACACCAGTTAACCCACCCAGGCAATTTCTCAGTCCTATTAAATAGACCAAATGGAAGTCAAGGACACTGACTTGGTTGTAGTTATGAAAGTAATTCCATGATACATTGAAATTGAGTGATCTGTGATCGCATTCCCCAAAGCTCATCATTAATCTCAAGATTATTAATTAGTGATTCCTTGTTGACAAGAACCAAGTCAAGCAGGTTATTTCCTCTAGTTGGTTCTGTCACAAACTGTTTTAAAAATCAATCCTGGATAGTGTCAAGTTGGTAGACTCAAGATTTCCTGTCAAACTGCTCAAATCAATTTGTCTAAAGTTAAAATATACCATTAACATGCCACTTTTGCATATAAATGGCTTAAGCATTTCGTCACATAGAAGTTTACTGCACTCCTTATCAAGGTTTAGGAGCCTGTAAATCACACCCAAAATTGGTTTTTCGCAACCCTCAAGAAACTGTAACCAAACAGATTCAGTGTTTGTTGCTTCTAATTTTAAATCTTGCCTAATGCAACAATTTAAATTATCTCTTACATACAGTGCCACTCCACCACCCTTCCTGTTGACCCTATCAGTGTGGAATAATTTATAGCATTGTTTGTGGCATTCAGAAGACATTTCTCTATCCTTCAGGTTGGACCAGGTCTCTGTTACACCAAGAATATCTATGCTTCCTGCACATGCAATTAATCTTTGCTCATCTCTCTTATATCTTATGTTCCTACTATCAGTACATATAGTAAACCTTAAGGGAACTAGACACTTGCTGCCCTCTACTGTATTTGTTGGAGCTGTGTGTTACAACCAGTAACACTGTACCTTGTTGAGTGTGTAGGAGTTGTGTATTATAGCCAGTAACACTTTAGTAACAGTGTACTCTGTTGAGTGTGTAGGAGCTGTGTGTTATAACCAGCAGCACTGTAGAAACACTGTTTCTTGTTGAGTATGTAGGAGCAGTGTTGCAGCCAGTAACACTTTAGTAACACTGTACCTTGTTGAGTGTGTAGGAGCTGTGTGTTATTGCCAGTAACACTGAAGGAACACTACCTTGTTGAGTGTGTAGGAGCTGTGTGTTATTGCCAGTAACACTGAAGGAACACTACCTTGTTGAGTGAGTAGGAGCTGTGTGTTATAGCCAGTAACACTGAAGGAACACTGAACCTTGTTGAGTGTGTAGGAGCTGTGTGTTATAGCCAGTAACACTGAAGGAACACTGTACCTTGTTGAGTGTGTAGGAGCTGTGTGTTACAGCTTGCACAATGAAGCTTTTATCTTTAAAGGTGTACTTGATTGTGTGTTCCAAGCGGTCGAGACAAGCAGTCTTGTAAAGTTTGTTGAGCTCACTCTTGGCCCATGACTCTCTGCTCAGCAGTGATGATGAGACCTCAAGCTGACACTTCAACAAAGACTCATTCTGTAATGAATAAACATTTACCAGGTGGTGATTATTAATGTTTACCTGGAGTTTACCTGGAGAGAGTTCCGGGGGTCAACGCCCCCGCGGCCCAGTCTGTGACCAGGCCTCCTGGTGGATCAGAGCCTGATCAACCAGGCTGTTGCTGCTGGCTGCACGCAAACCAACGTACGAGCCACAGCCCGGCTGATCCGGAACTGACTTTAGGTGCTTGTCCAGTGCCAGCTTGAAGACTGCCAGGGGTCTGTTGGTAATCCCCCTTATGTGTGCTGGGAGGCAGTTGAACAGTCTCGGGCCCCTGACACTTATTGTATGGTCCCTTAACGTGCTAGTGACACCCCTGCTTTTCATTGGGGGGATGGAGCATCATCTGCCAAGTCTTTTGCTTTCGTAGTGAGTGATTTTCATGTGCAAGTTCGGTACTAGTCCCTCTAGGATTTTCCAGGTGTATATAATCATGTATCTCTCCCTCCTGCGTTCCAGGGAATACAGGTTTAGGAACCTCAAGCGCTCCCAATAATTGAGGTGTTTTATCTCTGTTATGCGCGCCGTGAAAGTTCTCTGTACATTTTCTAGGTCGGCAATTTCACCTGCCTTGAAAGGTGCTGTTAGTGTGCAGCAATATTCCAGCCTAGATAGAACAAGTGACCTGAAGAGTGTCATCATGGGCTTGGCCTCCCTAGTTTTGAAGGTTCTCATTATCCATCCTGTCATTTTTCTAGCAGATGCGATTGATACAATGTTATGGTCCTTGAAGGTGAGATCCTCCGACATGATCACTCCCAGGTCTTTGACGTTGGTGTTTCGCTCTATTTTGTGGCCAGAATTTGTTTTGTACTCTGATGAAGATTTAATTTCCTCATGTTTACCATATCTGAGTAATTGAAATTTCTCATCGTTGAACTTCATATTGTTTTCTGCAGCCCACTGAAAGATTTGGTTGATGTCCGCCTGGAGCTTTGCAGTGTCTGCAATGGAAGACACTGTCATGCAGATTCGGGTGTCATCTGCAAAGGAAGACACGGTGATGCAGCTGTAATATTGTTAGTACAATGGCAGGATGGTGACCAACCATGATGTAGCTGTAATATTGTTAGTATGTGGGCAGGATGGTGACTGATCATGATTACAACAATTATCAACAATGACGCCGGGTCACCATCTGGAGAAGACCCGGGCCGGAAGTACCGGCAAATCCCTAATGAATGAATGAATCAACAATGACAAGAACTCACAATGCAAAGCAAGTTTTTTGGAAGATGTATATCCTGAGTGAAGAAAAGAAAAGAAAAGAAAAAAAAAAAAAGTCTCCTGGAACCATTCAACAAACTAGGCTGCTCTTATCCATTCTGGCTTCTTATGTTATCAAATAACAAGAAAAATGCTTTTTTCTTTACCTTTTAAAGCAGAGTGATTCTGTGAGTGATAAATAAGAGTAGTCTTACACCTGCAGTCACCTGATACATTAGTACTGCACAGTTACAAGATCAAGCACTACTCTACTGTCTTTAATTCAGCTGCACCTTCCCTTGCTTGCTCTTTAACTTCCAGGTAGCATCATCTTCAATAATATACTGTCTTATTAAATACTTGCTCACTCCTCACATTCAGTAACTTTTCTGGTTTACTGAGCTGTATTAATCTCTTTTCCATACTTTACAGCAGGTCACAATCAGTATTACTCACTGCACAAGCTCTTACCTTCACCTCATTCTTTCTAACTGTATTAATTGTTAGTGTTTTTACATCAAATGTAACAGCCATCTCCATCACATGACCCATATTTATGCACATCTTAAACATATATATTTTTTTTCCAAAATGCTCATACTTTCAGGTTTATTCTTCTTCTTGGCACCATCAGCATCATAAGCATTCCTCCTGGGTGCCATGGTACCTAAGACAAGTATCCAGACTAGACGGCATGGTAACGATCCCAATTCACTCTAATAAAATATGACTGTAGTAGTCAGAGTCAAAGTGAAAGATTTATTTCTTTGCTAAGGTTACAATGTGTGCTTACATTTCATAATCTGATTGGTGCAAAGACAGCCACTACCATGCTGAGGAATTTCAGGCAGACTTAACCTAATACTTATAGACTACTTAAGTCTATGCAGGTGAAGAGTGGTACAGGTGCGCCAACACAAATCCAGCAATCAGTTATTTGGTTCCTTCAGTTATTCGGCTTTAATTTTGGCTAGCATAATTTCATATTTCCAGGGTCACCATAACAACCTGCTGCTACTGTTTGGTGGTGCTACTTGCTGCATAAGTCACTTCAATTTCTTTTTCTCCATTTACTGTTTTAAATTGCTTACTTTTAGCCCTAGCCATGGTTCCAATGAATAATAGAAATGCTTCTCATTATGTAAAGCACCTACACAGTACATTATCAATTAAAGATAAGGTGGCTTTGAAGCCACTGTCAGTTGTCATGAACTCAGTCTCATGATGCAGGAGAATATGCTTTATTATTACGCTAATATAAACACTACAGCTTATTTGCCTATCACAATTGATCTAATACGACATAATAAACAATATAAGTAACATAAAACATGTTAAATACTCCAGAATAAATAATATTTGGCATAACAACGAGCAGTTTGACGGAGGTATGAAGAGGATGTGATATACAAATACCATTCTCCTATCCCTGTCTAGGGGGCATATATTAGAGAAAACGGAGTATAGCACAGGGCTAACTGTGATATACACTCATACTGCACCATAAACCTGAAACAAAAAAGTTATTTTCTCTATATAGATTATCACACATAGTAGCATATGTGTAGAGAACCTAGGATAACCCAAAAAAGTCAGACAATGTGGCTTATTTCTAGTACCTGGCTTGGGTTAGCCATATATGATTTTTGGTAAATATTCGATTCCCAGCCAGGGTAGAAATATTAGGCGTGTTTCTTTACACCTGTTGTCTATGTTTACCCATCAGTAAATGGGTACCTGGGTGTTAGTCGACTAGTGTGGGTGTTATCCTCATACACTGACCTAATTTTATTTAAATACTCTGCATAACAAGCAGCTTTCTATATGGTAGTATGTCACTGATGTCAGCTATGGTCTGTATACCATGTACATGTACGTGTAGTAAATAAAGATATTATTCTCATTATTATTATATTATTTTCTCAGTTGTTTGTTGGGTTATCTTATTCAAACTTGGGCAATGTATGATGGAAAAATACTTCTTCACGTACACCAAAAATGAAAGAAATCAGACCATAAATAGCGGAGTTCACTTCTCAGCCATTAGCGGCCGCTTAGCGGTATATTTCTGTATGGTTTTTATGGCTATATTCTCATTTTTTCGGTCTCATTTCAAAGAATGAAAGATATATTACAGAAATAGATATGATTTTGATTGCTTTCATGGCAAAAAGTACCTTGAAATTTTGCTCACAGTAGCGAAAATGTTCTATTCTTTAGTGAATCTCAAATTCCAAATTCCAGTCCAAATTCCAATACGGCGTCAAGAATGGGTTGACATTATTTATACAATTATTACAATAATGCAGCAGTCTGCATAACACTGCGTCAAGAATGGGTTGACATTATTTATACAATTATTAAAATAATGCAGCAGTCTGCATAACACTAAATCTTCTATTTTTTTGTGAATAAAAATTCCAATTGGTAAGCAAGAGTAATATAAGAGGGGCCTGGAGCCATGACTAATGAACAGAGCAAATGTTATTTTAGTGCCAGGAATGTCTGCATTGTTTATTCTGGACCCTATTTTGAAATTGGCATCTGTTGAAATTTTTGTGAAATTGGCCAAATTGCCAATTTCTGACCACTTTATTGGGTAGTTGAAATAAGTGAATGGGCGGTTTCTTGTATACTCAGTTGACAGACTAGAAGTAAATAAGTTTATTCAGGTATACACAAATACAGTTACATAGATTATCATACATAGCAGTGTATGTATAGAGAACCTAGGATAACCCAGAAAAGTCAGACAAAGTGACTTATTTCCAGTACCTGGCTTGGACTTGCCAAATATGATTTTTGGTAAATATTTTTTTTTCTCGGTTGTTTGATGGGCTATCTTATTGAAACTTGGGCAATGTATGATGGAAAGATGCTTAACCCTTTCAGGGTTTCGGCCGTACTAGTACGACTTGCGCACCAGGGTCCATGACATACTAGTACTCATAAATTCAAGTGCCTTTAAATCTAGTGAGAGAAAGCTGGTAGGCCTACATATGAAAGAATTGGTGCATGAGGTCAGTTTGCACAGTATAAAAAAATCCTGCAGCATACAGTGCGTAATGAGAAAAAAAACTTTGACCGTGTTTTTGGATTAAAACAGCGACTTTGCACTCTATTTTCGTATGGTATTTATCGTTGTATTCTAGTTTTCCTGGTCTCATTGTATAGAATGGAAGACATATTACAGAAACTGAGATGATTTTTACTGGTTTTACAATGAAAAGTACCTTGAAATTGAGCTCAAAGTAGCAGAAATGTTCGATTTTTACCAAAGTTCAAAAGTAAACAAATCATGCAAAGCGTCCAATACACATCAACTGGCAAGTCTAATATTCTTTCACAAGTGCGCAGATATTATTTATACCATTTCTACACTAATGCAGTAGTCTGCATAACAGTAAATCTTCTATTTTTTGTGAGAATAAAAATTCAAAGTGGAAAGCAAAAGAATGTAAGTGGGGCGTGGGGACGTGACTAATGAACAGAGGAAATGTTATTTTAGTGCCAGGAATGTCTTTCTTGTTTATTCTGGACCCTATTTGGAAATTGGCATCTTTTGAAATTTGTGTGAAATTGGCAAAATTGCTAAATTCTGACCACTGTATTGGATAGTTGAAATCGGTAAACTGGTGGTTTCTTGTACTCATTTGATAGAAAAAATGGAGTTCTAGCGAAATAGTTATGATTTTTGTCGACTAGTACATTGGAATTGACCGAGACCGCTAACTTCGCGAGAGCATAATTCCTTAAGTTTTCCATCAAATTTCAAACTTTTGGTGCCATTATAATCGGGAAAAGATTCTCTATCTTTTCATAAGAATTTTTTTTTTTTTTTTGAAATTTGGGGGACCCTGAGAACAAGGCTCTGAGAGGGCCTGTGGACCCTGAAAGGGTTAACGTACAACAAAAATAAAAAAGACGGACGATAAATAAAGAAGTTCACTTCTCAGCCATTAGTCGCCTCTTTGTGGTATATTTTCATATGGTTTTTATGGTTTTATTCTCATTTTTTTGGACTCATTTGATAGAAAGGAAGATATATTACAGAAATAGACATGATTTTGATTGCTTTCATGATGAAAAGTACCTTTAAAATGAGCTTAAAGTAGCAGAAATGTTCGATTTTTGCCAATGTTCAATGAACATTGTGCAAGTCAAGTTGGTTAATTTTATTAAGTGTATTCTAATCTATCTTATTTTAATTGAAACTAACCATAGCTTGTCCTCAGTATTCTACCTCACTTTAACCCTTAGACTGTCCAAGCAGATCTATGCTCATATGTATAGTGCTCCAAAAGTAGATCTACGTCTTTTTTTTTACATATTTTCAAATACTATAACAAAAAAAAAAACGTAGATCAAGTTTTTTACACGTTTTCAAATGTAAAAAAAAAAGATGATAATCTACTTTTTTTTACATACTTTCAAATGTTGAAAAAACGTAGATCTACGTTTGGACAGTTTAAGGGTTAAAAAATATGCTATCACCCAATTTTATTTTAAAATCTCTATTATAGCCCAACCTTATTGTAAACTTTTCATTATTGCCCATTTTCATTTTATATTCTAGTGCCCAGCGGATGGGTCTATGAAAGATGAGGTGAATCATAGAATTGATAAGGGGAAAAGGGTGAGTGGTGCACTTAGGAGTCTGTGGAGACAGAACTTTGTCCTTGGAGGCAAAGAGAGGAATGTATGAGAGTATAGTTTTACCAATGCTCTTATATGGGTGTGAAGCATGGGTGATGAATGTTGCAGCGAGGAGAAGGCTGGAGGCAGTGGAGATGTCATGTCTGAGGGCAATGTGTGGTGTGAATATAATGCAGAGAATTTGTAGTTTGGGAGTTAGGAGGAGGTGCGGGTTTAACCAAAAAACGTTTGTCCAGAGGTGAGGAAGGGTTGTTGAGGTGGTTCAGACATGTAGAAGAATGGACAAAACAGAGTGACTTCAAGAGTGTATCGTCTGTAGTGGAAGGAAGGCGGGGTGGGGGTCGGCCTAGGAAAGGTTGGGGGGAGGGGTAAAGGAGGTTTTGTGTGTGAGGGGCTTGGCCCTTCCAGCAGGCATGCTGAGCGTGTTTGATAGAGTGAATGGAGACAAATATTTTTAATACTTGACGTGTGAGCAAAAGTAAACATTTATGAAGGGGTTCAGAGAAACCGGCAGGCCGGACTTGAGTACTGGAGATGGGAAGTACAGTGCCTGCACTCTGAAGGAGGGGTTTTAAAAGTTGTAGTTTAAAAACTGTAGGTAAAGCACCCTTCTGGCAAGACAGTGATGGAGTGAATGATAGTGAAAGTTTTTCTTTTTCGGGCCACCCTGCCTTGGTGGGAATCGGCAAGTGTGATAATAATAATAATAATTTTAGTGCCCAACTTTATTGTAAACTTTTCATCTTATTATTGCACTATTCTAGTCTTGAGTTAATTACCCAATCTTATACTTGCCCAATTTTACCAATACCTTATTGCCCAATCTATTTTAAACTTTTTATTATTGCCCTTTTTATTTGTAAAGTTTATTACCCAATTTTATTATATACCTTTTTACAATTGCCCTATTCGATTGTAGACTTTATCACCCACCTTTATTTTACTTTTCTTAACCTTTTGTTACCAATTTTTAAGCTTGTATATTCAACTCCAACTTTAATATTATCCTGTATACAATCTTACTATCATATTATAACCAAGTCATTGCCATTTTTATTTTTTTTTATTTTTATTTTCTTTTGCTACTTCAACTTGTGTATTTTGTCTATTCAAATTAAATTTAGTTACACTCTAGTTCTTGTTAACAACTTATATTAAACTTTAGTGCAATTACAAGTGAAAGTCTTGTGCCATTTTAAACTAGTATTTTTTATATTATTAGATTAAACCTAGTTCTACTTTAGCTCATTCTAGCTCAATACATAGACAACACCAAATTCATATATTAGACCTTAGTGCAATTACAAGTGAGAGTCTGGTGCTATTTTTAATTTGTATTTTTATATTTTTAGTTTATACTTAGTTGTACTTTAGCTCATTCTAGCACAACACACAGACAATATCAACTTCATTATGTTTATTAGTGACTATACTCTATATGACCAAAGTGCTTTAGCTATATACTTGTCCAAACTTCCCATTACTACAGATATCAGTATTAGAACACCGCACAATACAGGATATAAATAACCACTATTTAAACCTAGAAGATAAATGATCACATCGACCCTGATATAAACCTCCATAATCTAACACCCAATCAAAACCTACTAGAAAGTAAGTGCCTTTATTACACAGCATCACAAGCCAGCACTATCCTAAACAGTGCTAAAAGTCTATCATTTCTTAACCCTTTGAGGGTCGACAGGCCCTCTCCGAAACTCGTTCTCAGGGTCGGCCAAATTTAAAAAAAAAAAAAAATTATTTTCTCTTATGAAAAGATAGAGAATCTTTTCCCGATCGTAAAGACACCAAAAGTTTGAAATTTGATAGAAAACTTACGGAATTATGCTCTCGCAAAGTTAGCGGTCTTGGCGATGTTTACGCATCGGCGATTTTGCCCACTTTGAGCCCTATTTTCGGCCAATTTCACTGTACTAGTCGACAAAAAACATGAATTTTTCGCTAGAACTGCATTTTTTCTATCGAATGGGTGCAAGAAACCACTCATTTATGAAATTCAACTATCCAGTACAGTGGTCAGAATTTAGCAATTTTGCCAATTTCACACAAAATTCAAAAGATGCCAATTTCCGAATAGGGTCCAGAATAAACAAGAAAGACATTCCTGGCACTAAAATGACATTTCCTCTAGTCATTAGTCACGTCTCAAGGCCCCTCTTATATTCTTTTGCTTTCCACTTTGAATTTTTATTTTCACAAAAATATAAGATTTACTGTTATGCAGACTACTGCATTAGTGTAAAAAATGGTATAAATATTATTGGTGCACTTGTGAAAGAATATTAGACTCACCAGTTGACGTGTATTGCACGCTTGGCACGATTTGTTTACTTTTGAAGTTTGGTAAAAATCGAACATTTCTGCTACTTTGAGCTCAATTTCAAGGCACCTTTCTTTGTAAAACCAGTCAAAATCATCTCTATTTCTGTAATATGTCTTCCATTCTATAAAATGAGACCAAGAAAACTAGAATACAACAACAAATACCATACGAAAATACACTGCAAAGTCGCTGATTTATTAAAAAAAAATGGTCAGTTTTTCTTTCTCATTATGCACTGTGTGCTGCAGGATTTTTTTTAGACTGTGCACACTGACCACATAGACCCATTCTTTCATATGAAGGCCTACCAGCTTTCTCCCACTAGATTTGAGGCCGCTAGAATTTATGAGTACTAGTACGTCAAAAACCCCTACGCGTAAGACGTACTAGTACGACGAAAACCCTCAAAGGGTTAACTACAACATCAGGTCCTTAAGCAAACACTATGATGACCTCCTGGCACTCCTTGAGTCGCTAAAGACACCCTTCTCCTGCATTATTCTTACTGAGACCTGGCTTAACCCTTTGACTGTCGCGGCCGTATATATACGTTTGCGAGGTACCGTGTTTGACGTATATATACTCATAAATTCTAGCGGCTTCAAATCAGGCAGGAGAAAGCTAGTAGGCCCACATGTGAGAGAATGGGTCTGTGTGGTCAGTGTGCACCACATAAAAAAAATCCTGGAGCACGCAGTGCATAATGAGAAAAAAAAAACTCCGACCGTTTTTTTTAATTAAAATGCCGACTTTGTGGTCTATTTTCGTATAGTATTTGTGGTTGTATTCTCGTTTTCTTGGTCTCATTTGATAGAATGGAAACTATATTATAGAAATGGAGGTGATTTTGATTAATTTTACTATAAAAAGAACCTGGAAATGGAGCACAAAGTACAGGAAATGTTTGATTTTTGCCGATGTTCAAAAGTGAACAAATGATGTCATTGTCCAATAAATGTCCAAATAGCCATTCTAATACGCAGTCATGAATGGGTTGATGTAAATTTTACAATTATTACAGTATTGCAGTAGTCTGCATAACAGTAAATCTTTCTATTTTTTGTTTGAATAAAATTTCAAAATAAAAAGCAAGAGTAATATCACAGGGACCTGGAGACATGACTGATGAACAAAGAAAATGTTATTTTAGAGCCAGGAATGTCTGCATTGTTCATTCTGGACCTTATTTTGAAATTGTCGTATTTTTAATTTTCGTGAAATTGGCCAAATTGCAAATTTCTGACATGTTATTGGGTAGTTGAAATCGGTAAATGGGCAGTTTCTTGTACTCAATCGATAGAAAAAATAGAGTTCTGAAGAAATAGTTATGAGTTTGGTTGACTGGAATAAGGGAATTAGCCGAAAATAGGGCTCAAAGTGGGCGAAATTGCCGATTTTTAAATATCGCCGAAGTCGCTAACTTCGCGAGAGCGTAATTCCGTCAGTTTTCCATCAAATTTCGTTTTTTTGGTGTCTTTACAATCGGGAAAAGATTCTCTATCATTTCATAAGAAAAAATAATTTTTTTTTTTTTTTCGAATATTTTGCGACACCAGAAGCAACTTCAGGATTTGGCCCTTCGACAGTCAAAGGGTTAAGCAGGACACAATAGATATCTACCCACTACCAGGATACACAGCAATCCACAACTGCAGACCATACCAAGTTGGGGGTGGTATTGCAATCTATTACTCTAACCAACTATCTTGTATTAGCACCACTTGCTTTAGTGATGAATATGGGGAATACATTTTTGCTAATTTTACTGTAAAAAAACTTAAGACACCTATAACAATCGGTGCCATTTACCGGATACCCCCACCAAAAAATCCC
>NC_069408.1:1186760-1213637 GCF_026875155.1 Cherax quadricarinatus | reverse complement strand
TCACCCCCACAAAATCCAGCATCATTGGGACCTGTAGTGTGCTGGATTACTGAGTTTGCCGGATTACAGAGTGGTTCAAATCAAATCAAATCAATCAAATCGAAGTTTATTCTCTATAAGGATTACAATGCGGGGTTTACAGATTTTGGTTATTGTGTGGTTTACATGTAATAAAATACTAATTACAGAGGGGGCCACTAGAACACTTAGCATGGTTAGGCATTTTGGGTAAACTTAGATTAATTCTTAACCCTAAATTATTACAAATTTTGGAGTAAGTTGACTAAATACTGACTAAATACTAAGTGACTAAATACTAAGTGTCTAAATACTAGTTTGTGAGTTTAGCAATGTGAATGCTTTTGTTTTGGCACAATACATAGTTTCTGTATTGGGGTATCACAGGCAAACTTGTGACTAGTTAGGAATCATTATTTTAAGATTAAGATATGTATTTCTGTGCTTATAGTCAGATGGGTGAGTGAGTGAGTGTAAGTGTGAACCACCAGGTGGTTTTTATGTAGTTAGTTGATGGGGTGTATCAGGGAGATAAGATGTTTTCTAACGGTTGTTTTGAAGATGATGAATGTGTCTGTAGTTCTAGAGTTTTCAGGTAGGGTGTTCCAGATTTTAGGGCCTTTGACATACGTTGAATTTTTGTAAAGGTTTAGTCGGACACGGGGAATATCGTAGAGATGTTTGTGTCTGGTGTTATGCTTGTGGATCCTGTCACAACTATCAAGAAAGCATTTTAAGGTCCTGTATATGTAGATTGCACAGTAGTAAGTGTGGATGTTTTGAACAGGGAGTAAGTTTAGATCTATGAAGAGTGGGGGGTGTGTTGCCAGGGATGGGGTTTAGTGATTATTCTTACTGCGGCTTTTTGCTGAGTTATTATTGGCTTTAGGTGTATTGCTGCAGTTGATCCCCAAGCACAAATAGCATAGGTGAGGTATGGATAAATGAGTGAATGGTATAGTGTGAGAAGGGCATTTTGCGGCACGTAGTATCGTATCATGGAGAGGATCCCAACTGTTTTGGATTTTTTTTTTTGATATGTGTTGGATATGGGTGCTGAAATTCAGGTTGTTGTTGAGGTATAGGCCTAGGAATTTGCCCACATTATGTCTGGCAATTAGAGTGCTGTCAATCTTAATGTTTAGTTGTGCAGCACCTACTCTGCTACCAAACATAATATAGTAGGTTTTGTCTGTGTTAAGTGTAAGTTTATTGGCTGTCATCCAAGTTGATATTTTGAGTAGCTCCTCATTAACAATGGTGTTGAGGGTGGCAAGATTAGGGTGAGAGATGACATAAGTAGTGTCATCAGCAAAGAGAATGGGTTTCAGGTATTGGGATACATTTGGGAGATGATTGATGTAAATGAGGAAGAGCAGGGGTCCAAGGACACTTCCCTGCAGAAGTCCAGTATCAAGTGGCTGTGTTGATGATGCTGTGCCTTTAATGGTGACATACTGATACCTATTAGTAAGGTAGGATTTGGAATATGCAAGCGCATGGCCTCTTGTACCATAATGGTCAAGTTTGTGGAGTAGGATGCCATGGTCTACTGTGTCAAAAGCTTTTCTTAGGTCAAAAAAAATTCCTAGTGGATATTCCTTATTTTCCAATGCTGTGTAAAGGAGATCTAGCATTTTTACAATTGCATCATTAGTGCTTTTATTTTTCCTGAATCCAAATTGGCAGGGGTTGAGTATCTTTTGTGCCATTATAAATGAATACAGTCTCCTGTGCATGAGTTTCTCGAAGATTTTGGATAGCAATGGTAAGGAAGTAAGTAAGTTTATTCAGGTATACACAAATACAGTTACATAGAATTATCATACATAGCAGCATATGTGTAGAGAACCTAGGATAACCCAAAAAAGTCAGACAGAGCGACTTATTTCCATTGGGGTCCTTTTACCTTATTATTATAATATAAAGGTTGTAATATTTTCTTATTATTCTACAATGATAACATCTTATTATCATACTAAAAAGACTATCTACTACACCAAGGTCATTAAGACTATCTACAATACGAGGGTCATTACTAGGAATAAGGTAAAATTTACACGTATGTTAGCTAAAAAATAGAAAATCATTCCCCTCCCTTTCTGTAGCTACATTCATCAGACACCTTTTGGCACTCTTCTTGAACTGGTTCATGCTATGACTGGCCTTGACATGTGCGGGCAGTCTGTTCCATTCCTTTATTGCTGTACAATAAAAGGTGTTTGAAGCCTGGCCACTGACTGTGGGTACTACAAAGTTGTGCTCTCTCCCCCTAGTACTATGATTGCTCTGGTTCCCAACCTTGACAAAATTGACAGCAAGATATTCTGGACATTGTTTGTGAGCAATTTTATAAACATGTATTAGCTTCATTGTTTACTCTGTCTTCAACATTCAGCATATCCAACTGCTGTAATTCATCCTGGCCTACATGTTCTCTTGGTCCCAGCCCCAGGATGAATCTTACGATTTTGTTCTGGGTGATTTGCAGTCTATCTTTCAGTTTTTTTTTGTCAAAGCAGAGTACCAAGAAGAGCAAGCGTAATCCATATGGCATTGTATAAGGGCTAGACATAGGGTCCTGCGAGCCTCAGTAGTTAGACACTGTGCTTGTCTATACAGGAACTTCAGTCTGGCATTCGCTTTCTTTACTACACTGTTCCCTATCAATTCTCCTGACATGCATGGGTCAAAGGGATTCCCAATATTTTACTGATGAAACCAAAGTGATGGGCTCCCCATTACATTGAACATTAAAATTATTTACCCTTCTCAGTTTATGTTTCGTGCCAAAGAGAATGGCTTCAGTTTTCCCTAGGTGTAATGATAGTTTGTTGTCTACTAACCGTTTGCTGCAGGACTCCAGTTCCAGTGTTAAAACATTAGCAATATCTTGTGGTCTTACCTGACACTAACAGAGCACTGTCATCTGCATACAGTAGGAGTTTGCACTTGACACTGATAGGCATTCATTGACATAACATAAGAATAATAGGGACCCAGAATACTACCTTGGGGAACTCCACATGTTATCGGCAGGGGTTCTGATTCTGTTTTTGTTGATTTTGACTGTTTGTCTCCTGTTGCTAAGGTAGGACTTAAACCAGTCTACAGAACCTAAAAACCGATAGCTTGAAGTTTATTACATAATATATTGTGGTTGACAGTATCGAAGGCCTTTTGCAGGTCTAAGGTTACCATACCTATGAGGTTCCCCTTTGACATTTCAGTTCTCAGGTAATCCATCAGATTAATAAGGGAGGTGTCGGTTGAGTAAGATCTTCTAAAGCCCGATTGATAGCTATGAAGAATGTTGTTGTCATTAAGGTACTTAACTACTTGAGAATACACCGCCCTCTCTAGAATTTTAGATATTATACTGAGTATACTAACAGGCCTATAGTTGCTTACATCAGACCTACTATTTTTCTTGAAGATAGGAGTAACTCTGGCCTCCTTGAACCCCTCCGGTACGGTATTAGTGGTGATTGATAGATTTATTATGTGAGCAATAGGGATTGACAGTTCAGAAGCACCATCTTTTAGGAACTTAGACGGGATGTTATCAGGGCCTGTACTCTTAGTTGGGTTTAACCTGCTTAGTTCTTTTTGAATAAAGTCATGAGATACACTTACTAGATGACAACTGTTTGGGGTTACCCCTTTATTGGTATAGTAATGTTTGAAACTTATCAGAGTCTGTGTTAAAGGTATTTGATGCAGCTGGTAGTTTACTTACTAGTGTTGATGCAACAGATGTGTAGTATGAATTAAAGCAATTTGCCACCTTCGATGTTTCGTGGCATACCTCATTATCGATAGTGAGCACTATGTTAGACCTATCTACTGGCTTATGGCTATACCCCAACTGTTTTAGTTGTTGCCAGAGCTTTCTGGGGTTATGCTTATACTCTTCAATTTTTGAGCAGTAGTGCTTTGCCTTTGCTCCTTTTATAAGTCTCTGTACTCTGTTCCTCACCCTTTGGAATTCATTTAGTGCTGCAATATCCTGTCTGTTTTCTTTAAATCTTTTTAGCAGCTGGTCTCTGAATTTCATATTATCTAATATCTCAGTATTCATCCAGGGTTCAGTTCTTCGTTTAATCCTAACCTCTTTAACTGGTGCAATATTATCAAGGATGGTAGTGAAACATTGTTTTGAATTTTTTTCCCAGCATCGTTTTAGTCCGTGCAACTTGTTATCTCTGTCCAGTCACAATTGTGTAGCCTATTTACCAGTGTTTCTTTACTGTAGTTTCTAGTTGACCTCATTTTTATTGTCCTGTGTAGGCTTATCCTATCCCTAGTGATTTTCCTGGTGCAGTAAATGATGAAATGATCACTAAGACCTGTGGTAATGACGCCTGACTGACTAATGTTCTCAGAACGGTTACAAAGTACGTGGTCAATTAGGGTGGCTGAGAACTGTGTGATCCGGGTTGGAGTATTAATTAGTTGAGTGTAACTATTTAATCCTAGAATTCGCTTATACCTTTTGCATAGCCCGTTATTTTGCTGCTGAAAACAGATATTGAAGTCGCCCAGTATTATTGTCTCGCAATTGTTTTCAACTCCGGACAAGACTCTGGAAAAGTCTTCTAAGAACTGGTCCTGGGTAGGAGGGTGGTAACTAGTTCCTACTAAGATGGGTTTGGTCTTAGGAAGCAGCACTTCAAACCATAGAATCTCCAGTTTATTGTTATTTAAATCAGGTCTTGGGTTGTAAGCTAAGTCATTTCTAATGTAGGCACATACTCCACCACCCTTTCTGTTCCTATCTAAGCGTTTTATATTGTAACCATCTATTATGACCTCGTCGTCAGTCACCGTATCATCCAACCAAGATTCAGAGATGGTTATAACTGCCACCCTAATTTTGTTAGCTAAATCCTAATCTCTGCCAATTTAGGAAGAAGTGATCTTGCATTGACATGAATAAAGTGAAGGCCTGTTTTCATATAAACAATCATAATCATCAATATATGGCAATGGGTCATTTGTATTAAAATTAGGTAAATCAATGTCATCACTGCTAAAGGTAACTGTGCCAAAGTGCATTTGTTACACAGAAAATGAATTCTGGCACCGTTGCTATAATTGTACATACATCCATCATGCACCCACCCCTTACACATTTTACATAAGGTGCCTTTTCTGTTTTTCATGCGTACTTTAGTACAGTGTACAACCTGTTTGGTAGTGTTTGAGATAATAATGGCTGTATTGTCTCACATTGACCTATGTATGCATTACATATGGAGTTAAGGTTATCATTCCTAGCTACTGACCGCATTATCGCCATCTTTTAAACTGTCTGTTTTGCCTCTGCACAATATTTTTGAGGTCCTGATTAATTTGGATATCACCACTTAAGAGCGCTACAATAAGAGCTGTGTGCCACTGTTTTTGTTTGGGTATGCGGTGTTGCCATACCTTGCAGCGATAGTGAAATTTACTTTTCTGGTGGGATGGCAAACTGTTGGGCTTTTACTGTCCAGGGCGCTGTTACTCCATTCACCTTTTCCAGCCCCCATGACTGATTTCTTTCTTCATGGAATTGAAGAAGAAATATAAATATAATTATGGCAGCCTTTTACCCCCCTAATGCCTGCCATTTTCATCTTCGCTCTTTTACTCATATACAATAATATTTTTTTCCCTTTTTTTCCAGTCCCTAGTACACTTAGTACTGCTTTAGCAATCACCACTGAATTACTAGTAAAATTTCCTCTTCAAAACCCTCTTCACTGCTCACTTTTCCCTTAACTTCACAAAACCCTTACAGTTAACCCCCTATTACACACTCCCCTTCCCATCTCACTTCACAGTCTGGCTTCCCCAATTAACTTCTAACTCCTTTCCATTCTGGTAGATCAGAAAGGTTTAATCCATGGTTTTATCCTTCCAAATCCCCCTCAATTCCATTTATCGGGGGTTGTGTGGTGTTGTTGACTGCCTGACCTGTTCTGCTGACTCAGCCATTTTTAACCCTTTGAGGGTCGACAGGCCCTCTCCGAAACTCGTTCTCAGGGTCGGCCAAATTTAAAAAAAAAAAAAAATTATTTTCTCTTATGAAAAGATAGAGAATCTTTTCCCGATCATAAAGACACCAAAAGTTTGAAATTTGATAGAAAACTTACGGAATTATGCTCTTGCAAAGTTAGCGGTCTCGGCGATGTTTACGCATCGGCGATTTTGCCCACTTTGAGCCCCATTTTCGGCCAATTTCACTGTACTAGTCGACAAAAAACATGAATATTTCGCTAGAACTCCCTTTTTTCTATCGAATGGGGCAAAAACTACTCATTTATGAAAATTTAACTATCCAGTACAGTGGTCAGAATTAGCAATTTTTTCCAATTTCACACAAATTTCAAAAGATGCCAATTTCCGAATAGGGGCCAGAATAAACAAGAAAGACATTCCTGGGACTAAAATGACATTTCCTCTGGTCATTAGTCCCCGTCTCAGGCCCCTCTTATATTCTTTTGCTTTCCACTTTGAATTTTTATTCTCACAAAAAATAGAAGATTTTCTGTTATGCAACTATTGCATTAGTGTAAGAAATGGTATAAATATTATTGGTGCATTTGTGAAAGAATATTAGACTCACCAGTTGACGTGTATTGCACGCTTGCACGTTTTTGTTTACTTTTGAAGTTTGGTAAAATCGAACATTTCTGCTACTTTGAGCTAAATTTTCAAGGCACTTTTCTTTGTAAAACCAGTCAAAATCATCTCAATTTCGTAATATGTCTTTCCATTTTATAAAATGAGACCAAGAAAACTAGAATACAACAATAAATACCATACGAAAATACACTGCAAAGTCGCTGATTTATTCAAAAAAAATGGTAAAAGTTTTTTTTTTCTCATTATGCACTGTGTGCTGCAGGATTTTTTTTAGACTGTGCACACTGACCACATAGACCCATTCTTTCATATGAAGGCCTACCAGCTTTCTCCCACTAGATTTGAGGCCGCTTGAATTTATGAGTACTGGTACGTCAAAAAACCCTACGCGTAAGACGTACTAGTACGACGAAAACCCTCAAAGGGTTAAAACACTGAGGGGAGTAACGCCACCTACAACCTGACTTTCCTTGAGTTTATAGATATATTTGGCGTTTTCTGCTATGATTCTCTCACTGTACACTGGTCAGCTGAATATAGGTCAGCTACTAAAACATTAACCTTGACTGTTTAACTATTCACTTCTTTCTCACGACTGGCACTGAGGGATATCCGACCTATAACCTTGGAGTTTTGTACTGTTGATTTGACGATGTCTCCTGTGTTTCCCTCTCGTTAGCACTGGTACAGGTGATATGATGGTGGTACAGATATGATGCTACGGTCAACAGATGAACGTCAGTAAAGATGAGAATTTCACTTCGCTAGTTGTACGTCTGGCAGTAGCGGCTGGGGTTGTTGACTGCCTGACCTGTTCTGCTGACTCAGCCATTTTTAAAACACTGAGGGGAGTAACGCCACCTACAACCTGACTTTCCTTGAGTTTATAGATATATTTGGCGTTTTCTGCTATGATTCTCTCACTGTACACTGGTCAGCTGAATATAGGTCAGTAAGTTTGATATTGGCCTATACGTAGTTGTTAACATCTGTAGGGTTACCAGCTTTGTGTGTTGGTGTAACCCTTGCTGTCTTGAGTAGTTTCGGGAAGGTTCTAGTTTCTAGTGACTTGTTAAAAAGTAATGAAATAGCATGCGAAGGGACATGGGCCGCTCACTTGTACAATAATGGTGGGACATGAGACAGGTTCCCTGAGTTAATTTTAAGTGACTTTATAATCTCAGTGACTTCGGTGGGCTCAGTTGGTACAAGCTAGAAGGAATTTGGGAAATTCCCATCTAGATAGTCCCCGGCATGGGCGTTGGTACATGGGATTTTACTGGCAAGATTATATCCTATGGTTGAGAAGAAGTCATTTATCTTGTTAGCTGTTTCAGTGGGATGCAGTGGTGTTTCATTAGGTTTAGTTAGGACAATATTCTTGTTTTTTTTTTTTCAGTTTGTGGGTGCCCAGATTCTGAGAGAGTGTTTTCCAGGTCTTTTTTATATCAACTCTTGTGTCATTGAATCTGTTGGAGTGGTACAGTTGTTTGGCTTTCTTTATTACTTTGTTGAGAACTGATGAATAGTGTTTAAGAATATCTTTGTGTATTATGCCCTGTCTATATTGCTTTTCATATTGGTGTTTCTTATCAATGGATTTCAGAATACTGCTGGTTAGCCATGGGCAACCGAGCCGTTTATTTGTGATCTGTTTCGTTTTTATAGGACAATGTTTGTTGTATAGTCTAAGTAATTTGTTAAGAAAAATGTCTGTCCCAATCGTCAATACCATTGGCCTTGGAGAATCTGTAGGCCAGTCAACGTCTCTAGGTCTGCTGTGAACTTTTTTTTATTGAGGCCGTCATGGAGTCTAAATGAAACTTTGTTGTATTCCAGTGGTGGTTTACTAATGTTTGTTCAGAGGAAGGTAGGGTAGTGATCTGTAGTGCTGTCTGTGATTATCCCTGATTTTAAAGGGGGGGTAGTATATTGGTTCTAAAGTGGTCTATTATGGTTGCACTTGTCTCAGTGAGCCTGGTTGGTTTAATATTGTTGGTATGAGAAGTGTGTTGTTCATATTGTTGATGAAGTCAGTTACAGGCTGATCATCTTAGTAGGCCAAGGTTGATATTGAAGTCTCCAGCTATGACAAGGTGGTGCTTGTTCATTTGTCTGTTTGTTAGTATTGTCTTTAATTTCTCACTGAAATTTGGGATGTTTGTGTGGGGTATCCGGTAAATGGCACCGATTGTTATAGGTGTCTTAAGTTTTTTTACAGTAAAATTAGCAAAAATGTATTCCCATATTCATCACTAAAGGCAAGGGGTGCTAATACAAGTAGTTGGTTAGAGTAATAGATTGCAATACCACCCCCAACTTGGTATGGTCTGCAGTTGTGGATTGCTGTGTATCCTGGTAGTGGGTAGATATCTATTGTGTCCTGCTTAACCCTTTGACTGTCGAAGGGCCAAATCCTGAAGTTGCTTCTGGTGTCGCAAAATATTCGAAAAAAAAAAAAAAATTATTTTTCTTATGAAATGGATAGAGAATCTTTTCCCGATTGTAAAGACACCAAAAAAACGAAATTTGATGGAAAACTGACGGAATTACGCTCTCGCGAAGTTAGCGACTTGGGCGATATTTAAAAAATCGGCAATTTCGCCACTTTGACCCCTATTTTCCCGGCTTAATTCCCTTATTCCAGTCAACCAAACTCAAACTATTTCTTCAGAACTCTTTTTTTTCTATCGATTGAGTACAAGAAACTGCCCATTTACCGATTTCAACTACCCAATAACATGGTCAAAATTTTGCAATTTGGCCAATTTCACGAAAATTAAAAAATACGACAATTTCAAAATAAGGTCCAGAATGAACAATGCAGACATTCCTGGCTCTAAAATAACATTTCTTTGTTCATCAGTCAGTCTCCAGGTCCCTGGATATTACTCTTGCTTTTTATTTTGAAATTTTATTCAAAAAAAATAGAAGATTTAACTGTTATGCAGACTACTGCAATACTGTAAATAATTGTAAAAATTACATCAACCCCTTCATGACTGCGTATTAGAATGGCTATTGGACATTTATTGGACAATGACATCATTTGTTCACTTTGAACATCGGCAAAATCAAACAAATTTTTTGTACTTTGTGCTCCATTTCCAGGTTCTTTTTATAGTAAAATTAATCAAAAATCACCTCCATTTCTATAATATAGTTTCCATTCTATCAAATGGGAAACCCAAAAAAACGAGAATACAACCACAAATACTATACGAAAATAGACCACAAAGTCGGCATTTTAATTAAAAAAAACGGTCGGAGTTTTTTTTTTTTTCATTATGCACTGCGTGCTCCAGGATTTTTTTTATGTGGTGCACACTGACCACACAGACCCATTCTCTCACATGTGGGCCTACTAGCTTTCTCCTGCCTGATTTTAAGCCGCTAGAATTTTTGAGTATATTACGTCAAACACGGTACCTCGCAAACGATATATACGGCCGCGACAGTCAAAGGGTTAAGCCAAGGTCTCAGTAAGAATAATGCAGGAGAAGGGTGTCTTTAGCGACTCAAGGAGTGCCAGGAGGTCATCATAGTGTTTGCTTAAGGACCTGATGTTGTAGTTAACCCTTTGAGGGTTTTTCGTCTACTAGTACGTCTTACGCGTAGGGTTTTTGACGTACTAGTACTCATAAATTCTAGCGGCCTCAAATCTAGTGGGAGAAAGCGGTAGGCCTTCATATGAAAGAATGGGTCTATGTGGCATGTGGGACAGTCAAAAAAAATCCTGCAGCACACAGTGCATAATGAGAAAGAAAAACTGACCATTTTTTTTTAATAAATCAGCGACTTTGCCAGTGTATTTTCGTATGGAATTTGTTGTTGTATTCTAGTTTTCTTGGTCTCAATTTATAAATGGAAGACATATTACAGAAATAGAGATGATTTTGACTGGTTTTACAAAGAAAGGTGCCTTGAAATTGAGCTCAAAGTAGCAGAAATGTTCGATTTTTACCAAACTTCAAAAGTAAACAAATCGTGCCAAAGCGTGCAATACACGTCAACTGGTGAGTCTAATATTCTTTCACAAGTGCACCAATAATATTTATACCATTTTTTACACTAATGCAGTAGTCTGCAAAACCCAGTAAATCTTATAATTTTTTGTGAAAAAAAAAAATTTCAAAGTGGAAAGCAAAAGAATATAAGAGGGGCCTTGAGACGTGACTAAGACTAGAGGAATGTCCATTTTAGTGCCAGGAATGTCTTTCTTGTTTATTTGGACCCATTCGGAAAAATTGGCATCTTTTGAATTTTGTGTGAAATTGGCAAAATTGCTAAATTCGACCACTGTACTGGATAGTTGAATTTCATAAATGAGTGGTTTCTTGCACCCCCATTCGATAGAAAAAATGCAGTTCTAGCGAAAAATTCATGTTTTTTGTCGACTAGTAAGTAAAATTTTGGCCGAAAAAGGGCTCAAAGTGGGCAAAATGCCGATGCGTAAACATCGCCAAGACCGCTAACTTTGCGAGAGCATAATCCGTAAGTTTTCTATCAAATTTCAAACTTTGGTGTCCTTTACGATCGGAAAAGATTCTCTACTTTTCATAAGAGAAAATAATTTTTTTTTTTTTTAAATTTGGCCGACCCTGAGAACGAGTTTCGGAGAGGGCCTGTCGACCCTCAAAGGGTTAAGAAATGATAGACTTTTAGGGACTGTTTAGGGTAGTGCTGGCTTGTGATGCTGTGGGAATAAAGGCACTTACTTCTAGTAGGTTTTGATTGGGTGTTAGATTATGGAGGTTTATATCAGGGTCGATGTGATCATTTATCTTCTAGGTTTAAATAGTGGTTATTTATATCCTGTATTGTGCGGTGTTCTAATACTGATATCTGTAGTAATGGGAAGTTTGGACAAGTATATAGCTAAAGCACTTTGGTCATATAGAAATATAGTCACTAATTAAACATAATGAAGTTGATATTGTCTGTGTGTTGTGCTAGAATGAGCTAAAGTACAACTAAGTATAACTAAAAATATAAAAATACAAATTAAAAATAGCACCAGACTCTCACTTGTAATTGCACTAAGGTCTAATATAATGAATTTGGTGTTGTCTATGTATTGAGCTAGAATGACTAAAGTAGAACTAGGTTTAATTTTAATAATATAAAAAATACTAGTTTAAAATGGCACAAGACTTTCACTTGTAATTGCACTAAAGTTTAAATAAGTTGTTAACAAGAACTAAAAGTGAAAACAAAATTAATTTGAATAGACAAAATACACAAGTTGAAGTAGCAAAAGAAAATAAAAATAAAAAAAAATAAAAATGGCAATGACTTGGTTATAATATGATAGTAAGATTGTATACAGGTTTAATATTAAAGTTGGGTTGAATATACAAGCTTAAAAATTGGTAACAAAAGGTTAAGAAAAGTAAAATAAAGGTGGGTGATAAAGTCTACAATCGAATAGGGCAATTGTAAAAAGGTATATAATAAAATTGGGTAATAACTTTCAAATAAAAAGGGAAATAAAAAAAAAGTTTTAAAATAGATTGGGCAATAAGGTATTGGTAAAATTGGGCAAGTATAAGATTGGGTAATTAACTCAAGACTAGAATAGTGCAATAATAAGATGAAAAGTTTACAATAAAGTTGGGCACTAAAATTATTATTATTATTATCACACTTGCCGATTCCCACCAAGGCAGGGTGGCCCGAAAAAGAAAAACTTTCACTATCATTCACTCCACCCATCATGTCTTGCCAAAAGGGGGTGCTTTACACTACAGTTTTTAAACTACAACATTAACACCCCTCCTTCAGAGTGCAGGCACTGTACTTCCCATCTCCAGTACTCAAGTCCGGCCTGCCGGTTTCTCTGAACCCCTTCATAAATGTTACTTTGCTCACACGTCAAGTATTAAAAATCATTTGTCTCCATTCACTCCTACAAACACGCCATGCATGCCTGCGGGAAAGTCCAAGCCCCTCACACACAAAACCTCCTTTACCCCCCCCCCTCCAACCTTTCTAGGCCGACCCCTACCCCGCCTTCCTTCCACTACAGACTGATACACTCTTGAAGTCACTCTGTTTTGCTCCATTCTCTCTACCCTGTCTGAACCACCTCAACAACCCTTCCTCAGCCCTTTGGACAACAGTTTTGGTAATCCCGCACCTCCTCCTAACTCCCAAACTACAAATTCTCTGCATTTATATTCACACCACACCATTGCCTCAACATGACATCTCCACTGCCTCCAGCCTTCTCCTCGCTGCAACATTCATCACCCATGCTTCACACCCATATAAGAGCATTGGTAAAACTATTCCTCATACATTCCTCTCTTTGCCCCAAGGACAAAGTTCTGTCTCCACAGACTCCTAAGTGCACCACTCACCCTTTTCCCCTTATCAATTCTATGATTCACCTCATCTTTCATAGACCCATCCGCTGGGCACTAGAATATAAAATGAAAATGGGCAATAATGAAAAGTTTACAATAAGGTTGGGCTATAATAGAGATTTTAAAATAAAATTGGGTGATAGCATATTTTTTAACCCTTAAACTGTCCAAACGTAGATCTACGTTTTTTCAACATTTTAAAGTATGTAAAAAAAAAGTAGATTATCATCTTTTTTTTTTACATTTGAAAACGTGTAAAAAACTTGATCTACGTTTTTTTTTTTGTTATAGTATTTGAAAATATGTAAAAAAAAAGACGTAGATCTACTTTTGGAGCACTATACATATGAGCATAGATCTGCTTGGACAGTCTAAGGGTTAAAGTGAGGTAGAATACTGAGACAAGCTATGGTTAGTTTCAATTAAAATAAAATAGATTAGAATACACTTAATAAAATTAACCAACTTGACTTGCACAATGTTCTTTGAACATTGGCAAAAATCGAACATTTCTCTACTTTAAGCCATTTTAAAGGTACTTTTCATCATGAAAGCAATCAAAACAGTCTATTCTGTAATATATCTTCCTTTCTATCAAAGGAGTCCAAAAAATGAGAATAAAACCATAAAAACCATATGAAAATATACCACAAAGAGGCGACTAATGGCTGAGAAGTGAACTTCTTTATTTATCGTCCGTTTTTTTTATTTTGTTTGTACGTTAACCCCTTTCAGGGTCCACAGGCCCCTCAGAGCCTTGTTCTCAGGGTCCCCCAAATTTCAAAAAAAAAAAAAAATTCTTATGAAAAGATAGAGAATCTTTTCCCGATTATAATGGCACCAAAGTTTGAATTTGATGGAAACTTAAGGAATTATGCTCTCGCGAAGTTAGGGGTCCGGTCAATTCCAATGTACTAGTCGACAAAAATCATAACTATTTCGCTAGAACTCCTTTTTTTTCTATCAAATGAGTACAAGAAACCCCCAGTTTACCGATTTCAACTATCCAATACAGTGGTCAGAATTTAGCAATTTTCCCAATTTCACACAAATTTCAAAAGATGCCAATTTCCAAAAAAGGGTCCAAATAAACAAGAAAGACATTCCTGGCACTAAAATAACATTTCCCCTGTTCATTTTGTCACGTCCCCAACGCCCCACTTACATTTTTTTGCTTTCCACTTTGAATTTTTATTCTCACAAAAAAAAAGAAGATTTACTGTTATGCAGACTACTGCATTAGTGTAGAAATGGTATAAATAATATCTGCGCACTTGTGAAAGAATATTAGACTTGCCAGTTGATGTGTATTGGACGCTTTGCATGATTTGTTTACTTTTAAACTTTGGTAAAAATCGAACATTTCTGCTACTTTGACTCAATTTCAAGGTACTTTTCATTAAAAAAACCCAGTAAAAATCATCTCAGTTTCTGTAAAAGGGTCTTCCATTCTATCAATGAGACCAGGAAAACTAGAATACAACGATAAATACCATAACGAAAATAGAGTGCAAAGTCGCTGTTTTAATCCAAAAACACGGTCAAAGTTTTTTTTCTCATTACGCACTGTATGCTGCAGGATTTTTTTAAATACTGTGCAAACTGACCTCATGCACCAATTCTTTCATATGTAGGCCTACCAGCTTTCTCTCACTAGATTTAAAGGCACTTGAATTTATGAGTACTAGATTTTCATGGACCCTGGTGCGCAAGTCGTAACTAGTAGGGCCCCGAAACCCTGAAAGGTTAAGCATCTTTCCATCATACATTGCCCAAGTTTCAATAAGATAGCCCATCAACAACCGAGAAAAAAAAATATTTACCAAAAATCATATTTTGGGCAAGTCCAAGCCAGGTACTGGAAATAAGTCACTTTGTCTGACTTTTTCGGGGTTATCCTGGGTTTCTCTATACATACACTGCTATGTATGATAATCTATGAAACTGTATTTGTGTATACCTGAATAAACTTATTTACTTCTAGCCCTGTCAACTGAGTAATACAAAAAAACCGCCCTTCACTTATTTCAACTACCCAATAAAGTGGGCAAATTGGCAATTTGGCCAATTTCACAAAAATTTCAACAGAATTTCCAATTTCAAAATAGGTCCAATAAACAATCAGACATCCTGGCACTAAAATATACATTTGCTCTGTTCATTATCATGCTCCCGGCCCTCTTATATTACTCTTGCTACCATTGAATTTTTATTCACAAAAAATAGAAGATTTAGTGTTATGCAATGCTGCATTATTTAATAATTGTAAAAAATAATGTCAAACCCATTCTTGACGCATGTTATGCAGACTGCTGCATATTGTAATAATTGTATAATAATGTCAACCACCCCTTCTGACGCCGAAATTGGAATTTGGAAATGGAATTTGGAAATTTGAGATTTACTAAGAATAGAACATTTTCGCTACTGTGACAAAATTTCAAGGTACTTTTTGCCATGAAAGCATCAAATCAAAATCATTTCGTAATATATCTTTCAATTCTTTGAAAAGAGACCGGGAAAAATGAGAATATAGCATAAAAACCCAAAAGAAATATACCGCAAGCGGCCGCTAATGGGTGAGAAGTAAACTCCGCTATTATGGTCTGATTTCTTCATTTTTGGTGTACGTGAAGAAGTATTTTTCCATCATACATTGCCCAAGTTTGAATAAGATAACCCAACAAACAACTGATAAAATAATATAATAATAATGAGAATAAATATCTTTTTTTAAACTACACGTACATGTACATGGTATACAGCCCCATAGCTGACATCAGTGACATACTACCATATAGAAAGCTGCTTGTTATGCAGAGAAATTTAAAAAAAAATTAGGTCAGTGTATGAGGATAAAAACCCACACTAGTCGACTAACACCCAGGTACCCATTTACTGATGGGTAAACATAGAAAAACAGGTGTAAAGAAACACGCCTAATATTTCTACCCTGGCTGGGAATCGAATATTTACCAAAAATCATATATGGCTAACCCAAGCCAGGTACTAGAAAAAAGCCACTTGTCCCGACTTTTTTGGGGTTTTCCTAGGGTTTTCTACACATATGCTACTATGTGTGATAACTATATAGAGAAAATAACTTTTTTGTTTCAGGTTTTATGGTGCAGTATGATGTATATCACAGTTAGCCCTGTGCTATACTCCGTTTTCTCCTTTAATATATGCCCCCTAGACAGGGATAGGAGAATGGTATTTGTATATCACAAACCTCTTCATACCTCCGTCAAACTGCTCGTTGTTATGGGCCAAATATTATTTATTCTGGAGTATTTAACATGTTTATGTTACTTATAATTGTTTATTATGTCGTATTTTGATCAATTGTGATAGGCAAATAAGCTGTATGTTTATATTAAACGTAATAAAAAAGCATATTCTCCTGCACATGAGACTGAGTTCAGACAACTGACAGTGGCTTCAAAGCCACCTTATCTTTTAAATTTATAATGTACTGTGTAGGTGCTTTTCATAATGAGAAGCATTTCTATTAATCCATTGGAACCATGGCTAGGGCTAAAAGTAAGCAATTTAAAACAGTAAATGGAGAAAAAGAAATTGAAGTGACTTATGCAGCAAGTAGCACCACCAAAAAAGTAGCAGCAGGTTGTTATGGTGACCCTGGAAATAGAAATTATGCTAGCCAAAATTAAAGCCGATAACTGAAGGAACCAAATAACTGATTGCTGATTTGTGTTGGCGCACCTGTACCACTCTTCACCTGCATAGACTTAAGTAGTCTATAAGTATTAGTTAAGTCTGCCTGAAATTCCTCAGCATGGTAGTGGCTGTCTTTGCACCAATCAGATTATGAAATGTAAGCACACTTGTAACCTTAGCAAAGAAATAAATCTTCACTTTTACTCTGACTACTACAGTCATATTTTATTAGAGTGAATTGGGATCGTTACCATGCCGTCTAGTCCCGGATACTTGTCTTAGGTACCATGGCACCCAGGAGGAATGCTTATGATGCTGATGGGGCCAAGAAGAAAAATAAAAACCCGAAAGTATGAGCATTTTGGAAAAAAAAATATATATGTTTAAGATGTGCATAAATATGGGTCATGTGATGGAGATGGCTGTTACATTTGATTAAAAACACTAACAATTAATACAGTTAAAAGAATGAGGTGAAGTAAAAGCTTGTGCAGTGAGTAATACTGATTGTGACCTGCTGTAAAGTATGGAAAAGAGATTTAAAACAGCCAGTAAACCAAAAAGTTACTGAATGTGAGGAGTGAGCAAGTATTTAATAAGACAGTATATTATTGAAGATGATGCTACCTGGAAGTTAAAGAGCAAGCAAAGGGGAAAGGTGCAGCTGAATTAAAGACAGTAGAGTAGTGCTTGATCTGTAACTTGGGGCAGTACTAAAAGTATCAGGTGACTGCAGGTGTAAGACTACTCCCATTTATCCCCTCACAGAATCACTCTGCTTTAAAAGGTAAAGAAAAAAGCATTTTTCTTGTTATTTGATAACATAAAAGCCAGAATGGATAAGAGCAGCCTAGTTTGTTGAATGGTTCCAGAGACTTTTTTTTTTTTCTTTTCTTTTTTTTTCTTCACTCGGGATATACATCTTCCCAAAAAACTTGCTTTGCATTGTGGTTCTTGTCATTGTTGATTCATTCATTCATTAGGGGTTTGCCGGTACTCCGGCCCGGGGCTTCTCCAGATGGTGACCCGGCGTCATTGTTGATAATTGTTGTAATCATGATCAGTCACCATCCTGCCCACATACAAACAATATTTCAGCTACATCATGGTTTGGGCACCATCTGCCATTGTACTAACAATATTTCAGCTGCATCACCGTGTCTTCCTTTGCAGATGACACCCGAATCTGCATGACAGTGTCTTCCATTGCAGACACTGCAAAGCTCCAGGCGGGCATCAACCAAATCTTTCAGTGGGCTGCAGAAACAATATGAAGTTCAACGATGAGAAATTTCAATTAAATCAGATATGGTAAACATGAGAAATTAAATCTTCAATCAAGTACAAAACAAATTCTGGCCCACAAATAGAGCGAAACACCAACGTCAAAGACCCCGGGAGTGATCATGTCGGGGGACTCACCTTCAAGGACCATAACATTGTATCAATCGCATCTGCTAGAAAAAAGACAGGATGGATAATGAGAACCTTCAAAACAGGGAGGCCAAGCCCATGATGACACTCTTCAGGTCACTTGTTTTATCTAGGCTGGAATATTGCTGCACACTAACAGCACCTTTCAAGGGAGTGAAATTGCCGACCTAGAAATGTACAGAGAACTTTCACGGCGCGCATAACAGAGATAAAACACCTCAATTATTGGGAGCGCTTGAGGTTCCTAAACCTGTATTCCCTGGAACGCAGGAGGAGAGAACATGATATATACACCTGGAAAATCCTAGAGGGACTAGTCCGAACTTGCACATGAAAATCACTCACTACGAAAGCAAAAGACTTGGGAGATGAGCCCACCCCCCAATGAAAAGCGGGTGTCACAGCACGTTAAGGGGCCCCTACAATAAGTCAGGGGGCCCAAATGTTTAATGCCTCCCAACACATAAGGGGATTACCAACAGACCCCTGGGAGTCTTCAAGCGGGGACTGGGCAAGCACCTAAAGCAGTTCCGGACCCGGGCGTGGGTCGTACTTGGTTTTCGTGCACCAGCAGCAACAGCCTTGATCAGGCTCGACCACCAGGAGGCCGGCACAGACTGGGCCGCGGGGCGTTTACCCCCGGAAACTCTCTCCAGGTAAAACCCCGGGAAACATAATAATCACCACCCGGTAAAAAGTTTTTTTCATTACAAATGATCTTTGTTGAAGTGTCAGTTGAGGTCTCTCATCACGCTGACAGAGAGTCATGGGCCAAAAGTGAGCCAACAAAATTTACAAGACTGCTTTCTCGACCGCTTGGAACAACAAACAAGTACACCTTTTAAAAATAAAAGCTTCATTTGCAAGCTGTAACACACACCCTACACACTCAACAAAGGACGTGTTTCCCTTTATGTTACTGGCTATAACACACGCTCCTACACACCAACAAAGGTTTTGGGGTTTCCCCAGTGTTACGGGTAAACACACAGCCCTCCACTCAAAAAGGTAGTGTTCCTTCAGTTTACTGGGAATAACACACAGCCCCACACACTCAACAAGGTAGGTTCCTTCATTTCTGCAATAAAACACGCTCCTACACACTCAACAAGGTACAGTGTTATAAAGTGTTACTGGGTGCAAAAAAAGCTCCTACATACTCCAACAAGAAACATGTTTCTACTCTGCGGTTTTAACACACCTCCACACACTCAACAGAGTCACTGTTTCTAAAATGTTACTGGCTATAATACACAACTCCTACACACCAACAAGGGCAGTGTTACTGGTTGTAAAACAGCTCCAACAAAAACAGTAGAGGGCAGCAAATGTCTATTTCCCCCTTTAAGGTTTTCTATAGACTGATAGAGGAACATAAGATATAAGAGAGATGAGCAAAGATAATTCATGTGCGAAGCAAGATATTTTTGGGGTAACAGAGACCCGGTCCAAACCTGAAAGGAAGAGAAATGTCTCTAATGCCACAAACAATGCTATAAATTTTTCCACACTGATAGGTCAACAGGGAAAGGGGGGTGAGTGGCACTTTTTAAAAGATAATTTAAATTGTTGCATTGGGAAGATTTAAAAAATTTGAAACACAAACACTGAAACTGTTTGGTTTTAGTTTTCTTTGGGGTTTCGAAAAACCAATTTTTTGGGGTATTTACAGGGTCCTAAAACCTTGATAAGGATGCAGAAACTTTTATTGACGAAATGCTTAAGCCCCCTTTAATGCAAAAGTGGGATGTTAAGGTAAATTTTTAAATTTTGACAAATTGATTTGAAACAGTTTTGACAGGAAATCTTTATCTACCAAATTGACACATCCAGGGTTGATTTTTAAAACAGTTTTTGACAGAACCAACAGAGAAATAACCCGCTGGACTTTGGGTTTTTGTCAACAAGGAATCACAATTAATAATCTTGAGATTAAAAGATGAGCTTTGGGGAATGCGATCACAGATCCTCAAATTTCAATTATCATGGAAATTTCTTTTTTTAAAAAAACTAAAACCAAGCAGTGTCCTTGCTTTTCCATTTGGGCTATTTAATGATGAAAATTGCCTGGGTGGGTTTTAACTTTTTGGGCCTGACTTGGGTCAGGTAGGGGGGATGTTTCTGATATTATTTTTTTTAAAGCATAGTTTCTAGCTGCCAGACTACTGATATTCCCAAAAAAGGAAATTAGGTCAAAAAAAAAATTACCCTAAATAGTAAAAAATCAATATTTTTTTCAATTAACCCTTTCAGGGTCCGTCCCTAGATCTACGGCTTTAAATTCAGGGTCCAAACCGAGATCTATGCAAAATTCTAGTGGCGTCAAATTTAGTGCGAGAAGGCTATAGGCCTACTCTGAGAGAAGGGTCTGGGGGGGTCAGTGGCCAACCAAGAAAAAGTCTGGACTCCCGCATGGCTTGGGGAACGCCGGCAAAGTAGCTTTGTTCATTGTCCTGGGGGCAAGGAACCTCACTCCCCCCACTCTCTGGGGGAATTCGACTCTCTTTTTTCACAACTTACAGTTCTAAGACTGATGGAATGGAATGAAGAAATTTTAGGTTTTGAACCATGTGGTACCCCTTTTGCCATTGGTTCAATGGTACCATATGGACAGTGGGCCATGTCATACAATGGGATCATATGGTACAATGGTATCATATGGTAGAGTGGTTTCCATATGCTACAAAGTACCTATATCATTGTACCAATGGAAAATTATACCATAGGCGGGGACAGGACCCTAATGGAAAAAAGTCTGTCTAACTTTTTGGGTTATCCTATTCTTTTCCCAAAAATATTTCGCAAATATGATATTTTATTAATTTATTTGTGTATAACTAAATAAACTTACTTATGATGCCCCATGCACTTGAGTAAATTTTTTTCAGGGTACAGAAATACAATTCATAGATTTTTCCCCAAAATAGCACATCTATAAAACCTAGGGTAACCCAAAAAAGTCAGGGGGATTTTTCCAATTATCCCGATCTGTACCAATGGGTCCTGTACTGTATGGGACCCCATACCCTATGGGACCCGTGCCCATATATACCCTGTGCCATATGGTACCCCCGTTCATATGGGACCCTGTACCAAAAGGGACCCTCACATTGTTATCCTTACTGCATGTACCCTACACCAATAGTACAATGTACCAAAGTACCCTTAACATATGAAACCGTGTACCATATGGGCATAGGGGTTGGGGGCATGGACACCAGCCAAGACTGATGAGTGGGGACCAAACAGCCCTGACTCCACATTTCCTAACAAAGTGCTTTGTCATCCACATAAAGGAACAAAACAAGTTTCCGTACACTTGTAAATATATAAATAAACATTGCTAAATACAACATTTTTTCATATTTTTGTTGTAAACAACTATTGTAAACAAAATAAAAAAGAAAATATTAGTGTTTTTTGTGTTTAATAAACAGTACCAATGGTACAATGAACCATATGGTATCATTTTACTGTATGGTCAATGTCCCTATGGTACCATTGCATCATATGGAACCCTTGGGACCTTACACCCTATGGCACCAAAGGTACCATTGCACAAGGGACCATTTTACCTAGGTACCATTGTACCAAATGGTGCCATTGTCCCCTATGGACCATTGTATCATATGGTACCATTGTATCATATGACCCATTGTATCATATGGTACCATTGTACATAGGGACCATTTATCATATGGACCATTGTACATATGGCACCATTGTCCCAAAGGGCACTATATGGTACTTTTGTTTTAACACAAAAACTGCCAATATTTTCATCATTTTGTTTACAATAAACTTGTAAACAATTTTGTAAGCAATATAAGATAAAAAAATTTAGTGCATTTTATTGTTTTTGAATACAATGAGTGTACACTTAACAATTACATTATACTGGCTCACAGGCCCCAAAAAATTATTAAAAAAGAAAAAAATTAAAAAGAAAAGAAAAAAAATATAAAAAAACGAAAATAAAAAAATGGGGTTTTGTGGAATCACTGATGTTTCCCCCCACCCCCCCCCATTTTTTGGGGCAACTTCCCCCGCTGTATCCGTAAGTATGTCAGAAAAAAAAAAATTTGTCTTATTCCTTTTACAAAAAAATACTCTTTAATTCTGTAAGAATTTTTTTTTTTTTTTTTTTTTTTTTAAAAATTTTTTGGCCCTGGACACCACTTCAGATTTTTTTCCTTTGGGCCCTGAAGGGGTTAAAAAGAGAAATAAAAAAAAGGGGGTAAAAAAAGTGAAAAGATATTAGAGGCTAAAAAGCAAGGGATTCAAAGGGTTAACCTAAAAGGTTTTTTTTTTTTTGGTACAAAAATGTAGGAGTAAGATTAGGGACAAGATAGCCCTATTGAAAGCTACTCTGGCCCATCTCACTGACAGTGATAAAGAAATGTGTAGAAGCTTTAATACTTAATTTCCTCTTGGTTTTTATGAAGGAAGATACAAAGGGGAAATTCCAGAAATAAGAAAGTAGTAGATCGGGACAGAAATAAGTTATGCATGAAGAGTCACTAAGACAAGGTTTTCAGACAAAATATATAAATTAAAACCTAGCAAATTTCCTTGGTCCTCATGATCTGTTAACAGGAATTAAAAAAAAATGTAAGGAGGAACTTGGGCAACCCATTGGCTATTTTTTTTTCCAACATATCAAGCTACAAACTAGCATAGTGCCAGATAAGTGGGAAAAAGGGAAATGTGATACATATCTATAGAGCAGGGAGAAAAGGGCCTTAGCTTTGAATTTAAACAAATAAGCCTAACTTCCATAATGGGAAAATTGATGGAATCAGTAATTGCTGAGGCTGTTTGAAGCCACCTTGAAAAACATTTATTAATGAATCTCAGCACAGTTTTACAAAGGGGCATTCCTGCCTTAGAAATTTACTAACTTTTTTCACTGAGGGATTTGAGGAGGTAGATCATGGTAATGAATATGATATTGTGTATATGGACTTCAGTAAGGCTTTTGATAGTTCCACATAGGGGATTTTGAGGAAAGTGGAGGCACATGGGAAAAGGAGAAATTTGTTTTTGGATAGAGGCATGGTTGACACATAGGCAACAGAGAGTTCATAAAAATGGGAAAAATCACAGTGGGGGATGCAGCACCAGCAGTGTTTCACAGGGTTCAGTGTTGGGTCCTTTGTTGTTCACAATTTACATAAAAAACATAGATAGGGAATAAATGGCGATACAAGCAAGTTTTCCCATGACGCCAAAATAAGCCGACGATTAATTCTGATAAGGATACTAAGAATGCTACAGGAAGATCTGAATAGATTCATGCAGTGGTTTTTAGAAGTGGCAGATGCAGTTTAATAAAATAAACAAATGCAAACTGCTAAGCATTGGAAAGGAAAATAACAATGGTACTTATAAAGTAAATAATGTAGATCTTAAAATCTTCTGACTGCAAAAAGTTTTAGGAGTTAGGGTTAGCAGAAATCTAAAACCAAGACGGAGTGTGTAAGTGTTTACAAAAAAGGAATAAATTTTTGGGCTTCATATGAAGAAGTATAAATAACAGGATTTCTCAGGTCACTCTTCAACTCATTTAGATGCTTAAGGAAAAAAACATTTATCTATTCAAAAAATCCCTAGTTCTTTTATATTTTTAAAATTTTTAGAAAAATTAGATCTTACTCCAAATCATTTTTAGTTCACTAAAAATCTTATAATATTTTACTCAGAAAATCTATTTGTAGAGTCACACTCACTTAACTACAGGCATAAACCGAGAAACTTTTTACAAAAGAATTAACGAACAAAGAGCAACTGTAATTACTAACAACAACCAAGCAAAGACATACTCAGAGAAAAAAACCAAAATAACACTTTAACTAAAAAGTAGATCCTGAAAAAACTTTGTCGACCCACGCATTACTCAATTTCCTTCATTCCAATATATCAACATCACACTCACAAAACCTGCTTTTAAACCTGATATTACAGATTCGTGCCATTTCCCGCACAGGCCAGCACAACGTAAACAACCAGCAAGGGGAGGGAAAACATATACTACTCAAACAACTCGAGTATCAAAAAACTTGCACAAGGGAGAAACCCTGATTTCTGAGCACACTGAATAAAAACACCCGCTGCAACAGGAATTTCAACAAAATTTTTCTACCCCAGGGCCCACAAATAAACCCAATTCACAACACTAGACAACTGCCTGTTTCTACTAACAATATCTAACCACAAAAAATCACTGGCAAGTATCTCCTTAACCCTTTGACTGTTTTAGGGCCCCCCTCGAAACGTCATTATGTGCCAAAAAATTTAAAAAAAAAAAAAATTTTTTTTTCTTAGAAAATGTTAAGATGATTTTTCTGAGTGTTTTTATCCAAAAAAAAATTTTTGCCATTGGTACTTACCGAGATATAGAGCCGTGAAGTTTGCAGAAAATGAGCCGCGTATGGCAACAGCGCGACTGCCGCTCACCCGGTAACTTTAGTTTACTTGTATTTGAAGGTTTGTTTTTTTTTCACTATTTATTTTTTCACATAACTTATGTGGCCTAGAGACCAAAGTAAGGTGCAATGTATATATATATACACTCGTTGTATACAACACAAAAGCACACAAACATAATTATCAATAATTTTGGGGTTACAAAACTTGTTTACACAAACAAACAAACAAACAAACAAACAACCTTCTTCTTCTCTTCTTCTTTTTCCCTTTTCTTTCTTCTCTTCTTCTTCTTCTTCTTCTTCTTCTTCTTCTTTTTCTCTTCTTCTTCTTTTTCTCTTTCTTCTTCCTTCTTTCTTTTCTTTCTTCTTCTTCTTTTTTCCTTCTTCTTCTTTTCTTCTTCTTCTTTTCTTCTTCTCCTTCTTTCTTCTCCTTCTTCTTTTTCCTTCTTCTTTTTTTCTTCCTTTTTCCTTTTTCCCTTCTTTCCTTCTTCTTCTCCTTCTTCTTCTCTCTTCTCCTTTTCCCCTTCTTCTTCTCCCTTCTTCTTCTTCTCCTCTTCTTCTTCTCCTTCTTCTTCTTCCCCTTTTCCCTTCTTCTTCTCCTTCTTCTTTTTCCCTCCTTTTTCTTCTTCTCCTTCTTCTTCTTTTTCCTTCTTCTTCTTCTCCTTCTTCTTCTTCTCCTTCTTCTTCTTCTCCTTCTTCTTCCTCTCCTTCTTCTTCTTCTCCTTTTTCTTCTTCCTTCTTCTTCTTCCCCTCTCTTCTTCTTCTCCTTTTTCTTCTTCCCTTTCCTTCTTCTTCTCCTTCTTCTTCTTCTCCTTCTTCTTCTTCCCCTTTCTTCTTCTTCTCCTTCTTCTTCTTCTCCTTCTTCTTCTTCTCCTTCTTCTTCTTCTCCTTCTTCTTCTTCTCCTTCTTCTTCTTCTCCTTTTTTTCCCTTCTCCTTCTCTTCCTTCCCTCCTTCTTCTTCTTCTCCTTTTCTTCTTCTCTTCTTTTTCTTCTCCTTCTTCTTTCCCCCTTCTTCTTCTTCTCCTTTTTTTTTCTTCTTCTCCTTCTTTCTTTCCTTCTTCTTCTCCTTCTTCTCCTCCTTCTTCTCCTTCTTCTCCTCCTCCTTCTCCTCCTTCTCCTCCTCCTCCTTGTGTGCGAGGGGTGTGGCTTATAATTGTTTTGAGTCAGAAGTCGGCAGCTGTCAAAGTGAATTATATCTCATTTAGTCACTACCCCTACCCCTGTCAAAACAATGGGGTCGGGTGCTGCTTTCCCCTCCTCCATTCTATCTAATTATCTTTCTCCCTCATTCTATATCTTTTCAATCTGTCTCTCTTTCCCGTCTGCCTATCTCTGTTCACAGGGACACATAAATACAAGTATACATAGTGTAAATTACCTAGGATAAAACCCAGAAATCCAGACAAAGTGCATACTCTGCTTGAAGATGTGAGTAAACGTGATGACACAGTCTTTGGCTCTCTCTGAGACAGAGAGCTAGATGGACAGACAGGAGCTTGACAGACAGACAAATAGACAGACAGAAAAGTTTGTGTACCACAAAAACAAAGGGAGGCGATGGTCATGTAATATTACCCTCCTTTACGCTCATCAAAGTCAGCCTCTTATCAATGTTATCTCCCCTTATCTTGTCACTGTCATGGGTGGACTTTTTTTTTTCTTGCTTCAAGGGAACAATATTATTACACTTCTTCCTCCTCTCCTCCTCTTCTCCTCCTCCTCCTCCTCCTCCTCCTCTCCTTCCCTCCTCCTCCTCCTCCTCTTCCTCCCTCCTCCCCCTCCTCCTCCTCCATTGCTTTTGGTCTCAAAAATCCTCCAAAACATGAAATTGATCTTCACTGACACTTCCATCTGTGTTAGAGCATCACTTGGGAAGAGAAGAGTCCCAGATTTGCTGGGAATCACATATTTTTTTACCACTAGAACATGCTGAAAAATGACAACTGAAATGGCATTCCCACAATGCACCACTGGCTCCCCGATTTTTTTATATGGGGCACACTGACCATGGAGACCCATTCTCTCACATGTGGGCCTAGCAGCTTTCTCGCTTGATTTGAAGCTGCTAGAATTTTATGCGTATAAAAAAACGTCAGAAACATTGGCTCGTAAGACGTATTTTTACGTCGGAAACAGTCAAAGGGTTAATAGACCACATCTGGACTAACAAACCCTATCCCCTTTAAAATCAGGCATACTCACAGAAAACACTACAGACCAAATACCCAACCTTTCTCATAAATAATCTGGGCAAATTGTCACAAGACTTACAAAAAACCTTCAGATTTCAAACAGACAGCTGTTTCCCTTCCCGG
>NC_069408.1:1069965-1186260 GCF_026875155.1 Cherax quadricarinatus | reverse complement strand
AGTAAACCATCGACTTCAGTATCAGAACCTCTACATCCACCTCAGCCCAGTAGGGCCAAAGCATAATTCGCCAGTCTCTTCACAATCATCCACAAACACCAGCACACCCACAATTTAAGGTAAAAAATACTATTGTATCTGTTACATTTGTAGTCTTAAGCAGTAAAAACAACATAATACAATCACAGTGAACTACAACTACATATTACTTTTATTTTCGTAAGATGTGGAGGCCTAAAAAAAATTTGTTTGGCTGTTTGGGGGCTCCCAGGTACATAACCCTATTTTTCCCATAAGTTCTTCAGTTCATCTTACACGATTTTTATACCTAACACGGCATTTTCAGGAACGTAACTACCGTGCTAAATGACAGTCTATTTTAGTAACTTGTAATAATAATTTGTAATAATAATAATAATAATTTGTCAGAGCATCATTCCTTCTAAAAACTGCATGAGAATGGATGTGTCGATCTTTATTCTGCTGCACCACTGTGGAGACAACTTGTACACAATTTTAGGTGTTTGTATGACTGTTTATGAACCATAACCAGACACTTCATCTGTTTGTTTACATGGTGGGGTGGCTGGGCTGGCTTCCCTATACTTCCCTACCTACCATACAACTTTCTACAAATAAATACTTTTCACCTTTCACCTTACATTAAGACTACAAATATAATATGCATTTTATCGCTCTGGGATTCCTAAATGTTATAGAATATTATGTGTAGGTGGGGTGGCCTGGTATGGTAGCCCAGCTGGCTACCATACATACCACACTTGATTTCTTACAATAAATACTACTTGTCTCATCCTAGATTAAGACTACAAATATTTTAAGGTAAGTAATGAGTGTACTATATGTGTATTTTACTTTTTCATTGTTTTTTAATGCCTAGTTGTACTGCTAACCCCCAATGAAAATAAGTCACTCTGTCTGACTTTTTGGATTATCCTAGGTACTTTACACATATGCTGCTATGTATGATAATCTATGTAACTGCATTTGTATATATCTGAATAAACTTACTAACTTAATATATGTTAGTGTAAACTTGTTATCTAGTATTTGTATGCATTTATAAGTGTAAAAAAGAGGTGCTCCCACTTTACCGTGATTTCCATTTTAGGGCGGTAGCCTGGAACCTAACCTGCCATAAAAGGGGGGGGGCCCTACTGTATTACCATGTGGTAAAATGTTACTTAAGTATCTTTTACCTTTTGGACATTGAAAACCATTTTGGACCATTGCCCCTTTTTGGTTCATTTCCCATAGGTACCTTGTACCAATGGACATATTTACATACAGTGGAACCCTAAATTTTCGAACAAAACGCTTTTTGAACTCTTAAAAAAAAAAAAACCCTTTTTTAAACCCAATTTTGCCCCTTTTATCGAACTCCCCCTATTTTCGAACCGCCGGGTACAAAACCCTGTATGGCAGCCCGCTCTGTCCGGTCCCCACCAGGCCCCATGAGTCAGTCTGGTTTTTTATGTTTTTTTAGTGAACACTAACCTGCGACTCATTCAAACTTTTACGATTATTCATTTTTATCTTGGGGGCGTGAAATTGCTACAATGGGAGCAATAAAACTTGCTGGGGTATCCTAGTGGTACCAAGATTAGGAAGGAAATAATAAAAAGTGGTTGATGCCCCAAGGGGAATGATGCCCCAAATTTTTTGTGGAGAAGTACCACCCTGAGCAAGCGAAACAACCCATTTTTTGCAAAAAGTTCTGACGAACCATGCCCCTATTTCAGAGAAATTTTGAAGAGGCACCAAAAACAAGGACTGTGGACAGTTTTTTGTGAGACAGGGGTCCATGCTCCAAGCTGTCCTAGTGGTTTTAAAAGACAAAAGGGAATAACCTAAAAGGAGGCTTTGATACCTAAAGTCCTCGGGAGGAATATTCTCCTTCCAAACACAACCCCAACTCCCTTTCTCCTTCTCCCTATCTTCCAGTGCCATCCCCAATCTTCATAAAGGTAAGAAAAAAGTTTTTTTAAAAATTTTTTTTTAAAATTTAAAACATAAGAACACTATATTTGTTGGTGATGAAAACTAAAATTTAAATTTCTCTAAAAAATGTATTTTTTTGTAAAATTTTTTTGGGGTTTCTGGAACAGTTAACCCTTTGCTGTTTCCGACGTAAAAAACGTCTTACGAGCCAATGTTTTGACTATTTATATGCACAAATTCTAGCGGTTCAAATCAAGCCAAAGGCTGGGGGCCTAAACGGGGGAGAATGGGGCTCATGGCGGTGTGCACCCGTAAAAAAAATTGGGCCCACGGGGCATTGTGGGAACGCCATGTTGTCAGTCCCCTTTTCCCCCCATGCCTCTCGGGAAGAAAATTTCCCACTCCCGGCGGGTTGGGGGTCTTTTTTTTCCCAATGTAGCTTAACCAATGAAAAGTCAGGGCAGGGAAACCGGGTTTTGAAGTGGTTTACCGAAAAAAGTGCCCCGGATAACGTAAATGTGACGAAAACCCCCATGAACCCCCAACCTTCGACCTCTGGTGCTTGGGCTTGTTCACGTTCACGTTCGCCGTACCAGGAGAAAAAGGGGAAACATTTGGGGTTACACACCCAATGATAGCATATATTTATTTCAAGGTCTTGAAAGCAGTTCTAGTGACGGAGAGTGAAAATTCCCCAGTGAACGCCGTTTTACACGTAGCATGCGGGTTGGAGGTTTCATATTTTTCCAAGGGGGAAAGGGGAAACTCGGGAGCACATCCCGTGGCCCTACACCACGACCTATAGTGAAATGACGATATTGTAACGATGGGGAAATGGTGACGTGAGGGAGGAGGCAGTGGGTGATAGTGAGGGGGGCACGGCCCATTGGCACCCTCCCGGGCCACGCTACTACCCACGCGGGTGACTAGCGAACAACCGCCTCACCCTACCCCACACCCCCCAACCTGCACCACCACAACCTGCACAACCACAACCACGGTACAATATCCAGACCCCACCAGCAGACCGCATCTGGGATTGGCAGGACGGTGACGAGTTTGTTCCCAGTCCCCATGACTTTGATGAAACACAAAGTGGAATAAAGCCATCTTGTCCACTTGGGAACAATGCCAGTGAACTGGACTGCTTTGAGTTATTCTTCGATGAACCCCTGATGGACATCATTGTCAGGGAAACAAACACATACTCTGATTACACCATGGCAAATACAATTCTCTCACCAAAATCACAGCTACACAAGTGGAAGGAGACAACTGTGGCAGAGATGTACCTGTTTTTTTGCCACAATAATGCTTATGCCACATGTGTATAAGCACACTGTCACCACATACTGGACAACAGATCGCCTGATTTCAACTCTAGGTTTTAGTGACATTATAGGTGTCAATCATTTCCTGATACTGTTACGTATGTTACACTTTTCAGACAAAACCAGGCCTGACAGAAGCGACAGGTTATATAAGATAAGAAATGTGTTTATGTACCTGAAACAAAAGTGCTGCATGTATTTTTATCCCTTCAGGAAGCTTGTTATTGATGAGTCCTTGATTTTATTCAAAGGAAGACTCTCATTCAAGCAATATATACCAAGCAAGAGGAAACGCTTTGGTATAAAGCTATTTGTACTGTGTGATTGCAGAAGTGGTCTTGTTTTAGATATTATTGTGTACACTGGCAGTAATACTTTGAGAGATACCATGAAGTTATTGGGTATCTCTGGTGATGTGGTTCGAACAATGATGGAAACCATATCTTGGTAAGGGGCATATGTTTATTTACTGATAACTGGTACACAAGCCCTTACTCAGTGATTTCTTGCGAGTGAACTTGACAGACGTGTGTGGCACAGTGCGTGGAAATCGAAAACATATCCCAAGGTTCGACGCTGGCACTCGCAGAGGTGGGTCAACCCTTTTTCTCCCAAGACATCATGGCATTTCGGTGGCTGAAAAACGTGTGTCCATTGTTGACTCAGTTCACAGAACGAAATGGTCCCCATGGCAGGGACAAAGAGAGCCCAATGAACCCTTTAAAGCCTGCCTGTCATGGACTACAACCTCAATATGCGTTGTGGACAAATGTGACATGCAGATTGGGTTGCAGACGTGTACCAAGATTATAATGGTATTTAAAACTTTTTTCCATTTTGTTGATATCTCTATGCAAAATCTTATAACATATACAATTGAAGAGAAAAAAACCCCAAAAATATGGTAAATTTTTGCCTGTCATAATCAACAAATAATTGCAAAGTCCAAGGAGCAACTCCTGCAATGACCAGGCCCCACAGACGTACCCGTATGGGCCTGGTGTCACTCCCCCCATACAACTGCCTCCACTACTCCCAAGAAAAATTCAGAAAGGTTTTATTAGTATGCATACCACAAAACGCCCACAAACAGCAGAGACACTCTTTTTATGTGGAGGAGTGGAAGTGCCCCTCTGCATATACCCTGTTTCAAAGAGTTCCACAAGCTGAGCATTTCTGGAACGTGGTTATGACTGTACATATGTATAAATTATGACAATATGAAAAACATTTTTTTTGTATTGTTTGTTTGTGTAAACAAAGGTATACACAAACTAATATGATAAATTTGTTCTTTTTTTGTGTTTAAATAAGGGTGTATATTTGAACAATGCACCTTACATTGGTCCCACGCCACATAATTACCGGGAAAAAAAAAATATTGAAAAATGCAAAAAAAAACCTTTTAATTAGAGAAAAAAAAAGAAAACCGGGGGGGCCGTCGCCGCGTTGCCGTATGCACGTCAATTTCTGCAAACTTTTTGCGGCTCTATATCTTGGGAAGTACGATGGCAAAAAATTTTTTTTAGGCTTAAAACACTAGTAAAAATATTCCAAACATTTTCATAAAAAAAAATAATTTTTTTTTTTTCGAATATTTGGCGACATAGAATGACAGTTTCAGAGAGGGGCCTGAAACAGTCAAAGGGTTAATTGTATTTCCATTTTTCTTATGGGAAATATTGCTTCGCTTTTCAGTCTTTTCGAATTTAGAGCTAACTCCTGGAACGGATTAAGTTCGATATTTGAAGTTCCACTGTATAGTACATATTTTTAATGTATTGTTTATTGTAAACAAAATAATGATGAAAATATTAGTGGGTTTGTGTTGAGAAACAAATAGGAAGTGCTTCTGTCTCTCAGCAGACAGAGGATCAAGCCTCCATGACTTGTTGCTCTTAATGACCTACATGACTTAACATGAAGTACCATATGGTCCCATGCACTCAAAGGTACATTGTACCAAAAGGTACCATTGCACCCTATGGTACCATTGCACCCAAATGGTACCATTGTACCATTGCCCCCTATGGTACCATTGTCCCCATTGCACCCTATGGTACCATTGAAACCATATGGAAACTGTTGTACTCAACACAGCCACACTAATATTTTCATCATTATTTTGCTTACAATAAACTTATAAACAAGTTTGAAAGCAATATAATGATAAACAAATTAGTGCAATTACTGTGTTGAATACAGTAAGTGTACAATTATACATTATTTTGGTCTCACAGGCCACAAAAGTTATTGGAAAAAAAATATTAGAAAAGAAAGAAAAATAACAAAAGCCTAAAATAAAATAATGAGACTTAAAACAGAAGTCGCTGATGTTACTGCCACCAAGTCATTGAGGGGCAACTTTATGCCCCCTATACTCTTTAACTACTGATCAAATTTTTGTTTTGTTTTATTACCTACAGAAAAATTATTATCTTTAATTCTGTAAGATTTTTTTTTTTTTTCAAAATTCTTGGGCCCTGGTGCACCCTTTAAGATTTGGCCTCTGGATCCTGAAAGGGTTTTAAACCCGTTAAAATTGTTTAGTAATCCCAGCATACACTTTAGGGTCACTGTATTCATTGGGGTTTTCTTAACTAATGTTTCATGTACACAGAATGAGTACTAGCTTCTGGCCTAATATTCAAGGGATAGTTACTTAGCAGTCATGGCTTTGGCCTGCTCCTAACTGCAAGCTAACTATTCTCATGCTTTCCCCAGTTATTGGTGGCCACCTACATGGGGAAAAATACTGAAAAGAGTCTCACAAAAGGGTCTGGCACAGATATGTCCACTGTCCATCGGGAAAACCTCTGTCTATCTTGCTGGGTGCCAGACTGAGTATTTTGTAGACAGCATGGGCTACTGAGCTTGGAGCTCTTTTGAGCTGGTTTCCTGATTGCTGGTGATGTCAGAAGAGGGGCTCGTCATTAGTGCCCCCATTTCTTCTCGCTTGTACAAAGATTGGTTACTGTTGTATGTCTGATCTCCTTACCCTTTTATAATAATTATTAGTGTTTAAGGCTACATCATTAATTCTAATATTTTTTTACTAACAAAGCCTATCTGAATCATTCTTAAAGCCAAATTTATCAAATAAATATTATTCTTAAAGTTAACTTGTGTATCTAAGGGGGTGTTAGTGGGCTTTAAGTGCTAGATCTATTCTTACCATTCCAGTGACTATGATCCTAAAATATTTACTAATGAACCTGGCAGTGGGAATTTTGGGTACTATTAAATTTCCACACTTCACATGTTTTTATCAACTGTACATAATGATTTATTTTTTTTGTAGGGGTTAATGTAGCATTTTTTGCTGAGCCAGCACACACCATCATGGCTGAGGCAGCACACCCCAGGGTGACTACTGAGCCACCACACCCCAGGATGAATGAGCCACCACACACCCCAGCAACCCTCATGTCCTCAGCACAGATGATGAATCACTGGAACCAGTAAGTTATGCCATGATATATTTTTGAAACTGTAGTAGTGTACCCTCCAGACCGTCAGGAGATCCTTGCTTGTACCTGCACATTCTTGCTGGCTTTAGGGTGCATTGGAGACATGTAATATGCATAGTTATTAGTCAACATCCTTCCACTTTAGGTGAGGTCTCTTTTCCGGGCACTGGAAGGCAGGGCTCAATAAAGCATATGTTGTCAGTGGCCTTATAAACCCCAACAACAACAACAACAACAACTGCTATAGTGTATAGTACCATATGCAAATTTGTAAGCAGCTGTAATTATAGTACTGTACAATGCATCTTATTGAAGCTGCTGTAGTGTATAGTACTGAACAGTGCATATTATTGAAGCTGCTGTACTGTATATACTGTACAGTACATGTATAAATTATTGAAGCTGGTCTAGTATATGTATACAGTAGGGCCCCGCTTTATGGCATTTCATTTTATGGTGTTCTCCTATATGGAGATTTCAATTTATGACCCAAACTTGCTATATTGCTCCCCCCACCTGACTTTCTAATACAGTCACTGCGTCCCACCTGGTTTGTTTGCATTCTCCATGAGCTTCATGAGCACTGTCTCTCTCCATTATGTCTGGAAACCTTCCAAAATTTCAAGTGTTTTAAAGTTATTTCATGTTTTATATATCTTTTCTTTCTTTCAACACACCGGCCACATCCCCCGAGGCGGGGGGGCCCAAAAGGAAAAACAAAAAAGATTTCCCGGGACTTGTGATGGCAGACCGAAACTAGTAAAAAAGCTAAAAATTTTGGTTGACGGAAAAAGAAAATTGCCTAAAAGGGGAATCAAAGTTGGAAAACCCCCATGCAAAAAATTACTAAAACGTGTAAAAATTTGCGAGGGCAAATTTCTTTTCCCATTTTCCATCTTTTTTCCCCTACTTTTTGTTTTTTTACCCAGAAAAAAAATTTTTTTAACCATCTCATAAAAAAAAAATTTTTAAATTTAAAATTTTCTGAAAAATTCTTGGCCCTTTGGTCCCAAAATTTAAAAATTTTGGGCCCTTGGCCCTGAAAGGGTTTAAGCCCCCCACTAAGGGGCCCGGGGGTCACTGGTGAAGCCGGGGGTCAGCGTGTGGGTTAGCATTGGACTTTTGTTTGGTGGGTTTTCAACGAGTAGGGGGGGGGACCGGGAAACTGTTGGAAAAAAAATTGCAAGCACGGGATTCATCAGTTTCCCCTATGCTTCCTCGGTTTTCCCTTAAAGGGGTAGATCTCTAAGTAAAATTTTTAAAATGGGAAGAGTAAACAAGCAAATTGGTGCAAGTTTTCCCCAGGGAAGTGAGTTTTGGGCCCAAAGGGTTATGGAAAAACAAAATTTAATGACCCCCTTTTTTCCCCGGCCCCAAAACCCAGCATATAAAAAGTTTGATTGACTTTTCCCTTATCTAAACGGGGAAAGGTGGAAATTGCTCAAAAGTTATGTCATTTACCACTTACAGCTATACCCAGCCTCAAAAAAGCAAGGGGCAGGCCCTTTTTCCCCTGAGAAAACCCCATTTTTTAAACCGGGGACCGGGGAGAGGGGTTTGGGGGTAAACCCCCCCGGCCCGGTCTTTGACCAGGCCCCTTGGTTTGGTCAGCCCGATCAAAGGCTTTTTGCGGGCTGGCTGCACCCCAAAACCAACGTACGAGCCACACCCGGGTTGATGGGAAAAACTGACTTTAGGTGTTTGGGTCCTTTGCCAGCTTGAAGACGGGCCAGGGGTCTGTTTTTAATCCCCCTATGTGTGCTGGGAGGAGTTTGAACATCTGGGCCCCCCCTACACTTATTGTATGGTCTCTTAACGTGCTAGTGACACCCCTGCTTTTCTTTTTGGGGGGAGGGTTTGCATGGGCTGCCAAGTTTTTTTGTTTCCCGTAGTGGTGTTTTTTGGTTTTCAATTGGGGGAAACTGCCCCTCTAGGTTTTTTCCAGGTGTATATAATCAAAAATCTCTCCCTGCTTTCCAGGTCTCAAATGCTCCATGATGGTAATGGGGGGAAACAAGGGGTAATAATGAAGTGCATTGGAAACCGGGAGGGAGGTTGATATCCTTGGGTGAAATTGACTCCGAACTGACCATGAAGAACCTTTTTTGAAAATCTGCAAAAGGGCCAGGAAGTTTACAGTACTTGGGAAAAAAATCACATTGCCAAAAGTAGGGGTTTCCCAAGATTCTTTTTGGGGAGGATAAAATCATTCAAAAATTTTGAGTAATCTCCATTTTTTTGGGAAAAGGTCTCCCCCTTTCCATCTTTTTTCTGTGCCTTTTTTGACTAAAAATAGAAAACCCGAGCAAGATAACTCCTCTCTTGCCGGGCCCCCACCCCGGGGATAATCTGTCATTTCAGCAGAGCCTTCAACCGGGAGGGATGTGCAGGGCCCTTTACTGATTATGTAAAAAGGCCAGTAGCCCAATGTACCACACTTGGTTTCCACTCCAAGGCAGAAAGAAGTAGCTTCTGCACAACAAGACGGACGGGCAAACAGCAAAACACAAAAACCCTTCCCTAGAATACTCGAGTCGGGGAACATGTTTTTTAAAGCGAAAATGAGATCTCTAAAATTTAAAGTCATTGCCCCACATGAAATTGGTGGCCCACAAATGGCTCCAACTTCGTCCTTTTCCCATTTTTTTAAAACCCAAAAACAATGAAAAGTCTTTAAAATGACTTATTGTAGGTAACAGCCCTTACCCTTGTAAAAAAAAAGTTAAAACCCTTAAAAACCAAAACCCTAGTCAAACCCTGTGATAAAAAAAGATGCATTTTTGGCAGTAGTTTTATTTTTTGGTGGGTTTTTGGGCGGTGGTGTCATCAAACACCCGACAGAATATATTTTTTGGGGCCCTTTGTCAAATTTTTTAGTATTTAAATTTTTTAAAGTATATTTATGTCACTTAAGGGAAAACCTTAAATAAAATTGATTTTTTTGGAAAATTTGGACCCACCCCCAAGTTTTCTGTTTTATTAAACTTTTATGTATTGTTTTTGAAAAAAATTTGTGTAAAATACTTTTGGGAAAATTTTAGGTAAAAGTTGCCTGAAATGTTCTGCCAAACTTAAAAGGTTTTCCAAAGGGGAGAGAGTATTTTTTCCCAATGTTTAAAAAACCCAAATTATCATGGGGAATTTGATGGATTGATCCGCTGCAACTATTTGAATAATAAAATGGGTAATTTTTAATGTTTCGGGGCAGGGGGTTGTGGGGGGTTTATTGCCCGATTCCCCAGCTGGAACTGTTTTGAAAAAAAGCCAAGAAAAAAAATTTAAATTTTTTGGGTTTTTGGGTACGGGTTTTGGCAAGACCTTCATATCTGTTCTTTTTAAATCAAGGAACTTGCTGAACAGGAAATATTGATTCCATTGTTATGACAACCCTTTTAATTTTTTTTAAATTTTTATGACAACCTTAAACCCTTTTAGGGGCCAAGGCCAAATCTGAAGTCCGCACCCGGTTTCCCAAAAAAAATTTTGAAAAAAAAAAAAAATTTTTTTTTCCTTTCAGAAAAAAAGAGCATATTTTTTTTGAAAAGGGAATAAAAAAAAAAAAAATTTGAATTGATCATTTCTTACCGAGTACATGCCAAGAAGTTTGTAGAAAAAAAGATGGTGGCGGCAACAACGACGAATTTTCCCCATACGGGGTATTATTTATTTTTTTTGTTTTTGTTGTTTTTTTTTTTTCTTTTTTTTTTCTATTTCCTACTAACATTTGGGGCCTGAGAGACCCAAAACTGTAAAAATTTAAATTGGGTATATATAACTCACTGTTTGAACACAAAAACCCACTAAAAGGGTTTTTACATAATTTTTGTTTACCACTGTTGTTTATTACAATAAACATGCCCCAAATAATTTTATAATACTAAAAGTTTTTTCATATAATTTTCTATTTACAAACACTGGCATGGGTTTTAAACTGCTGGGCTTTTGGAACTCCTTGAAAACAAGGGACCCTGCACAGAGGCCCTTACATTCCTCACACTTTAAAAAAAAGTGCTTTTGCGTCTTTGGGTTTTCCGTTGGTTTTTTTTTTGTGCACCCGACAATGCATCTCTTCTTACAAATTTCTTTTTAGTTGAAGGGGAAACTGTATTAAAGAAATACACCTTCTCCTCAAAAGCTTGGGGAAATTGTGAGAATTCGAGGACCATGTTTTTAAATTTCAGGTGTGGGAAACCCGGGACTTCCCTTAAAGAGTTGGGGGTTAAAACAGCAAACCCAAAAAAACACCCTACGGGGGTTGGGTTTCCAGGCTTTATTTGGTCATATTTATTGCATTGACATTGAAAAAGTCCATGGGGAATGGAAGAAAAGTTTCCCTGTACCAATTGTAACTCTTACGAAAACAGTCAACAAAAAACCCAAACTGCATGTCACACTTTTTTCAACCCAAACGCATGTTTTTTTGTTAATCAATCAATGTCACTGGTTTTCGAATACCCTTCATTTTGTCACTCGATCAACTTTGCCACTGTCTTGCTTTCATTACGGTGAATGGTTGTTTAAAAAGGGACATTGTTTGTCATGCCACCGTAAAGGGCCCTTTATGTAATTTGGGAGTAAACACCCGCACGCATCACCCCCAAAACCTGCGTTGAGCCTGGGCATATGTTTCGATTAGAAGCAATGTGCCCCACACATCTGTCTTGTTCACTCGCATGAAATCACTGAGTAATGGGCTTGTGTACCAGTTTTCGGTATAAATTTTATGGCCCTTACCAAAAAAAGGTGCCATCATGTTTTCTCATAAAGTCACCTGAAAATACCCAATTAAAATTTTTGGAAACTTTCAATGTTTTTTCTTTCCGTTTTTATACAAAATATCCCAAAACCAGGCCCCCTGTCACAATCACAGAGTACAAACAATTTTTTACCAAAAACGGGGCCTCTTTCGGTTTTTATACTGCTTGAATGACAGTCCCACCTTTGAACAAAATCAAAGACTCGGGCAATTACAAATTTTGGGAAAGGATAAAAGTAATTTCCGAACTTTTGTTTTAGATAATTTAAAAATTTTAACTTGTAAAAACCTGTCACTTCTGTCAGGGCCGGTTTTTTTCAGAGAAGTTTAAATACGTAACTAAGATAAACCTGTTCACTGGTAATATTTCACGAAAAGGGTGGGGTAAAATTAGCCCATCTGGGACCAGTATCTTTTATTTTTATGCTTATGACGTTGAGGGGGAAGCATTATTGTTGCAAAAAAACAAAAACATTTCGCAACAGTCTTCTTTCCACCTGTGTAGTCTTTACTGTGGTGATAAGATCGTTTTGCCATGGTGTACTTTAAAAAAACTTTAAATTTCTTTCCCTGACAATAATTTTTCCCTCAATGGCGGTCAAAAAATAATTCAAAGAATTCCATTCTTGGCCCTGGTTTCCCAAGGGGGGGGTAGGTAAAAATTTCCCCCTTTTGGGGGTCATCAAAATTGAGGGTTGGGGGAAAAAAAATTTGGGTTTTGCTTGCCCCCAAACCCAAAACGGGGTTTTCTGGTGGGTACTGGACTCATAGGCTGGTTGTACGGGTGGTTGTGGGGGGGCTGGTGGGTGACGCTCCGCTTTGTCCCTTTAACTTTACGAGTCAGCAGGTGGGGGCCCCCCCGTGGACAGGAGTCAAGGGATGGCGGTGCCACTTTCCCCCACCAGCCCCACTAACACCACCAAAAGATGTCTTTGGGCCCCCTTTCCCTGGGCCCAAAAAGGGAGCCACATCATCCTCACAAACACTAAACCCAAACGGGGTTTTTAGGGCCACGGGAAAGTACTCCCTCCCCTGGGCACAGATAGGGTAACTACCCGAGCGCATGCGGCGGCGAAATTTCCGACGCTTCATGGGGGAATATGTTTCCTCCTAAACACTACTCGAATGGGTCGTCGAGCGCCTTTAAAAACACAATCCACGTCAGAAATCTCGTCATTACCCGAATCAGAGGCCTGGCCACCCCGGGGAAAAAATTAGGGTTTTTCTCTTACTTTAGGAAAACCCCACCCCGAGGGCACGAAGGGCCCCACCAGAGGTAGAAGGTCGGGGGATCGTCAGGGGTTTTTTTTCACTATTACGATAACCTGGTCATTATTTTTGGTCACTAACTTATCAAAGCCAAGAATTCGTCTTCAAAAACCACTTCCCTCCGTGTCAGAACTATCAGCAGGAAAAGGAGAGTCCCCAAATTTTTCCGGGGGGGTGAAAAGGACTTGCAACGAGGCATGGGGGAAACAAGGGTTTACTGAGCCGGGGGTTTTCCCCCAATGCTATGCAGGCGCCTAGATTTTTTGTTTATGGCGCACACCCACGGTGCAGACCCATTCTCTCATATGTAGGCCTATGAGCGCTTTCGCGCTAAATTTGACGGCGCTAGAATTTTGGCATAGATCTATGGTTTGGACACTCACCGACCAGCCGTAGATCTACGGACAGACCCTGAAAGGGTTAAGGGACCGACAAGCATAATTATTATTTTTTTTATTTTGGTCCAATTTTAATGGAATTTTTACTCTGAATTAAGCAGCATTTGAAACCTAGACACTGTGTTTTTAGTGACTTTTTTCCTTACAGTTAGAAAAAATAAATAGTGCCCTATTTTAAGGGGGGAAAACTATCCGTCCACTACAAAATTGGTAAGACTTACAATGTTCTAGTTGACATCAGATGAAAGATAACAAGTTAGGTAATCTTTAGGTTAGGTTAGGTTAGGTTAGGAACTGGATATTTTCCCCCGAGACAACAATATATAGAGTCAATTCCTCTACATAGGATATTAAGCAGGAATATTCCAACAATTCTAGCGGGAGATTTTAATGCTCATCACCCTGCCCTCTTCAACTGTGGAGCTGGTATTCCACTGGGTGACTTAAAAGGAAAACAACTCTTTAATATCATGACAGCTAGAAACTTGTCATTTCAAGGCCCATTCTTTAAATCGTACATTGGACCTCATCCAGGGACACCAGATATAGTACTGACAAACAGAGACTGTGACATCTTTCACTGTCGTATATCTCCTGGTGGAAATGTAGGATCTGACCATATCCCTGTTATAATACAACTACAAACTTCTCCATTTAGAATACCTGTACCTCCTAAACCCAATCTTAACACCCTAGGATTTGACCCCTTCAGGGCATTTCTGGGTGACGATGAAATTGTGTCATTGGAAAATCTACCTTCCACTTCAATTGATGATGCAATCAGGTCCCTGCATAATGGAATAATTGAAGCTACTAATGCAACTTGTCAATTAGCTTCCACAAAGATTTACCAACAATATAAACCTACTAGGGAAATTAGAGACAATTTAAGAAATTATCAAGCAGAATGTTGAAGGCATCTTCAAACGCGACAACCACCAGCAGCTACACTGCACCGATTAAGGCAAGAATTAATTAACATGATTAGTCATCACAAACGGGACTTATGGAAAGTGCTAGTTCTTCAAGCTAATCAGTACAAACGTGAACCAGCAAAATTTTGGAGTAAGATCCGACAACTTTTAGGGGCAAAGCACAAGGCTCCTAACAGGTTATGTAAACTACTACTATAAAAATATAACTGTATTCTCAATAGATATGTATAGAATATACAATCACAGCCTCCATTTTCAAAACAAAATCTACACACTCCATGCCTGTGCTCCACATGGTGTGTTGCAACAACTCTTGTCCTTCACTCTTCCTGACATAACTCTGGGCTAACCAGTGTTTTGACACACTTTAGTCACCCTGGGTATGGTGGCCAAAACTTAAATTATAAAAACTCACCCCTGGAGCACACATGATGCCCCAAAAGATAGGAGAAGGACCCAGAGATCCTGCCAGGTTGAAGGTCAGCCACAGAGAGAGAGAGTCAGTGAGAGGGAGAGAGAGAGAAGCCTACCTAAGCTCCTCCCACCAAAACAAAAGACTGTTGCCAAGCACAATTCTCCAGTTACCACAATTCTACCACCTCTTAACTTTACTTTTACAAAAAGAAATACAACTTTATAAACTACTTATTTAATTTGTGTGTTTGTGTGTCTATAGTATAACCTATTATATTGAGAAAAATAGGTTTGACCCAGCTGCCTCTCAGTCATAAGGTTGATCAGTCCTTCTGACATTTAGAGCAAAGTCCCCATCAATTCAATATAATTAGGTATTCCAGAGTAACTGTTACTTATAAATACATGTTGGGTCCTATAGCCCCATAACAAACCACCAGCAGCTACACTGCACCGATTAAGGCAAGAATTAATTAACATGATTAGTCATCACAAACGGGACTTATGGAAAGTGCTAGTTCTTCAAGCTAATCAGTACAAACGTGAACCAGCAAAATTTTGGAGTAAGATCCGACAACTTTTAGGGGCAAAGCACAAGGCTCCTAACTACCTAGTTCATACCTTCACTGATGAGGATGATGAAGATGTTGAAATTAAACTTGACGATCCACAGGACCAGGCTAATTTGATGGGTGATGTATGGGAGAAAATTCTCTCCCACAATAACAGTCGTCAATTTAACAATAATCATTATCAGTTGGTAAATGAATGGAGAGATGAGAACTTGGATGATCTACAACCACTACCTTCCATCGATACTTCAACTCTTGAAGATACCCACCCGCTTACTAGACCTATTACATTACTAGAGATGAGTCAGGTTATTGGAAGAATGCGCAATAGAGCCCCTGGCCTCTCTGGAATAACAATGAAACAAATAAAGTTCCTCCCCAGAAATTGTAAACAGTCTTTGGTAAATATCTTTAATGCCATCTTGGCCTCAGGACATTTTCCAGTGGTTTTTAAGACTGCTAGGATGATCTTTTTAGGTAAGCCCAATAAAGACATTCACCAACCTGGGAACTATAGACCTATATCTCTACTTGAAGTCACTGGAAAAGTTCTTGAGAAGGTCATTTCCAACAGATTGAACTACTATATGGAGATTAATCACTTTTTTACTGAAAAACAATTTGGCTTTAGAACACATAGAGGTACCAATCATGCAATAAATGTTATTTTCGATACTGTAGCAAGTCTAGAGCATCAGGGGAATCTTGCCTTAATTGCCACCAGAGATGTTCATAAAGCTTTTGATAGCTTATGGCATGATGGCCTTATATACAAACTCATTGGACCTACCAGACCATAACTGGACTTTTCTCAGAGTAATATATAATTTCTTAACTCAAAGAAAAATCATTCCCACCTTTCATGGCAGGTCGGCAGAGCCTTTTATACCGACAGCTGGTGTCCCACAAGGTTCTTGTCTCAGTCCACTTCTGTTCAACATTTATGTGAATGACCTTCCTCAACCAGAGTTTAATGATACAATTGTGACACAGTTTGCAGATGATGTTATTCATGTCGTCTCATCAACTCCGGTAACAGGAAAATACAAGTATGAGAGAGTCATAGAAAAAATGAATATTGAACTTCGTCGAACATCTAATTGGGAAAAGAAATGGAGAATTACGACTAATCCTGACAAGGTCCTTGTTAGCACGATAGGATGTTTTGCATCAACAATTGAAGATAAAGGGTGTATCTCCATCAGAGGTACACCTTTTGAAACCCTAACAAGATTTTGGGATATGAAATAGACAGGCTGCCCCACCAACATCTCAGTAACAAAAAAGATCAACATAGCCAAAGCCATTTTTAGCAGTCCTTTCGATTCAATCAACCCCCTAAACATGTCAAAAAAAATTGTATAAAATGATAAAAACTAATATCGAATCCCCTTGTGTCCCCAATGTATTAACAACAAAGACCAACATGCTACGGGTACAAGGGTTTCCGAAAGAGCTCTTCGCTTCATTACCCTACCGGAGGGGAGACAGAGTTAAAATGGCAGTTTACACTACAAAAGTATTACTGCCATAAATGATGCCTCGACACCCAAAAAAGAAACAACTTATTCAATGCAAGAATATACATGCCGTGAGAACATCCCCATACAAATGGAAATACCTGGATTATATAATCAATACCCTCCTCACAGGCTCAAAGAATGACTCTCCCAAGAGGGGGCCGTCGTTTTATACATAAAGATGATTACCATCGACCCCTGAATTGAGCAACCTCCTGATGAAGAAGATTGGGTAGCACCAGAACCCTTCTATGTATACTAAGAAAATCATCGCCCCCAATTTGGGAGACATCTTATATAACAATCTAATGTAAAAATTATGCTACTTACCATGGCTGGACACCACCTGTAAGAAGCCATTGTCGCGTAATTCCATAAACTGGCCAGAAAATTATTGCCTTCATTGTCGCATAAATATCCGTTGTGCAATCGCAAAAAAAAAAAAAAAAAGCAATTGCAACTTGTATAATTACTGCCAATTCAAAGTCATGTACTTATATATATGTTATATCTATGTGACTCTGATGGGTTAATATTATACCCCTTAAAGAATATCTTATCATTTCACATACACTTTTTAAATTACACCAAAGTGGTTGGGCCACTTACCTTTTATATCCTACCTCTCTCCCCCCTCCCACCCTTTTCCAATATTTCCATCCTTACCCATCTTACCAAAGCTCTGGTCATCATCATCAGAAGAAGGTAATCTAATTACACAGATGTTTGAGTGAAATGTCAATAGATTGCATTATGCAAAATGTTGAAATATGTGTTTTTTTTTAAGGACTTTTTTTGGGAGAAAAAATTCAATGAAAACAAATTGGTAAAATATATCACAAACTTTCTATGCTAATTCAATAGAACAATCATTCCTCAATAACGTGTAAAAAAATCATGATGCTCCTATAAATACTCTTCGCATGAGAGGGAAAATAATGTCAAAACTTATTTCTGAGTTATACATACAGTGGACCCCCGGATTAAGATGTCATTGGATTAAGTAATATTCGTAATAAGTAAAGTTTTTGCGTCAAAATATTGGCTCGAACGTCATGGAACTCGGTTTAAATAATTCGTGTTGGGGCCTGAGCGGTCCAGTGCGCCATTGTTTACCAGCCAGTGAGGACGATCCCACACATTCATATGATACATTTTGTATTATTCCATTCTTTTTAGTGCTTGTAACTACTAAATAAACCACCATGGGCCCAAAGAAAGTTTCTAGTGCCAGCCAGCCCTTTGATAAAGGGCTGAGAGAGAGGAGAGAATATGCCTTTTTCAGTGATTCTTGAATATGTACGATATTAAAGCAGTAGGAGTCTATAAAGGCTTTAGGTCCAGCCAGCGATAAAGTGTAGCATTAACAGTGTAGCAAGTAAGTTAAGCGATTACTCGATAGAAAAAGGACAGCACGAAACTGACTCCTCCATTGTTGTTGGAAGTATATAGGGCTACTGACTAACACCGCTGCCTCTGCTGCCATCTTCACCACCACTATGTAAGACTTGTCTTTCAGTGGCCCTTATACACCCAACAACAAACAACACACCACCACTCTTGACATTCTTAATGCCATATTTTATTCATTCTAGAGTACGTATATATCATGTTTCTATGTTATTAATATTGTTTATTATGTCATATTAGATGAATTGTGCTAAATAAATAAGCCGTTCTAGGTAGTAGGTTGGTAGACAGCAACCGCCCAGGGATGTACTACCGTCCTGCCAAGTGTTGCAACCCCTGAATGGGTTGCAGTATATATAATGTATATTATGATTTTGAATATAATGTATATTACCTTTTCATATAATTTTATATTGCTTATATTTGCGATACTAGCTAAATCGTAAATATATGACTTTATATTATTATTTGACTTAGTCATGTTAGGTAGGATGTAACATAGTATATGCTCAGTTCAAGTCTTGATTGTCTAACTACTGTAATTATCGCTCTTTGCTTGTTACTCTGCCGGCTTCTGTTGCTAGACGACAGCTGTCCACGGAGCTATCACGTGATGGAGGGGGGGGTGTCCTCACCTCGCCTGAAGTATTCAGTCTGGTCTAGACTCTCTTGGTGGTTGGACGTATCCCTGACAAGTGCCTAAATCTCCCTTATAGGCCCTTGTTGGAAGATCGTCTCTGTAGCTGTCTTTGTTAGTTCTGTAGAACTCTGTTCACAGAACATTGTATAGACTTAGTGATTTTCGACGTTGTACTGAGGTTGTGTGTCGCAAAGATACTCTGAGCAACTCAGGTCCTGAGCTGTAGCTTCTGACCTAACTTGTACTGGTATCTGTGTACTATCACAGTCGGGTATTTTCTTATGCTGAACTTAGATTCAGCAGTATGGGAGATGTGTGACTTTTGTGGAGGATCTGCAGATGGTCCCTACTTAGTGTCGTTATATTATCTCTTAGATCCTGATTGTGTCACTTTTGCTTGTTGTATTGCTATTGGGCTTAGCATTCTTTTTATTGTTCAAGCAGACTGTTCTGACTGCCAGTTGGTCAAGAAGTTAGTTTATTTGAGGACTTTGTCAGTCACTTGTTTAAGTCTAGTCGAGTCGTGAGACATAACGAACTACTTGGAGCACTTACACACATACACAAACTTGTACAGATTTGTAATATCTTATTAAATGATAATGTACCAGACGGTACTTAAGACATAATATGTGATATGTGCTTTCAGCACAATACTGCTGTACTCCAGAGAAGTTATTATTATTTTGATTATTATTAATTTAATTTAATTTGATGATATACCTCTAGACGATACTTAATAAATTTATTAAATTTTAATTTCTCTAGTTAGTAGCCTACCAGTTGTAATCCTGAAGCACTATTGAATCATACTGAATTCTAATGGATAATTGGACAAGGATCAGCCGGGCTGTGGCTCGTACGTTGGTTTGCGTGCAGCCAGCAGCAACAGCCTGGTTGATCAGGCTCTGATCCACCAGGAGGCCTGGTCACAGACCGGGCCACGGGGGCGTTGACCCCCGGAACTCTCTCCAGGTAAACTCCAGGTAAGGATACTGACTACTTGTTACGAAAACCCAGTAACAGGCTGGATGCTAGAAGGGCAGTCCTTTCTAGTATTCAATGGAGATCTCTAAGCTTTTAGAATCGCGTTTTTTGTATCAAGTGAGTGTAAAACGGAAACCTGTAATTGTTTTACATGATGGTAGGATTGCTGGTGTCTTTTTTCTGTCTCATAAACATGCAAGATTTCAGGTACGTCTTGCTACTTCTATTCACACTTAGGTCACACTACATATACATGTACAAGCATATTTATACACACCTCTCTGGGTTTTCTCCTAATTTCTTAATAGTTCTTGTTCTTGTTTATTTCCTCTTATCTCCATGGGGAAGTGGAACAGAATTCTTCCTCCGTAAGCCATGCTTGTTGTAAGAGGCGACTAAAATGCCAGGAGCAAGGGGCTAGTAACCCCTTCTCCTGTATAAATTACTAAATTTAAAAAGAGAAACTTTTGTTTTTCTTTTTGGGCCACCCTGCGTTTGTGGGATACGGCCGGTTTGTTAAAAAAAAAAAAATAAGCCGTAGAGCTGATATTAATGTCATATTGAAGGACTATCTTGTCCTGTCTCCCAACACAATTCCTAACATATGCCAGAAACAGACCTTTCTGGAACACTTTTTTGAGTGACAGGGGTCCAGTGACTCTCAAGCTGTTCCTAGTGGCATTAAAAAACAAAGGAGGGAAGTAACCCAGGATAAGGACTTGGTACCTGAAGTCTTTATGGAAGGGGATTCCCCTTTCAAACAATTGTAAACTCTTCCATCCTCTCCCCTCCTCCCGTCTTCCATACATCACCATGTCTTCAATAAAGGCAAGTGTGATGTTAACTAATTATCTACATTTCCTCCTGATAACAGCAAGAACAAAAAAAAATTACATTTTTGGACAAACATACTTAGAAATATGATAGAGACATGCTGATTGCATCAAGCTGATTGAACAACAGCATAGACCCCAAAAGGGTCCATGCCGTTGTTCAATCAGCCATGGTACAGGTCGGCCATCACTACTTCGGCAATCAGTAATCTTGTTCCATTAGTAATCTGGCACTAATGTTGGGAAGCATAATATCAAATTTCGTGGGTTGCCACACCAACCTGCCACTACTGTTTGGTGGTGCTACTTGCTGCATAAGTTATTCCAATTACTTTTTCTCTATTTATTGTTATAACCTGCTCACTTTTAGCTCTAGCCATGGTTCCAACAGATAAAAGAAATGCTTCTCTTTGTGTAAAGCACATACACACTACATTGTCCGTGAAAGATAAGGTGGCTTTGAAGCAACTGTCCGTCACCATGAGCTCAGCTCATTCAAATAAGCTGGGACCTGTAAATTTGGGCTTACATATGAGAGAATAGGTCTGTGTGGTAAGTGTTCACTAACCAGACTGAGAGTCGAAGATCAAAATGAATTTTTTATGAGAGAGCCACATACTTTGGTTAACACAAGCCTATCTGATGTTGTCCTGACGCCAAATGACTTTGAACAGGCGATAAATGACATGCCCATGCACTCTGCCCCAGGGCCAGACTCATGGAACTCCGTGTTTATCAAGAACTGCAAGAAGCCCCTATCACAAGCTTTTACCATCCTATGGAGAGGGAGCATGGACACGGGGGTCGTCCCACAGTTACTAAAAACAACAGACATAGCCCCACTCCACAAAGGGGGCAGTAAAGCAATAGCAAAGAACTACAGACCGATAGCACTAACATCCCATATCATAAAAATCTTTGAAAGGGTCCTAAGAAGCAAGATCACCACCCATCAAGAAACCTATCAGTTACACAACCCAGGGCAACATGGGTTTAGAACAGGTCGCTCCTGTCTGTCTCAACTATTGGATCACTACGACAAGGTCCTAGATGCACTAGAAGACAAAAACAATGCAGATGTAATATATACAGACTTTGCAAAAGCCTTCGACAAGTGTGACCATGGCGTAATAGCGCACAAAATGCATGCTAAAGGAATAACAGGAAAGGTTGGTCGATGGATCTATAATTTCCTCACTAACAGAACACAGAGAGTAGTAGTCAACAGAGTAAAGTCCGAGGCAGCTACGGTGAAAAGCTCTGTTCCACAAGGCACAGTACTCGCTCCCATTTTGTTTCTCATCCTCATATCTGACATAGACAAGGATGTCAGCCACAGCACCGTGTCTTCTTTTGCAGATAACACCCAAATCTGCATGACAGTGTCTTCCATTGCAGACACTGCAAGGCTCCAGGCGGACATCAATCAAATCTTCCAGTTGGCTGCAGAAAACAATATGAAGTTCAACGATGAGAAATTTCATTTACTCAGATATGGTAAACACGAGGAAATTAAATCTTCATCAGAGTACAAAACAAATTCTGGCAACAAAATAGAGTGAAACACCAATGTCAAAGACCTGGCAGTGATCATGTCGGAGGATCTCGCCTTCAAGGACCATAACATTGTATCAATCGCATCTGCTAGAAAAATGACAGGATGGATAATGAGAACCTTCAAAACTAGGGAGGCAAAGCCCATGATGACACTCTTCAGGTCACTTGTTCTATCTAGGCTGGAATATTGCTGCACACTAACAGCACCTTTCAAGGCAGGTGAAATTGCTGACCTAGAAAATGTACAGAGAACCTTCACTGCGCGCATAACGGAGATAAAACACCTCAATTACTGGGAGCGCTTGAGGTTCCTGAACCTGTATTCCCTGGAACGCAGGCGGGAGAGATACATGATTATATACACCTGGAAAATCCTAGAGGGACTAGTACCGAACTTGCACACGAAAATCACTCAGTACGAAAGCAAAAGACTTGGCAGATGATGCAACATCCCCCCAATGAAAAGCAGGGGTGTCACTAGCACGTTAAGAGACCATACAATAAGTGTCAGGGGCCCGAGACTGTTCAGCTGCCTCCCAGCATACGTAAGGGGGATTACCAACAGACCTCTGGCAGTCTTCAAGCTGGCACTAGACAAGCGCATAAAGTCGGTACCTGACCAGCCGGGCTGTGGCTCGTATGTTGGTTTGCGTGCAGCCAGCAGTAACAGCCTGGTTGTTCAGGCTCTGATCCACCAGGAGGCCTGGTGACAGACCGGGCTGTGGGGGCGTTGACCCCCGGAACTCTCTCCAGGTAAACTCCAGGTATACAGTGGACCCCCGATATTCGATGGCATTGGTATTCGTTAAATCCAGTATTCGATACATTTTAATGCCAAAATTTTGCCTCGCCACTCGTTAAAAAACCCGCCACATGCGATTCGTCCGAGACGTGTCCACGTGTGGCTTGAACTGCCCCGTGCGTGCCAGTGTTTACAAGCCAGCCAGTGTGCTTGCATCTAAGGATACATTCGGTACATTCCATATTATCACAGTGTTTTTAGTGCTTGTTTCTGCATGGGCCCCAAGAAAGCTTCTAGTGCCAACCCTTTGAGAAAAAAGGTGCTAATGACTATTGAAATGAAGAAAGAGATAATTGCAAAGTACGAAAGTGGAGTGCGTGTGTTGGAACTGGCCAGGTTGTATACAAAACCCCAGTCAACCATCGCTACTATAGTGACCAGGAAAACGGCAATCAAGGAAGCTTTTGTTGCAAAAGGTGCAACTGTGTTTTCGAAACAGAGACCGCAAGTGTTAGAAGATGTTGAAAGACTGTTATTGGTGTGGATAAATGAAAAACAGATAGCAGGAGATAGCATCTCTCAAGCGATCATTTGTGAAAAGGCTACGAAGTTGCATGAGGATTTAATTAGAAAAATGCCTGCAACTAGTGGTGATGTGAGTGAATTTAAGGCCAGCAAGGGTTGGATTGAAAGATTTAAGAATCGTAGTGGCATACATAGTGTGATTAGGCATGGTGAGGCTGCCAGTTTGGACCAAAAAGCAGCTGAAAAATTTGTGAAGGAATTCAAGGATTACGTAGACAGTGAAGAATTGAAACCTGAACAAGTGTTTAATTGTCACGAAACAGGCCTGTTTTGGAAGAAATTGCCAAGCAGGACCTACATTACTCAGGAGGAAAAGGCACTCCCAGGACATAAGCCTTTGAAAGACAGGCTTACTCTTCTGATATGTGCCAATGCTAGTGGTGATTGCAAAGTGAAGCTTTTCTTGGTGTATCACTCAGAAACTCCCAGAGGGTTCAGGCAAAAGAATATCGTCAAGGCTAATTTGTGTGTGCTGTGGAGGGCAAACAGTAAGGCATGGGTCACTAGGGACTTTTTCTATGACTGGTTACACCATGCATTTGCCCCCAATGTGAAAAACTACCTGATTGAAAAGAAATTAGACCTTAAGTGCCTCCTGGTATTAGACAATGCCCATGGTCATCCTACAGACTTGGCAGAGTGACTTTCTGGGGACACGAACTTCATTAAGGTCAAGTTTTTGCCTCCTAATACCACTCCTCTCCTGCAGCCCATGGACCAGCAGGTCATTTCCAACTTCAAGAAACTGTACACAAAAGCTATGTTTCAAAAGTGCTTTGAAGTGACCACAGACACTCGATTGACTCTAAGAGAGTTTTGGAAGGATCACTTTAATATCCTCAATTGTGTAAACCTTATAGGTAAGGCTTGGGAGGGAGTGACTAAGAGGACCTTGAACTCTGCTTGGAAAAAAACTGTGGCCAGAAAGTGTAGACAAAAGGGATTTTGAAGGGTTTGAGGCTAATCCTGGGAATCCTATGCCAATTGAGGAATCCATTGTGGCATTGGGGAAGTCCTTGGGGTTGGAGGTTAGTGGGGAGGATGTGGAAGAGTTGGTGGAAGAGGACAATGATGAACTAACCACTGATGAGCTGCTAGATCATCTTCAACAGCAAGAGGCCAGACCTGAGGAAACTGCTCTGGAGGAGGGGAGAGAGAAATTGAAGAAGTTCCCTACTTCACAGATTAAAGAAATGTGTACAATGTGGACAAAGGTGAAAACCTTTATTGATGACAATCACCCTCACACTGCTATTGCAAGCTGTGCTGGTGACTATTACAATGACAATGTTGTGAACCACTTTAGAAAAGTCATAAAGGAACGAGAGGTACAGGCCTCTATGGACAGATATGTTGTGTGACAGAAGTCCAGTGACTCTCAAGCTGGTCCTAGTGGCATTAAAAGAAGAAGGGAAGTAATCCCAGAAAAGGACTTGCTACCTCAAGTCCTAATGGAAGGGGATTCCTCTTCTAAACAATAAGTTCGACACTCTCCCCTCCTCCCATCCCATCAATCATCACCAGATCTTCATTAAAGGTAAGTGTCATGTATTCCATTGTTAGTAGAGTACTACAAACTGTGCATGTCTTCTTTAGTTTGTGTGCATTAAACTTAATATTTCATGTGGTAAATTTTTTTTTTTCATTCTTTTGGGTGTCTTGCACGGATTAATTTGATTTCCATTATTTCTTATGGGAAAAATTAATTCGCCGTTCGATAATTTTGGCATACGATGAGCTCTCAGGAACGGATTAATATCGAATACCGGGGGTCCACTGTATAAAAAAAATTCTGCAGCAAGCAGTGCATAATGAGAAAAAACTGCGACAGTGTTTTTGGGGTTAAACAGTGATTGCAGTGTACAGTGGAACCCCGGTTCACGTTATTAATCCGTTCCTGAGAGCTCATCGTAAAGCAAAATTATCGGAAAGCGAATCAATTTTCCCCATAAGAAATAATGGAAATCAAATTAATCCATGCAAGACACCCAAAAGTATGAAAAAAAAACTTTTATCACATGAAATATTAAGTTTAATGCAATAGAATACAGTGGACCCCCGGTTAACAATATTTTTTCATTCCAGAAGTATGTTCAGGTGCCAGTACTGACCGAATTTGTTCCCATAAGGAATATTGTGAAGTAGATTAGTCCATTTCAGACCCCCAAACATACACGTACAAACGCACTTACATAAATACACTTACATAATTGGTCGCATTGGGAGGTGATCGTTAAGCGGGGGTCCACTGTAATTACAATAACAATAATAATAGAATAATCGTAATAGAATAATTGACACCTACCTTTAATGAAGATCTGGTGATGACTGATGGGATGGGAGGAGGGGAGAGTGCCTAGCCTTTTCACAAATGATTGCTTGAGAGATGCTATCTGTTTTTCATTTATCCACACCAATAACAGTCTCTCAACATTTTCTAACACTTGCGATCGCTGTTTTGTAATCACAGTTGCACCTTTTGCAAGAACAGCTTCGTTGATTACCGTTTTCCTGTTCACTATAGTAGAGATGGTTGATTGGGATTTACTATACAACTTGGCCAGGTCCGACACACACACTCCACTTTCATACTTTGCAATTATCTCTTTCTTCATTTCAATAGTCATTAGCACCCTTGGTCTCGATGGGTTGGCACTAGAAGCTTTCTTGGGGCCCATGGTGACTTATTTTGCAGAAAAAAGCACCAAAAACAGCGATAATATGGAATGTACCGAATGTATCCTTCGATGCACGCACATTGGCTGCCTTGTAAACACTGGCACACACGGGGCAGTTCAGGCCACACGTGGACACGTCTCGTACAAATCGTATCACATACTGGGTTTTGTAACGGGAACCGAGGCAAATTTTTTGCGATATAATGCTTCGGATACCGGATTTATCGGATACCGATGACTTTGTGAACCGGGGGTCCACTGTATTTTCATATGGTTTTTATGGTTGTGTTCTCGTCTTTTTGGTCTCATATGATAGAATGGAAGATATAGAAATGGATATGATTTTGATTGAGCTCGAAGGAGTAGAAATGTTTGATTTTTGCCATTGTTCAAGAGTAAAGAAATAGCGTCGCCATCCAATATACCGTGAACTCCCGGTTCGCAATATTAATCCATTCCTGAGAGTTCATCATAAACCAAAATTATCGGAAAGCGAATCAATTTTCCTCATAAGAAATAATGGAAATCAAATTAATCCGTGCAAGACACCCAAAAGTATGAAAAAAAAAAACTTTTACCACATGAAATATTAAGTTTAATGCAATAAAATAATTACAATAACAACAATAACAATAGAATAATAACAATAGAATAATTGACACTTAACTTTAATGAAGATCTGGTGATGATTGATGGGATGGGAGGAGGGGAGAGTGTTGAACCTATTGTTTAGAAGGGGAATCCCCCTCCATTAGGACTTGAGGTTTCAAGTCTTCACTGTCTATGTAATCCTTGAATTCTTTCACATATTTTTCAGCTGCTTTTTGGTCTGAACTGGCAGCCTCACCATGCCTAATCACACTATGTATGCCACTACGATTCTTAAATCTTTCAAACCAACGTTTGCTGGCCTTAAATTCACTCACATCACCACTAGTTGCAGGCAATTTCTTTACCAAATCGTCATGCAACGCCTAGCCTTTTCGCAAATGACAGCTTGAGAGATGCTATCTCTGCTATCTGTTTCTCATTTATCCACACCAATAACAGTCTCTCAACATTTTCTAACACTTGCGGTCGCTGTTTCGTAATCACAGTTGCACCTTTTGCAAGACCAGCTTCCTTGATTGCCGTTTTCCTGCTCACTATAGTAGAGATGGTTGATTGGGGTTTACTATACAACTTGGCCAGCTCCGACACACGTACTCCACTTTCATACTTTGTAACTATCTCTTTCTTCATTTCAGTAGTCATTAGCACCCTTGGTCTCGAAGGGTAGGCACTAGAAGCTTTCTTGGGGCCCATGGTGACTTATTTTGCAGAAACAAGCACCAAAAACAGTGATAATAAGGAATGTACCGAATGTATCCTTAGATGTGCGCACACTGGCTGGCTTGTAAACACTGGTATACAGGGGCAGTTCAGGCCACACGTAGACATGTCTCGTACGAATCGCATCGCATACCAGGTTTTGTAACAGGAACCGAGGCAAATTTTTTGCAGTATAATGCATCGGATACCGGATTTATCGGATACTGATAGCATCACGAACCGGGGGTCCACTGTATATACAACTTGCTGGTCGAATATTTATACAAGTACAGTACCTCGAGTTATGAACTTAATCATTCCAGAAGGCTGTTCGAGTGCCGATACTGAACGAATTTGTTCCCATGAGGAATAATTTACGTTAGATTAGTCCATTTCAGACCCCCAAAAATACACTTACAAAAGACTTACAAAAATAGACTTACATAATTGTTCGAGTTGGGAGCTGTTCGAAACTCGAGTACCACTGTATTACAATAACAGTAAATCCTCTATTTTTTGTGTGAATAAATATTCAAAATGGAAAGCAAGTGTAACATAAGAGGGGCCTGGAGACATGACCAATGAACAGAGAAAATGTTATTTTAGTGCCAGGAATGACTGCATTGTTTATTCTAGACCCTGTTTTGAAATTAACATTTCTTGTGAAAGTTGGCCAAATTACTGATTTCCGACCACTATTGGGCATTTGAAATAGGTAAATGGGCATTTTCAGTTTGGTAGACTGGAACAGTGGAATGGGCCAGAAATAGGACGTAAAGTGGGTGAAATCTCCGATGCCTAAATATCGCCTTTGGGTAAAGTGTATTCTAACCTAATCACTAATCCAGCACCCAACAGGTCCATACACAAATAACCCGCACATAACAGGTCCTGATGATGCCAGATTAGTGATGGTCAGCCTGTACTATGTGATGAGCTCAGCTCACTCAGATAAGCTGTGAGTGGTAAATTTGGACCTAGATATGAAAGAATGGGTCTATATGGTAAGTGTGCCTGGAGTTTACCTGGAGAGAGCTCCGGGGATCAACGCTCCCGCGGCCTGGTCTGTGACCAGGCCTCCTGGTGGATCAGAGCCTGATCAATCAGGCTGTTACTGCTGGCCGCAAGCAATCCAACATACGAACCACAGCCCGGCTGGTCAGGTACTGACTTTAGGTGCTTGTCCAGTGCCAGCTTGAAGACAGCCAGGGGTCTATTGGTAATCCCCCTTATGTATGCTGGGAGGCAATTGAACAGTCTCAGGCCCCTGACACTTATTGTATTGTCTCTTAACGTTCTAGTGACACCCCTGCTTTTCATTGGGGGATGTTGCATCGTCTGCCGAGTCTTTTGCTTTCGTTGTGAGTTATTTTCGTGTGCAAGTTTGGTACTAGTTCCTCTAGGATTTTCCAGGTGTATATAATCATATATCTCTCCCACCTGCGTTCCAGGGAGTAGAGGTTCAGGAACTTCAAGCGCTCCCAGTAATTGAGGTGTTTTATCTCCGTTATGCGTGCCGTGAAGGTTCTCTGTACATTTTCTAGGTCAGCAACTTACTCACCTGCCTTGAAAGGTGCTGTTAGTGTGCAGCAATATTCCAGCCTAGATAGACCAAGCAACCTGAAGAGTGTCATCATGGGTTTGGCATCCCTAGTTTTGAAAGTTCTCATTATCCATCCTGTCATTTTTCTAGCAGTTGCGATTGATACAATATTATGGTCCTTGAAGGTGAGATCCTCCGACATGATCACTGCCAGGTCTTTGACGTTGATTTTTCACTCTATTTTGTGGAAGGAATTTGTTTTGTACTCTGATGAAGATTTAATTTCCTCATGTTTACCATATCGGAGTAATTGAAATTTCTCATCGTTGAACTTCACATTGTTTTCTGCAGCCCACTGAAAGATTTGGTTGATGTCTGCCTTGCAGTGTCTGCAATGGAAGACACTGTCATGCAGATGTGCACCATATAAAAAAAAAATCCTGCAGCACTCAGTGCATAATCATTGAGGAAAAAATTTCGAACGTGTTTTTGGTTTAAAACGGCGACTTTGCAGTGTAGTTTCCTATGATTTTATTATTGTATTCACGGTTTCTTGGTCTCATTTGATAGAATGTAAGATACGTTACAGAAACAGAGATCATTTCAGTTGGGTTTATGACTGAAAATAGTTTGAAACTGAGCAGAAAGTAGCGTAATACACGCATCCAATACACATCAACTGCTGGGTTTAACATGCGTTCACAAATGTACTGATATTATTTATACAATTATTACAATATTAACCCTTAAACTGTCCAAACATAGATCTACGTTTGTTCACGAAGCGCTCCCAACGTAGCTCTACGTTTTTTTTTTTTTTACATTCTTTCTTGTGGAGAAAATCAAAGGTTAAATAACAGAAAATCTTCTATTTTTGGTGTGAATAAAAAATCATTTTGTGAATAAAAAATCAAAATAGAACTCATGTGTAAAGCTTGAAAACATAACTAATGAACAGAGCAAATGTTATTTTAGTGTCAGGAATACCTGCATTGTTTATTCTGGACTCTATTTTGAAATGGTTCGGACATGTAGAGAGAATGGAGCGAAACAGAGTGACTTCAAGAGTGTATCAGTCTGTAGTGGAAGGAAGGCGGGGTAGGGGTCGGCCTAGGAAAGGTTGGAGGGAGGGGGTAAAGGAGGTTTTGTGTGCGAGGGGCTTGGACTTCCAGCAGGCATGCGTGAGCGTGTTTGATAGGAGTGAATGGAGACAAATGGTTTTTAATACTTGACGTGCTGTTGGAGTGTGAGCAAAGTAACATTTATGAAGGGGTTCAGGGAAACCGGCAGGCCGGACTTGAGTCCTGGAGATGGGAAGTACAGTGCCTGCACTCTGAAGGAGGGGTGTTAATGTTGCAGTTTAAAAACTGTAGTGTAAAGCACCCTTCTGACAAGACAGTAATGGAGTGAATGATGGTGAAAGCTTTTCTTTTTCGGGCCACCCTGCCTTGGTGGGAATCGGCCAGTGTGATAATAAAAAAAAATATTTTGAAATTTGTCCGAAATTGGCCAAGTTACCAATTTCTGATTTGGTAGTTGAAATAGTTGATATGGCAGTTTCTTGTTGTCAATCAATAAAATATCAGGCACACTAGTGAAATAACTAAGAATATGGTTGACTGGAGCAAACTAATTGGCCTAAAATAGGACTCAAAGTGGGTAAAATCACACTATGGTGACTTTTACTTCACAGCAGTAGCCTAGAACCTAACCTGCTATATAAGCAGATCCCTCCTGTATTTCATGAAAAAATTACTAGGCACTTATATGACAGGTGGGATGTTTATATTACAGGAGGGACACTACTATTACAGGAGGGACACTTGTATTACAGTAGGGGGCACAACAACAACTTTGATACCTTTGATATACCTTTGATGAATTCTGAGAGTCTACTCCCAGAGCCTGGCCATGGGCCAGACTTGTCTGGTGTTAGCCTTGGCAACCAAGCTCTTGCTGTAAAGTAAAAGGACACAAGTGCAACTAATGTGACATTTATTGTGGCAACGTTTCGCTCTCCAGGAGCTTTATCAAGCCATTACTTGATAAAGCTTGATATGGCTTGATAAAGCTCCTGGAGAGCGAAACGTTGCCACAATAAATGTCACATTAGTTGCACTTGTGTCCTTTTACTTTACATATTGTCGGTAATTCTACCAACTTTATTACAAGCTCTTGCTGCTGGAGGCCACTGCCCAACATATCCATCATAGCCTGGTTGGCCTGGCACCTTTTGCCTTTGACCTTTGATGAGTTTCAAGAGTCTTTCTACTCCTGGTGGTGGAATTTATGGTAGTGGTAGTAGAGGTAGTAGTGGTGGTGGTGGTGGTAGATATAGATTCATGGTACCTTTACCATACCTTTGATGAGTTTCAAGAGTCTTTCTGCTCCCAGAGCCCAGCCATGGGTCAGGCACATATGGTGCTAGCCTGGTCAACCAGACTAGTGTTGCTGGAGCCCCACTGTCCCACATATCCATCACAGCCTGGTTGACCTGGTACCTGATGAAGATACTTGTCCAGTTTCCTCTTGAAGACTTCTACACTTGTTTCAGCAGTGTTTTCTGTTCCGTGTGTTAGGAACCCGAAAATTCATATGTTCCCCTTCTCCGTAATGCCTATGGCCCTCATTTTGTGTGTGATCACTTCATGATCACATTTGCCAAATGTCTTTGCAGAATCTGTGTATAATTATTTTGCGTAAACTAGTAAGGGTGAATTTTAATATTTAATTTTTGTCAAGGAAAAACTATTTCAATAGAGCAACTACCTTCATGGTAGCTGCTATATTCATGATAGCTACCTTCATGGTAATTACATTCATGGTAGGCACTATATTCATGATATCTACCATCATGGTAACTACCTTCATGGTAGCCACTATATTCATGATAACTGCCATCATAGTAATTACCTTCATGGTAGCCACTATATTCATGATAACCACCATCATGGTAACTACCTTCATGGTAACTACTATATTCATGATAACTATCATGTGAATATCTGTACCAGAACAGTTGTTGTATTTGTGTGCCATAAGTTATAATATCTGTGCCAGAACAATTGTTTCTTGGTTGTATTTGAGTGTTACAAGTTAGCTTGTTTTATTTTCTAGATCCGTGGATCACTGTCAAGTGGCAGCAAGCGTACAGTGTTTGTGGTCAACACTGTACCTCTCGTCTACCAGCAAGCATTGTCCATAGAAACTCATACTGGACTACGAGTGGGCAAGTATGAAGGTTCCATGGCAGTGGACTATTGGACTATTGATCAGGTGAGTTACTACTGTAACGCTGCTGGTATGAAGGTGAATTAGTACTGTAACACTACTGGTATGAAGGTTACATGACTGTGGACTACAGTAGCACCTTGCTATGTACTGCTCCTCTCTCTCGCTGCTGAAAGAGCCTTGTTGTACCTCTTCTTAAATCTATGTATAGATCCTTTCTCTTCCACTGCACTCTCCAGATTGTTCCACTTCCTAACAACTTTAACGCTGAAGAAAGACTTCCTAACATCCCTATGATTTGTCTGAATTTTTAACTTCCAGTTGTAGTTTGTGTGTGTGTACTTATCTAATTGTGGTTGCAGGGGTCGAATCATAGCTCCTGGCCCCGCCTCTTCTCTGGTCGCTACTAGGTCACTTTCTCCCTGCTCTGTGAGCTCTATCATACCTCATCTTAAAGCTGTGTATAGATCCTGCCTCCACTACATCACTTTCCAGACTATTCCACTTCCTGACCACTGTGACTACAGAAGTACTTCCTAACATTTCTGTGACTGTTGGGTAGACTTCAGGATGTACATGGTTATAGAGGGGCCACATATACATGTATATCAGATCACTTTTTAGTTGTAGCTACAGTGAAAGTAAAAGGTAGATGGGATACAAGGAAAATAGAAACAAGAAGTCAGAAAGTGAGGTGAGGGTTTATGAACTAAGGAAGGAGGCAGTTAGAGTGAAATATAAACAACTATTGGAGGATAAATGGGCTGGTGAGAGTATAGGGAATGGGGTCGAAGAGGTATGGGGTAGGTTTAAGAATGAAGTGTTAGTGTTCAGCAGAAGTTTGTGGTTACAGGAAAGTGGGTGTGGGAGAGAAGAAGAGCAGTTGGTGAAATAATGATGTAAAGAGTAGTAAGGGAGAAAAGGTTAGTATGTGAGAGGTTTTTACAAAATAGAAGTGATGCAAGGAGGGAGGGGTATATGGAGAGGAAAAGAGAGGTTACGAGAGTGGTGAAGCAATGTAAAAAGAGAGCAAATGAAAAAGTGGGTGAGATGTTATCAACAAATTTTATTGAAAATAAGAAAAAGTTTAGGGGTGAGATTAATAAGCTTAGGAAGCCTTGGGAATGAATGGATTTGATAGTTAAAAATAAAAAAGAAGAGTTATTAAATGGAGAGTTAGAAGTATTGGGAAGATCAAATAAAATCAAAACAAAGTTTATTCTCTATAAGGATTACAATGTGGGGTTTACAGATTTTGGTTATTGTGTAGTTTACATGTAATAAAATACTATTTACAGAGGGGGCGACTAGAACACCTAGCATGGCTAGGCATTTTGGGCAAACTTAGATTAATTCTTAACCCTAAATTATTACAAATTGTGGAGTAAGTTGACTAAATACTAAGTGACTAAATACTAGTTTGTGAGATTAGCAACGTGAATGCTTTTGTTTTCGCACAATACATAGTTTCTATATTGGAGTATCACAGGCAAACTTGTGACTAGTTAGGAATCATTATTTTAAGATTAAGATACATATTTCTGTGCTTATAGTCAAATGGGTGAGTGAGTGAGTGTAAGTGTGAACCACCAGGTGGTTTTTATATAGTTAGTTGATGGGGTGTATCAGGGAGATAAGATGTTTTCTAACGTTAGTTTTGAAGGTGATGAATGTGTCTGCAGTTCTAGAGTTTTCAGGTAGAGTGTTCCAGATTTTAGGGCCTTTGAAATGCATTGAATTTTTCTAAAGGTTTAGTCGGACACGGGGAATGTCGTAGAGATGTTTGTGTCTGGTGTTATGCTTGTGGGTCCTGTCACAACTATCAAGAAAACATTTCAGGTCAAGGTTAATATTGGATTTTAAGGTCCTGTATATGTAGATTGCAGAGTAGTAAGTGTGGATGTTCTGAACAGGGAGTAAGTTTAGATCTATGGAGAGGGGGGGGGTGTTACCAGGGATGGGATTTAGTGATTATTCTTACTGCGGCTTAGCATGTCAGCGTGCCTCGTTGTGCTCCCGGTTTTTCTGGTGTTTTCACGGTCGCTCTTACGTGCTAGAACTTTAATTTGTGTCATCAATCCTATACGATACATCCCTCTAGCGCCTGGAACCAATCTTGGGCGGAAAACATTATATACTGAGTAAAAAAAGGAGAATTAGTGTGCACTTCCTAGCAGAGTTTACTGCCAGAGGGGAATCATAGGCCTGTCCCGTGTGGAAAAATAATAATATTGAACTTTGTGTCAGAGGAAAGAAAGTCTCCCTGAAAGCATTGAGTATACATAGTGTATAGTGTATACTACAGTGGCTCCCTAGTATATTGATGATAAAGGCTAAAGTGTCATTTGAAAACAGGTGAATTTGTAAATGAAGTGATAAGCCTATAGAGGCAGGTGCCAGAAGTCGCCAGAAACTTACCACAGGTCAGCTGTTTTTAATAATCTTCCTGGCCTGCTAGTGTACTCGCATATAATCTAGTGATACCAGTGAATAGCAGAATACAGTGTTGTAGTAGCAACTAACCAGTATTATAATGGTACTTAGTGGAGTGGAGTGACTTTCATTAGTTTCTTTTTCTTGAAATACGAGACGTTACTGTGAATTTCATATAACCTGTAGTTACCAGCGGTCGCAATATACACAACGAGAAGCAATTATTACTACAGAAAAAGCGCCCTTCCTCCAAAATTTGCACCAGTCAACTATAGTGATAATATAGCATTTATTGTGGTGGAGACGGAAAAAAAAAAAAAAAAAATAGAGAAGCTAGATACAGCGATTGATAAACAAAGGTGGAGGCTCAACCGTTCGTCATTGTAGGAGTGCCAGCAGTCACCGGCTCTTCAACACGCAAGTTATACTTTTGTATCAATCAAATCACATATTACTCGGGTAGATAATTTCCAGTAGATCCTTCATGTGTTAGCTCAAATCACCGACCAGTATGGTTTAAATAAGTGACCCACTGATCAGATCAGATAGACTGGTCCGAACCCTTGACTGGTCCGAACCCTTGACTGGTCCGAACCCTGGACTGGTTTCAAACGGTTTCGTTGTGCACCACCTAGCAGGTTATTAATAGAATATTCAAGAGGTTGCTAGTAGAATTGCAGTAAATCAACCATTCAAATCATTATGAAGCTGTGTGTAGTCTGTGGTCAGTCAAACAAACGGGCTTCCACATGCATAAATTGTCATTTCTGTGGAAATTGGTGTCACGCCCCTTGTGCAGATATCCAAGAACTAGCTACAAGCAGTATTAAAACAGGGAAGTGTTTTTGGGTATGCCCAAATGAGATAAATCTGTGGACTAAAATCACAAGGGTATTAAAAGAGGTCAACATCAAAGCTGCTTTCATAGAAAACCTGGAAGCTTTCTACAACAGATGGGAACATAAAAAGTCCGGGCTGAATGGTACTGCCCTTGATACTGGCCATGTAGTCAGAAACTGTAAGGCTGGAGATGATGTCCTGGTAGTCAGTAAATGGGGGGCTGATAGTGCTGTCCTGGGAGACAGTAATGGGGAAGCTGGAGGTGCTGTCCTGGGAGACAGTAATGGTGAAGCTGGAGGTGCTGTCCTGGGAGACAGTAATGGTGAAGCTGGAGATGCTGTCCTGGGAGACAGTAATGGGGAAGCTGGAGATGCTGTCCTGGGAGACAGTAATGGTGAAGCTGGAGATTTTGTCCAAGTAGTCGGGAATTATACGCAGGAAGGAATACATATGAATGACCTCATAGGGGACAGGAGCCATAGTAGGGAAACAAGTGTAGTCAAAGATAAGATAAAACCAATATTGCAAACTAGAAATACCGCAGGAAATAGCAAACAAGAGGACTCCACTAGCAATAGTGAGGATATATTACCAAAAAAAAAATGGTGGGAGCTCCATTGTTGGTGCTAGGGAGGATAGAAGTAAGACAGGGAAACATGCACCAACAGGGAATACAGTCACAGAAAACCCAAGGCAAACGGAAACCAAGCCTGTGCACATACTATGCACTCGGTATCTGCTGGCATGGGAAATCTGGAAAAACAGATGGGACGTGCAACTATGACCACCCTAGGAAATGCCATGCCCATATGACAACAGGAAAATGCAAACTCCCTTCCTGTAAGCTTTTTCACCCTGAACTGTGTACCTCTTCAGTACAGGAAAGACTGTGCTATAACTTAAATTGCCAGGCATACCATCTAAAGGGGACAAAAAGATACAAAACATCCAGGCCATGGGAAAACCTGGGTAGCCACAGCCACTCAAGAGGGAGAGGTTTTTTTTAGTGCCAGGAAGGAAAAAAAACTGGCAGGAAATGGCAGAAATCGTACACCAAATCCAGTCATTCCTGGAGTGGAACCACAGTCGATGGCCTCCACTCCAAACCAACAGATACAGATACTAATGCCGGAAAAAAAATCCCCCCCAAGTACCAACAATACCACCAGTCCGATAACATTCTTCTTTGCAAATATACAGGGTCTAAAGCCAGCAACAAACAACAAAATACCTTTCATCCGTGGACTGCTTGCAGAGGCAAAGGCAATGTTCGCGCTTTCACTGAGACCCACATAAAGGATCACTTGGACAACGAAATATGGATCCCAGGTTACAACCTATACAGATGTGACAGAGTGAACAGGCAAAAGGGGGGGTTGGCCTGTACATTGCAGAGTCACTTGTTTGCACAGAACTGCTAAATGCCTCAAATGATGTAGTGGAAGTTTTAGCAGTTAAAGGTCGAGAACCAAAACCTAGTCATTGTGATAGTCTACAAGCCTCCGGATGCAACATCCCAGCAATTCCAGGAACAGCTGTTAAAAATTGACCACTGTCTGGAAAACCTTCCAGCTCCTGCACCCAACATCTTGCTCCTGGGGGATTTCAACTTAAGGCACCTAAAATGGAGGAAATATAGCAAATAATATTGTTGCAGTAATAACACCAGGAGCAGCTTGATGAAAACTCACACTCACGCGAGCTTTTAAATCTCTGCACAAAATTCAATTTAAACCAGCAAATAATAGAGCCTACTAGACTGGAGAATACACTAGACCTCGTCTTCACTAACAATGATGATCTGATAAGAAATATCACCATATCAAAAACAATATACTCAGATCACAACATAATTGAGGTTCAGTCATGTATGCGCGGAGCCCCAGACCGACATAAGGAGATTAGTCACGAGGGAGCATTCACCAAATTCAACTTCAATAACAAAACATAAAGTGGGACCAAGTAAACCAAGTCCTAACCGATATAAGCTGGGAAGATATACTAAGCAACACAGACCCCAACTTATGCCTAGAACAGATTAACTCGGTAGCACTCAATGTATGCACAAGGCTTATTCCTCTAAGAAAAAGGAGGAGTAGATGTAAAACAGAAAGAGACAGGCGCTCCCTTTACAGGCGACGGAAAAGAATAACAGAGCGGCTAAAAGAGGTCAATATATCTGAAATGCGTAGGGAAACACTGGTCAGAGAAATAGCAAGCATCGAACTTAAGCTAAAAGAATCCTTTAGGAGTCAGGAATCGCGGGAAGAACTAAAAGCCATAAATGAAATCGAAAGAAACCCAAAGTATTTCTTCTCCTATGCCAAATCAAAATCGAGAACAACGTCCAGTATTGGGCCCCTACTTAAACAAGATGGGTCCTACACAGATGACAACAAGGAAATGAGTGAGCTACTCAAGTCCCAATATGACTCAGTTTTTAGCAAGCCGCTAACCAGACTGAGAGTCGAAGATCAAAATGAATTTTTTATGAGAGAGCCACAAAATTTGATTAACACAAGCCTATCCGATGTTATCCTGACGCCAAATGACTTCGAACAGGCGATAAATGACATGCCCATGCACTCTGCCCCAGGGCCAGACTCATGGAACTCTGTGTTCATCAAGAACTGCAAGAAGCCCCTATCACGAGCCTTTTCCATCCTATGGAGAGGGAGCATGGACACGGGGGTCGTCCCACAGTTACTAAAAACAACAGACATAGCCCCACTCCACAAAGGGGGCAGTAAAGCAACAGCAAAGAACTACAGACCAATAGCACTAACATCCCATATCATAAAAATCTTTGAAAGGGTCCTAAGAAGCAAGATCACCACGCATCTAGAAACCCATCAGTTACACAACCCAGGGCAACATGGGTTTAGAACAGGTCGCTCCTGTCTGTCTCAACTATTGGACCACTACGACAAGGTCCTAAATGCACTAGAAGACAAAAAGAATGCAGATGTAATATATACAGACTTTGCAAAAGCCTTCGACAAGTGTGACCATGGCGTAATAGCGTACAAAATGCGTGCTAAAGGAATAACAGGAAAAGTCGGTCGATGGATCTATAATTTCCTCACTAACAGAACACAGAGAGTAGTCGTCAACAGAGTAAAGTCCGAGGCAGCTACGGTGAAAAGCTCTGTTCCACAAGGCACAGTACTCGCTCCCATCTTGTTCCTCATCCTTATATCCGACATAGACAAGGATGTCAGCCACAGCACCGTGTCTTCCTTTGCAGATGACACCCGAATCTGCATGACAGTGTCTTCCATTGCAGACACTGCAAAGCTCCAGGCAGACATCAACCAAATCTTTCAGTGGGCTGCAGAAAACAATATGAAGTTCAACGATGAGAAATTTCAATTACTCAGATATGGTAAACATGAGGAAATTAAATCTTCATCAGAGTACAAAACAAATTCTGGCCACAAAATAGAGCGAAACACCAACGTCAAAGACCTGGGAGTGATCATGTCGGAGGATCTCACCTTCAAGGACCATAACATTGTATCAATCGCATCTGCTAGAAAAATGACAGGATGGATAATGAGAACCTTCAAAACTAGGGAGGCCAAGCCCATGATGACACTCTTCAGGTCACTTGTTCTATCTAGGCTGGAATATTGCTGCACACTAACAGCACCTTTCAAGGCAGGTGAAATTGCCGACCTAGAAAATGTACAGAGAACTTTCACGGCGCGCATAACGGAGATAAAACACCTCAATTATTGGGAGCGCTTGAGGTTCCTAAACCTGTATTCCCTGGAACGCAGGAGGGAGAGATACATGATTATATACACCTGGAAAATCCTAGAGGGACTAGTACCGAACTTGCACACGAAAATCACCCACTACGAAAGCAAAAGACTTGGCAGACGATGCACCATCCCCCCAATGAAAAGCAGGGGTGTCACTAGCACGTTAAGAGACCATACAATAAGTGTCAGGGGCCCGAGACTGTTCAACTGCCTCCCAGCACACATAAGGGGGATTACCAACAGACCCCTGGCAGTCTTCAAGCTGGCACTGGACAAGCACCTAAAGTCAGTTCCGGATCAGCCGGGCTGTGGCTCGTATGTTGGTTTGCGTGCAGCCAGCAGCAACAGCCTGGTTGATCAGGTTCTGATCCACCAGGAGGCCTGGTCTCAGACCGGGCCGCGGGGGCGTTGACCCCCGGAACTCTCTCCAGGTAAACTCCAGGTTTAGGTGTATTGCTGCAGTTGATCCCCAAGCACAAATAGCATAGGTGAGGTATGGATAAATGAGTGAATGGTATAGTGTGAGAAGGGCATTTTGCGGCATGTAGTATCGTATCTTGGAGAGGATCCCAACTGTTTTGGATACTTTTTTTGATATGTGTTGGATATGGGTGCTGAAATTCAGGTTGTTGTCGAAGTATAGGCCTAGGAATTTGCCCTCATTATGTCTGGCAATTAGAGTGCTGTCAATCTTAATGTTTAGTTGTGCAGCACCTGCTCTGCTACCAAACATAATATAGTAGGTTTTGTCAGTGTTAAGTGTAAGTTTATTGGCTGTCATCTAAGTTGATATTTTGAGCAGCTCTTCATTAACAATGGTGTTGAGGGTGGCAAGATTAGGGTGAGAGATGACATAAGTCGTGTTGTCAGCAAAGAGAATGGGTTTCAGGTGTTGGGATACGTTTGGAAGATCATTGATGTAAATGAGGAAGAGCAGGGGTCCAAGGACACTTCCCTGCGGAACTCCAGTATCAAGTGGCCGTGTTGATGAGGCTGTGTCTTTTAATGGTGACATACTGATGCCTATTAGTAAGGTAGGATTTGAAATATGCAAGTGCATGGCCTCTTATACCATAATGGTCAAGTCTGTGGAGTAGGATGCCATGATCTACTGTGTCAAAAGCTTTTCTTAGGTCAATAAAATTTCCTAGCGGATATTCCATATTTTCCAATGCTGTGTAAAGCAGATATAGCATTTTTACAATTGCATCATTAGTGCTTTTATTTTTTCTGAATCCAAATTGGCAGGGGTTGAGTATGTTTTGTGCCGTTATAAATGAATACAGCCTCCTGTGCACGAGTTTGTCAAAGATTTTGGATAGCAATGGTAAGTTTGATATTGGCCTGTAGTTGTTAAAATCTGTAGGGTCACCACCTTTATTTATTGGTGTAACCCTTGCTGTCCTGAGTAGTTTCGGGAAGGTGCTAGTTTCTAGTGACTTGTTAAAAAGTAATGAAATAGCATGCGAAAGGACATGGGCCGCTCGCTTGTACAATAATGGTGGGACATGAGACAGGTTCCCTGAGTTATTTTTAAGTGATTTTATAATCTCAGTGACTTTGATGGGCTCAGTTGGTACAAGATAGAAGGAATTTGGGAAATTCCCATCTAGATAGTCCCCGGCATGGGCATTGGTACGTGGGATTTTACTGGCAAGATTAGATCCCATGGTTGAGAAGAAGTTGTTTATCTTGTTAGCTGTTTCAGTGGGATGCAGTGGTGTTTCATTAGGTTTGGTTAGGACAATATTCTTGTTTTTTTCAGTTTGTGGGTGCCCAGAATCTGAGAGAGTGTTTTCCTGGTCTTTTTTATATCTCCTCTTGTGTCAGGGAATCTGTTAGAGTAGTACAGTTGTTTGGCTTTCTTTATTACTTTGGTGAGAACTGATGAATAGTGTTTGAGAATATCTTTGTGTATTAAGCCCCATCTATATTGCTTTTCATATTGGTGTTTCTTATCAATGGATTTCAGAATGGTGCTGGTTAGCCATGGGCAACCTAGCCGTTTATTCGTGATCTTTTTCGTTTTTATATGACATTGTTTGTTGTATAGTCTAAGTAATTTGTTAAGAATAATGTCTGTCCAATTGTCAGTATCATTGGCCTTGGAGAATTCTGTAGGCCAGTCAACAGTCTCTAGGTCTGCTGTGAACTTCCTTATTGAGGCCTCGTCATGGAGTCTAAATGAAACTTTGTTGTATTCCAGTGGTGGTTTACTAATGTTTGTTAAGAGGAAGGTAGGGTAGTGGTCTGTAGTCTGTCTGTGATTATCCCTGATTTAAGTGAGGGTAGTATATTGGTCTATATGTGGTCTGTTATGGTTGCACTTGTCTCAGTGAGCCTGGTTCGTTTAGTTTATTATTGGTATGAGAAGTGTGTTGTTCATATTGTTGATGAAATCAGTTACAGGCTGATCATCTTGTAGGCCAAGGTTGATATTGAAATCTCCAGCTAAGAGAGGATGGTGCTTGTTCATTTGTCTGTTTGTTATTAGTGCCTTTAATTTCTCACTGAAATTTGGGATGTTTGTGTGGGGTATCCGGTAAATGACACCGATTGTTATAGGCGTCTTAAGTTTTTTTACAGTAAAATTAGCAAAAATGTATTCCCCATACTCATTACTAAAGCAAGTGGTGCTAATACAAGATAGTTGGTTGGAGTAATAGATTGCAATACCACCCCCAATTTGGTATGGTCTGCAGTTGTGGATTGCTGTGTAACCTGGTAGTGGGTAGATATCTATTGTGTCCTGCTAAAGCCAGGTCTCAGTAAGAATAATGCAGGAGGGAATATTTTGAGAAATTGTTAAATGTTGATGAAGATAGAGAAGTTGTGATTTTTATGTATAGGGCATGGAGGAATAACATCCTGCAGGAATGAGGAAGAGCCAGTTTTGAGTGTGGGGGAAGTTTGTGAGGCAGTGGGTAGAATGAAAAGGGGTAAGGCAGCTGGGATTGATGGGATTAAGATATAAATGTTAAAAGCAGGTGGGGGATATAGTTTTTGGCGTTGTTGGTGCTTTTATTTAATAAATGTGTAGAAGAGGGTAAGGTACCTAGGGATTGGCAGAGAGCATGCATAGTTCCTTTGTATAAAGGCAAAGGGGAGAAAAGAGAGTGCAAAAATTATAGGGGAATAAGTCTGTTGAGTATACCTGGTAAAGTGTATGGTAGAGTTATTATTGAAAGAATTAAGGATGGCAGATGAACAAGGAGGCTTTAGGAAAGGTAGGGGGTGTGTAGACCAAGTGTTTACAGTGAAACATATAGGTAAACATTATTTAGATAAGGGTAAAGAGGTTTTTGTGGCATTTATGGATTTGGAAAAGGCATATGACAGGGTGGATAGGGGGAGTGTGGCAGAAGTAGGTTACTGAAAGCAGTGAAGAGTTTTTACAGGGATAGTGAGGCTCAGGTTAGAGTATGTAGGAGAGAGGGAGATTATTTCCCAGTAAAAGTAGACCTTAGACAAGGATGTGTGATGTCACCATGGTTGTTCAACATAATTATAGATGGAGTTGTAAGAGAAGTGAATGTGCAGGTATTGGCAAGAGGTGTGGGGTTAAAAGATATGGAATCGATCACAAAGTGGGAGTTGTCACAGTTGCTTTTTGGTGGTGAGACTGTGCTTTTGGGAGATTCTGAAGAGAAGTTGCAGAAGTTGGTGGATGAGTTTGGTAGGTTATGTAAAAGAAGGAAATTAAAAATAAATATTGGAACGAGTAAGGTGATGAGGATAACAAAAAAATTAGGTCATGAATGATTGGATGTCACATTGGAGGGAGAGAATATGGAGGAGAAAATATTCAGATAATTAGGAGTGGACGTGTCAGCAGATGGGTCCATGGAATTGGTGAGGGGGGAAAAAGGTGAGTGGCACATTTAGGAGTCTGTGGAGACAAAGAACTCTGTCCATGTAGATGAAGAGTTCAGAGAACCAACAAGTTGATAAATTAGACACATTTGCAACACTTGGGTATCTTTAATGAGGAAACATTTCACCATACAGTAGCTTCATCAGCTCATACAAAGGAGAATGGTAAAGAACAGAAGGAGTTTGAGGTAATCAGTCCCTCAGCCTTGAGTCGATGTAATCAGTCCATCAATCTTGAAAAGAATACAGCATATGTGCGAAGAATTGGCTTATATACTGTAATCAAATGTGATACCAACTACAACTGTTTCACCTCACCTGCCTACAGTATATAAGCCACGCCTTTGCATATATACTGTATTCTTTTCAAGATTGATGGACTGATTACATCGATTCAAGGCTGAAGGACTGATTACCACAAAATTATGAAAATAAATGGCATAAAATACCGACACAATGGAAACATAAACACATATGCAGTTTAATGTGATCCTTTATTGACAGATCTGTGTGTGACTTGAAAAAGCCCACTGTGTGGGCGAAATGTTGTCAATAAAGGATCACATTCAACTGCATATGTGTTTATGTTACCACAAACTTATCCAGTTCTTCACCATTCTCCTTTGCAAAGAGGGGAATGTATGAGAGTATAATTTTACCAATGCTCTTATATGGGTGTGAAGCATTGGTGGTGAATGTTGTAACAATGAGAAGGCTGGAGGCAGTGGAGATATCATGTCTGAAGGCAGTGTGTGGTGTGAATACAGTGCAAAGAATTCGTAGTTTGGAAATTAGGAGGAGGTGTGGGATTACCAGCTGATTACCAGCTAACTACCCCTCCTCACCCCTCTGGGTGAGAAGGGGTTATTGAGGTGGTTCAGACATATAGAGAGGATGGAACAAAATAGAACGACTTTGAGGCAGTATAAATCTGTAGTGTAGGGAAGGCAGGGTAAGGGTTGGCCTAGGGAAGGTTGGAGGGAGGGGGTAAAGGAGGTTTTGTGTGTGAGGGGCTTGGACTCCCAGCAAGCATGCATGAGCATGTTAAAAGTGAATGGAGGTACTACCATCCTACCAAATGAGTGTGAAACACAAGCCTGTAATTGGTTTGCATGATGGTAGGATTGTTGGTGTCTTTTTCTGTCTGATAAAAATGCAAGGCTGCAGGTATGTCTTGCTACTTTTACTTACACTTAGGTCACACTACACATGCGTGTACTAGCATGTACAGTGGTCCCTCAATAATCGTCTGGCCTGAAAGTCGTCCATTTCGGAAATAGTCCTATTTTTTCGTCTAAATATTGGCTCGCAAATGGTCCGTTAACTCGCTAATCGTCCTTCGTCCGGGACGGGTACTCATGCTCTGAGCCGCCTGGGCCTGCCTTCCCAGCCAGTGTGCCATTGTTTACCAGTGAGTGATGGTCCCTTCACATGCTCCTACGACATATTTCATATTATTCCATTGATTTTAGTGCTTGCAAGTGCTAAATAAGCTACCATGGCTCCAAAGAAAGCTTCTAGTGCCAGCCCTTTGGTAAAGAATGTGAGAAACACATAATTTATGAAAAAGTTTGTAGAAAAATACAAAGATGGTGGTGGTAGAGTGGAAGCAGTTGTGATAGTGGTTGATGAACATAAGAACATAAGAAAGGAGGATCACTGCAGCAGGCCTGTTGGCCCATGCTCGGCAGGGTCTTTACAATTCATCTCACTAACGAAACATTTTCCCAACCCAGTCCTCAATGCTACCCAAGAAATAAGCTCTGATAACTCTATCCACTCATTTGCAAGTCCCTACCTCACCGGCAACTACCCGAACACACTGTTCCTAGCTCCGACTAACCCATACGAAGTCTCCCTTATTATCAACACACTAAAAAACAAGGCAGGAGATTTAAATACCTTACCACCCTTTATATACAAAAAAGTGTCACAAGTGCTATCACCAATCATTGCAACACTCTTTAACAAATCCATTGAATCCTCCACCTTCCCTACAGTATTCAAAATAGCAAGGGTCACCCCGATCCACAAAGGAGGAGACCAAACAGAGTTGAATAACTATAGGCCAATATCCAACTTACACCCTCTCTCAAAAATCTTCGAAAAATTAATTCATAAACGAATCTACTCCTACCTTATCTCTCAAAACATACTCAACCCCTGCCAATTTGGATTCAGGCCTAATAAAAATACTAATGATGCTATTATACACATGCTAGAACATATATACACTGCAATAGAGAAAAAAGAAGTCCCACTGGGGATCTTCATTGACTTACGTAAAGCTTTTGATACAGTTAACCATGACTTGCTCCACGTAAAATTGTCACACTATGGTATAAGAGGGCACTCCCTCAACTACCTCAAGTCATACCTCAGCAACAGAAGCCAATATGTGTATGCAAATGGGGCAAACTCTTCTGCACAACCAATTACAGTTGGTGTCCCACAGGGAAGTGTCCTTGGCCCTCTTCTCTTTCTCCTATACATAAATGACCTACCAAATGCTTCGCAATTACTCAAACCCACACTATTTGCAGATGACACTACATACGTCTTCTCCCACCTGAGCCCAGTCACGCTAGCCAATACTGTAAATACCGAATTACAGAAAATATCTACCTGGATGAGGACTAACAAACTTACACTAAACATTGACAAAACCTACTTCATTCAGTTTGGTAACAGAGCTACAGATGTCCCTCTTAACATAATGATAAACGGATCACCTATCACAAAGCTAACAGAGGGAAAATTCTTAGGAATCCACCTTGATAATAGACTCAAATTTCATACACATATACAACAAATTTCTAAGAAAATTTCCAAGACTGTAGGCATACTATCGAAGATACGGTACTATGCTCCACAGTCAGCCCTCCTGGCCCTATATCACTCTCTTATTTACCCCTATCTCACCTATGGAATTTGTGCATGGGGCTCAACAACAAGTAACCATCTCAGACCACTAATTACCCAACAAAAGGCTGCAGTTAGAATGATAACAAATTCTCACTAAAGGCAGCACACTCCACCAATATTCAATACACTAAACCTACTCACCATACAAAACATCCATACTTATTACTGCACCTATTACATACATAGAACACTTAACTCTGATATTAACCCTCCCCTCAAACATCTCCTTGCCAACCTCAACAGAACACATGACCATAACACAAGGCACAGATCACTCTTTGATGTTCCTCGTGTCCATCTCACACTATGCAAAAACTCAATGCACATAAAAGGCCCTAAAATCTGGAATTCATTACCTGTAAATATAAAAGAAACACTACCTGTTTATAAATTCAAGTCTCTTCTCAAAGATCACTTACTCACCCAAAACCAAATAAATACTGAATAACTGAACCTTATAAATTGTATATCTTAAATGTTTCTCACAATTATATCACATAAATGTTAAACCTAAAACCCAATCTAACTTTATTATTTTTTAAATACACTACCTAACAGAATACTCCATTCTACTGAATGTACAACAATGCATACAACCATATGACCTGTCTTTGTAATACTCACTTGTGCTTTATAGTAATCTGTTTACATTAAAGTTTTATCACTGATTTCATCATTGCTTAGTTAATCTTAAGTTAATTTTAAGCCAGCCCGTAATGCTATGCATAGTATAAGTGGCTTTGGCATGCTGCTCTTATCTGTATTTTTTGTACCTCTGTATGTGTGCTCAAATTTTTAAATAAATAAAAAAAAAATAAATAAATTCTTTACCAAAGGGCTGGCACTAGAAGCTTTCTTTGGTGGTAGTGATGGTGGTAGAAGGTAGTAGTGATGGTGGTAGAAGGTAGTAGTGATGGTGGTAACAGTTGTAACAGTGGTAGAAGGTCATAGTGATGGTGGTACAGGGTTCCTTCTTTAGTGATTCAGCGATTCTACCGACTCCTCCAATGTTTTTGGAGTTATATAGGGCTACAAAAACCACCGCCGCCTCAGCTGCTGCTTCACCACCATTATGGACGGCTTGAATGAACTAACAAAAGTTCAGGTAAGATCCAAAATGGGATGAGCGGGGAAGATGGGACAGATGAAGGATAGTGCTGGAGAGGAGTGTTCTTGGTTGTAGAAATAGAGCCAGGGCTTAACCCAGCAGCTAAGTCGATCGTGGGACAGACATTGAGAACACACATAGCAGGCTCTCCTGTTGGGACTCCAGTGGGTGAGTGGGGAAGTGTGGACAGACAAAGAATAGTCGGTGAGAGGAAGATCTTGAGTTGCAGATGAAAGAGCCAGGGCTTAACCCAGCTGTGTGGCACTGCGAGGCAGTGTAGAGAGGGCATGTTGAGGACATAGAGGAGAGAGCAGACTGCAGACAGTGCTTGCTGGCTGATATCCTTCAGGCTGAGGTGAAGAGCTGGTTTGGACGTGAGGTGTCGGGAGGCTCACGTTATGTGTTGTGGAAGTGTGTTGCGTGTTTGGCTACACTTCGCTGGTGATGGTGCCACTCTTGAGTCTTTTGAAGTCTCTCTTGGACATGTGAAATAGTTGCATTCTGAGGTTGGAGCAGTTCAGATTTGTCACGAGGTAAGATAGTGCGTTTTCAAAAGGAATTTGGTGAGATTTGGTGCAGGTGTACTTAACAGCTCCTTCTTTCATTAAATGGAGCATATCGGCTGTGCTCATTTCGGTTGGGAGGTTGGGGGTGGTGTAGAAGGTTAGAGACCCATTAAAGGCTTGGCTTAGGTAACGGTTGCCTGTGGTTTCTTCTTGAGTTACTTCTTCGACTACTACTTCGTCGTTGTCCGAGGGTTGTTCATAATGTTCTGGTTCTATTTCGTCTTCTGTGACTGTGTTGAGAGGAAGCAGGGAGTGTTGGTCGATTGTGGTTTGTTGGGCTGGTGGTGGGTGGTGAAAGGTGGCAGTAGACGGTGGTGTTGGTTCTGGAGTAGAGTCTTGGTCAGAGATACGAGTAGGACCAGGGGTTGAGGTGAAGTTAACAATGTCTGGAATTAGCTTGAGGAGGAATTGTGATGGTGGCGAGTCTGAAAAGTTGAAGTTTGGCATGTTGTTAAGGCAAAACAGTTCATTGATTGTTGTGTTGAATGAGCCAGGGTTTGCAGCATTAGTGAGGTGTGCATACATCATACAGTATAGCACCTTGGATGGAGCAGCGTCAGGAAGAGCATAGAGGGACTGGCTGGGTGGAGATGATTGTTGTGTAGCTTGAAGGAGTTCGGTGGTATCTGATTGAATTTTTGCAATGGTGGCATATGTTGGCAATTTAGGGTTGCTCTTCTTGGTTTCTTTAATGATTTTCTTAGACAGGACTTCTTTACGTAGAGGGCATTTTGCTGCAAGGGTGTGGTGAGTACCTTTGCAGTTGAGGCAGGTAGGAGAGGTAGTGGTAGTAGAACATTCCTTGAAGTCATGGCCGTCTTTACCGCAGTTTGTGCAGTACTTCTTCCCTTTCAGAGGACAGTCAGGCATTGAGTGGTGATAGGAGTAGCAGGTCCAACATGGTGAGATGTGGGCGAAACGTTCGGGTTCTATGTGACTTGGCTGGATATGATAGTAGGAGATAGCTAGGCCATCAGACAGTGCTCTAGTAGCCATCTCGATGTTGGAGAAGGTTAGCTTGATCATTGTAGAGGCGTTGGGGATTTTGGTGATATGTTCAATCGACGCCCAGGTATTTTGTTCCTCGATAGAAGTCTTGAGATCCTCAGTCGATAAAGAAGTGACGAGTTTGTCCAGCCGTTTGACGAAAACGGAACGTTTTGCCAGCAAAAAAGGTGAAGGGGAGATGGTGAACTGTCGGTCTCTGAGGGTTTTCATAGAAGTGTTGGCGATCAGCTTTGAGGCTTCATAATCGTCAGTACAGACGGCAATGAATGAGTCTTTCATCGAGTGGATGGCTGTAAATTTAACTTGTAGGCAAGTCTTTACAGCGGCAGCAAGGGCAAGTTTAGTAGAGTCATTTATTACTCCACTGTTGGGTTTGATCCTTACACGGTTTGCAAGCATCATGAAAGAGTAAGGCAGGCGCTGGTACGATGATTATAGGTTCCCCTCCCTGACGGGGATCGAAGGAACACTTCTTGAGGTGAGGAGCGACTGTGTCTTACGATGATCCGAGTTGAAGTTGGACGGCTTACACTCAGTGGCCCTTATATACCCAACAACAACACAACACAACACCTCTCGTGACATACGTAATGACTTATTTTATTCATTCTAGAGTATATTCCATGTTTCTATGTTATTAATATTGTTTATTATGTCATATTAGTTGAATTGTGATAGATAAATAAGCCATAGAGTTGATGTTAGTGTCATATTCTCCAACAATAAACTTGCCATCCCTCCCTCACACAAACACTTGCCAATAAGAACATAACAATGGAAAAACACTGCAGGTCTACTGGCCCATACAAGGCAGGTCCTTATCAAAATGACCTCTACCCAAAGCTACCCAAGAATTTACTCCCGTACCCAATGACACAAATCAAACTCAGCTCCTCCAACTCATATATTTGTCCAATCTCTTCTTAAAGCTACCCAAGGTCCTAGCCTCGATCACCCTACTGGTAAGTGTGATGTTAAAGTGTGATGTTAAATAAGAACTTAAGAAAGTAGGAACACTGGAACAGGCCTGCTGGCCCATACTAGGCTGGTCCTTCACAAATCCAACCCACTAACAGAACAAATGGTACCCAAGCAATAAACTCAGGTGCAAGTCGGACTGAAATCCAACCCCTTTCACTCGTGTATTTATCCAACCTAAATTTGAAACTACCCAATCCATAGCTTTTAGAACATTGGAAAGGAGGAACACTGCAATAAGCCTGTTGGCCCATACTAGGCCGGTCCTTCACAAATCCAACCCACTAACAGAACAAATGCTGGTCCTTCACAAATCCAACCCACTAACAGAACAAATGCTACCCAAGCAATAAGCTTGGGTGCAAGTCTGACTCAAATCCAACCCCTCTCACTCGTGTATTTATCCAACCTAAATTTGAAACTACCCAATGTTTTAGCTTCGATCACCCTACTAGGCAGACTGTTCCACTCATCAACTACCCCTATTACCAATGTTCATTTATACATTTTATTAGTGCCCTAGAGTCCTTATGGAGGGGGATTTCCCTTCCAAATAACCTCTCTTCCCTCTCTCCTCCTCCCTGTCTTCCATTCATCAACAACAGCCTTCAATAAAGGTAACTGTCATGTTGAATGTTCATTCTATTGCTGCACACTAACAGCACCTTTCAAGGCAGGTGAAATTGCTGACCTAGAAAATGTACAGAGAACCTTCACGGCACGCATAATGGAGATAAAACACCTCAATTACTGGGAGCGCTTGAGGTTCCTAAACCTGTATTCCCTGGAACGCAGGCGGGAGAGATACATGATTATATACATCTGGAAAATCCTAGAGGGACTAGTACCGAACTTGCACACGAAAATCACTCGCTACGAAAGCAAAAGACTTGGCAGACGATGCACCATCCCCCCAATGAAAAGCAGGGGTGTCACTAGCACGTTAAGAGACCATACAATAAGTGTCAGGGGCCCGAGACTGTTCAACTGCCTCCCAGCATACATAAGGGGGATTACCAACAGACCCCTGGCAGTCTTCAAGCTGGCACTGGACAAGCACCTAAAGTCGGTTCCTGACCAGCCGGGCTGTGGCTCGTACGTTGGTTTGCGTGCAGCCAGCAGCAACAGCCTGGTTGATCAGGCTCTGATCCACCAGGAGGCCTGGTCACAGACCGGGCCGCGGGGGCATTGACCCCCGGAACTCTCTCCAGGTAAACTCCAGGTAATAGGTAAAAAAAAAAATTGTTGTTGATACTTCTGGGTGTCTGGAACGAATTAATTGGATTTACATTATTTCTTATGGGGAAAATTGATTCGAAAATCGACCATTTCGATAATAGTCCCACTTCCAGGAACGGATTATGGACGATTATTGAGGGACCACTGTATATACTAAACCCTCTAGGTTTTCTTCTATTTTCTTCCTAGTTTTTGTTCTTGTTTGTTTCTGCTTATTCCCATGGGGAAGTGGGGAAGAATTCTTCCATAAGCATTGAGTGTCATAGGAGGCGACTAAATGCTGGGAGCATTTATAAACTACTAAAAACAAGGAAAAGAAAAACTATAAAATTGGGGTGTTTGAATGTGCACGGACATAGTTTGGATGATAAAGAAATGATTGCTAATGTTATGAATGGAAAGAAGTTAGATGTCCTAGCCCTAAGCAAAAGAAAGCTGAAAGGGGTAGAGGAGTTTCAGTGGGGAGAAATAATTGGGATTATGTCAGGAGTACCTGAGAGAGTTAGAGCTAAGGAAGGGGTAGGAATAAGATTGAAGGATCAGTTATGGATAGAGAAGAGGGAATATAAATGAATAAATTAAAGGATTATATAGATTAAAATAAGGGTTGGATATGAAAAGTAGGTCATGAAAAGTGTGTATGCACCTGGAGGAGAGAGTAAGAGAGATTGAGAGAGAGGGATTGAGAGAGAGAGATTGAGAGAGAGAGATTGAGAGAGAGAGATTGAGAGAGAGAGATTGAGAGAGAGAGATTGAGAGAGAGAGATTGAGAGAGATTGAGAGAGAGTGAGAGAGAGAGAGAGAGAGAGAGAGAGAGAGAGAGAGGAGAGAGAGAGGAGAGAGAGAGAGAGAGATTGAGAGAGAGAGATTGAGAGAGAGAGATTGAGAGAGAGAGATTGAGAGAGAGAGAGATGGAGAGAGAGGAGAGAGGAGAGAGAGAGAGAGATTGAGAGAGAGAGATTGAGAGAGAGAGATTGAGAGAGAGAGATTGAGGGGAGAGAGATTGAGAGAGAGAGATAGAGAGAGAGAGATTGAGAGAGAGAGAGAGAGAGAGAGAGAGAGAGAGAGAGAGAGAGAGAGAGAGAGAGAGAGAGAGAGAGAGAGAGAGGAGAGAGAGAGATTGAGAGAGAGAGAGATTGAGAGAGAGAGAGAGAGAGATTGAGAGAGAGAGATTGAGAGAGAGAGAGAGATTGAGAGAGAGAGAGATTGAGAGAGAGATTGAGAGAGAGAGAGAGATTGAGAGAGAGAGAGAGAGAGTGAGAGAGAGAGAGAGATTGAGAGAGAGAGAGAGAGATTGAGAGAGAGAGAGAGAGAGATTGAGAGGAGAGAGAGTTGAGAGAGAGAGAGAGATGAGAGAGAGAGAGATTGAGAGAGAGGATTGAGAGAGAAGGAGAGATTGAGAGAGAGAGAGATTGAGAGAGAGAGAGATTGAGAAGAGAGATTAGAGAGAGAGATTGAGAGAGGAGGAGAGATTGAGGAGAGAGAGATAGAGAAGAGAGAGAGAGAGAGATTGAGAGATTGATTTTAGGAGATGTTAAGTGAATGTATACAAACTTTTGAACCAAATGAGAGAGTAATTGTGGTAGGGGACCTAAATGTTACATTAGGAGAAGCATTCAGAAAGGGTGTGGTAGGTAAGTTTGGGGTGCCATGTGTAAATGATAATGGGGGCATTTGATTGAACTTTGTATAGAAAGAGGTTTGGTTATAGGTAACACATATTTTAAGAACAAGAGGATAAATAAATATACAAGATATGATATAGGGCATAATGACAGTACAGTAGTTTGTTGGACTAAGTATTGGTAGATAGAAGACTGTTGGGTAGACTTCAGGATATACATGTTTATAGAGAGGCCACATATATATCAGATCACATTTTAGTTGTAGCTACAGTGTGAGTAAAAAGTAGATGGGAGACAAGGAAAATGGAAGCAGCACGTTAAAGAGAGGTGGAGGTTTATAAACTGAAGGAGGAGGCAGTTAGCGTAAGATTTAAACAACTGTTGGAGGACAGATGGGTTAGTGTGAGTATAGGCACTAGGGTAGAAGATGTATGGGGAAAGTTTAAGAATATAGCATTAGTGCTCAGCAGAAGTTTGTGGTTACAGGAAAGTGGGTGCAGGAGGGAAGAAGAGTGATTGGTGGAATGATGAGGTAAAGAAAGTAGTAAGGGAGAAAAAGTTAACATATGAGAGGTTTTCACAAAGTAGAAGTGATGCAAGGAGGGAGGAGTATATATAGAGAAAAAGAGAGGTTAAGATAATGGTGAAGCAGTGTAAAAAGAGAGCAAATGAGTGGGTGGGTGAGATGTTATCAACAAATTTTGTTGACAGTAAGAAAAAGTTATGGAGTGAGACTAATAAGTTGAGAAAGCCTAGGAAATGAATGGATTTGTTAGTCAGAAATAGGAGAGGAGAGTTATTAACCTTTTCACTGTCGATATCATTGCTCACAAATTTGCTCTCAATGTCGAAGAATTTAAAAAAAAATGATTATTTTTTCTTATAAAATGCGAGAAAATCTTTTTCTGATGGTAATGACACCAAAAGTACAAAATTTGACGGAAAACTTGTGGAATTATGCTCTCATGAAGTTAGCGATCATGGCCATATATATGCACCAGTGATTTTGTCCACTTTGAGCCCTATTTTCAGCCAGTTTTATTGTTTCATTTGATTAAACTCATAGCTGTTTTGCTAGAAGTCCATTTGTTCTAACGATTGAGTACAGTGGTCCCTCGATAATTGTAAGGCTTGACATTCATAATTTTCAAAAAAGTAACGTTATTTTCGTCAAAACATTGGCTTGCAAATCGCCATTTGACTCGTGAATTGACGTTCATCCCGGACACGTACACATGGCTCCGAGCCACCTCACCCTCCCTTCCCAGCCAGTGTGCCATTGTCTTCCAGTGAGTGACGGTCCCCTCACTTGTTCATACAAAATATTTCATAATATTCCATTCATTTTAGTGCTTGCAACTGCTAAATAAGCTACCATGGCTCCAGAAAAAGCTCCTATGTGCCAAGCCTTTGGTAAAGAAGGTGAGAAATACAACTGAATTCAAGAAAAACTTCATTGAGCAATATGAAAGTGGCATGTGTGTGGCCAAACTGGCCAGGATGTATAACAAACCCTATACAACCATAGCTTCCATCATGGCCAAGAAAAAGGAAATCAAGGAAGTTGTTATTTATTTATTTATTTATTTCCAATTTGAGCACACATACAGAGGTACAAAAAAATACAGATAAGAGCAGCATGCCAAAGCCACTTATACTATGCATAGCATTACGGGCTGGCTTAAAATTAACTTAAGATTAGCTGCAAAGGGGGTAAATATGCTTACAAAAATGCAGCTACAAAATTCGTAAGTGCATTCAAGGAGTACATAGAGGCTTTCTTTCTTCTTTCAACACACCAGCCATATCCCACCAAGGCAGGGTGGCCCAAAAAGAAAAACGAAAGTTTCTTTTTTAAATTTAGTAATTTATACAGGAGAAGGGGTTACTAGCCCCTTGCTCCCGGCATTTTAGTCGCCCCTTACAACACGCATGGCTTACGGAGGAAGAATTCTGTTCCACTTCCCCATGGAAATAAGAGGAAATAAACAAGAACAAGAGATAGAAAGAAAATAGAAGAATACCCAGAGGGGTGTGTATATATATGCTTGTACACGTATGTGTAGTGTGACCTAAGTGCAAGTAGAAGTAGCAAGGCACACCTGAAATCTTGCATGTTTATGAGACAGACAAAAGACACCAGCAATCCTACCATCATGTAAAACAGTTACAGGTTTTCGTTGTACACTCACTTGGCAGGACGGTAGTACCTCCCTGGGCAGTTGCTGTTTACCAACCTACTACCTAGGTACATAGAGGCTGAAGGATTGAAACCTGAACATGTGTTCAATTGTGACGAAACAGGCCTCTTTTGGAAGAAAATGCCAAAGAGGACTTACATTACTCAGGAGGAAAAGGGACTGCCAGGACACAGGCCTATGAAAGACAGGCTGATGCTCATGTTCTGTGCTAATGCTAGTGGGGATTTCAAAGTGAAGCCGTTACTAGTGTACCATTCTGAAAATCCCAGGAAAAACAGAGTAAATTGTGTGTTTTGGAAATCTAATAATAAGGCATGGGTCACGAGGGAAATTTTCATCGAGTGGTTCAATGAAGTGTTTGGCCCTAGTATGAAGAATTACCTCCTGGAAAAGAAATTGGATCTTGAGTGCCTCCTAGTAATGGACAGTGCACCAGCTCATCCTCCAAACTTGGATGACCTAATTCTGCAGGAGTTTGGATTCATCACAGTAAAGTTCTTGCCCCCTAATACTACTACTCTCCTCCAGCCCATGGACCAGCAGGTCATTTCAAACCTTAAAAAACTCTACACCAAAGCAATGTTTCAAAGGTGTTTTAATGTGACCTCAGACACTCACTTGACCCTAAGAGAGTTTTGGAAAGAACCTTCAGACTTCACAATGAGGCAGCCATTAATAACTTCACAACAGCAGTAACAAACATGGACTGGCACACTGAGCTAGAAATCTATACAGATATTGACAAATGTTTTAATAATTTTCTAAAAAAGACCCAATACCTCTATAACAAGCACTGCCCTAAAAAAACTAAACAGATGACAGCTAAGAGACTGAACAGTCCCTGGCTAACACCCAGCATTCTCAAATCCATAAATGCAAAACACCGATATGAAAAACAGTACAGAATGGGTCACATAACCAGAGACCAAACAAAACGTTACTCGTCAATCCTAACCAGCCTGATAAGAAGGGCAAAAAAACTGTATTATGAGAACAGATTATCCAACTTACGAGGTGATATAAAAAAGACCTGGAAGACCCTATCAGAAATTCTGGGAACAAAAAAGATATCACGAAATAGCGAAATAAAATTAGCAAAATCAGATGAACCCCAACTCCCACCAACAGAAACAGCAAACAGACTCAATGATTTCTTCTCCACTATAGGACAAAACCTTGCCAATAAAATCCCAAGCTCAGATACCCCACCAAATGATTACCTCACTGGCAACTACCCGAACACACTGTTCCTAGCTCCGACTAACCCATACGAAGTCTCCCTTATTATCAACACACTAAAAAACAAGGCAGGAGATTTAAATACCTTACCACCCTTTATATACAAAAAAGTGTCACAAGTACTATCACCAATCATTGCAACACTCTTTAACAAATCCATTGAATCCTCCACCTTCCCTACAGCTCTCAAAATAGCAAGGGTCACCCCGATCCATAAAGGAGGAGACCAAACAGAGTTGAATAACTATAGGCCAATATCCAATTTACACCCTCTCTCAAAAATCTTTGAAAAATTAATTCATAAACGAATCTACTCCTACCTCATCTCCCAAAACATTCTCAACCCCTGCCAATTTGGATTCAGGCCTAATAAAAATACTAATGATGCTATTATACACATGCTAGAACATATATACACTGCAATAGAGAAAAAGAAGTCCCACTGGGGATCTTCATTGACTTACGTAAAGCTTTTGATACAGTTGACCATGACTTGCTCCACGTAAAATTGTCACACTATGGTATTAGAGGGCACTCCCTCAACTACCTCAAGTCATACCTCAGCAACAGAAGCCAATATGTGTATGCAAATGGGGCAAACTCTTCTGCACAACCAATTACAGTTGGTGTCCCACAGGGAAGTGTCCTTGGCCCTCTTCTCTTTCTCCTATACATAAATGACCTACCAAATGCTTCGCAATTACTCAAACCCACACTTTTTGCAGATGACACTACATACGTCTTCTCTCACCCGAGCCCAGTCACGCTAGCCAATACTGTAAACACCGAATTACAGAAAATATCTACCTGGATGAGGACTAACAAACTTACACTAAACATTGACAAAACCTACTTCATTCAGTTTGGTAAGAGCTACAGATGTACCTCTTAACATAACGATAAACAGATCACCTATCACAAAGCTAACAGAGGGAAAATTCATAGGAATCCACCTTGATAATAGACTCAAATTTCATACACATATACAACAAATTTCTAAGAAAATTTCCAAGACTGTAGGCATACTATCTAAGATACGGTACTAAGTTCCACAGTCAGCCCTCCTGGCCCTTTATCACTCTCTTATTTACCCCTATCTCACCTATGGAATTTGTACATGGGGCTCAACAACAATTAACCATCTCAGACCACTAATTACCCAACAAAAGGCTGCAGTTAGAATGATAACAAATTCTCACTACAGGCAGCACACTCCACCAATATTCAAAACACTCAACCTACTCACCATACAAAACATCCATACTTATTACTGCACCTATTACATACATAGAACACTTAACTCTGATATTAACCCTCCCCTCAAACATCTCCTTGCCAACCTCAACAGAACACATGACCATAACACAAGGCACAGATCACTCTTTGATGTTCCTCGTGTCCATCTCACGCTATGCAAAAACTCAATGCACATAAAAGGCCCTAAAATCTGGAATTCATTACCTGTAAATATAAAAGAAACACTACCTGTTTATAAATTCAAGTCTCTTCTCAAAGATCACTTACTCACTCAAAACCAAATAAATACTGAATAACTGAACCTTATAAATTGTATATCCTATATGTTACTCACAATTATATCACACAAATGTTAAACCTAGGACCCAATCTAACTTTGTTATTTTTTTAAATACACTACCTAACAGAATACTCCATTCGACTGAATGTACAGCAATGCATGCAACCATATGACCTGTCTTTGTAATACTCATTTGTGCTTTATAGTTATCTGTTTACAATAATGTTTTATCACTGATTTCATTATTGCTTAGTTAATCTTAAGTTAATTTTAAGCCAGCCCGTAATGCTATGCATATAAGTGGCTTTGGCATGCTGCTCTTACCTGTATTTTTTGTACCTCTGTATGTATGCTTAAATTACTAAATAAATAAATAAATAAATAAATAAAGAACACTTAAGTATCCTCCATTGCATAAGCCTTGTAGGTAAGGCTTGGGAGGGAGTGACTACCAGGACTTAGAACTCTGCTTGGAGAAAATTGTGGCTAGATTGTGTCCACAAGAGGGATTTTGAAGGGTTTGGGGCTGACCCTGATGAGCCTATGTCAGTTGGGAAATCTATTGTGGCACTGGGGAGTTCCGTGGGGTTGGATGTGAGTTTCAAGGATGTGGAAGAGTTGGTAGAGGACCACAATGAAGAGCTAGTCACTGAGGAGCTGCTGCAGAGAAGGAGGAAGAAATGGAAGAAGCTGCCTTCTTCAGAAATTAAGGAGTTTTTTGAAATGTGGGGTAGGATGGAAAGATTTATGGAGAAGCATCACCCTGACAAGGCTGTTGCAAGCCATGTCGGCAACTTGTACAATGACAAAGTCTTGGCCCATTTTAAGGAAGTTTTAAAGAGACGTCAGAAACAGAGCTCTCTGGACAAGTATTTAGTGCCACAGGTGTACAGTGACTCAAGCTGGTCCTAGTGGCATTAAGAAACAGAGAAGAGAAGTAACCCCAGAAAAGCACTTAGTACCTGAGGTGTTCATGGAAGGGGATTTCCCTTCCAAACAGTAACTAATCCAATCTCTCTCCTCCTCCAGTCTTCCATACACTAAGAAGAATTGCCAATAAAGGTAAGTGTTATGCTGTTAATGTTTCATTCATCATGTCCCATTGTATTGTGTATGTACTACATCTATATTTCATGTAAAAAAAATTTTTGTTTTAATACCTCTGGGTGTCTGGAACGGATTAATTGTATTTACATTATTTCTTATGGGGAAAATGGGTTCGAAAATCGTCAATTTCGATAATAGTCACACTTCCAGGAACGAAAAACAAGGGACCATTGTACAAGAAACTGCCCCATTTACCGATCTCAACTACCCAATAAAGTGGTCAGAAATTCTCACAAATTCAAAAGATGCCAATTTCAAAATAGGGTTCAGAATAAACAGTGTAGACATTCTTGGCAATAAAATAACATTTTCTCTGTTCATTAGTCATGTCTCCAGGCCCCTTTTATATTACTCTTGCTTTCCATTTTGAATTTTTATTCACAAAAAATAGAAGATTTACTGTTAGACTACTGCATTATTGTAATAATTGTACAGTGGAACCTCAAATTTTGAACTTAATCCATTCCAGGAGCTAGTTCTAAATTCAAAAAGTTTAAAAGGCAAAGCAATATTTCCCATAAGAAATAGGGGAAATACAATGAATCCGTTCCAGAAACCCAAAAATATTCACAAAAAAGTACATTTTATAGATAGTATTGCATTATAGTTTTACATACACTCAACAGATATAGTGTACAATTATTAATAAATTTAAATAAACATGTAAAATAACATTTTTACTTACCTTTATTGAAGATTGGTGATGGCATCTGGAAGATAGGGAGGAGAGAGGGAGTTAGGGTTAGTATTTGGAAAGGGAATCCCCGTCCATAAGGACTTGAGGTATCAAAGCCCTCTGTGGGGTTACTTCCCTTCTCTGTCGTTTAATGCCACTAGGACCAGCTTGAGAGTCACTGGACCCCTGTCTCACAAAATAACTGTCCACAGTCCTCTGTTCTGGTGCCTCTTTAAGATTTCCCTAAAATGGGACATGGTTCTGTCACTGAACTTATTGCAAAGATGGCTTGTTTCAGTTTGCTTAGGGTGGTACTTCTCCACAAACATATGGACATCATTCCACTTGGCACAAATCTCCTTAACACCTTCAGGGTCCAAGGCCAAAATCTGAAGTGGTGCTCAGGTGTCCAAGAAATTTTGAAAAAAAAAAAAAAATTATTTTTTCTTACAGAATTAAAGAGCATATTTTTGTGAAGGTAATAAGACAAAAAAAAAATTTCTGATCAGTACTTACCGAGATACAGTGCCGAGAAGTTTGTCCAAAACGATGTGGTGGCAGCAACATTGACGATTTCCACATACGTGCATTACTTTATTTAGCAGTTCTTGTAGTTTTTTTCTTTTCTTTTCCAATTTTTTTCTTTTCCTACTAACATTTGGGGCCTGAGAGACCAATACTGTATATAATGTATATATATAAACTCACTGTATTGAACACAATAACCGCACTAAAGTTATTATCATATTATTGTTTACCACTGTTGTTTATTACAATAAACATGCACAAATCTTGTATAATACTAATGTTCTATCATATATTTACATATTTACAATCACTAGACATGGTTTTAGAACTGCTGGAGCTTGTGGGACTCCTTGAAACAAGACACCATACACAGAGGCACCTTACATTCCTCACACATAAACCGAGTGTCTTTGCGTCTTTGTTGCCGTCGTTTTGTTTGTGCACAGACGATGCATCTCTTCTGAGCAAATTTCTTCTGAGTTGAAGGGAGCTGTATTATGAAATGATCACCTTCCCTCCTCAAATGCTTGGGTATATCCTGAGGAATTTGAGAACCTTGTTGTATAGCAGGTGTTGTTACCTGGTACTTCATTATGAGTTGTCTGACAACAGACAAACAAAATTCACCATATGGTGGTCTGTTACCAGTCTTTATTTGGTACATATTATATGCATTGAGCATTGAAATGTCAATGAGATGGAAGAAAAGTTTCATGTACCACTTGTAACTCTTACGAACACAGTCAACAAAACCAATCTGCATGTCACATTTGTCAAGGAAGTGCATGTTTTGTGTATAATCACTCACTATCATTGGTTTTTGAATATGTTCATTAGTGACTCGATCAACTTTGCCACTGTCTTGCATTTCATTACGGTGAATGGTTGTCAACAATGTGACATCTCGTTTGTCATGCCACCGTAATGCCATGATGTCATTGACAGTAAACACCTGCACGTCATCACCACGAGCACCTGCGTTGAGCCTGGGCATATGTTTACGATTAGAACGCACTGTGCCACACACATCTGTCTTGTTCACTCGCATGAAATCACTGAGTAATGGGCTTGTGTACCAGTTATCGGTATACAGGTCCCCCTCAATATTCGCGTTTTCAACTTTCGCGGGCTTCACGCATTCGCGAATTCTCAACCGCCAAATTTCCAACCTCCAAATTCCCAGCCACCAAATCATATTAAAGTTTCCCGCCGCCTGCGAGTCCCTACTACCCTCCCTCCAACCCTCACAACTGGCAGCCAGTCCTCCCACCACTGTGGTGAGTGTTTTGTTTGTTCATTATTTGCTATTAAACTACAGTATAAATAATGTAAACCCATTCATAACTGCATATTGGAATGGCTATTCAGACAGGTATTGGATGGTGACATCATGTGTTTACTCTTGAACACAGCAAAGAATTAAACATTTCTGCTACTGCTAATAATAACAATAGTAATAATAATAATAATAATAATAAATATGATAGAATTGAAGAAGGAAATTGCACACAAATAGGAGGGAGTAGTTGACATATCGTCAGTGTGGCTTTCTTTATGCTGGAGTGAGCATTAGACTCCGTGCTCTTCCAAACATTTCATAATAATTCAATGTGTATGGTGTTTGTAGATTGAGTGCGACTGGAGTGGTAAAGGCAGTGGTTGAGGAAGTGGTTGAGGCAGTGGGTGAGGCAGTGGGTGAGGCAGTGGGTGAGGCAGTGGGTGAGGCAGTGGGTGAGGCAGTGGGTGAGGCAGTGGTTGAGGCAGTGGTTGAGGCAGTGGGTGAGGCAGCGGGTGAGGCAGTGGTTGAGGCAATGGGTGAGGCAGTGGGTGAGGTAGTGGGTGAGGTAGTGGGTGAGGCAGTGGGTGAGGCAGCGGTTGAGGCAGTGGGTGAGGCAGTAGGTGAGGCAGTGGCATTTAATAACATACATGTTAATAATAATAATAATAATAATAATAATAATAATAATAATAATAATAATTTTTTTTTTTTCAACAAGTCGGCCATCTCCCACCGAGGCAGGGTGACCCAAAAAAGAAAGAAAATCCCCAAAAAGAAAATACTTTCATCATCATTCAACACTTTCACCACACTCGCACATTATCACTGTTTTTGCAGAGGTGCTCAGAATACAACAGTTTAGAAGCATACACATATAAAGATACACAACATATCCCTCCAAACTGCCAATATCCCAAACCCCTCCTTTAAAGTGCAGACATTGTACTTCCCATTTCCAGGACTCAAGTCCGACTATAAAGAAAATAACCGGTTTCCCTGAATCCCTTCACTAAACATTACCCTGCTCACACTCCAACAGATCGTCAGGTCCCAAGTACCATTCGTCCCATTCACTCCTATCTAACACGCTCACGCACGCTTGCTGGAAGTCCAAGCCCCTTGCCCACAAAACCTCCTTTACCCCCCTCCTCCAACCCTTTCGAGGATGACCCTACCCCGCCTTCCTCCCTTATAGATTTATATGCTTTCCATGTCATTCTACTTTGATCCATTCTCTCTAAATGACCAAACCACCTCAACAACCCCTTTTTCTGCCCTCTGACTATACTTTTATTAACTCCCACCTTTTCCTAATTTCCACACTCCGAATTTTCTGCGTAATAATTTACACCCCACATTGCCCTTAACCCCTTCAGGGTCCAAGGCCCAAATTGAAGTGGTGCTCCAGTGTCCAAGAATTAAAAAAAAAAAAAAAAAATTCTATTTCTTTCTTATGAAATGGTAGAGAATCTTTTGGGGAAGGTAATAAAACAAAAAGTTCGAAATTTGATGGAAAATTGACGAAATTATGCTCTCTCGAATTTTGATGTGTCAGCGATATTTACGAATCGGCGATTTTGCCGACTTTGACTCCAATTTTTAGGCCAATTAAAATTATTCCAGTCGACCAAATTCTTAGCTATTTCACTAGTATTACTTCTATTCTATCGTTTTGAGCACAAGAAATAGCCAAGTCAACTGTTTCAACTACAAATTAAAGTGATCGGAAATTGTTAATTTGGCCAATTTAACAAAAAAGTTCAAAATATTCCAATTTCAAAATAGGGTCCAGAATAAACAATGTAGGTATTCCTGGAACTAAACTAACATTTCCTCTGTTCATTAGTTACGTTTTGAGGCTTTACAAATAAATTCCATTTTGATTTTTTATTCACATAATGAATTTTTATTCACACCAAAAAATAGAAGATTTACTGTTATGAAATACTGTAATAATTGTATAAATATCATCACCATATTTGTGAATGCATATTTTGACCCACCAGTTTGGCGTGTATTAGACGTGTGAGGTCGTTTGTTTTACTTTTGGGAATATCGGCAAAAAATTTAACATTTCTGCTACTTTGAGCTCAGTTTCAAGCCATTTCCAGTGCTAAAACCAATCAAAATCATCTCTATTTCTGTAATATGTCTTCCATTCTATCAAATGAGACCAAGAAATCGCAAATACAACTATAAAAAACATACGAAAAAACACTGCAAAGTTGCTGTTTTAATCAAAAAATCATGATTTCAGTTTTTTTCTCTTATTGTACACAGTGTGCTGCAGGATCTGTTTTATGTGGTGCACACATACCACATAGATGTATTCTCTCATATCTAGGCCCAAATGTACCACTCACAGTTTATCAGAGTGAGCTTAGCTCATGATGTAGATCTACGGTTTAGACCCTGAACGTAAAGCCGTAGATCTACGGGACGGACCCTGAAAAGGGTTAAACAGGACATCTCCACTGCCTCCAACCGTCTCCTCGCTGCTGCATTTACCACCCAAGCTTCACACCCATATAAGAGTGTTGGTACTACTATACTTTCATACATTCCCTTCTTTGCCTCCATAGATAACGTTTTTTGACTCCACATATACCTCAACTCACCACTCACCTTTTTTCCCTCATCAATTCTATGATTAAACCTAAATCCTTCTTTAAATCCATCCGCCGACAGTCAACTCCAAGTATCTGAAAACATTCACTTCTTCCATACTACTCCTCCCCAATTTGATATCCAATTTTTCTTTATCTAAATCATTTGACACCCTCATCACCTTACTCTTTTCTATGTTCACTTTCAACTTTCTACCTTTACACACATTCCCAAACTCATCCACTAACCTTCGCAATTTTTCTTTAGAATCTCCCCTAAGCACAGTATCATCAGCAAAAAGTAACTGTGTCAATTCCCATTTTGAATTTGAGTCCCCAAAATTTAATCCCACCCCTCTCCCGAACACCATAGCATTTACTTCCTTTACAACCCCATCTATAAATATATTAAACAACCATGGTGACATTACACATCCCTGTCTAAGACCTTCTTTTACCGGGAAGTAGTCCCCCCTCTCTTCTACACACCCTAACCTGAGCCTCACTATCCTCATAAAAACTCTTTACAGCATTTAATAACTTACCACCTATTCCATTTTACTTGCAACATCTGCCACATTGCTCCTCTATCCACTCTATCATATGCCTTTTCTAAATCCATAAATGCAATAAAAACTTCCCTACCTTTATCTAAATACTGTTCACATATATGCTTCAATGTAAACACTTGATCTACACATCCCCTACCCACTCTGAAAAACCCCCTTGCTCATTCGCAATCCTACATTCTGTCTTAAACCCCTAATTCTTTCAATTATAACCCTACCGTACACTTTTCCCGGTATACTCAGTAAACTTATTCCTCTGTAATTTTTTACAGTCTCTTTTGTCCCTTTCCCTTTATTATAAAGGGACTTTACAGCTCTTCCGCCAATCCCTAGGTACCTTCCCCTCTTTCTTTCATTTATTAAACAAAAGTACCAACCACTCCAACACTAATCCCCCCCTGCTTTTTAACATTTCTGTATGATCCCATCAGTTCCAGCTGCTTTACCCCTTTCATTCTACGTAATGCCTCGCGTACCTCCCCCACACTTACATTCTGCTCTTCTTCACTCCCAAAAAGATGGTATACCTCCCTGACCAGTGCATGAAATTACTGCCTCTCTTTCTTCCTTAACATTTAAAAGTTCCTCAAAATATTCTCGCCATCTACCTAATACCTCCATCTCCCCATCTACTAAACTCCCCTACTCTGTTTTTAACTGATAAATCCATACTTTCCCTAGGCTTTTTTAACTTGTTTTAAATCACTCTAAAATTTTTTCTTATTTTCATTAAAATTTTTGACAGTTGCCTCTTTCCCACTCTATCATCTGCTCTCCTTTTGCACTCTCTCACCACTCTCTTTACCTTTCTTTTACTTCCATATACTCTGTCTTCTTATAACACTTCTGCTTTGTAAAAACCTCTCATAAGCTACCTTTTTCTCTTTTATCACACCCTTTACTTCATCATTCCACCAATCACTCCTCTTTCCTCCTGCCCCCACCCTCCTATAACCACAAACTTCTGCCCCACATTCTAATACTGCATTTTTAAAACTATTCCAACCCTCTTCAACCCCCCCACTACTCATCTTTGCACTAGCCCACCTTTCTGCCATTATTATTATTATTATTTATTATTATGTATTATTATTATTTATAACATGCTATTAAATACCACTGCCTCAACCGCTGCCTAAACCACTGCCTCTACCAGTGCCTCAACCGCTGCCTCACCCACTGCCTCACCCACTGCCTCAACTGCTGCCTCACCCACTGCCTCACCCACTGCCTCACCCACTGCCTCACCCACTGCCTCACCCACTGCTTCAACCGCTGCCTCACCCACTGCCTCACCCACTGCCTCACCCACTGCCTCACCCACTGCCTCACCCACTGCCTCACCAACTGCCTCACCCACTGCCTCACCCACTGCCTCACCCACTGCCTCACCCACTGCCTCACCCACTGCCTCACCCACTGCCTCACCTACTGCCTCAACCGCTTCCTCAACCACTGCCTCTACCACTCCAGTCGCACTCAATCTACAAGCACCAAACACAATGAATTATTGTGAAATATTTGGAAGAGCACGGAGTCTAATGCTCACTCCAGCATAAAGAAAGCCACACTGACGATGTGTCAACCACTCCCTCTTATTTTTGTACATTTCCTTCTTCAATTCTTTTGTATTTATTATTTTATAATAAAAATTAATTTATTATTATTATTTTTACTACTACTACTATTGTTTTTTTACAGCACAGAAATTTTGTTCTTTGCGTGTTAAAGAGTCAACACATGATGTCACCATCCAATACCTTCTAATAGCCTTTCCCAATATGCGTCATGAGTGGGTTTGCATTATTTATACAGTATTTAATAGAAAAAATGAACAAACAAAACACCCCCACACTGGTGGGGGGGCGGGTCCCATTGCGGGGGTTTTAAGGGAGGTAGTAGGATCCCAGTGGTCAGGAATGGAGGCTGGTGGAGGCAGTGGTGGAGACAGGGGTATTTAATAACATCATTTTTTAAAAAACCCATAACATGTAGTTTTAATACAATTTATGATGTTTTCATGTTTTTTATATTGTTCAGGGTTCAACAAGTTAAAGGAAGAAGAAATTTATATATTTCCCTCAATATTTGGGGCACCAAACATCCGATTTTCAAAATTCGCGGGCCCTTGACCCCCCAAACCCCCTCCGAATGTTGAGGGAGACCTGTAAAAATTGTATGCCCCTTCCCAAATAAGTGCCATCATTTTTTCTCACTACTCACCTGAGATTCCCAAAACATTTTGGGTATCTTTAAATGTTTAGTTCCCATGTAACAACAATTCCAACACCAGGCTCTGTCACAGTCACAAGTACAAACATTTTACCAAACTTTCCTCTTGCTCGGTATATAGCTTGAATGACAGCCTCCCTTTGAAAAAAAATCAAGACTCTCAATTACAAATTCTTTAATGGGTAAAAATAATTTAACTTTGTTTGAGATACAAAAAACATTTCTAATCTTGTATAATCTGTCACTTCTGTCAGGCCTAGTTTTGTCAGAGAATTCAAATTCAAATTCAAAGTTTATTCTCTATAAGGATTACAATGCTGAGTTTACAGAAATTTGGTTATTGTGTGCTTTACATGTTGTAAAATAGTGATTACAGAGTGTACCACTAGAACTCTTAGCATGGCTAGGCATTTCGGGCAGACTTAGTTTTATTCTTAATTGTAAAATATTACAAATTATGAGGTAAGTTGGTATTATGGCTAAGTGACTAAATACTAGTTTGTGTGTTTAGCAATGTGAATGCTTTTGTTTTGGCACAGTACATAGTTTCAGTATTGGAATATCACAGGATTTATTATTTTAAGATTGAGATTAATATTTCTGTTTATGGTCAAATGAGTGAGTGAGTGTAAGTGTGAACCACCAGGTGGTATTCGTGTAGTTAGTTGACTGGGTGTATCAGGGAGATAAGATGTTTTCTAATGGTAGTTTTGAAGGTGATGAATGTGTCTGCAGTTCTAGAGTTCTCAGGTAGGGTATTCCAGATTTTAGGGCCTTTGACATACATTGAATTTTTGTAAAGGTTTAGTCGGACACGGGGAATGTCCGTAGAGATGTTTGTGTCTGGTGTTATCCTGTGGGTTCTGTCACAACTATCAAGAAAGTGTTTTAGGTCAAGGTTGATATTAGAGTTTAAGGCCCTGTAGATGTAGATTGCAAAGTAGTAAGTGTGGATGTACTGAACAGGGAGTAAGTTTAGGTCTATGAAGAGTGGGGGGGGGTGTGTTGCCAGGGATGGGATTTAGTGATTATTCTTACTGCAGCTTTTTGTTGGGTTATTATTGGCTTTAGGTGTGTTGCTGCAGTTGATCCCCAAGCACAAATAGCATAGGTGAGGTATGGATAAATAAGTGAGTGGTATAGTGTGAGAAGGGCATTCTGCGGCACGTAGTATCGTATCTTGGAGAGGATCCCAACCGTTTTGGATACTTTTTTGGTTATATGCTGGATATGGGTGCTGAAATTCAGGTTGTTGTAAAGGGTTTATAAGCCTAGGAATTTTGCCCCCATTATTTCTGGTAATTAGCGTTTTTGTCAATCTTAATGTTAATTTGTGCATCTCCTGCTCTGCTACCAAACATAATATAGTAGGTTTTGTCAGTGTTAAGCGTAAGTTTATTGGCTGTCATCCAAGTCGATATTTTGATCAGTCCTCATTCACAATGGTGTTGAGGGTGGCAAGATTAGGGTGAGAGATGACATAAGTCGTGTCGTCAGCAAAGAGAATGGTTTCAGGTGTTGGGATATGTTTGGAAGGTCATTGATGTATATGAGGAAGAGCAGGGGACCAAGGACACTTCCCTGCGAACTCCAGTATCAATTGGCCGTGTTGATGATGCTGTGTCTTTAATGGTGACATACTGATACCTATTAGTAATGTAAGATTTGAAATAAGCAAGCGCATGGCCTCTTATACCGTAATGATCAAGTTTGTGGAGTAGGATGTCGTGGTCTACTGTGTCAAAAGCTTTTCTTAGGTCAATAAAAATTCCTAGTGGATATTCCTTATTTTCCAATGCTGTGTACAGCAGATCTAGCATTTTTATGATTGCATCATTAGTGCTTTTATTTTTCCTGAATCCAAATTGGCAGGGGTTGAGTATGTTTTGAGCCGTTATAAATGAATACAGTCTCCTGTGCACGAGTTTCTCAAAGATTTTGGATAGCAATGGTAAGTTAGATATTGGCCTATAGTTGTTTAAGTCTGTAGGGTTACCACCTTTATGTATTGGTGTAACCCTTGCCATCTTGAGTAGTTTCGGGAAGGTGCTAGTCTCTAGTGACTTGTTAAAAATTAATGAAATAGCATGCGAAAGGACATGGGGCCCCTCGCTTGTACAGTAATGGTGGGACATGAGACAGATTCCCCGAGTTATTTTTAAGTGACTTTATAATCTCGGTGACTTTCGTGGGCTCAGTTGGTGCAAGATAGAAGGAATTAGGGAAATTCCCATTTAGGTAGTCCCCGGCATGGGCATTGGTATGTGGGATTTTACTGGCGAGATTAGATCCTATGGTTGAGAAGAAGTCGTTTATCTTGTTAGCTGTGTCAGTGGGATGTAGTGGTGTTTCATTAGGTTTAGTTAGGACAATATTCTTGGTTTTTCTCAGTTTGTGGGTCCTAGAATCTGAGAGAGTGTTTTCCAGGTCTTTTTTATATCTCCTCTAGTGTCTGTGAATCTACTGGAGTATATAGTTGTTTGGCTTTCTTTATTACTTTGGTGAGAGCTGATGAATAGTGTTTAAGAATATCTTTGTGTATTAAGCCCTGTCTATATTGCTTTTCATATTGGTGTTTCTTGTCAATGGATTTCAGAATGGTGCTGGTTAGCCATGGGCAACCAAGCCCTTTGTTTCTGACTGTTTTGTTTTATAGGACAATGTTTGTTGTATAGTCTAAGTAATTTGTTAAGAAAAATGTCTGTCCAGTCATCAATACCATTGGCCTTGGAGAATTCTGTAGGCCAGTCAACAGTCTCTAGGTCAGCTGTGAACTTCCTTACTGAGGCCTCGTCATGGAGTCTAAATGAGACTTTGTTGTATTCAAGTGGTGGTTTACTAATGTTTGTCAGGAGGAAGGTAGGGTAGTGGTCTGTAGTGCTATCTGTGATTATCCCTGATTTAAGGGGGCTAGTATATTGGTCCATATGTGGTCTATTATGGTTGCACTTGTTTCAGTGAGCCTGGTTGGTTTAGTTATTGTTGGTATGAGAAGTGTGTTGTTCATATTGTTGATGAAGTCAGTTACAGGCTGATCATCTAGTAAGCCAAGGTTGATGTTGAAGTCTCCAACTAAGAGAAGGTGGTGCTTATTCATTTGTCTGTTTGTTATTAGTGACTTTAATTTCTCACTAAAAATTTGGGATGTTTGTGTGAGGTATCCGGTAAATGGCACCGATTGTTATAGGCGTCTTAAGGTTTTTTACAGTAAAATTAGCAATAATGTATTCCCCATATTCATCACTAAAGCAAGTGGTGCTAAGACAAGATAATTGGTTAGAGTAATAGATTGCAATACCACCCCCAACTTGGTTTGGTCTGCAGTTGTGAATTGCTGTGTATCCTGGTAGAGGGTAGATATCTATTGTGTCCTGCTTAAGCCAGGTCTCAGTAAGAATAATGCAGGAGAAGGGTGTCTTTAGTGATTCAAGGAGTGCTAAGAGGTCATCATAGTGTTTGCTTAACCCTTTCAGGGTCCGTCCCGTAGATCTACGGCTTTACGTTCAGGGTCCAAACCGTAGATCTATGCCATGAGCTCAGCTCACTCTGATAAACTGTGAGTGGTACATTTAGGCCTAGATATGAGAGAATACATCTATGTGGTATGTGTGCACCACATAAAACAGTTCCTGCAGCACACTGTGTATAATGAGAGAAAAAAAATGAAATCATGATTTTTCGATTAAAACAGCAACTTTGCAGTGTTTTTTCGTATGTTTTTTATAGTTGTATTCGCGATTTCTTGGTCTCATTTGATAGAATGGAAGACATATTACAGAAATAGAGATGATTTTGATTGGTTTTAGCAGAGGAAATGGCTTGAAACTGAGCTCAAAGTAGCAGAAATGTTAAATTTTTGCCGACATTCAAGAGTAAACAAACGACCTCACACGTCTAATACACGTCAGCTGGTGGGTCTAATATACATTCACAAATATGGTGATGATATTTATACAATTATTACAGTATTGCATAACAGTAAATCTTCTATTTTTTGGTGTGAATAAAAATTCATTATGTGAATAAAAAATCAAAATGGAATTTATTTGTAAAGCCTCAAAACATAACTAATGAACAGAGGAAATGTTAGTTTAGTGCCAGGAATGCCTACATTGTTCATTCTGGACCCTATTTTGAAATTAGAATTTTTGAACTTTGTGTTAAATTGGCCAAATTAACAATTTCCGATCACTTTATTTTGTAGTTGAAACAGTTGACTTGGCGATTTCTTGTGCTCAATCGATAGAATAGAAGCAATACTAGTGAAATAGCTAAGAATTTGGTTGATTGGGAAAAATGTAATTGGCCTAAAATGGGAGTCAAAGTCGGCAAAATCGCCGATTCGTAAATATCGCTGACACATCAAAATTCGCGAGAGCATAATTTCGTCAATTTTCCACCAAATTTCGTACTTTTTGTTTTATTACCTTCACAAAAAGATTCTCTACGATTTCATAAGAAAAAATAACAAATTTTTTTTTTGAAAATTCTTGGACACTGGTGCGTGACTCCAGATTTGGGCCTTGGACCCTGAAAGGGTTAAGGACCTGATGTTGTAGTTAAGTACTGATAGACTTTTAGCATTGTTTAGGATAGTGCTGGCTTGTGATGCTGTGTAATAAAGGCAGTTACTTTCCAATAGGTTTTGATTAGGTGTCAGATTATGGAGGTTTAGATCAGGGTCAACGTGATCAATCATCTTCTAGGTTTAAATTATAGTTATTTATATCCTGAGTTGTGTGTTGAGTTCTAGTACTGATATCTGTAGTGGTAGGAAGTTTGGACAAGTATATAGCTAGAGTATTTTGGTCATATAGAGTATAGTCGCTACTACACATAATGAAGTTGATGTTGTCTATGTGTTGTGCTGGAATGAACTAAAGTACAACTAGGTATAAACTAGTAATATAAAAATACAAATTAAAAATAGAACAAGACTCTCACTTGTAATTGCACTAAGGTCTAATAATGACTTTTGTGGAGTCTATGTTTTGAGCTAGAATGAGCTATAGTACAATAGGTTTAATCTAATAATATAAAAATACAAATTAAAAATAGCACTAGTCTCTCACTAGTAATTGCACTATGGTCTAATCTAGTGAATTTGGTATTGACTATGTATTGAGTTAGAATGAGCTATGGTACAACTGAATTTAATCTAATAATATAAAATTACAAATTAAAAATAGCACCTGTCTCTCACTAGTAATTGCACTATGGTCTAATATAGTGAATTTGGTATTGACTATGTATTGAGCTAGGAAGAGCTATAGTACAACTAGGTTTAGTCTAATAATATAAAAATACAAATTACAAATAGCACCAGTCGCTCACTAGTAATTGCACTATGGTCTAGTATAGTGAATTTGGTAATGACTATGTGTTGAGCTAGAATGAGCTAGAGTAAAACTGATTAATCTAATAATATAATAAAGGCACAAGACTCTCAATTGTAATTGCACTAAGGTCTTATATAAGTTGTTTACAAGAATTAGTGTATAATAAGATTTAAATTGACAGGATAAAATACAAAAATTATGCTAGCAAAAGAATAATAAAAAAAAAATGATAAAAATAAAAATGGCAATGACTTGGTTATAATATGTTAGTAAGATGGTTGACAGGATAATATAAAAGTTGTAGTTGAAAATACTAGTTTAAAAAAGTATGGAATAAAAATGGTCAATAAAAGAAGTTTACAATAAGTTTGATCAATATAGTTTAAAGTAAAATTGGGCAATAATAGGGATTTAGAATAAAATTGGGCAATTGAGTATTTTTTAAAGTGAGGTAGAATTATTGAAGACAAGTTATGGTTAGTTTATAATAAAAAAGATGGAACAGTGATGTGGTAAGTTGTAAAAAAGGAGATAGATTCTGTAGATATTAAACACAATTAAGACTATGAGGTAGAATGGTCGTTGAATACAACAATGACAATCAAAAGTAGTTGGGGTATTAGAATTTTAGGGGGGCACAAATTTATGACAATATAACACTAACGGTGGACTATGGGTATTATCTGCACTTTACTCTGATTCTGTTAGTCCAGCCTCACTTAGGAATGTTTTAAGGTCATGTTCTGTAGAGATGAAGTATCTCTTCCCAGTGGGCTGTTTCCTAACTGCGATTTTTCCATCCCTCACAAAGCACTGGTGGATTTTTGGGCATAGCGTAATTTTCTTAGCCGATAAAGAAGGTTTTGTCTTATTTTAGTAAGGCACTCATTGACGTAAACATCAGTTTTCATAGAAATAGATGTTTTTAGTAGGTTGTTTCTTTGTAGGCTAGTTTGGAATTTTAACAGCACTGTTTTTTTACCTGCTTGGTAGCCCATCAGTTTGCAATCCTTTAGGTCGTCACTACGTATGTTAAGGCGAAGGTGGTCCTTGATAAGCTGTAGGGTGGTCTCCATGCAGGTCTCTTGGGTGACTGTGGGTGGGAGATGATTGCTGTTAACTACAACAGCGTCAGATAGCTGCTGTTGGTCATTATGGTCTTGGAAGTTGGTTATGACATTGGCAAGTTGTTGGTCCACTCTTGATCTTTCCTCTGTAATGTTGGTAGTAAGTAGGGTGACTTGGTCTTTTAGTGTGTTGATGGTGTCTAGGGACTGGGTGTGGGTATTGCTCTGTTGTTCTAGAGTGTCTAGTTTATGTTCTAGAGCAGTGATCTTGTTGAGGTAATCTGCATTGCTAGCCTTTAGTTCCTGCATTTCTTGAGTTAGTTTGGTGATCGTTTGGTTCTGAATCATAAGGAGTTTAGCTATTTCTGGGTCGGTGATCTTCTTGACATCAAATACTGGGAAGGAGTTATCTTGGACTGTAGCGGCGGCCATGTTTGTTGTTGTCTGTCGTGTGTTGTGGTGGTGCCGGTGGGTGATGAGGGTTGTGTCCTGGCTGGCAGTACCACAAGTTTTCCTCGTGTTATTACTGCTCTCACCTTTGATGTTAGGAGTCCTTAGCTGGTTACTGGATCTTCTTTTATTGTTCTGACCCTTGTCCATTGGCTGTGGCTTCGGGTGAATAGTAGGCGATGGGTGATGGGTGAATGTAGTGGAGTATCACTTCAGTGGCAGCAGGGTAGGAGGTGTAGTATGAGTCCTATTTGTTGGTAATTTGTGAACTTTTGGGTGATTTCTGCAGTTGCTTTATATCATTCTGGGTATCCACATATGTTAGTGTTATGCGGGTCTACGTAACAGTAAGATAAACCTGTTCACTGGGATGATTTCACTGAAGACCAGGGTAGAAATTAGCCGATCTGTGGACCAGTATGCTGTTATATTATGCTTATAGACATGAGGCATAAGCATTATTGTTGCAAAAAGCAAATACATTTCTGCAACAGTCGCCTCTTTCCACTGGTGTAGTCTTGACTGTGGTGATATGATCGTATTTGCCATGGTGTACTCAAAATACTTATTACTTTCCCTGACAATAGTTTCCATCAATGGCTGGGCAAAGAATAATTCAAAGAATTCCAGTTCATTGGCCTTGGTTCCAAGGGGACAAGTAGGTAGAATTCTACTTTGAGAGTCATCAAAGTGGTGAGGCTTGGGAACAAATTTTGGATTTTGCTGCCAATCCCAGATACGGTTTGCTGGTGGATACTGGACATCATAGGCTGGTTGTGCGGGTGGTTGTGGTTGTGGTGGGCTGGTGGCTGATGCTCCGCTTTGTCCTTGAACTGAGGAGTCGGCAGCGTGGGTCCCAGCCTGGGCTGGTGAGTCACGCATGGTGGTGCCACTACCATCACCACTACCACCATCTGCTGATGCCTGTGGTCTATCCATGCCAAGTGTAGCCACATCATCCTCACTATCACTATCTAAACCTGGTGTAGGGCCACGGGATGTACTCCGGGATGTACTCCGTCCCCTGGGCACAGCATAGGGTACACTACCCGAGCGCATGCGGCGGCATACATACCGACGCTTCACTGGTGAATATGATTCCTCACTATCACTACTCGAATGATCGTCAAGAGCAATAAAATCACAATCCACGTCACTATCATCATCATTACTGAAGTCAGAGGCCTGGCCACACGAAAATAATATTTTTCTCTTGCGTTGAGGTACAACTGACCGTGACTGAGGAGTGCCCACACCAGAGGTAGAAGGTTGAGGTTCGTCAGGGTTTTCTGCACTATTATCGATATCTTGGTCATTCCTTTCAGTCACTAACTGATCAAAGCCAAAGAATTCATCTTCATTTCCACTTCCATCAGTGTCAGAACTATCAGATAGGAAGAGGAGAGTCCCAATTTTCCGTGGAGTGAGAGCTGACTTACGACGAGGCATGGTGAACAAGGGTAACTGAGCCGGCGTTCCCATAATGCTATGCGGGCACCTAGATTTTTTTGTTTATGGCGCACACTTACCACGCAGACCCGTTCTCTCACATGTAGGCCTATGAGCGCTTTTGCGCTAAATTTGATGGCGCTAGAATTTTGGTGTAGATCTACGGTTTGGACACTCAACGTGAAGCCGTAGATCTACGGGACGGACCCTGAAAGGGTTAATCTTTGAAGAAGGCACCTCATCTAATCCCTCTTCCTCCTCCTCCTCTGAGGCAAGTTCCTGAGCTGTGGTCTGATACTGTTCCAGGTGAAGTTCTTCCAGCTCTTCAGTGGTTAGCTCTTCCCTGTGTTCCTCCACCAACTCTTCCACATCCTCGCCACTCACTTCACAACTATGGTGTTTCTCACTTTCTTTACCACAGCGGTACCACTAGCAAGTTTCTTTGGGCCCATGGTAGCTTATTTCACAGTCCCACAAGCACTAAACACAATGAATTAATCGTAAAATGTTTGAATGAGACCACAGGTTAGTGTTCACTCAAGCTTCAACAAAGCCAGACTGGCGCACAGTGCCTACGTGGGGATGCAGACAGAGCAGGCTGGTGGACAGGTCCGGTACCTGGCAGTTTGTAAAAGGGGGCGAGTTTGATAATGGGGACAAAGTTGGTTCGAAAAAAGTGGTCGATTTTCGAAGAGTTTGATAAGCGATACGTTTGAAATTTGAGGTTCCACTGTATAAATAATGTCAAACCATTCGTGACTGCATATTAGACTGGCCAGTTAGACACGTATTGGACAGTGATGTCATTTTTCACTCGTACATCGGTGAAAATCGAACATTTCTGCTAATTTGAGCTCGATTTGAAGGTACTTTTTATTGTGAAACCAACCAGAATCGTCTCTATTTCTGTAATATAATCTTTCATTCTCTCAATTGAGATCAAGAAAGCACGAATACAGCCATAAATAACACATGAAGGAACACTTCCAAATCAGTGTTTTACACCAAAAACATGGTCGGAGTTTTTTTCTTATGCACTGCGTGCATGTAGGATTCTTCTTATACTGCACACACGGAGCATGCAGCCCCATTCTCTCACATGTAGGTCTACCAGCTTTTTCCTGCTAGATTTGAAGCCGCTAGAATTTTGGCATATTAATATGTCACCAACACTGGCTTGTAAGCCGTACTAATATGACACCGACAGTGAAAGGGTTAAATGGAGAGTTAGAGGTATCAGGAAGATGGAGGGAATATTTTGAGGAATTGTTAAATGTTGATGAAGATTGGAAAGCTGTGCTTTTGTGTATAGGGCAAGGAGGAATAACATCTTATAGGAGTGAGGAAGAATCAGCTGTGAGTGTGGGGAAAGTGCATGGGTTAATGGGTAGAATCAAATGAGGTAAAACAGCTGGGATTGATGGGATAAAGATAGAAATGTTAAAAGCTGGTTGGGATATAGTTTTTGTGGTTAGTGTTTTTATATAACCCTTTCACTGTCGGTGATGTATAGGTACAGCTTACAAGCCAGTGTTGGTGACATATTAATACCCCAAAATTCTAGCAGCTTCAAAGCTACCAGGAGAAAGCTGGTAGACCTACATGTGAGAGAATGAGTCTGCGTGGTCAGTGTGCGCAGTATAAAAGAAATCCTGCAGCACACAGTACACAATGAGAAAAAAAAACTGTTTTGGATTAAAACGCTGAATTAGAGGTGCATTTTTGTAAGGTATTTATGGTTGTAGTCTCATTTTCTTGGTCTCATTTCATAGAAGAGAAGATATACTACAGAAATAGAGATGATTTTGATTGGTTTCATGATGAAAAGTACCTTGAAATTGAGCTCAAAAGAGCCAAAATGTTTGATTTTTGCCGATGTTCAAGAGTAAACAAATGACATCACTGTCCAATGTGTCCAACTGGCTAGTCTAATACGCAGTCACGAATGGGTTGACATTATTTATACAATTACAGTTGACTCTTGAGTTTCGTGAGCCCCGTGCTTCCTGAATTTCAACTTTCAGTAACTTTTTTGTCAAAATATAGCTTCGCGTTTCGTGATTTGCCTCAACATTAGGCATTCGTACAGAATGCATCCAAGCGGCCTCCCAGCAGCCACGCGCACACAAAGGCTCCCACACACACCATTCAAAGTCAGTGTCGCATTGTTTCTTGGCGAGTGACCATCACCCCACGCGTTCGGAATAATCCATTGTTTATTGTGCTTGCAATTGCTAAATAAGCCACAATGTGCCACATGAAAGCTCCTAGTGCCAGCCCTTTGGTAAAGAAGGCGAGAAACATGATAAAATTAAAAAAAGAACACACTGCCAGAGTACTTTTTCACACAAACCAGCCAAGGTACTTCCCCCCCACACACACACCAGCCAGGGTACCTCCCCACACACACCAGCCAGGGTACTTTTTATTTATTTATTTATTTATTTATTTAAAAATTTGAGCACACATACAGAGGTACAAAAAATACAGATAAGAGCAGCATGCCAAAGCCACTTATACTATGCATAGCATTACGGGCTGGCTTAAAATTAACTTAAGATTAACTAAGCAATGATGAAATCAGTGATAAAACATTAATGTAAACAGATTACTATAAAGCACAAGTGAGTATTACAAAGACAGGTCATATGGTTGTATGCATTGTTGTACATTCAGTAGAATGGAGTATTCTGTTAGGTAGTGTATTTAAAAAATAATAAAGTTAGATTGGGTTTTAGGTTTAACATTTATGTGATATAATTGTGAGAAACATTTAAGATATACAATTTATAAGGTTCAGTTATTCAGTATTTATTTGGTTTTGGGTGAGTAAGTGATCTTTGAGAAGAGACTTGAATTTATAAACAGGTAGTGTTTCTTTTATATTTACAGGTAATGGAATTCCAGATTTTAGGGCCTTTTATGTGCATTGAGTTTTTGCATAGTGTGAGATGGACACGAGGAACATCAAAGAGTGATCTGTGCCTTGTGTTATGGTCATGTGTTCTGTTGAGGTTGGCAAGGAGATGTTTGAGGGGAGGGTTAATATCAGAGTTAAGTGTTCTATGTATGTAATAGGTGCAGTAATAAGTATGGATGTTTTGTATGGTGAGTAGGTTTAGTGTATTGAATATTGGTGGAGTGTGCTACCTATAGTGAGAATTTGTTATCATTCTAACTGCAGCCTTTTGTTGGGTAATTAGTGGTCTGAGATGGTTACTTGTTGTTGAGCCCCATGCACAAATTCCATAGGTGAGATAGGGGTAAATAAGAGAGTGATATAGGGCCAGGAGGGGTGACTGTGGAGCATAGTACCGTATCTTCGATAGTATGCCTACAGTCTTGGAAATTTTCTTAGAAATTTGTTGTATATGTGTATGAAATTTGAGTCTATTATCAAGGTGGATTCCTAAGAATTTTCCCTCTGTTAGCTTTGTGATAGGTGATCCGTTTATCATTATGTTAAGAGGGACATCTGTAGCTCTGTTACCAAACTGAATGAAGTAGGTTTTGTCAATGTTTAGTGTAAGTTTGTTAGTCCTCATCCAGGTAGATATTTTCTGTAATTCGGTATTTACAGTATTGGCTAGCGTGACTGGGCTCGGGTGGGAGAAGACGTATGTAGTGTCATCTGCAAATAGTGTGGGTTAGAGTAATTGCGAAGCATTTGGTAGGTCATTTATGTATAGGAGAAAGAGAAGAGGGCCAAGGACACTTCCCTGTGGGACACCAACTGTAATTGGTTGTGCAGAAGAGTTTGCCCCATTTGCATACACATATTGGCTTCTGTTGCTGAGGTATGACTTGAGGTAGTTGAGGGAGTGCCCTCTTATACATAGTGTGACAATTTTACGTGGAGCAAGTCATGGTCAACTGTATCAAAAGCTTTACGTAAGTCAATGAAGATCCCCAGTGGGACTTGTTTTTTCTCTATTGCAGTGTATATATGTTCTAGCATGTGTATAATAGCATCATTAGTATTTTTATTAGGCCTGAACCCAAAATTGGCAGGGGTTGAGTATGTTTTGGGAGATAAGGTAGGAGTAGATTCGTTTATGAATTAATTTTTCGAAGATTTTTGAGAGAGGGTGTAAGTTGGATATTGGCCTATAGTTATTCAACTCTGTTTGGTCTCCTCCTTTGTGGATCGGGGTGACCCTTGCTATTTTGAGTACTGTAGGGAAGGTGGAGGATTCAATGGATTTGTTAAAGAGTGTTGCAATGATTGGTGATAGCACTTGTGACACTTTTTTGTAATATAAGGGTGGTATAGTTATTTAAATCTCCTGCCTTGTTTTTTAGTGTGTTGATAATAAGGGAGACTTCGTAGGGGTTAGTCGGAGCTAGGAACAGTGTGTTCGGGTAGTTGCCGGTGAGGTAGTCATTTGGTGGGGTATCTGAGCTTGGGATTTTATTGGCAAGGTTTTGTCCTATAGTGGAGAAGAAATCATTGAGTCTGTTTGCTGTTTCTGTTGGTGGGAGTAGGGGTTCATCTGATTTTGCTAATTTTATTTCGCTATTTCGTGATATCTTTTTTGTTCCTAGAATTTCTGATAGGGTTTTCCAGGTCTTTTTATATCACCTCATAAGTTGGATAATCTGTTCTCATAATACAATTTTTTTGCCCTTCTTATCAGGCTGGTTAGGATTGACGAGTAACGTTTTGTTTGGTCTCTGGTTATGTGACCCATTCTGTACTGTTTTTCATATTGGTGTTTTGTATTTATGGATTTGAAAATTTACTGGGTGTTAGCCAGGGACTGTTCAGTCTCTTAGCTGTCATCTGTTTAGTTTTTTTGGGGCAGTGCTTGTTATAGAGGTATTGGGTCTTTTTTAGAAAATTATTAATACATTCGTCAATATCTGTATAGATTTCTAGCTCAGTGTGCCAGTAAAATGTTTGCTACTGCTGTTGTGAAGTTATTAATGCTGCCTCATTGTGAAGTCTGAAGGTGACTTTAGTAGTGTCTTGGGGTAATTTACCAAGAGTTGTTATGAGGAAAGTAGGGTAGTGGTCTGTGGTATTATCTGTAATTATGCCTGATTTTAAAGGGGATATGGTGTTGGTCCAGATGTGGTCAAGTAGGGAAACACTAGTCTCTGTAACTCTTATAGGTTTTGTTACTGTTGGTAGCAACATACAGTTACTCATTGTGTTTGTGAATTCAGTAACGTATGGGTCCTGGTCTTGCAGGAGATTTATATTGAAGTCACCTGAGAGTAGTAAGTGATCTTTGTTCATGCGTGCATCAGTTATCATACTTCCTAGGTTTTGACTAAATTGGCTAATGTTTGACTGTGGAACTCTGTAGATGTTTATCAATGTGAGTGGTTTTTGTAGGTATTTGGATTTGAATTTGGCTATTATATATTCCCCATGTTCATCCCTTGTGCAAGTATTAGTGATACATTCTAGTTGGTCTGAGTAGTATATGGCTGTGCCACCCCCTTGTTGGTCTGGCCTACAGTTGTGTATGGCTGTGTAACCAGGAATGGCATAGACATCTGTACTATCAGGCTTTAGCCAGGTTTCAGTTAGTGTAATGATGGACATATTGGCATGTAAGGAATTTAGTAATGCTATGAGGTCATCATAATGCTTGCTTAAAGATCTGATATTGTAGTTAAAGATAGTTATGTTGTTGTTGGCACTGAGAAGTGCCTTTGATTGTTCTGCAGTGTAGTAATTACAGTAACTGTTTGATTCATTTAAGTCATTAAATAAGAGGTTGGTATCAGGATCAATGCTTGTAATCATAAGATTTGTAGTGAATCTATAGTTAGAATTAAGTATAAAACAAAGTAAATAGTCTTAAGCTAAAAAATAGCACCTGAATTATTTAACAAATCTAAAATATTGAGCTAAGGTTTTTTTTTTTTTTTTTTTTTTTTTGAGCTAAAATAAAGGAGACAATATAAAAGGGACTAATACAAATAAAGTGATGATCAAATAATGGAGCTTGGGAATATGATAGTAGGTAGTACTATAAAGGTAATTCTTTAAAGTTAGAATTATAGTATAAAATAATAATATAAAAGGGACTAATATAAGTTGTGGTGAACAATAAAGTGGTAATCAAATAAATGAGCTTTGGAATATAATGGCAAAATTGTGAACTTATTCTACTTTAGCACCTGAGAATAGCACCTTGATTATTTTAACAATTGTGAATATATAAACTAGGGTAGTTATATAAAGCTAAAATAAAGGAGAAAATATAAGGGACTAAAATTAAGTAATGGTAAACAAAGTTAAGTGGACAGGTGGTCACTATGAAATAATTTTGGGTTTTTAGGAGTAAGATCTGATTTGTAATATTAAATAAATTGAGCAGTTTATTGCACAATAAAAGTAAAAAAAAATGAGGTAGTTGGTACTAGCTAGCAAAAGATAGTTTTGGTACTTGCAAAAAAGTAATTGGAATATACACTAATTGCATACACAATGAAAAGTGACTAAAAAAACAAGTCGTGATAAACAAAATTGAATGGACAGGTAAGAATAATGAATATTATTAATTTGGAGTAAGATTTGACTTGTAATTTAAAATTATGAGCAATTAATAGCAGTAAGAAAGAAGTATAGAGTATTGGAGGTAGTTGGCATTAGCTAGTGATGAAAAATAATAAAAATAATAATGTACAATATAATAGTAACGTACACTATATGCACCACACGTATTAAGGGCACTTATCTAATCTGTTAAACAAACCAGCCAGGGTACTTCCCCACACAAACCAGCCAGGGTACTTCCCCACACAAACCAGCCAGGGTACTTCCCCACACAAACCAGCCAGGGTACTTCCCCACACAAACCAGCCAGGGTACTTCCCCACATATGCGATTTGATTTGAGTGAATAGAATTATCAAAGCTTATTGCTTGGGGAGCATTGAAAATTGGGTTGGGCAAATATTCTGTTAGTGGAATGGTTTGTGAAGGACTTTCCTAATATGGGCCAACAGGTCTGCTGCAGTGTTCCTGCTTTCTTATATTCCATACACCAACAAAAGTCTTTAATAAAGGTAAGTGTGATGTTATTATTGTTTTATACTTGATTTCTCATTTTTTCTGTATGTATGTATGTATCCTCCATGGGGAAGTGGAACAGAATTATTCCTCCGTAAGCCATGCGTGTTGTAAGAGGCGACTAGAATGCCGGGAGCAAGGGGCTAGTAACCTCTTCTCCTGTATATAGTATTACTAAATGTAAAAGGAGAAACTTTCGTTTTTCCTTTTGGGCCACCCCGCCTCGGTGGGATATGGCCGGCGTGTTGAAAGAAAGAAGTAAGTACATATATATTTAATCTATAAAAGAAAAATTTTTGTTGATACTTTTGGGTGTCTGGAATGGATTAATTGGATTTACATTATTTCTTATGGGGAAAATGGTTTAGAATTTCGTAAATTTGGGTTTTTGGCAGACTCTCTGGAACGGATTAATCACAAAATTTGGGGGTCTACTGTATATAATAATGCAGTAGTCTGCATAACAGTAAATCTGTTTTTTGCGTGAATAAAAATTCAAAATGGAAAGCAAGAGCAATATAAGAGGGGCCTCGAGACTTGACTGATGAATACAGAAAATGTTATTTTAGTGCCAGGAATGTCTGCATTGTTTATTCTGGGCCCTATTTTGAAATTGGCATCTTTTGAAATTTGTGTGAAATTGGCCAAATTGCCGATTTCTGATCTCTTTATTGGGTAGTTGAAATCAGTAAATGGGCAGTTTCTTGTACTCAGTTGATAGAACAAATAGAGTTCTAGAGAAATAGCTATGAGTTTGGTTGACTGTAACAATGGAATTGGCAGAAAATAGCTATCAAAGTGGGTGAAATTGCCAATGTGTATATATCGCCAAGACTGCTAACTTCGCGAGAGCGTAATTCCATAAGTTTTCCATCACATTTCGTACTTTTGGTGACATTACCATCGGAAAAAGATGCTCTATCATTTCATAAGAAAAATTTAATATTTTATTTTTAATACTTTTCGACACAGAGAACGAGTTTAGAATCAGGGGTCCCGACAGTGAAAGGGTTAACAAATGCATGAAAGAAGGTAAGGTACCTAAGGATTTACAGAGAGCATGCTTAGTGTCTTTGTATAAAAGCAAAGGGGACAAAAGAGAGTGTAAAAATTATAGGGTAATTAGTTGTTGAATATACCTAGTAAAGTGCATGGTAGTTATTATTGAAAGAATTAAAAGTAAGACAGAGAGCAGGGTAGCAGATGAACAAGGAGGCTTTAGGAAGGGTAGGGGGTGTGTAGACCAAGTGTTGGCAGTGAAACATATAGGTGAACAGTATTTTGATAAGGGCAAAGAGGTTTTTGTGGCATTTATGGATTTGGAAAAAGCATATGATAGGGTGGATAGGGGGAGCAATGTGGCAGATGTTGCAAATGTATGGAATATGAGGTAGGTTATTAAAAGCAGTGAAGAGTTTTTTCAAGGAAAGTGAGGGAAGAGGGAGATTATTTCCCAGTAAAAGTAGGCCTTAGACAGGGAAGTGTGATTTCTCCATGGTTGTTCAATATACTTATAGATGGAGTTGTAGGAGAAGTGAGTGCTCGGGTGTTGGCAAGAGGTGTTGAGTTGAAAGATAAAGAATCTAACTCAAAGTGGGAGTTGTCACAGTTGCTCTTTGCTGATGACACTGATTTTGGGAGATTCTGAAGAGAAGTTGCAGAGGTTGGTTCATTAGTTTGGTAAGGTATGTAAAAGAAGGAAATTAAAAGTGAATATAGGAAAGAGTAAGGTGATGAAGATAAAAAATAAATTAGGTAATGGAAGAGTGGATATCTGATGGGAGGGAGAGAGTAGGGATGAGGGGAATGTATTCAGATATTTGCAAGTGGACGCGTCAGCAGATGGGTCTAAGAAAGATGAGGTGAATCATGGAATTGATGAGGAGAAAATGTTGAGTTGTGCACTGAGGAGTTTGTGGAGAAAAAGAACTTTATCCATGAAAGCAAAGAGGGGATTATATGAGAGTATAGTTAAACCAACTCTCTTGTTTGGGTGTGAGGCATGGGCAGTGAATATTGCAACAAGGAGAAGGGTGGAGGTAGTGGAGATGTCGTGTTTGAGGGTAATGTGTGGTGTGAATGTGTTGCAGAGAATCCGTAGTTTAGAGATTAGGAGGAGGTGCTGGATTACCAAAACCTTTATCCAGAGGGCTGAGGAGAGGTTATTGAGAAGGCTGGAGGTAGTGGAGATGTCGTGTTTGAGGGTAATGTGTGGTGTGAATGTGTTGCAGAGAATCCGTAGTTTAGAGATTAGGAGGAGGTGCTGGATTACCAAAACCTTTATCCAGAGGGCTGAGGAGGGGTTATTGAGATGGTTTGGTCATATAGAGAGGAAGGAATGAAGTAGAATGACTTCAAGAGTGTGTAAATTTGTAATGGAGGGAAGGTGGGGTAAGGGTTGGCTTAGGAAAGGTTGGAAGGAGGGGGTAAAGGAGGTTTTGTGTGCAAGGGGCTTGGACTTCTAGCAAGTATGTGTGAGCATGTCAGATAGGAGCAAATGGAGACAAATGGTTTTTAGGACTTGACTTGCTGTTGGTGTGTGAGCAAAGTAACATTTATGAAGGGATTCAGTGAAACTGGTAGGCTAGACTTGAGTCCTGGAGATGGGAAGTACAGTGCCTGCACTCTGAAGGAGGGGTGTTACTGTTGCAGTTTTATAACTGTAGTGAAAGCATGCCTCTGGCAAGGCAGTGATGGAGTGAATCAATGATGAAAGTTTTCTTTATTTGGCCACTCTGTCTTTGTGGGAGACAGCTGATGTGTTAATAATAAAAGTAAAAAAATCTGTGACTCATCTGAGTCTTCAACTTGCAGTTGTGACCCCTTGTCACTGTCTCCCATCTGTGAAACAACTAATCCCTGTCCACCTTATCGATTCCTGTCAGTATTTTATATATTATCATGTCCCCCCTGTTCTCCAGTGTCGTAAAGTCAATTTCCCTTAATCTCTCCTCGTAGGACATACCCCTTACCTCCGGGACTAGTTTCGTTGCAAATCTTTGCACTTTCTCTAATTTCTTGACATGCTTGCCCAGGTGTGGACTTCAAACTGGTGCTGCATACTCCAATATAGGCCTGAAATACATGGTGTACAGAGTCCTGAATGAGTTCTTACTGAGATGTTGGAAAGTTATTCTTAGGTTTGCTAGTTGCCCATATGCTGCAGCAGTTGTGTGTGTTTGCATGCTCATCTAATTGTGGTAGCAGGTGTTGAATGATAGCTCCTGGCTCTGCCTCTTCATAGGTCACTACTAGGTCCTTTCTCTCTCCTTGCTCCATGAGCTTTATCATACCTCATCTTAAAATTTTGTATGGATCCTGCCTCTAGTACGTCACTTTCCAGACTGATCCACTTCCTGACGACTCTGTGACTGAAGAAATACAGTGGACCCCCGGCTCGCGATATTAATCTGTTCCTTAGAGCTCATCATAAACCAAAATTATCAGAAAGCGAATAAATTTTCCCCATAAGAAATAATGGAAATCAAAAGTATGAAAAAAAAAACTTTTACTACATGAAATATTAAGTTTAATGCAATAGAATAATTACAATAACAACAATAACAATAGAATAATTGACACTTACCTTTAATGAAGATCTGGTGATGATTGATGGGATGGGAGGAGGGGAGATTGTTGAACCTATTGTTTAGAAGGGGAATCCCCCTCCATTAAGACTTGAGGTAGCAAGTCCTTTTCCGAGGTTACTTCCCTTCTTCTTTTAATGCCACTAGGACCAGCTTGAGAGTCACTGGACTTCTGTCGCACAACATACCTGTCCATAGAGCTCTGTACCTCCCGTTCCTTTAAGATATGTCTAAAATGGGCCACAACATTGTCATTGTAATAGTCACCAGTACAGCTTGCAATAGCTGTGTTAGGGTGATTTTCATTCATAAAGGTTTGCAGTTCAACCCACTTTGCACACATTTCCTTAATCTTTGAAGTAGGCACAATGGATTCCACAACTGGCATAGGCTTCTCAGGGTTAGCCCCAAACCCTTCAAAATCTTTCTTAATTTCCATACTAATTCTCACCCTTTTTACCACAGGGTTGGCACTAGAAGCTTTCTTGGGGACCATGGTGACTTATTTTGCAGAAACAAGCACCAAAAACAGTGATAATATGGATAATATGGAATGTACTGAATGTATCCTTAGATGCGCACACACTGGTTGGCTTGTAAACACTGGCACACACGGGGCAGTTCAGGCCACACGTGGACAGGTCTCGTACAAATCGCATCACATACCGGGTTTTGTAACGGGAACCAAGGCAAATTCTTGGCGATATAATGCATCGGCTACCGGATTTATCGGATACCGATAGCATCGCGAACCAGGGGTCACTGTACTTCCTAACATTCCACTGACTCATTTGAGTGTTTAACTTCCAATTGCAAAACCCCCTTTTTGCTGTGTCCCATCTCTGGAACATCCTGTCTTTGTCCAGCTTGTCAGTTCCTCATAGTATTTTACAGGTTGTTATCATGTCCTTTCCCTATTCCTCCTATCCTCCAGTGTCATCAGGTCAATTTCCCTTAACCTTTCTTCATAGGACATTTTCCCTTGAGACTAGTTTTCTTGCAAACCTTTGCACTTTCTCTAGTCACTTGATGTGTTTGACTAGGTGTGGTTTCCAAAGTGGTGCTGCATACTCCAGTATAGGCCTGATGTACATAGTCTTGAACGATTCTTTGCGTAGGTGTCGGAACACTATTCTTAGGTTTGCCAGACACTCATATGCTGGAGCAGTTATCTGGTTGATGTGTTCCTCAGGAGATGTGCTTGATATTATACTCACCCCAAGATCCTTTTCCTTGAGTGAGGTTTGAAGTCTTTAGCCCCCTAGCCTGTACTCAATCTGTGGTCTTCTTTGCCTTTCCCGATCTAAGTACATAAGAACATAAGAATGGAGGAACACTGCAGAAGGCCTACTGGCCCATACAAAGGGAAGTCCTTATCAAAATGACCTCTACCCAAAACTACCCAAGAATTTACTCCCATACCAATGACACAAATCAAACCCAGCTCCCCCGACTCGTATATTTGTCCAATCTCTCTTTAAAGCTGCCCAAAGTCCTAGCCTCAATCACTCTACTGGGAAGATTGTTCCATGCACCCACAACTCTGTTAGAAAGCCAGTATTTAAACCCCCTTGACTGTCGAAACCCCAATCCTGAGGTGTCGCCTGGTGTCGCAAAATTAAAAAAAAAAAATATTTTTTTTTTTGAAATGATAGAGAATCTTTTCCCAATTGTAATGACCCCAAAAAAAACGAAATTTGATGGAAAACTGGCGGAATTATGCTCTCGCAAAGTTAGCGACCTCGGCAACTTTTACAAATCGGCGATTTTGCCCACTTTGAGCCCTATTTTCGGCTAATTCCGTTGTTTCAGTCGACCAAACTCATAGCTATTTTTTTTAGAACTCCATTTTTTTTTCGATTGAGTACAAGAAACTCCCCATTTACCGATTTCAACTACCCAATAATGTGGTCAGAAATTTGCAATTTGGCCAATTTAATGAAAATTAAAAAAATACAACAATTTCAAAACAGGGTCCAGAATGAACAATGCAGACATTCTGGCTCTAAATAACATTTTCTTTGTTCATCAGTCACGTCTCCAGGCCCCTCTGATATTACTCTTGCTTTCTATTTTGAATTTTTATTCAAACGAAAAATAGAAGATTTATGTTATGCGGGACTACTGCAATATTGTAATAATTGTGAAATAATGTCAACTCTTTTCTGACTGCCATATTAGAATGGCTACTTAGACTTTTATTGGAAGATGACATAATTTTATTTACTTTTGAACACCCTGCAAAAATCAAACATTTCCCTACTTTGAGCTCCATTTCAAGGTTCTTTTCATATTTAAACCAATCAAAATCACCTCTGTTTCTACTTTTATGATTTCCATTCCATCAGATGAGCCCAAAAAAAACGAGAATACAACCATAAATACTATATGAAAATAGACTACACACTCGGCACTTTAATTAACCCAAAGGGTTAATTAAAGTGCCGAGTCGACAGGGCCTCTCCGAGACTCGTTCTCAGGGTCACCCAAAATTTCAAAAAAAAATAATAATTTTTTTCTTATGAAAAGATAGAGAATCTTTTCCCGATCATAACGACACCAAAGTATGAAATTTGATGGAAAACTTAGGGAATTATGCTCTCGCGAAGTTAGGGGGTCTCGGCGAGGTTTATGCATCGGCGATTTTGCCCACTTTGCGCCCTATTTTTGGCCATTCTACTGTACTAGTTAAAAAAAAAACATGAATATTTCGCTAGAACTCCATTTTTTCTATCGAATGAGTACATGAAACCCCCCATTTACCAATTTCAACTATCCAGTACAGTGGTCAGAATTTAGCAATTTTCCCAAATTTCACACAAATTTCAAAAGAGACAATTTCCGAATACGATCCAGAATAAACAAGAAAGACATTCCTGGCACTAAAATGACATTTCCTCTGTTCATTAGTCACGCCCCAAGGCCCTCTTACATTCTTTTGCTTTCCACTTCGAATTTTTATTCTCAAAAAAAATAGAAGTTTTTACTGTTATGCAGATTTACTGCATTAGTGTAAAAAATGGTATAATAATATTGGCACACTTGCAAAAGAATATTAGACTCACCAGTTGACGTGTATTGGACACTTGGCATGATTTGTTTACTTTTTAACTTTGGTAAAAATCGAACATTTCTGCTACTTTGAGCTCAATTTCAAGGTACTTTTCATTGTAAAACCAGTCAAAATCATCTCAATTTCTGTAATATGTCTTCAATTCTATAAAATGAGACCAAGAAAACTAGAATACAACAATAAATACCATACGAAAATACAGTGCAAAGTCGCCGTTTTATTCCAAAAAAACGGTCAAAGTTTTTTTTTTCATTTTGCACTGTGTGCTGCAGGATTTTTTTTTATACTGTGCACACTGACCACATAGACCTACCAGCTTTCTCCCAGTAGATTTGAGGGTTCTAGAATTTAGGCGTACTAGTACGTCAAAAACCCTGGGTCATAAGCCGTACTAGTACGGCCGAAACCCCCAAAGGGTTAAAAAAAAAAAGGTTGGATTTTTTTTTCTCATTATGCACTGTGTGCTGCAGGATTTTTTTATATGGTACACACTGACCACACAGACGACCCATTCTCTCACATGTGGGCCTACCAGCTTTCTCCTGCTTGATTTGAAGCCGCTAGAATTTATGAGTGTGTGTGTGTATACAGTGGACCCCCGCATAACGATGGCATCGCATAGCGATTTTTCCGCATAACGATTACTTTTATCGCAAAATTTTTGCCCCGCATACCGATTAAAAACCCGCATACCGATTTTCGTCCGAGACGCGTCCAATGTGCCCTCAGCCAGCCTCACATGTGCCGCTCCGTCCCATTGTTTACCAGCCAGCCTCCGCGGTAACATCCAAGCATACACTCGGAATATTTCGTATTATTACAGTATTTTCGGGGCTGTTTTTTGGAAATAAGTGACCATGGGCCCCAAGAAAGCTTCTGTGCCAAAACCCCACACCCAAAGGGTAAGAATTACTATAGAGTGAAGAAAGAGATAATTGATAAGTATGAAAGTGGAGTGCGTATTAGCCGACCTAGTCAAGCTGTACAAGAAACCCCAATCAACCATCGCTACATTGTGGGCACCAGAAAGACAATCAAGGAAGTGTTCTTGCCAAAGGTCAACTGTGTTTTCGAAACAAGATCGCAATTGATGGAAGATGTTGAGAGATCTTATTGGTGTGGATAAATGAAAAACAGATTTGCAGGAGATAGCGTCTCTCAAGGATCATATGTGAAAAGGCTAGGAAGTTGCATGACGATTTAATTAAAAAAAAAGCCTGCAACTAGTGATGATGTGAGTGAAATTTAAGGCCAGCAAAAGGGTTTGGGTTTTAGAGATTTAAGAAGCGTAGTGCTCCATAGTGTGATAAGGGATGGTGAGGGTGCCAGTTCGGACACACAAAGCGGCTGAAAAAAAAATGTGCAGGAATTCCAAAGGGGTACATTTGAAACTGAAGGACTGAAACTGAACAAGTGTTTAATTGTGATGAAACAGGCCTGTTCTGGAAGAAAATGCCAAGCAGGAACCTACATTACTCAGGAGGAAAAGGCACTCCCAGGACATAAGCTATGAAAGACAGGCTTACTTTGTTGATGTGTGCCAATGCTACTGGTGATTGCAAGTGAAGCCTTTATTAGTGTATCACTCTGAAACTCCCCGAGCGTTCAGGGAAAAGAATGTCCTCAAGGATAATTTGTGTGTGCTGTGGAGGGCAAACAGTAAGGCATGGGTCACTAGGGACTTTTTCTATAACTGGTTTACACCATGCATTTGCCCCCATGTGAAAGATTACCTAACTGAAAGAAATTTGAAATTAAGTGCCTCCTGGTGTTAGACAATGCCCCTGGTCATTCCTACAGACGTGGCAGAGCGACTTTATGGGGACATGAGCTTCATTAAGGTGAAGTTTTTGCCTCCTAATACCACTCCTCTCCCGCAGCCCATGGACCAGCAGGTTATTTCCAACTTCAAGAAACTGTCACAAAAGCTCTGTTTGAAAGGTGCTTTGTAATGACCTCAGAACTCAACTGACTCTAAGAGAGTTTTGGAGAGATCACTTTAATATCCTCAATTGTGTAACCTTATAGGTAAGGCTTGGGAGGAGAAGTGACAAAGAGGACCTTGAACTCTGCTTGGAAGAAACTGTGGCCAGAATGTGTAGACAAAAAGGGGTTTTGAAGGTTGAGGCTAACCCTGAGAATCCTGTGCCAGTTTAGGATCCCTTGTGGGATTGGGGAAAATCCTTGGGTTGGAGGTTAGTGGGGAGGATGTGGAGAGTTGGTGGGGAGGACAATGAAGAAAATAACCACTGATGAGCTGCTAGATCAACTTCAACAGCAAGAGGCCACACCTGAGGAATTGCTTTTCGGGAAAGGGGGGGAGAGAGAAATTGAAAGAAGTTGCCTACTTCAAAGATTAAGGAAATCTGTGCAAAGTGGCTTGAATGCAAACCTTCATGGATGAAAATCACCCCCACACAGCTATTGCAAGCCGTGCTGGTGATTATTACACTGACAAAGTTGTGAAACAACTTTAGGGAAGTCATAAAGGAACGAGAGGTACAGGCCACTATGGACAGATATCTTGTGCGAAAGAAGTCCAGGGACTCTGAAGCTGGCCTAGTGGCATTAAAGAAGAAGGAAATAACCCCAGAAAAGGACTTATACCTCAAGTCCTAATGGAAGGGGATTCCCCTTCTAAAAACTAACACACTCTCCCCTCCTCCCATCCCATCAATCATCACCAGATCTTCAATAAAAGTAAGTGTCATTTAATTGTGCATGCCTTTTTCAGTTGTGTGTATTAAAATTAACATTTTATGTGGTAAAAAAATTTTTTTTTCATACTTTTGGGCGTCTTGCATGGATTAATTTTATTTCCATTATTTCTTATGGGGAAAATTCATTCGCATAACGATTATTTCGCATAACGATGAGCCTCTTGCACGGATTAAAATCGTTAACCGGGGGTCCATGTATATATTATATATATATATATATATTATATAGTATATATATATATATATATATAGTATATATAATATATATATATATATTATATTATATATATATATATATATATATTATATATAATATTTTATATATTTTATATATATATATATATATATAGGTAGTAGGTTGGTAGACAGCAACCCCCCCGGGAGGTACTCCCGTCCTCCCAAGTGAGTGAAAAACAAAACCCTGTATTTTTTTTCGAGGGTAGGATGCGGGTGTCTTTTGTCTGTCTCTAAATAGCAAATTTACAGGTATGTCTTGCTATTCTACTTACACTTGGGTCACACTACCCATCTGTACAGTTTATTTATACACATCATCTGAGTTTTCTTTGATTTTTTTTAATATTTCTTGGTCTTATTATTTTTCCCTTTTATACCCAGGGGGAAGTGGAAAAAAGAATTTTTCCCTCCGTCGCCATGGTGTTGTAAAAAATCAACTAAAATGCCGGGAACAATGGGGTAGACCCCTTTTCCTTAAAAATTACTAAAAAAATAAGAAGAAAAAAGTTGTCAAAGTGGGAAAGTTGAATGTGCATGGTGTTTTGAAAATGATAAAAAAAGAGATGATTGTGGATGTTATGAATGAAAAGAAGTGGATGTCTGGTTAAGCGAAACAAGATGAAGGGGGGTGGGAGAGTTTCAGTGGAGAGGAATAAATGGAATTGGTGGGGTTTCAAATAAGTTAGAGTAAAGAATGAGTAGAATAATGTTAAAGGATAAACTATGGCGGAAAAGGGGGATATAATGTATTAATTCAAGGATTATGTGGAGTAAAAAAGTTTGGGATGTGAAAAGTGGGTTATAGTAAGGTGTATGCACTGGAAAAGATAAAAGTGTGCAGGAGGAGAGAGATTTTGGGAAATGTTGGGGATGCGTGGGGAGTTTTTGAATAAAGTGTGAGAGTAATGGGGGTTTGGGGGGATTTAAATGAAAAAGGGGTAAAAATGTTATGGAGGGATAGTAGGAAAATTTTGGGGGTGCCAGGGGAAAAATGTAAATGGGGACCCTTTAACCCTTTGGGGGTTTTTCGCGTCTAGTACGTTTAGCGTGGGGGTTTTTTGAGTACTGTACTCTAAATTCTGGGCCCTCAAATTAGTGGGAAAAAAGTGGTAGGCCTTCATATGAAGAATGGGTCTTTTGGGGTCGTGGCACAGTCTAAAAAAACCGAGCAAAAGTGCATAAGAAAAAAAAAAAACTTTGCCCTTTTTTTTTGAAAAAAATCAGCGACTTTTGCAGTGTATTTGTATGGATTTATTGTTGTATTTATTTTTCTTGGTCTCTTTTATAAAATGGAAGACATATTAAAAAATTGGATGATTTTGACTGGTTTTAAAAGAAAGGTGCCTTGAAATTGAGCCCCAAAGTAGAAAAATGTTCGATTTTTCCCAAATTTAAAAGTAAAAAAAAATCGTGCAAGCGTGCAAAACCGTAAACGGTGGTCTAATTTTCTTTCACAAGTGCACCAATAATATTTAAAATTTTTTACACTTTGCAGAGTCTGCTAACTAATCTTATATTTTTTGTAAAAATAAAAAAAATTGGGGAAAAACAAAAGAAAAAAAAAGAGGGGCCCCTTTAGGGGCTGACTAATGACTAAAAGGAAATGTCATTTTAGTGGGCCCGGAATGTCTTTTTTGTTTTTCTGGACCCTATTCGGGAAAATTTGGATCTTTGAAATTTTTTTGTGAAAAATTGGGAAAATTGCTAAATTCTGCCACTGACTGGTAGTTGGATTTCATAAAAGATGGTTTCTTGCACCCATTCCATAGAAAAATGGGTTCTAGCGAAAATTCATGTTTTTGTCGCTAGTACAGTGAAATTGGCCGAAAATGGGGCTCAAAAAGGGCAAAATCGCCGATGCGTAAAATCGCCCAGCCGCTAAAAAATTTGCGAGAGCTTTAAATTTCCCTAAGTTTTCTATCAAATTTCAAACTTTTTGGTGTCTTTATGATCGGGAAAAGATTCTCTATCTTTCATAAGAGAAAATAATTTTTTTTTTTTTTTTTAATTTGGCCGACCCCGAGAAGAGTTTCGGAGGGGCTGTCGACCCCCCGGGGTTTAAATTTAGCTATGGTAGAAAGAAATTTTGGGAATAAGTAATACAATTTTATGAAAAAAAGGATAAATAAATATACAAGGGTTTTGTAGACGTAATGAAAGTAGTTTGTTAGATTATGTATTTGGTGGATAAAAAGGTTTTATGGGGAGGCTCCAGGGATGTAATGTTTAAGAGGGCAACTGATTATCGGGTCTTTTTAGTTGTAGCTACAGTTAGAGTAAGGTAGATGCGAAAAGGGAAGGTGGGGAACAACAAGTAAGAGGGAGGTGAAAATTAGGTGGATATAAGGAATGGCAGAAAGGTGGGTATTCAAAAGAGTAGTGGGGGGGGGGGTTGAAAAAGGGTTGGAATAGTTTTAAAAATGCAGTATTAGAATGTGGGGCAGAAGTTTGTGGTTATAGGAGGGTGGGGGCAGGAGGAAAGAGGAGTGATTGGTGGAATGATGAAGTAAAGGGTGTGATAAAAGAGAAAAAGGTAGCTTATGAGAGGTTTTTACAAAGCAGAAGTGTTATAAGAAGAGCAGAGTATATGGAGAGTAAAAGAAAGGTGAAGAGAGTGGTGAGAGAGTGCAAAAGGAGAGCAGATGATAGAGTGGGAGAGGCACTGTCAAGAAATTTTAATGAAAATAAGAAAAAATTTTGGAGGTGAGTTAAACATGTTAAGAAAGCCTAGGGAAAGTATGGAAAGTTAAAAAACAGAGTAGGGGAGTAGTAGATGGGGAGATGGAGGTATTAGGTAGATGACGAGAATATTTTGAGGAACTTTTAAATGTTAAGGATGAAAGGGAGGCGGTAATTTCATGCACTGGTCAGGGAGGTATACCATCTTTTAAGAGTGAAAAAGAGCAGAATGTAAGTGTGGGGGATGTACGTGAGGCGTTACGTAGAATGAAAGGGGGTAAAACAGCTGGAACTGATGGGATTCATGGCAGAATGTTAAAAGCAGGGGGGGATATATGTGTTGGAGTGGTTGGTACTTTGTTTAATGTATGAAAGAGGGGAAGGTACCTAGGGATTGGTGGAGAGCATGTATAGTCCCTTTATATAAAGGGAAAAGGGACAAAAGAGATTGTAAAAAATTATAGAGGAATAAGTTTACTGAGTATACCAGGAAAAGTGTACGGTAGGGTTATAATTGAAAGAATTAGAGGTAAGACAGAATGTAGGATTGCGGATGAGCAAGTGGGTTTCAGAGTGGGTAGGGGATGTGTAGATCAAGTGTTTACATTGAAGCATTATGTGAACAGTATTTAGATAAAGGTAGGGAAGTTTTTATTGCATTTATGGATTTAGAAAAGGCACATGATAGAGTGGATAGAGGAGCAAATGTGGCAGTTGTTGCAAGTATATGGAATAGGTGGTAAGTTACTAAATGCTGTAAAGAGTTTTTATGAGGATAGTGAGGCTCAGGTTAGGGTTGTGTAGAAGAGAGGGGGACTACTTCTCGGTAAAAGTAGGTCTTAGACGGGATGTGTAATGTCACCATGGTTGTTTAATATATTTATAGATGGGGTTGTAAAAGAGTAAATGTAGGGGGTTGGGAGAGGGGTGGGATTTAAATTTTGGGGGAAACAAAATTTGAAGAATGCTTGGGGTGTTAGCCAGGGAACTGTTCAGTCTCTATAGCTGTCATCTGCTTAGTTTTTTAGGCATTGCTTGTTATAGAAGTATTGATCTTTTTTAGAAAATTATTAATAACATTGTCGTCAATATCTGTAATTTGAATTCTTAGGCTCAGTTGCCAGTCACTGTTTGCCAACGTGCTGTTTTGAAGTTTATTAATGGCTGCCCTCATGTGGAAAGTCTGAAGGTGACTTTAGTAGTGTCTTGGGGTAATTTAACCAATAGTTTTTGTTAGATGAAAGTCGGAAGGTGGTCTGGAGGTTAATTATCTGTAATTTAAGCCTGATTTTACAAGGGGATATGGTGTTTGTCCAGATTGGGTCAAGTAGGGAAAACACAGCTCTGTAACTACTTGTAGGTTTTGTTACAGTTGGTAGCAACAATACAGTTTTTTAACTCATTGTGTTTTTGTGAATTTCAGTAACGTGTGGGTCCTGGTCTTGCAGGAGATTTATATATGAAGTCCACCTGAAGAGTGAGAAATGAACTTTGTTCATGCGTGCATGCATATATCATACTTTCCAAGGTTTATTGACAAAATTTGGCTAATGTTTGACTGTGGAACTCTGTAGGATGTTAATCAATGTTGAGAGTAGTTTGTAGGTAATTTGGATTGAATTGGCTTATTAATAAATTCCCCAGATGATTCACTCGTTGTGCAAGTATTAGTGATACATCTAGTTGGCTGAGTAGTTATATGGCTTGTGCCACCCCTTGTTTGGTCTGGCCTACAGTTTGTGTATGGCTGTGTAACCAGGAAGTGGCATAGACATCTGTACTATTCCAGGCGTTAGCCAGGTTTCAGGTAGTGTAAAGAATGGACATATTGGCATGTAAGAATTTAGTAAATGCAAGAGGTCATCGTAATGCTTGCCATAAAGATCTGATAATTGTAGTTAAAGATAGTTAATTTGTTGTTTGGCCACTGAGAAGTGCCCTATGATTGTTCTGCAGTGTTAGTAAACATTACAGTAACCTGTTTGATTTGCCAATTTAAGTCATTAAATAAGAGGTTGGTGAATCTGATCAATGCTTGTAAATCAATAAGGATTTGTAGTGAATCTATAGTTATAATTAAGTTATAAAACAAAAGTAAATAGTCTTAAGCTAAAAAAAAGGCACCTGAATTATTTAACAAATGTAAAATAAGAGCTAATGTAGTTTTTTTTTTTTTTTTTAACGCTAAAATAAAGGAGACAATATAAAAGGGACTGTACAAATAAAGTGGATGATCAAATAATGGAGAGCTTGGGAAATAAGATAGTATGTAGTACAATAAAATAAAATGAGCTTTGGAATATAATGCAAAATTGTGAACTTGATTCAACCTTTAAAGCACCTGAGAATCGCACCTTGAATTATTTTAACAATTGTGATGTAGAAGCTAGGGTAGTTATATAACGCTAAAAAAAGAGGAAGAAAATATATAAGGGACATATAATTAAGTATAAGGTAAACAAAGTTAAATGGACCAGAAGGTCACTATGAAATATTAATAGTTTAGGAGTAAGATTCTGTGAATTGTAATATTAGATAAATTGAGCAGTTTATTTGCACAAATAAAAGGAAAAAAAATGAGGTAGTTGGTACTGTAGCTAGCAATAGATAGTTTTGGATACTTGCAAAAAAGTCTTGGTAATATACACACTAATTGTCAACAAATGTAAAGTGACTAAAAAAAAAACAAGTATGTGTAGTATACAAAATAAAATAGGACATGGTAAGAAAAAATGAATATTATTACTTTGGAGTAAGATTTGGACTTGTAATTTAAAATTATGAGCAATTGATAGCAGTAAGAAAGAATTATAGAGTATTGGGAGGTCGTTGGCATTAGCTAGTGTATGACAAACTAATAAAAATACTATATGTACAATAAAATAGTAACGAACACTATATGCACCACACCCCGTATATCTGTATATAAGGGGCACTTATCTAATCTTTTTACAGAAGATGCAGCTTTTTTCTATAGGAAGGTAATAAATCATGTTTCCGTTAGAGTATGGTAATATTGATTTGTCCTGTTGAATAGTATTCCTACTAGTATTTCCCATCGTCGCGTGAAACACAGATGTTTTTTTTGTTCCCTGTTTAAGTTAACTCGAGCCTGAACAGAAGGTTTGACGTTTTTTTTGTTAAACCACTCGTTGTATGTAACTCCATTTTTTCATTGTAATTGCTGAATAATTAGGTCCCTTTCTTATTCGTATGAATGAAGTCTGATCATTATACTGTGTTACTTTCCTAGGTTTTCCTAGTCAAACGTTGATTTTCTTTGAATTTCATTGTTTGCACGATGACCTTGTACTGGTGCCTGAATATCCTGACAGCAGTATTTTTGCACAGAGCTTGTGATATGTCACTAGAAGGGTGGACTGTTTATTAAACTGCATCAAGACAACTTATCCTTGTTTCAGTTTTGGTCGTCTTGAAATCAAGGTATTTCATTTAAGTCGAGTGTGCAGTGTTTCTGATTGCCAGTCCTAGATTGCTCGTCCCAACAAACCTTCATATTTTATTGTTGTTATTTGCCAGTGAGACTGGCTATAGCTGCTTTTAAGAGTATTTTCGTTCATGTGTCAAACCCTTCCCATGTAATCATCTCTTTCAAGGTTTTGGATCTATTCGACTTCCGATGGTTGGTTATCTGGAATCTCGTCGCTCGAGGTGCTGCATTGATATCTTTGATTTCATATTTCTAGAGCACGATGTAGTCCAAGATATTGTCAGTAATAATCGTAACCTGAGTTATCCATGGATTGAATCCTATTGAAGGGAGTGGAGTTGGAGGGGTAGTCAGCCATGTTATTTGTTTGTTGTTGTTGTTGTACCCTGGGTGGCGGCTGGTGAGGGGTTTGATGAAACACTGAGCGTCCTGCTTGGGTATGCACAAGGTTGAGTTCTAGGGGTCCTTGCTGTTTATTCTTTTATTACTGGTGATGTATTTTCTTCTTCTTCTTCGCTCTGCGATAAATCCTTTCCAAAGAATCACAGAAGTAGATTACTGTGTAGCACTGGAGAGAAGGCTTGTTTTTTCTCTCGGAGCTTTATGGGTTAAGTGGTTGTTTCTGGCAGCGGAGGCAGTGTTTGGGTTAAGCAGGGGCTGTCCTTCCTTAGATCTTCTAATTTTGTCAAGATTTGGGGTTACATTCTTAGTATCTTGGGTCATGTTTGTGGTCATAGGTGGGTTATGTAGTTGAACTTTCACATTAAGCCATCACAAGTTTGGATGGGCGATGATTTTTTTTGAGAAAGAAGGACGTGTAGATACCGAGTTTCTGCCGCAGCCTGCCCGCTGCCGCTGTTAGTTTATTACAATAAACATGCACAAATGCTTGTTCATAAAACAAAGTTCTACATAAATTTACATATTTACAATCACTGGACATGTTTCTTAGAAACTGCTGGAGCTTCTGGAACTCCTTGATACAAGGCAACCATGCACAGAGGCACCTTACATTCCACACACATAAACCGAGTAGTCTTTTAGCGTCTTTTGTTTGCCGTCGTTTTGGGGGATTTGTGCACAGACAACACATCCTTCAGAGCAAAATTTTCTTCTGACTTGAAGGAAGCTTGTATTTTGAAATGATCCACCTTTCCCTTCCACAAACGCTTGGGTATATCCAGAGTCATCGAGGACCTTGTTAGTATAGCAGTGTGATTCTTCCCCTGTTCTTCATTAATGAGTTTTCTGACAACTGACAAACAAAAAAATCACCATACGGTGGTCGTTGCCTGACTTACTATTTGTACATATTATATGCAATGAGGCATTGAAAGTGACCAGGTGAATGCTTTTGAAGGGGTGTATGTGATTGTTGTAAGGCTAGCTGTTGATGTTGAAGGCTGTTGAAGGCTGCTGATTAGTGGAAGGTGCCATTGATATTTTCTTAAAGTAGGATAAAAAAAAGCATTGAACTTGCCTCATTAGACTTTTTTTTTTTTCCTTTCCCTTAAAATTTCTTTATAGCATGTAACATCATGGGAAAGGATGTAAATCATCTGTATCAACCTCCGGTTCAAATTTTGGATCAATCTTCTCAAAAATTGCCAGCTGTTTCTATAAATGGTTTGAAAGCTTTTTCCAAATCCTGTTTTCATTTTATCTTTCAATGGTAACAGGACTACTACAGGATGGATCCCGCTTCATGAAATTTCTTCTTTGCTCTTCAATCAGAAGAAGGTCTTGCGGTTCTGTCAGAGCCTCATCATGAGAGAGAAACAAATCTTCCACATTTTTTCAGGCTTAACCCCCACTTAGCAGTTTCAAATTCCCCTGCCATATCCACAACATTACACACACTTTTCCCCCCACAGGATTCCAGTCAAAACCTTCAAAATCATCGCATAAGTTCGGGAATGAGATTCTTCCAAACACCATGCATCACTAATATTTTTAATACCAAGCCAAAATTGTGGAGAACCTTTCTCCAATAAAGGATTTTTAATTTATTTTGTTTTATAAGAGGCCCAGGCCATTTCTATCAACTGTCTAGAGGATATTTACAGCCTTAATGAAAGCTCTTCCTCTTCTCTTAGGTATTTTAGAAGAGTATAAGGATTTGGGTGGATGATAAAAAAGAGGCTGCATTTACCAACCTTGTCCATCACAGCAGTAATGAATTGTGTTTTGGCAGGTATAAAAGCAATCATTTATCTCTCCCTGTAGCATACCATGTAGGAGGGCTGTGTAGGGTAGCAGTGGGCATTGTCCTAAAACAAGTAAAACATTAAAAGGAATTTTGCTTTCTCTTGCAGTTAACCTCATCTGTATTGGCTTAAAAAAGTCCGTGACCAACTAATGAAAAGATTGCAGTCATCCAAAAGCTTTTCGAAATTAGATTTTATAATAAACAGAGTCTGCCTTTTGCTTAGTTCTTTAGGGCCCTAGGATTCTCTGAGTGATAAATCTAGGTTTTAACTTGGGAGTCACCAGCTGCATTAACTCCTAGCAAGAGTGCCTTGTGCAGCTTTGAAGCCAGGCATTGACTTCTCTTCCTTAGCAAAAAATGTTCCTAGATGGCATCTTCTTCCAAAAAAAGCAATCTCATTCCCACATTTAAAAATCCTTTGCTTGGTATATCCCCACATTCTATTATCTCGGCTAGTTTCACATGATTATTTATTGCAGCTAAATTGTCATACTTGCAGCTTACACCCTGCACTCTGTAAGTTGTGAAAGTTGACCTTCTTTCCTTAAACCTATTAACCAGACCCATCTGCTAGCGTGAAAATTTTATCTTCAGCAGCTTCCTCCCCCCTCTCTACTCAGCCGTCATAGAATTGAAGGAGAATAGGGCCTTGGACTGGACTAATGGCTCTTGCGATAAAGGCAATTGTAACTAGTCTGAATCAATCAATTGCCACACCACAAAAAGTTTTTCCAGTCAGCAAGTAAGGTTATCACGTTTTCCTTATACTTTAGTGGTCACTGTTGTAGAGCACTTTGTTTAACTTCCTGCCAACACTTTCCTCCTTATTGTCACAACTGGACTAACTGTTTGACGAGCCAAAACCAAGCTTAACGTATGCAATTCAGGGCCATTGACATACCTTGTTCACTTAAGTTTAAAAATCATTTCTAACTTGGCACTTTAAAGAGGCTTATACGACTCTTCTTTTATCCAACAAATCTTAAGATGCCATCGTCAACGAGAGCCAATTAGTTAACGAACGAGCAAATTAGAGAGAACGAGATACACGGAGCTCAGACCCGAAAAACACAAACTGGAACGGGTTGGGAACGACCACTCGTCAAGGGCGAAATAGACGGAATTAACTCCTTTCAGGGTCCGTCCGTAGATCTTACGGCTTTAACGGTGAGTGGTCCAAACAGTAGGAATCTACGCCATGTAAGCTTCAGCTCACTCTGATAAACTGTGCGTGGGGTACATTTGGGCCTAGAAATGAGAGAATACATCTATGTGTAGATGTGCACCACATAAAACAGATCCTGCAAGCACAATAGTGAATAATGAGATAAAAACTGAAGATCATGATTTTTCTTCGTTAAAACAGCAAATTTTGCAGTGTTTTTTCTTTCGTATGTTTTTTTATAGTAATTTGTAATTTGCGATTTTTTGGTACTCATTTGATAGAATGGAAGACATATTACAGAAATAGAGATGAGTTTGATTGGTTTTAGCACTGGAAAATGGCTTTCAAACTGAGCTCAAAGATAGATACAATGTTAAATTTTTTGCCGATATTCAAGAGTAAAAACAAACGACTTCCACACGTCAAATACACGTCAGCGTGTGTGGGTCTAACAAACATTTCACAAATAGTGGTGATGATATTTAGTACAATTATTACAGTAATTTGCATAACAGTAAATCTATCTCTATTTTTTGCGTTGAATAAAAAATTCATTATGTGAATAAAAAATCAAAATGGAATTTTATTTGTAAAGCCCCTCAAAACATAACTAATTAACAGAGGAAATGTTAGAATTAGTGCCAGGAATGCCTACAATTGTTTATTCTGACCCTATTTTGAAAATGGAAAAATTTTGAACTTTAGTGCTAAATAGGGCCAAAATTTAACAATTCCCCGATCACTTTTAATTTGTATTGAAACAGTTTACCGTTGCGATTTACTGTGCTCAAATCGATAGAAAAGAAGTAATACTGGAGTGAAATAGCGAAGAAATTTGGTTGTTTTGGAAAAATGTTAAAATGCCTAACAATGGGAGTCAAAGTCGGCAAAATTCGCCGATTCGTAAATATCGCTGACACAATCAAAATTTCGCGAGAGCATAATTTCGTCAATTTATCCCCCCTTTCCACCAAATTTCGTTACTTTTTGTTTTATTACCTTCACAAAAAGATTCTCATACGATTTCAATAATGATAAAAAATAACAAATTATTTTTTTGAAATTCTTTTGGTACACTTGTGGGCGTGACTCCAGATTTGGGCCTTGGACCCTGAAAGGGTTAAATATGTGTCCCATTTTTAGTTCCATTTGTGTACATTTGTAAGAGTTTTTTTGTGAAACTTTTACCTTATAATACATTTTTATTATATAAAGAAATTAACACACAAAACAAAAACTCTTACACTGTGTACAAGTAGTACAGAATAATAAACAGCAACACTCCCTAAACTCATGCAACACAACAATTTTTAGAGTGAATGATGAATGAATATTATTATAATCATATGAATAAAAAAGAAGTGCTAGACCCACAGGTCGTGAAGAGCTATAAAGTGGAGGCCAATAAACAGGTTATCCCCTTGTAACAGGTAACACTATCTACAAACCGTTTGTGTAAACATCCACATATTTGTATAAATTTTTATACTCTGGTGCATGTATCGATGTTTGTGTGGTAATCATAATGTGTTTCTATGATAAAATTTTGAAAAAATTCATAGATTAAGGGAAATGTCTATATTAACAGAATATGCGACCATTACTGTGCCCAAGAGAGATTATTTATTATTTTTATTATTATTATTATTATGGCATCAGAGTAGAGAGACGTTATGATTTTAATGTGTGAATACACCTGTCATGCCAGCACAGTGTGTAAGTTTATTGAGTACAGTGAGTACACAAGTTTAATTAACAAGTACGCACATATAAAGATAAACAATAACATTAAAACACTGAAATTTTGGAAAGTTCCAGACATAATAAGGAATGTGCCTCAGGGAGAATGTAAACAAACTGGGTGGTGGGCCCGCTGTGACCGTATAGAAAGACAGGGGGGGAGGCCGCAAAGCGAGTTTTGGTTCATAATTGGAATTGTCCCCGAATTAGTGGAACGCATAAAGCAAAACCTCAGTAAAGTGGGGGGCCTCTAGCCAGTAAATGGTATAGGGTACCATGGCAGTACTAGGATAACATAATGGTGCAAGGTTACCGATATGGTAACAGGGCAACCGAAAATGGCACAGGTGTGCCATATGTTACAGGGTACCATACAGTGCATGACACCATATGTACAGATACCGGGATAACTAGTGGAAAAAAGTCACCCTGAATTTTTGGGTTATCCGCTAGGATTTTATACATAAGCTGCTATGTATGATAATCATTTAATTTGTATTTGTGTACACTGAATAAACATACTTATGAGCCACATGCACTGAATAAGTTTATTCGTTACACAAATAAAGTTACATAGAATATCAAACTTAAGCAGCTTAGAATGCAGTTAGAAAAGGATGACAAATCCTCACTACAGGCAACACACTCCACCAATATTCAGAAACACATAAAACCATACTCCAACCATACAAACACATCCATACTTATATTGCAAACACCATTACATCACATAGAACACTAAACTCTGATATTAACCCTCCCCTCAAACATCCTTGCCAAGCTCTCAACAGAACACATGACCATAAACCCAAGGCCCAGATCACTCTTTGATTTCCCTCGTGTCCATCTCACTCTATGGCAAAAACTCAATGCACATAAGAACCTTAAAATCTGGAATTTCATTAACCTCCAAATATAAAAGAAACACTTAACCGTTTATAAATTCAAGTCTCTCTCCCAAAGTTCACATTACTCCACACCAAAACCAAATAAATACTGAATAACTGAACCTTTATAAATATATATATGCAAAATGTTACTCAGCAAATATATCACATATATTGTTAAACCTAGACCCAATCTAACTTTGTTATTTTTTTAAATACACTACCTATGCAGGAATATTCCGATTTTACTGAATGAACAGCATGCATGCAACCTATGACCGGTCTGTTGTGTTAAACTCATTTGTGCATTATTAATAGTTACTGTTTACAATAAAGTCTTTATTCACTGATTTCATCAATGCTTTTTTAATCTTAAGTTAATTTTAAAGCCAGCCCGTAATGCTATGCAATATAAGTGGCTTGGCAATGCTGCCTTCTTACCTGTATTGTTTTTTTTTGTACCTCTGTATGTAAATGCTAAAATTTCTAAATAAATTTCTAAATAAATAAATAAATAAATATGTTTGGAGAACCAGGATAACCCCAAAAAAGTCACCAGACTTATTCCATTAAGGTCCCTGTACCCTGTACCATAAGTAAATGTACATGTTACAATGACGATCTGGTACATTGTACCATAAGGTACCAATTGTACCAAATACATTGGTACCATATGATACCATTGTAATGACATGAACCATTGTACCTAGTACAATGGTACCATAATAGGTTCAAAACCATAAAATATCGTCTTCAGCTCCACTTCCCATCAGTCTTAGAACAGTAAGTTGTGAAGAGGAGGAAGTCAGAATTTTCACACCAGAGAGTGAGAGGGGAGTGAGAAACTTTCCTTGCTGCCAGCAGGAATGAACAAAGCAGACTTTGGCCGTCGTTCCCCAACCCAAGCCATAGTGGGCGTCCAGAATTTGAGTTTTATAGTGAGCACACACTGACCACCCGGACGCCATTCTCTCAGGTGTAGGGCCCTACCCAGCTTTCTCGCGTTAAATTTGACTCGCCGCTAGAATTTTTGGCGTAGATCTACGGTTTTGGACCCTGAACGTAAAGCCGTAATCTATGGGAACGTAACCCTGAAAGGGTTAAATATTCTTAAACCCTTTAAACAGTCCAAACATATATAAAAACGTTCACTCTTGCAGTGCCCCGAATATTTTGAAAAAAAAAAAAAAAAAAAAAAAAAATTCTATTTTTTTTAATAGAAAAAAAGAGCACCTTTTACTAGTGTTTATAGAAACAAAAAATTTTTTTCTTTAGGGTCCAGTACTTTACCGAGATATGAAGGGCCAAGAAGTTGGCACTGGATGCTCATGTGAACAGCACCATCAAGTCCTGCAGCTTGGGGAGCAGAAGTTGTTGCCGATATACCCTTATTTTTATTTTTTTTCATGTTATTTTATGTAAATTTTTATGTTACTTTTGAATAATACAATTTGTAGTAGATTTCCTGTCCGTATTTTATAACCAAACTTTGTTCTGACAACAATTATTATGGTACTGAAATTGTAAAAAATTATCACAAACTACACTGACCAGATGGGCCATTAACACCAGTCTCTTGGTCATTTACTAAAAACTATTGTCTTGAGAATATAAACAAAAGTAGATTATAGGTCCAGCAAGCAATGTTTTGAAAATGTGAAGTACATGTGGAACCCCCGGTTTACTGATCACTCCCAATTGCGACCACATTATTAAGTGTATTTAAGTAAGTGCGTTTGTACGTGTATGTTTTGGGGGTCTGAAATGGACTAATCGAATTCACAATAATCCTTATGGGAACAAATCGTTTCAGTAATGGACAACCTGAACATACTTCCTGGAAATTAAATAATATCGTAAAAACCGGGGGATCCCACTGTATATAATAAGAGAGGAGTAGGCGGAGGAACTGGAGAAGGAAAAGGATAAGGAGGAGAGGAGAAGGAGGAGTGAAAGGAGAAGGAGAAGGAGTAGAGAAGGGAGAAGGAGGAGAGAGAAGGAAAGGAGGAGGAGAGGAGAAGGAGAAGGAGGAGGAGAAGGGAGAAGGAGGAAGGAGGGAGTAGTAAGAGAAGGAGGGGAGGAGGAGGAAGAGGGAAGGAGGAGGGAGGAGAAGAGGAGGAGGAGGAGCTCGGAGGGTCGTGCAAGCGCCGGTCGGCGGCTTCTCCGTCGGTCGGCGCGCCCGTGTCGTACGTTCGGTCTGCCGTTCTGCGGTGTGCGGGTCTTCGTCCTTCGGGCTTCGTCGCCTGCTTCGTGCTTTGTTCGCTTCTCCGTTCCTTCTTACTGCTTGTATCTGCTTCATCCTTCTCGGCGCCGTCTTGTCTGCTGCACCGGTGCGTTCTTTCTTCTCCTTCTGCTCCATTCTTCTTCTTTCTCCTGTCGTCTTCCCTTCTGTCTTCTTACTCCTTTCGTCCCCTTCTGTCGTGCGTCTTGTGGCTTCGTCCTCGTCTCCTCCTTCGCTCCGCCCCTTCTGCTTCCTTCTTCGTCTCCTGTGCGTCCACAGACCACCACCACTCAACACTTACCACCACCACCAACCACCTGCCCCCCTCCCTGACCCCCCCATCGCCTATACCAGCACCTGTCGCACCCCACTGCACCCGTGCTGCCGAAAATGAGCTGAGCTACCCCTCTGTAGCTTTGCGGGAGTGCCTGCAGCTCCGCCCCCGAAAACGCCAGCCCCTGCCCCGTCACTGCAAAGAAAAAAAGCTGGAGCCCCCAACCCAAACATACAGACACTAATTCCTGACAGTCACGCTCCCCTGACCATACAATCAGTACTAGCAACTCTGTCCTCAGGGAAGGCCCCAGACATAGACATCCACCGTTAAACTCACAACTACAGAGCAGACTAAAAGCAAATTTGTCCTGGAAATGTTGGATTATGCTGGGTAACATTTATCTATGTAAAACTTGTATTTGTGTGTGTACATGAGAGATAGATAGACACAGACAGGATTGAAAGAGATAGACAAAAAGCCAGAGACAGATAGACAGACACAGATATACAGAGACAGACGTAGACATACAGAGATCGCAGACCCCAAACTGTGGGGATAACATCACTTAGTTCCTCTTAAATAGAAGTTTTAATATAACATTACAATCAGTGAGCTCGTTTCGTGGTTGCCAAACTGTTAGCTCTAAGCTGGTGCTCAATTTAAACTGAGGTGCTCCAGCCAGGTACTAAGTGAGTTCCCAGTTTTTATTAATTGAGTGCACACCTCGAGTGAATATGTACCAATACTAAGCTGCCAGCATCTCATGGGCCGCCTGTGCAAAATTGGAGGCAGGAAAAATACAAACGTATTATAACGTTGGGGCTCTACGGCGAGTGAATGTTTATATACGTTTGGACCAATGTAAGGGTTAATATCAGAGCATAAGTCCGTACAGTGGGCCCCTTGCCTTACGCTATTAATCCATCCTAAGGAGCTCATCATAATCCGAATTTCTCGATGCCCGATTAATGTTTTCCCCATAAAGAAATAATGGAAATCAAATTAATCCCAAATCCTGACACCCCCCAAAGTATGAAAAAAAAAAAAATTTTTAACCCACAGTTGAAATGGTTAATTTTATTAATACACACAAACTGAAGAAGACAATGCAGAATTACTACTTCTACTAAATATAGAATATATGACTCTTACCTTTATGTGAAGGTCTGGTGATGATAGATGGGATGGGAGAGTGAAAGGCGTGGAAGTTATTGTTAAGAAGGTGAGATCCCCTACCATTAGGACTTGAGGTAGCAAGGTCCTATTTCTGGGGTTACTTTCCCTTCTTCTTTAAAAATGGCCACTAGGAACACTTGAGAGTCAACTGGACCTCTTTTCCACAACAACAAATCTGTCCATAGAGCTGTGTACCGTCCCGTTCCCGTTTAAGAACTTTCCTAAAATTGGCCTACATAACATGTCATTGTTACAGTTGCCAACAACGGGCTTGCAGTAGCTGTGGTCAGGGTATTTTCCATTTACTTAAAGTTTGCAGTTCAACCACTTGCCACACATATCCTTAATCATTGAAGTTAGTCAACTTCCTCAATTTCTCCTCTCTCTCCCCTCCATTGAAGCAGTTTCCTCAGCTTCTGGCCTCTGCTGTTGATGATGATCATTGCAGCTCATCAGTGGTGTTAGTTTCTACATTGTCGTCCTCCACCAACTCTTCCACATCCTCCTACTAACCTCCAACCCCAAGGACTTTCCGCCAATGCCACAAGTGGATTCCACAACTGCATAATTGCTTCTAGGGTTTAGCCCCAAACCCCCTTCAAAATCTCCCCTATTTTCTCACGTTTGTGGCACAGTATTCTTCCCAAGCAGGACTTTCAAGTCCTCTTAGTCACTGATCCACAAATCCGCAAGCCTTAACTTGTAAGGTTTTACACAAGTGAGGATTACTTAAAGTGAACTTTTCAAACTCTGCTTAGAGTCAATCGAGTGTCTGAGTCACTTCAAAGCACTTTTGAAACATAGCTTTATGTGTAGAGCTTTTTGAAGTTTTGAAATGACCTGCTGGTCCATGGGCTGCAGAAGAGGAGGGTATTAGGAGGCGAAACTTGACCTTAATGAAGCTCATTGTCCCCGAGAAAGTCTCTCTGCCCAAGTCCAGAAGGATGACCAGGAGCTTTGTCTAATTGACCAGAGGCACTTAAGGTTCCAATTTCTTTCCATTAGAAAATTTTCATCAGAGGATGGCAAATGCAATGGTGTAATCAGTCATAGAAAAAGTCCCTAGTGAACCCATGCCTTTTTACTGTTGTGGCCCTCCACGAGCACACTTCAAATTACCTTGAGGAACATTGTTTTTCCTGAATGCTCCTGGGAGTTTCAGAAGTGATACACCAATAAAGGCTTCTCACACTTTACACTCAACCTAGCATTTAGCACACATCAAAATAGTAAGCTGTCTTTCATAGGCTTATGTCTGGGAGTGGGGGCCCCCTTTCTCCGTCCTGAAGTAATGTAGGTCCTGGTTGGCATTTTCTTTCTTTTCCAAAACAGGGCCTGTTTTTTGTCGCCAGTATAAAAACACTTGTTCAGGTTTCAACTCTTATAACCCCGGTTCAGGGTCCAAGGCCAAAATCTAAGTGTGCTCCAGTGTCCAAGAAATTTTGAAAAAAAAAAAAAATTAATTTTTCTTACAGAATTAAAGAGCATATTTTTGTGGAAGTTAATAAGACAAAAAAAAAAAATTCTGATCAGTACTGAGTACGCGAGATACAGTTGCCAAAGAATTTTCAAAAATGATGTGGGTGGCGGCAATCATCGCCGAATTCCACTAACGAGCGATTACAATATTTAGCGGTTTTTATAGTTTTTTTTTTTTTTCTTTTCTATTCCAATTTTTTTTTTCTATTCCACTAACATTTTTGGGCCTGACAGACCACCCATACTGAATATAATGTACATATATAGCACTCCCTGTATGAACACAATAACCGAACTAAAGTTATTATCAAATTATTTATTTTATTTATTTATTTATAATTTGAGCACACCTTACAGAGGTACAAAAAAAAACATGATAAGAGCAGCAATGCAAAGCCACTTCTAACTATGCATAAGCAATTACGGGCTGGGCTTAAAAATTAACTTAAGATTAAGCTAAGCAATGATGAAAACAGTGGAAAAAACCTAATGTAAAACTGATTACTATAAAGCACAAGTGAGTATAACAAAGACAGGTCATATGGTTGAAGGCCTAGTGTAAAATCAGTAGAAGGAGTATTCTGTTAGGTAGAGTATTGAAAAAATAATCAAGTTAGATAGGGTTTTAGGGTTTAAACCTTTATTGTGAAATAATTGTGAAGAACCATTTAAGATATACAATTTATAAGGGATCAGTTATTCAGTATTTTATTTGGTTAGTGGGTGGATAATGATCTTTGAGAAGAGACTTGAATTTTAATAAACAGGTAGTGTTTCTTTAAATTTACAGGTAATGAATTTCCAGATTTTAGTGGCCATAATTTTATGTGCATTGATTTTTTTTGCATAGCGGAGATGGACACTGAGGAAATACGAAAATAGTGATCTGTGCCATGTGATATGGTCATGTGTATCTGTTGAGCTGCAAGGAGTATTTTTGAGGGTATGGATATATCAAGGTTGAGTGGTTCTATTATGTAATCGTTGCATAAAAAGTATGGGAAGTGTTTTTGTATGTGAAAGTTGATTGTCCTTGAATATTGGTGGAGTGTGGGCGCCTGTAGTGAGGAATATTGTTAATCATTCTAACTGCAGCCCCGGTTTTTTGGGTAAGTATTGGTGCTGAGATGGTTTTAACATCTGTTGTTGAGACCCCATCACAAATTCCATAGGTGAGATAGGGTAAATAAGAGAGTGATTAGGGCCAGGAGGGCTGAGACTGTGGGCATAGTACCGAGCTCCGATAGTATGCCTACAGTCTATGGAAATTTCTTAGAAAATTTGTTTATATGTGTATGAAAATTGATCCTATTATCAATGTGGATTCCTGAATCTTTTTCCCTCTGTTAGCTTTGTGATAGGTGATGAATCCGTTTAACCAATATTTAAGGAGGGACATCTGTAGCTCTGTTACCAAACGAATGAAGTAGGTTTGTCAATGTTTAGAGAGTGTAAGTTTTGTTAGTACTCATTCCAGGTAGATATTTTCTGTAATTCGGTATTACGTATTGGCTAGCGTTTACCTGGGCTCGGGTGGGAGGAAGACATAATGTGTTGTGTTCATCCAGCAAAAAAGTGTGTGTTTGAGTAATTAGAAGCATATGTGTAGGTCATTATGTATAGGAAAAGGAAGAAGAGGGCCAAGGACACTTCCCTGTGGGACACTAACTGAATTGGATGTGCAGTAAGAGTTTGAGCCCCATTTGCATACACATATAGGCTTCTGTTGCTGATGTTGGACTTGAGGATAGTTAGAGAGGAGTGCCCCTCTAATACCATAGTGTGGACAATGATAACGTTAGGCAAGTCATGGTCAACTGTAACAAAAGCTTTATTACGAAAGATCAATGAAGGATCCCCAGTGTGACTTCCTTTTTTTTCTCTAATGCAGTGATATATGTTGTCTAGCATGTGTATAATAGCATCATTAGTAATTATATTATGGCCTGAAATCCAATTGGCATGGGTTTGAGTAAGTTTTGGGAGATAAGAGTAGGAGTAGATTTTATCCGTTTATGAATTAATTTTTCGAAGATTTTTGAAGAGAGGGAGTAAGTTGGATATTGGCCTATAGTTATTCCAACTCTGTTTGGTCTCCTCCTTTGTGGATCGGGTGGAGACACAGCTATTTTGAGTACTGTAGGGAAGGGTGGAGGATTCAATGGATTTGTTTAAAAGAGTGTTGCCAATGATTGGTGAAAGCACTTGTGACAGGCTACTTGATATATGTAATATAAATGGTGGTAAGGTATTAAAAACTCCTGCCTTGTTTTTTTAGTGCGTTGATAATAAGGGAGACATTCGTATGGGTTAGTCGTGAATCTAGGAAACAGTGTGTTCGGGTAGTTGCCGGTGAGTATTCATTTTGGGTGGGGGTATCTAGAGCTTGGGAATTTTATTGCAAGGTTTTGCTCCTATAGTGGAGGAGAAATCATTGAGTCTGTTTATGCTGTTTCTGTTTGGGAGGAGTTGGGGGGTTCATCTGATTTTGCTAATTGTTTTATTTCGCTATTTTCGTGATATCTTTATTGTTTCCCAACTTTCTGATATGGTTTATCAGGTCCTTTTTTATATCACCTCGAAAGTTGGTATAATCTGTTTCATAATACATTTTTTTTTGCTCTCTTATCAGGCCTGGTTAGATTGACGAGTAAAGTTTTGATATTGGTCCTGCTGGTTATGTTGACCCATTCAGTACTGTTTTTTCATATTGGTGTTTTGGTATTTTTAATGGATTTGAAGAATGCTTGGGGTGTTAGCCAGGGAACTGTTCAGTCTCTATAGCTGTCATCTGCTTAGTTTTTTAGGCATTGCTTGTTATAGAAGTATTGATCTTTTTTAGAAAATTATTAATAACATTGTCGTCAATATCTGTAATTTGAATTCTTAGGCTCAGTTGCCAGTCACTGTTTGCCAACGTGCTGTTTTGAAGTTTATTAATGGCTGCCCTCATGTGGAAAGTCTGAAGGTGACTTTAGTAGTGTCTTGGGGTAATTTAACCAATAGTTTTTGTTAGATGAAAGTCGGAAGGTGGTCTGGAGGTTAATTATCTGTAATTTAAGCCTGATTTTACAAGGGGATATGGTGTTTGTCCAGATTGGGTCAAGTAGGGAAAACACAGCTCTGTAACTACTTGTAGGTTTTGTTACAGTTGGTAGCAACAATACAGTTTTTTAACTCATTGTGTTTTTGTGAATTTCAGTAACGTGTGGGTCCTGGTCTTGCAGGAGATTTATATATGAAGTCCACCTGAAGAGTGAGAAATGAACTTTGTTCATGCGTGCATGCATATATCATACTTTCCAAGGTTTATTGACAAAATTTGGCTAATGTTTGACTGTGGAACTCTGTAGGATGTTAATCAATGTTGAGAGTAGTTTGTAGGTAATTTGGATTGAATTGGCTTATTAATAAATTCCCCAGATGATTCACTCGTTGTGCAAGTATTAGTGATACATCTAGTTGGCTGAGTAGTTATATGGCTTGTGCCACCCCTTGTTTGGTCTGGCCTACAGTTTGTGTATGGCTGTGTAACCAGGAAGTGGCATAGACATCTGTACTATTCCAGGCGTTAGCCAGGTTTCAGGTAGTGTAAAGAATGGACATATTGGCATGTAAGAATTTAGTAAATGCAAGAGGTCATCGTAATGCTTGCCATAAAGATCTGATAATTGTAGTTAAAGATAGTTAATTTGTTGTTTGGCCACTGAGAAGTGCCCTATGATTGTTCTGCAGTGTTAGTAAACATTACAGTAACCTGTTTGATTTGCCAATTTAAGTCATTAAATAAGAGGTTGGTGAATCTGATCAATGCTTGTAAATCAATAAGGATTTGTAGTGAATCTATAGTTATAATTAAGTTATAAAACAAAAGTAAATAGTCTTAAGCTAAAAAAAAGGCACCTGAATTATTTAACAAATGTAAAATAAGAGCTAATGTAGTTTTTTTTTTTTTTTTTAACGCTAAAATAAAGGAGACAATATAAAAGGGACTGTACAAATAAAGTGGATGATCAAATAATGGAGAGCTTGGGAAATAAGATAGTATGTAGTACAATAAAATAAAATGAGCTTTGGAATATAATGCAAAATTGTGAACTTGATTCAACCTTTAAAGCACCTGAGAATCGCACCTTGAATTATTTTAACAATTGTGATGTAGAAGCTAGGGTAGTTATATAACGCTAAAAAAAGAGGAAGAAAATATATAAGGGACATATAATTAAGTATAAGGTAAACAAAGTTAAATGGACCAGAAGGTCACTATGAAATATTAATAGTTTAGGAGTAAGATTCTGTGAATTGTAATATTAGATAAATTGAGCAGTTTATTTGCACAAATAAAAGGAAAAAAAATGAGGTAGTTGGTACTGTAGCTAGCAATAGATAGTTTTGGATACTTGCAAAAAAGTCTTGGTAATATACACACTAATTGTCAACAAATGTAAAGTGACTAAAAAAAAAACAAGTATGTGTAGTATACAAAATAAAATAGGACATGGTAAGAAAAAATGAATATTATTACTTTGGAGTAAGATTTGGACTTGTAATTTAAAATTATGAGCAATTGATAGCAGTAAGAAAGAATTATAGAGTATTGGGAGGTCGTTGGCATTAGCTAGTGTATGACAAACTAATAAAAATACTATATGTACAATAAAATAGTAACGAACACTATATGCACCACACCCCGTATATCTGTATATAAGGGGCACTTATCTAATCTTTTTACAGAAGATGCAGCTTTTTTCTATAGGAAGGTAATAAATCATGTTTCCGTTAGAGTATGGTAATATTGATTTGTCCTGTTGAATAGTATTCCTACTAGTATTTCCCATCGTCGCGTGAAACACAGATGTTTTTTTTGTTCCCTGTTTAAGTTAACTCGAGCCTGAACAGAAGGTTTGACGTTTTTTTTGTTAAACCACTCGTTGTATGTAACTCCATTTTTTCATTGTAATTGCTGAATAATTAGGTCCCTTTCTTATTCGTATGAATGAAGTCTGATCATTATACTGTGTTACTTTCCTAGGTTTTCCTAGTCAAACGTTGATTTTCTTTGAATTTCATTGTTTGCACGATGACCTTGTACTGGTGCCTGAATATCCTGACAGCAGTATTTTTGCACAGAGCTTGTGATATGTCACTAGAAGGGTGGACTGTTTATTAAACTGCATCAAGACAACTTATCCTTGTTTCAGTTTTGGTCGTCTTGAAATCAAGGTATTTCATTTAAGTCGAGTGTGCAGTGTTTCTGATTGCCAGTCCTAGATTGCTCGTCCCAACAAACCTTCATATTTTATTGTTGTTATTTGCCAGTGAGACTGGCTATAGCTGCTTTTAAGAGTATTTTCGTTCATGTGTCAAACCCTTCCCATGTAATCATCTCTTTCAAGGTTTTGGATCTATTCGACTTCCGATGGTTGGTTATCTGGAATCTCGTCGCTCGAGGTGCTGCATTGATATCTTTGATTTCATATTTCTAGAGCACGATGTAGTCCAAGATATTGTCAGTAATAATCGTAACCTGAGTTATCCATGGATTGAATCCTATTGAAGGGAGTGGAGTTGGAGGGGTAGTCAGCCATGTTATTTGTTTGTTGTTGTTGTTGTACCCTGGGTGGCGGCTGGTGAGGGGTTTGATGAAACACTGAGCGTCCTGCTTGGGTATGCACAAGGTTGAGTTCTAGGGGTCCTTGCTGTTTATTCTTTTATTACTGGTGATGTATTTTCTTCTTCTTCTTCGCTCTGCGATAAATCCTTTCCAAAGAATCACAGAAGTAGATTACTGTGTAGCACTGGAGAGAAGGCTTGTTTTTTCTCTCGGAGCTTTATGGGTTAAGTGGTTGTTTCTGGCAGCGGAGGCAGTGTTTGGGTTAAGCAGGGGCTGTCCTTCCTTAGATCTTCTAATTTTGTCAAGATTTGGGGTTACATTCTTAGTATCTTGGGTCATGTTTGTGGTCATAGGTGGGTTATGTAGTTGAACTTTCACATTAAGCCATCACAAGTTTGGATGGGCGATGATTTTTTTTGAGAAAGAAGGACGTGTAGATACCGAGTTTCTGCCGCAGCCTGCCCGCTGCCGCTGTTAGTTTATTACAATAAACATGCACAAATGCTTGTTCATAAAACAAAGTTCTACATAAATTTACATATTTACAATCACTGGACATGTTTCTTAGAAACTGCTGGAGCTTCTGGAACTCCTTGATACAAGGCAACCATGCACAGAGGCACCTTACATTCCTCACACATAAACCGAGTGTCTTTGCGTCTTTGTTGCCGTCGTTTTGTTTGTGCACAGACAACACATCTCTTCTGAGCAAATTTCTTCTGACTTGAAGGAAGCTGTATTATGAAATGATCACCTTCCCTCCTCAAACGCTTGGGTATATCCTGAGTAATTCGAGGACCTTGTTGTATAGCAGGTGTTCTTACCCTGTTCTTCATTATGAGTTGTCTGACAACAGACAAACAAAATTCACCATACGGTGGTCTGTTGCCAGTCTTTATTTGGTACATATTATATGCATTGAGCATTGAAATGTCCATGAGATGGAAGAAAAGTTTCATGTACCACTTGTAACTCTTACGAACACAGTCAACAAAACCAATCTGCATGTCACATTTGTCAACCAAGCGCATGTTTTGTGTACCTGGAGAGAGTTCCGGGGGTCAACGCCCCCGCGGCCCGGTCTGTGACCAGGCCTCCTGGTGGATCAGAGCCTGATCAACCAGGCTGTTGCTGCTGGCTGCACGCAAACCAACGTACGAGCCACAGCCCGGCTGATCAGGAACTGACTTTAGGTGCTTGTCCAGTGCCAGCTTGAAGACTGCCAGGGGTCTGTTGGTAATCCCCCTTATGTGTGCTGGGGGGCAGTTGAACAGTCTCGGGCCCCTGACACTTATTGTATGGTCTCTTAACGTGCTAGTGACACCCCTGCTTTTCATTGGGGGGATGGTGCATCGTCTGCCAAGTCTTTTGCTTTCGTAGTGAGTGATTTCATGTGCAAGTTCGGTACTAGTCCCTCTAGGATTTTCCAGGTGTATATAATCATGTATCTCTCCCTCCTGCGTTCCAGGGAATACAGGTTTAGGAACCTCAAGCGCCTCCCAGTAATTGAGGTGTTTTATCTCCGTTATGCGCGCCGTGAAAGTTCTCTGTACATTTTCTAGGTCAGCAATTTACCTGCCTTGAAAGGTGCGTTAGTGTGCAGCAATATTCCAGCCTAGATAGAACAAGTGACCTGAAGAGTGTCATCATGGGCTTGGCCTCCCTAGTTTTGAAGGTTCTCATTATCCATCCTGTCATTTTTCTAGCAGATGCGATTGATACAATGTTTTTGGTCCTTGAAGGTGAGATCCTCTGACATAATCACTCCCAGGTCTTTGACGTTGGTGTTTCGCTCTATTTTGTGGCCAGAATTTGTTTTGTTCTCTGATGAAGATTTAATTTCCTCATGTTTACCATATCTGAGTAATTGAAATTTCTCATTGTTGAACTTCATATTGTTTTCTGCAGCCCACTGAAAGATTTGGTTGATGTCCGCCTGGAGCCTGCAGTGTCTGCAATGGAAACA
>NC_069408.1:1051261-1069465 GCF_026875155.1 Cherax quadricarinatus | reverse complement strand
AATTCCTATTGTTTACAGCCACCTTAAAACAAACGGGAAGACGACACTATATTAATTTCCACACTGTAGGCGGTTTTTGATTCGTCAACCACTCTTTTTTTTTTATTATTCGTCTTAACTGACATTTTACATGGGTATTTTTTCCCAGATCTCTCCACATAAACTTTTTTTTTAAAAACCAAATTTACGCTGATGTTTTTTCCTATACTATGATTAATCACTAAAAAATTACACCACTCTTTTTTTTTTTAATTTTTTAAGCATATAATACATGAAATAAATAAAAAAATAGGGTATCAGATCTTCTACAGAAATTCAATTTTTTCCTTTTTTTAGAATACTTTGGAAAATTTTAAAAACGTGTACTACAAAAAGTTCCCCTCCCCCAGTATTATACCCTACCTAATTTTTAAATATGGAACACAAATTTCACATATATCACAAAATTCATCCCATATACATTTTAGACTTTGCAAAAACCCAACCTCCCATATGCTTTAGTGCCTCATTTTTTCATTTATTTTTTTTTTTATATTTATTTAAACTCGGGTACAAAAAAAGGGGTACATAACAATATGTAAAAAACAGGAGTGAACAATAATCAACTTGACTACACAATACTAAAGAAGCACTATATAATACAGAAACGGCTGCCTCAATCAAACACCCTTGTACTACGTGCTTCACATGAAAAGGGGGTCAAAAAAAAAAAAAAAAAAGATAGCACCTACCCAAATGTTTACACTTCCCCCCCCCCCTCATAAAAAACGTGCCACTTTCATTTAGATACCAGTGACAAATCTTTTATCTTATACATTTCTTTCGCTCTCACCCCTTGATGGGAGGACGTTGCGCTGCTACCCCCTGGTGTTGATTAGTGGATTATATTTTCAAGCATGGCGGGGCAAGCCGGAAAAGAAAACCAGTCTGTTTGAGTTTATCCGGGGGGCTGTGACGGGAACTTCAGGGCCCAAATACCCCTTTTAAATCATACAATACATAGGGTTTTGCTGACGGGGGAGATTTTGGGTAGGCTAAATGGCACGACGAGGATTTTTGTAATTTAATTTGCAAGTGTGAGGGCGGTGGTAGAAAATACCAGGAGGTTATTTTGAAGTTAATCCGCTGTGACCGGGACTTCACGACGTTTCTCCCCTTTTACACAGGGTTAAGATTAGAAATGGCCATTGAGGTTTGAGATTCTAAACAACCCCCCCCCCGCGAGGGCAAATATGGTACATACATATGGGCCACTGTTGGGAAGGGGGCCAGGGGGCCATCCGGGGAAATCGAAGGAACGTATTCTGTGAAGATGACTTTAGGGTACCCATTCCGTCGTACGTAGGCTGCCAAATTTCGTCCCCGGTGTTTGTGACATACGCTGGGCAACGCCGGCCCTGTCGGTTTGTGGGTCATATATCACCTAGGGGGCTCGTGTGAAAGGAGGCGTGGCAACAGAAAAAGGCAACGACATACGCAATAAGAAAGGGGGGTTTTTGCCTTAGTGACCTGCCTACACAGGTGGGTCCTGGAGTAGGGGTCGAGAGAGCGGAGGGATGGATCAGCAGGTGTGACGGGGGGGGACACCCCTTTCTTTGAACGCAGCTCAGGGTTGAAGAGGCACCCCGACTGGGGTTGCTAGCGATGGGGGAAGACTCATTAGCCATGGCTTTAAAATGTTTTTTGGCTGACAAGAGTAGGGGGGAAGGTTGGGGTCCGATCTAGTTTTTTGGTCTGTTGTGGATCCGGGCGTGGAACAGGATCTGAGGGCTGCGAGTTTGTAAGATATTTTTATGCAAGCTGTGGAGTGGAGGTCCACCCGGGGGGAATGTATAGACGACATATGCAAGCAGGGGACCCCGGAAGCGCCTGCTGCGCTATCTGACTCCGGGACGTGACACGCCCGCCAGCGCCTGGCAAAAAGTCCTGGGCGGAAGTTACGCAAAGGGGACACAGCGGCCCTAAGGGGGAGGAGTTGGTTTAAGGCGTTTTAAAGGGGGGGGAAAGGGGCCCGGGGGTCACGAAACGACTGGTGGCAAGAAAAGTACCAGGGGCAAGAAGGAAAACCACTTGTAAGCTTCAATGGATGACATTTAACTTAATGGGTTGAGATCAGAGAGAAAAATGTGTATGGTTTAGTGAATATTGGTGCATAATAGTTTGACGTGGTGTTTTGTGCAGGAACACAAATATGACCGGTTAGATTTTAAGGAAATGGGGATAATGTGTATGTGAGCATGCGTTTAAAAGGGTTTAAAGGGGGGAGTTTGCCATCCTGGAAGGAAAATAGGGCCCCTTCGTATGGGGAGGGGGGGGGGATTCGTGTAGATAGGGGGGGTGGGGAGGGAAGATAGTTTTGGGGTTTGTGTTTTGGGGCCAGCAGAGGGGGGTGCGTATTAAAAAAAATTTTTGAAGGATGTCTTAGTTATTATTTGCGTGCTTTTCCGGGGGTAGCTGTAATTTGGGGGTGAGGGAATGTGTGAAAGGGGGTAAGGGGTGGAACCTAGAGGGGCAGGGGTTGTTTGGGATTTTGGGGAATTATTAAATGGAAGGGGGTTTAAAGGGCGTTGGACGGGGTGGGGTTTAGAACTCTTTTTTTAGAGTGATTCGGCAAGACTGGGTCGATTGTATGGCCCCGAACATAATAGTGAGCAAGTGCGTGTGGTGACGCGGTTTTTGGATCACAGAGGGGTAATGGAGGGGCCTAAATGGGAGGGTTTTCCTAGAAGGGGGGCAAAGTTATTGGAAATTAAAAGTGAAACTTTTGCAGGGTGGGAATTCGTCTCTTTTTTCGCAATTGTGGGAACGGTTTGGGTGAGGCCCGGGTATGAAAAGGTAAATTGGTGGGATTCGGTGGCTAAAAAACGTTTAGAAATATTATATTTGTCGGGGGGGAAGATAATCGGTTAAAGTATGGGTTTCAAAAATATCTTGAAGGGGGTGTGGGGGCGTTATCAAGAGGGGGAGAAGCTATCCCTGCAGGACATTGAGGGGGTTTTGGGAGAGTATTAGGGTATTGCAAAACGAGCGTTTTTGAGGGTGGGCGAATTAGGGGAGGATTGGGAAAAAGGCAAAGGGGTGACCGGGCCGTGGGCTTGCGTGTTAAGAGGCCAGAAAAAGGAGATTTGACGATGGAAAAGATGGGGTTTTTAAACTTTACATGTGGGGAAAGGAAGGGTATAGAGGGGGGGTCAAAAATTGGGTAACGACAGAGGGTAATTGGATATGTAGACGTTTTTTTTAAAGGTCATATACCAAATTTGTGGGCTTCCTTGGGGGGGCATTGGGGGAAAGGGGAAGAGTAGTCAGTGTAAACTTGAGGGTCAAGATCGGGTGACTTAGGGGGCCGTTTTACGGATTGTGAGTTTCGGCGGCGTTGTCGGGAGTGGGGGTTTGGGGAAAAGCGCCGGGGGTATAGACGGACTCCCAAAATTTGATTTCAACTTAAAGAATTTGGGGGGGTTCTGGGGTTTTTTTTTGAAACTGTTAACATTTTAAAGGGGCGGCTGAGGAAAGGGAAAGAGCACAACGGAGGGCCGTTTGTGGTTTTGGGTTGCCCGAAAGGGGAGCAGTCAACTGGTAATGGATTATCGGGCATTTTCTTTCACTTTTCCAACTTTATAACACCACCGCTTCTCATCCACTCGGGCCAACCCCACCACTTATTTTTCCGCTCATCCACTTTTACTAAAAATTATAGAAAACCAACCGCTCTCATCACACTCTTCACCCCCCATTTAAATATATGCCCATCACTATTACAACTTTATAAAACCCCCACCCCCTCTCATCACACCTGCACCACCACTTATTTTAACGCTCATCCAATTACAAAAAATTATAGACCCCCAACCGCCCCTCATCACACTTTTCACCAACCACTATATTACGCTCATTTTCTATTACAAACATTATAGACCCCACCGCTCTAATCAAAACTCTGGCACCACCACTTATATTAACGCTCATCACTATTATTTAAACATTAAAAGACACCACCGCTCTCATCACATTTGGGCACCCCCCCACTTATATTACGCCATACTTTTTACTAACATTATAGCCCACCACCGCTCCCCATCACACTCTGCACCACCACTTTATTATGCTCATCACTATTACTAACATTATAGACACCACCCCCCTCATCACACTCTGCACCACCACTTATATTACGCTCATCACTATTACTAACATTATAGACCCCAAACCGCCTCATCACACTCTTCACCACCACTTATATTACGCTCATCACTATTACTAACATTATAACACCACCGCTCTCATCACACTCTTCACCACCATTTAAAAATTATGCTCATCACTATTACAACATTATAGACACCACCGCTCTCATCACACTCTTCACCACCACTATATTACCTCATCACTATTACTAACATTATAGAAAACCCACCGCTCTCATCACACTCTTCACCACCACTTAAATTATGTTCATCACTATTACTAACATTATAGACACCATTGCCCTCATCACACTCTTAAACCACCACTTATATTACGGTCATCACTATTACAACCATCATTGACACCATAGCCTTCGTATGATGCTCACTACAGTTATCAACACAAGTATATTTTTTGTCATTACTGTGATTAAGAACACCACCACCACCTTGTTTAGCAACCTTACACTTGCTTTTACAAATTAGTGACAATCTTGTTATTGGTATACTCTACACATCTTTCCTGTGTTTTCAAGTTGTTTTTTTTCAGGAGAAAATGTCGTGTTTTCCCGTACTTTTATGCGCGACATCAGGTTGTATACCACAGGAGCAAGACTTGGAACATCTGGAGACGTGAAGTCCCGGTCAGCTGACTCGTTGGCTGACTGTCAGCTGACTCAGCTAGGCTGGTATTGACAGCCGACGTGATGGGGGTCTGTTGACGTGCTCCCCAGGTGAGGTGCTCAACCCCATTGTCTGAGGGGAGGCATAGCCATATTCAACTCGAGGTACCTGGTAGTCCTGGGGGGTCATAATGAGGGTACAGGGTGAAGTGCGTTGGCTGCGATGCGATCAGCCCTCACACTGCAGTCAGTATGAGCTCTGTGGGCTCCTGAAAGGTCATACAATTGATACATAGTTTAGCAACAGTCTGTTGCAGTTTGATCATATCATAACAAACCGTTCATAAGGATGAACATTGCACACACTGCAACACCAGTTTACATATTTATTGCTGATCTTGACTGTTGAACAGCGGTTGTGCCGATGAAGGTCGTCAGGTAGCAATGATACGGCCGTGGACTAGTTTGGCTTAATTGGATAGAGTGAGTACACTAACGGGCAGTGAGAGGGAGTGACCGCGAGCCAGACCGTGGAGGGGAAGCAAATAAATGGGGAAACAGGAGAAAAGTGTAATGGGTCTAGGCAACAGATTGTTTCCACTGCATGAAGAAAAAACTAATACATAAAGTACTATAAGATTACACTTAATTAAAAGGAAAAAAAAAAACTAAACAAACATAACAGTGCCCAGGGGTTTCAACAATCTGTGGCATACTTGCAGGATGCAACTAATACAAAATTAACAGCACAACAGGAATTACTTGCAACAGAAAGTTGGGGGGAAGGAAAGGATAAAATTGTATAAATGGTTAACACGGAACAATTTAAATCAATAACTGAGTGCAAAGATGGCAGAAAAAATACTGGAATTTAAAATGTGAGTGCAAAATAAAAGTACAAAATTTAAGAAGCTCAGGGAAAGTGGCAAAATGAGTACTATGACACTGAACAATTTACTGATATGGCATCAGTAACTTAGTACTGTCTTGGCATGACAGTTAAATAATGTCACAAAATTTTAGGAAATGCTAGGTAAGTCACTGTTTACTTAACTTTGAGTGCAGATATGAACTGGAGGTACTGTGTGGCTGTCAGGTCCTGAACTTTCAGTGTATGCTCTAGTACACTACACGCCTCGTAGCATTTGTATACTGCTATGGGGCATCAATGACGTTAGGAAAATTATCAAATGGACGTTTGGGAAGAACATGAAAGACCGTGTTCCTCTGTGGAGATATAAGATAAGAAGAGAAACGTGGCTAACTCGCATGGACACAGCTGTGCAATGGTTATTTACACTGCAAGCGTGTCTGGCGCGCTGACTGACTGCGGCTTCAGCCCACGAAAACAAAACATTTACTGCACTACTCTAACATGCAAAAAACTAAGCATAAGTAAACTATAAACTGGGACGAGTACATTTTACTGTAAACAACTCACTGTGGAAAACAGAACTGGAGATGAACTGGAATGTAACAGCAAGGAAAAAAAAAATTAACTGGGTATCACAAAAAAAAAAAAACTGCACTGTCTGGAGATACGTAAGAACGCAGATATTTGAAGACACAAGAGAGTCACAAGCTCTGTAGACGGCGTGGGGGCAGAACTAAGCTGGCCTAGGGGCTAAGCCAACTGTGTTCCCACGTGGTTAAGCCAGGTAGAACTCTTGGAGGAAACTGGGAAAACACAACACACAGGACGCGAGATGGACGTCGTTTGCGTAGCAAGAGTCGGAGAGGGAGGCTGGTGCATTTACACGCTGCCTAGGGTATCAACCAACCCCAGAGCAGCCTCGTGTCACGCGTGGAACCCCACGAAGCCAACACACTAAACGACCTCACCTCTTCTTCTTGTAGCTGAGAATGGCTAGGGGGACTCAGTAGGAGCAGGAGAATGGTGCTGGAGAGTGATGAAGGGCTGTAGAGAGTGTGATGAGGTGAACAGTGACTGCTAACTGAGATTGACGCATGATAGGCCTATGTCCAGATTTTGTGGGGAAAATCTAGGACGAAGATCTATCTCAGGTCCCGGTCAATACGCTGGGAGTAACAGATACCTCCTTAGTCCAGCAGGTGCGTTGGATGACTACGGATGAATGTAGACGCGTCGACCGATGGTGTTGACCCCTCCACCCTGAAGAGGCTCACATTCCCGTTGACTCCGCTGTCATCACTGTTATTGCTGTTTCTTGCTGTTGAACAGCGTTTGGTGCCGATAAGGTACGTATGTAAGCAAGATACGGCCGTGCACTAGTTTGGCTTTAATTGGAAAGGATGAGTACACAACGGGCAGTGTGAGGAGTGACAGCAAGCCATTCCGTGGAGGGGAAGCACTTGTGTCTCTCATAGCCGGTCGGCCTAGAGTGAGAGCGGATGGGTCTGAGCCTCCCACTGACCTAAGTGAGCCTACAGAGGGCAGCACCTAAATGCCGCAAAATATGAACTTCAGAGCAGATGGCAAGGCTGGTTGTTCTTGACAGTAACAGCTGTCTGCACTTAGATGGTCATTTCCTGGCAATGTGGCCCAGGTGGAGTTTACCTGAGAGAGTTCCCGGGTGACCAACGCCCCCGCGGCCCGTCGGTGACCAGCCTCCTGGTGGATCAGAGCCTGATCAACCAGGCTGTTGCTGCCGGCTACACGCAAACCAACGACCGCACAACCCGTCTGCTCAGAACAGACTTTAGGTGCTTGACCAGTTCCCAGCATGAATACTGCCAGGGTCTGTGGTAATCCCACTTATGTGTGCTGGAGGGCAGTTGAACGAGTCCTCGCCCCTGACAGTATATATGTATGGTCTCATAACGTGCTAGTGACCCCCCTATGCTATTCATTGGGGGGATGGTGCATCGTCCTCAGCCAAGTATTTTGCTTTCGTAGTGAGTGGATTTTCGTGGCAAGTTCGGTACTAGTCCCTCTAGGATATTCCAGTGGTAAATATCATATACCTCTTCCACCTGCTTCCATGAAAACAGGTTTAGGAACCTCAAGCGCTCCCAGTAATTGAGGTGTTTTACATCTCCGTAAGCGCGCCGTGGAAAAGTTCTCTTTACTTCTCAAGGTCGGCAATTTCACCTCCATGAAAGGTGCTGTTTAGTGTGCAGCAATACTCAGCCTAGATAGAAACAAGTGACCTGAAGATGTCCATCAATGGCATGGCCTCACATATGTTTTGAAGGTTCTCATTATCCATCCTTGACATTTTTTTCTAGCAGATGCGATGATACAATGTTATGGTCCTTGAAGGTGAGATCCTCCGACATTGATCACTATCACTCCCAGTCTTTGACGTTGGTGTTTCGCTCTATTTGTGGCCAGAATTTGTTATGTAACTCTGATGAAGAAATAATTCCTCATGTTTACATATCTGAATTAAATTGAAATTTCACATCGTTGAACTTATATTGTTTTCTGCAGCCCACTGAAAGATTTGTTGAAGTCCCGCCAGGAGCCTTGCATGTCTGCAATGGAAGACCCTGTCCTGCAGATTCGGGTGCCATCTGCAAAGGAAACACGGTGCTGTGGCTGACATCCTTGTCTAATGTCGGATATGAGGATGAGGAACATGATTGGGAGCGAGAACTGTGCCTTTGGAACAGAGCTTTTCACCGTAGCTGCCTCGACTTTACGCTGTTGACGACTAACTCTCTGTGTTCTGTTAGTGATGGAAATTATAGATCCCATCCCGACCGACCTTTTCCTGTTTATTCCTTTAGCACGCATTTTGTGCGCTATTAACGTCCAAGGTCACAACTGTCGAAGGCTTTTGCAAAGTCTGTATATATTACATCTGCATTCTTTTTGTCTTTTTAGTGCATAGGACTTGTCGTAGTGATCCAATATTGAGACAGGGACAGGAGCGACCTGTTCTAAACCCATGTTGGCCCTGGTTGTGAACTGATGGTTTCTTAGATGGTGGTGATCTTGCTTCTTAGAGACCCTTTCAAAGATTGTTATGAAATGGGGATGTTAGTGCTATGGACCGTGTAGTTCTTTGCTCTTTCACTTTACTGCCCCCTTGTGGAGTGGGCATGTCGTTGTTTTTAGTAACTGTGTGACGACCCCCTAGTCCAAGCTCCCTCTCCATAGGAATAAAGAGGCTCGTGATTAGGTTCATCTTGCAGTTCTTGATGAACACGATTTCCCACGATCCTGGCTTGGCAGTAGCGCCTGGGCAGTGTCCCATTTATCGCCTGTTCGAAGTCATTTGCGTCAGATAACATCGATAGGCTGTGTAATCAAATTTTGTGGCTCTCTCATAAAAAAATCATTTTGATCTTCGACTCTCAGTCCTGGTTAGCGGCTTGCTAAAAACATGTGTCATATTGGGACTTGAGTAGCTCAGCTCCATTTCCTTGCTGTCCATCTGTTAGGACCCCATCTGTTTAAGTATGGGCCCAATACTGACGTTGTTCTCGATTTTGATTGGCAAGGAGAAAAATACTACGGGTTACTTTCTTTCGCTTATAAATAAGCATTTTTTAGTTCTTCCCGCGATTCCTGACTCCTAAAGGATTCGTTTAGCTTACGTCTGACCAGTGTCTCCTACGCATTTCAGATATATTGACCTCTTTAGCCGCTCTGTTATTCTTTTTCCGTCGCCTGTAAAGGGAGCGCCTGTCTCTTTCTATTTTACATCTACTCCTCCTTTTTCTTAGAGGAATAAGCCTTGTGCATACATCGAGTGCCACCGATTAATCTGTTTCTAGGCATAAGTTGGGGTCTGTGTTGCTTAGTATATCTTCCCAGTTTATATCGGTTAGGACTTGGTTACTTGGTCCCACTTTATGTTTTTGTTATTGAAGTTGAATTTGGTGAATGCTCCCTCGTGACTAGTCTCATTATGTCGGTCTGGGGCTCCACGCATACATGTCTGAACCTCAATTATGTTGTGATCTGAGTATATTGTTTTTGATATGGTGACATTTCTATCAGATCATCATTGTTAGTGAAGATGAGGTCTAGTGTATTCTCCAGTCTAGTAGGCTCTATTATTTGCTGGTTTAAATTGAATTTTGTGCAGAAATTTAAAAGCTCGTGTGAGTGTGAGTTTTCATCAGTGCTGCCTCCTGTGTTATTACTGCAACAATATTATTTGCTATATTCCTCCATTTTAGGTGCCTTAAGTTGAAATCCCCCAGGAGCAAGATGTTGGGTGCAGGAGCTGGAAGATTTTCCAGACAGTGGTCAATTTTTAACAGCTGTTCCTGGAATTGCTGGGATGTTGCATCCGGAGGCTTGTAGACTACCACAATGACTAGTTTTGGTTCTCGACCTTTACTGCTAAAACTTCCACTACATCATTTGAGGCATTAAGCAGTTCTGTGCAAACAAGTGACTCTGCAATGTACAGGCCAACCCCTCCCCCTTTTGCCTGTTCTCACTCTGTCACATCTGTATAGGTTGTAACCTGGGATCCATATTTCGTTGTCCAAGTGATCCTTTATGTGGGTCTCAGTGAAAGCCGTGAACATTGCCTTTGCCTCTGCAAGCAGTCCACGGATGAAAGGTATTTTGTTTGTTTTTGCTGGCTTTAGACCCTGTATATTTGCAAAGAAGAATGTTATGGGACTGGTGGAAATGTTGGTACGGGGGGGGATTTTTTTTCCGGCATTAGTATCTTATCGTTTTTTTTGGGAGGGGGGCCCCATCGACTGGGGTTTTTCCACTCAGGAAACTGGTTTTTGTGTACGATTTCTGCCTTTTCCGCCATTGACACTTATAACATCGACGTTGGGGAGGCGTACAACAAGTAATAGCGCTTTTTGGGGGCTGCGCGGGAGTGAAATACGGGCAGATCCCCGGCCATCCATCACTAATATCAGACCTTTGGGAAAATGACGGGGGCTTGCAACTTCCTACACCAGTTTATTGAGGATTCTGGCTTGTTAAATTTTAAGATAAACAAAAGCATTTTATTTGCCCTTGGGGGGGCTGCTCGGAGTTTGATTTTTGGGCATATTCGTGAGTGAAAAGTTTGTCTATAAAGCTGTTTCTTAGGCACAAAGACGAAATTATCCCACGGGGACAAATTTTGCTTTTTTCTCTGGGTTGTCTATACAGCTTCGAAAAACCAGTACACTTGGTCTTTTGATCATGTTGTTGGGAAATCAACCACAGCTTTGGGAGGGTGTGCACCCACGTATTGCTTTCAGCAAGTTTCTCTGGAAGCCTCGTTTTTTTTTCCGAGCCTTTTTTACAAAAATTTTTCAAATCTCCCTTTACCCCATCTACGTCAAAACCATCAGCTAACCATACTGACAGGAGTTTTTCCCCGCGATGGGGTAAAGGGAAACCCGGGAAAGAAGGGACAAAGGGAAGGGGTATTTACCTCGCTGACACAGGGGAATGGGTGTATGGGCCTGCGGGCGCAGGCATTTTCAAGGTCATTTACGGGCCACATCTCTCGAGAGTTTCAATATTGCACGTCGTTAATTTTTCCAAACCCACAGCCTTAACACACTAGCACACGTGTCAAGAATGACAGACAAATTTTACTGTGGACAAACAAATCAGCATAAACTTAATAGTTTTTAGAGAACCCTGGGTTGTTACAGTTAAAAAACCCTCTTCAAAAAGAGTTACCAGGTACACCCCTTTAAAAACGGAAAACTAATTCCGGTTTTACTAGGTAAACCCCCTTTTCAAACCCCACACAAGATTTCACAACACCGAAGGTACGGCCAACACGTAGAACGTTCACAAAGGGATTCTGGGGTTTAAAACAGATGTAACTGCATGTAATTGCCTTTACGGGTGGCTTGGGGTGCGTTTAGCCTGGACGGGAAACTCGCCCTTATCCCAAGTAGATAATGGCGACGAGCTAAGGGGTACCGTGAAAGGAAAGCGAGGAGGACATTCACCCACAGACACACCAGTAGGGTTAAGGCATGCCGGCTTTAGTGCCATTTCAAGTCACCCACAGCCAACATTCCTCACTCATTTAAGTACGTAGGTACTGAGGGAGCACAATGTCCTAAGTATTTAAATCCACTCGTGCAAATAGTTACAACAAACCTGCACACTTAACACTTCTACACACTATGACAGACGAAAGTTCACTCTTGATGAATGCACTTTGCCAAACTTACTATGTTTTATAGGTAACCTCTGGGAGTCCCCCTTAAAAAGTTAGTACTGCAAGCCGTTTAAATTTTTCTTAAATAAACCACACAGGAAACACTGGTACGCCAGCACACTGTAAACGTATACGTAGACATGCTGGGGTCAGGAGCTGTAACTGCAGGCGCCTTAGCTTGTCCTGGCTAGCTTGGAGTGCTGCTTTCAAGCTTGCTTGAATGTGCTTGCTAAGGCCCGTGTCACCCACCTGGATATTTGATTGTAGCAGGCAGGTAGGCACACAGGAGACATATTCGTAAGATGAGTGGAGTGCGGCACAGAGGACTGACACGGCACTCAAGCATTTACGTGGTCTGGCAAAAACCGCCTCTAGACCATAAGTAAATAGAGGCGAATGGCTGAGTTCCAAATCGAGGAAGGAGGGGAGACAGGCGAGGTGGAGTGAAGGAAGGCCTCCTACAGCCACTTCAAATCAACGTTTGTGTTTCACTAGGTATATCACTGGTCACAGTTCACACATAAGAGTTCCAGCAGCAAATCAGCTGCGCTCCAACGATATTTGTTGCATGATGAGTTATCAGTCGGGTGAGATAAGCAGTTCTGATATAGAAGGCCTAGGACCTCACTCAACACACACGTCCTCTCCCCTCAACCACTCAGGCCTTACTGAAGATAAGGTTGGAGTGTTACACTGAACTTGGCTAGGACTGTAGTGTGACACTTAAGCAAGTATGATGGAGTGGAACACTGAGATATGCTACAGGACCGTAGTGGAACACTGAGAAGAAAAGGGTGTCGTGTGACACTGAAGATGGCCTGGTTGTAGTGTACATTGAATAGTGTCAAGTGACTGGCCTCGACAAAGACGCTATGCGGGTAGTGTGACGCAGAGACAAGGGTGTCAAGTGTGACACGGTTGCGAAAGTGTGTATTACACGGAGAAAAGGGTGTCAAGTGACACGGTGGAGTAAGAGCGTCACAACTCGGATAAGTGTCGTGAGAAACGCAGTTGATTGTAATTTATTATTTTAAATGTTACATAAATTTATTATTTTAGCATAGATATATATATAGTGAGACAGTAGTGTCAAGAGTTGTACCCTGTGTAGGGTCAGGAATTATTTATAATTTTAAATGCTAATTATAATTTATTATTGTAACCTGTATATATTACCAGATGTTTATTAGTTCAAATACCTCTAGACCAAAGATAGTTGATTTTTATATTATATTAAAGATTCATTTATGTTAATATGTGTATTTATGTATCCCGAACTCTTCATTACAAAAGGAGTAAAACTACTATCTTTAAAAATCACTTTTTTGTAATACAGGGGAATGGAATATGAGAGGGAAACCGGTACAAGGCGATGCAAAATGACAGAGATTCGTTTGCAGTTAAACAGAAAATGACAGGAAAACCCATTCCCAGCAATTAAATATGACAGGGAATCCAATCAAAGGCGATTAATTATGACAGGGAAACAAGTCTAATACGACTAAAAATGAAAGGGAAACCCATCCAGGGCGATGGAAAATGACAGGAAAAGCTGTCCATTGCAGTGGAATATGACAGGGAAACCCGACTAGAGCGATTTAAAACGACATGGAAACCGGTCGAGGGCGATGGAAAATGGGAGGGAAAAGTGGCAAGTATCTTGGAATATGACAGACATACACTTCTAGCGCGATGGAATATGAGAGGGAATTATTTCCAGGGTGATGCAATTTGACAGAGAAACCCATTTAGGGCGACGTAGAATCACACGAAAACAAGTTCAGGGCGATGGAATATGACAGAGAAACCCTTCCACAGCGAAGCAATTTCAAAGGGAAACCCGTTCAGGCGACGGAAAATGACAGGAAAACACTTACAGGGTGACTGAAAATGGAAAGAAAAAAAAACCAAGGCGATGGAGTATGAGAGGCAAACCCGTCGAGAGCGATGGAATATGACAGGGAAACCCTATCATAATGATGTAACATGACAGAGAAACCCGTCCCAAACTGTGGAATATGATAAGGAAACCCGTCCAGGAATAAGGAAAATGACAGGGAAACCCGTCCCAAACTGTGGAATATGATAAGGAAACCCGTCCAGGACGTAGGAAAATGACAGGGAAACCAGTAAAGACCGATGGAATATTACAGGGATACCATCCAGGGCGATGGAATATGACAGGGAAACCCGTCCAGGGCGATGCAATAAGACATTTAAACCCGTCCAGAACGATGGAATATAAAGGGGGGAAACCAGAAAATTTGGGATGTCAATCGGGGGTAACAAGCCCGGGGAAAAAAAGAAAAAACCCCGCGATTTCTGGAAAAGACAGAAAAATCTATAAAAAAAAGGAAAAGGACCGTTAAAAAGTAAAGGGGAAATGAATATGTCAGGCAAATCCATCCAGGGCGATTCAAAATGAAAGTGAATCCCATGTAGGTAGGTGGAAAATGAATGGGAAAAAACCCTCCAAGGCGATGGGTAGACAGGTGAATTTTAAATTAGGGGGATTAAAAATGAAAATTTAAACCCGTCCAGGGGGAAAGGAAAATGAGAAGGAAACCGTCCGAGCGATGGAAAAAGACAGGAAAGAAATGCAGTGTATTGGGAAAAAATTTGATGTGACGGAAAATGAGAAGGAAACCCCTCCAGAACGATGGAATATGAGACGGACACAAGTTGAAAGGGGCGGGAAAAAGAGAGATAACCCTCCAAGACGATGGAATTGAAGGAAAACACGTCCAGGGTGATTAAAAATAAAAGAAAACCTGTAAAGGGTAATGGAAAAAGAAAAAAAACAGTCCGGGCGACGGGAAAATTTTCAGAGAACGTTCAGGACATTGAAAATAAAGGGAACCGTCCCGGGGGATGGAAAATGACAGGGAAACCTGATTTTACAATGGAATATGCAGGGAAACCCTCTAGAGCGAAATTTCCAGGGCGATGTAAAAAGAGAGGATAAAAAAGTTAGGACGATTAAAATAACAAAGGAACCCCTCCAGAGGAATATAAAATGAGGGTAAACCCGTCAGGGTTTGATGAAAAATGACAGGGAAACTCCAGGTGAGGGAAATTGACAGGGAAAAGCGCAGGGCGATGGAAAACGAAAAAAAACCTACCAAAACGACGGAAAAAAACAGAAGACCAGTCAGGGCGATGGAATATGGCAGATAAGCCTGTCCGGGGGATGGAAAATGACGGGTGACGCCATGCATAGTAGATGAAAAAGGGGAAACCCCTTCATGGCGTAGGAAAATTTATAGGGAAAACCTGTCCAAGGCGATGAATTGACAAGTAAATCCGTACGGTGACTGAAAATGAAAAAGAAACCCCTCCCAAACGGAAATATGACGGGGAAAACAGTCTAGCGCGAGGAATAGATAGGGGACCCAAAAAGGGGAAAGGAAAATACGGAAACTAACCCACGGAAAACCGTCCAGGGCGTAAAAATAGACAGGTGAATCAAAAAAGGGCGACTGAAAATGAAAAGGAAGATCCGGGCGATGGAATGTTACAAGGAAACCTTATGCGGGGGGGAAAGGAAAAAGACGGGTAAACCGCACAGAGTGACAATAACAAGGAATAAAGTTCAAATTGATTGAAATCCATCCATAAAAAAAAGAGTATCAGAGGGAAACTTGTACAGAGCGATAGAAAATGACATGGAAACAAAACGAAATCGATGGAAAATGACAGCGAAACCCGACTTCAACAGGGAAACCCGTCCAAGACGATAGAATATGACAGTAAAACACGCCAGGCGACTGAGAATGACAGGGAAACCAGTCTAGAGAGACCGATTGCGAGAGAAAACCCTTCAACAGGGAGACAAAGTGACGGGAAAACCGGTCCAGGGCAAAGGAAAATGACAGGAAAACCCGTTCAGGACGAGGAAAAAAGACAAGGAATCCCGTTCAGAGTGACGGAAAATAACAGGTAAGCCCGTCCAAAGCGACAGAATATGACAGGGAACAAGTGCAGGACGACAGAACGACAGGAAAACCCGTCCAATGGTGATGTAAATGTAAACAAATATATTTCCAAGGTGATGAATATGAAAAAGTAAACCTGTCCATTAGTGTAGATGTGAAAATCACAGGGAACCCATACTTGGGTATGAAAATATGACAAGGACATAACCCGTCCTGGGTGATGAAAAATGACAAGGACACCCTGTCGCTGGTGATATACAAAAGACAAGGAGAACGCCATCCACTCGGGTGATGGGCGACGCGGATGAAGGGTAACCAATCCTGGGGGCTTAGACTAAAATGACAAGGATCAACTACATCCTGGGTGATGAAAAATGACAAAGACGAAACCCATTGCTGATGGTGATGAATTATTGAGGAGGAAACCCATCCTGGGTGATGAAAACTGACAAGGAAACCCATCCTGTTGAAACTGAAACAATAAAATGAACAAGGGAAACCCATCCCCAGGGTGATGTGCTTGTGAAAAATGACAAGGAACCCAATCCCAGGTTGATGAAAAAATTGAAGGGAAACACATCCAAGGGTGAAGAAAAATGACAAGAATCCCATCCTGGGTGATAGGAAATAATGACAATAAACCCATCCGTGGGTGACTGAAAAATGACAAGGAAACCCATCCCAGGTGATGAAAACTATAGAGAGGGAAACCATTGCTCTGGGTGATGAAGAATGACAAGGAAATCCCGTCCCTGGGTGATGAAAAATCAGACAAGGAAACCCATCCCATGTGATGAAAATGAGAGGTGAAACCCATCTCTTGGTGATGAAAAATGACATATGGAAACCCAACCTGGGGATGAAAAATGACAAGGCTGCCCATCCCAAGGTGATGAAAAACTGACAAGGAAAACCCATCCCAGGTGATGAAAAATGACAGGGAAACCCATCCTGGGTGATGAAAAATGACAAGGAAACCCATCCCGGGTGATGAAAAATGACAAGGAAACCCATCCTGGGTGATGAAAAATGAGAGGGAAACCCATCCTGGGTGATGAAAAATGACAAGGAAACCCATCCTGGGTGATGAAAAATGACAAGGAAACCCATCCTGGGTGATGAAAAATGAGAGGGAAACCCATCCTGGGTGATGAAAAATGACAGGAAACCATCCTGGTCGTGTATGAAAAATGAGCAGGAAACCCATCCTGGGTGATGAAAAATGACAAGGAAACCCATCCTGGGTGATGAAAAATGACAAGGAAACCCATCCTGGGTGATGAAAAATGACAAGGAAACCCATCCTGGGTGATGAAAAATTACAGGGAAACCCATCCTGGGTGATGAAAAATGACAGGGAAGCACGTCTTGTGAAGAAAAATGACAGGGAAACCCGTCCAGGTCGATGAAATATGACAGGGAAACCCGTCCAGGTCGATGAAATATGACAGGGAAACCCATCCTGGGTGATGAAAAATGACAGGGAAACCCGTCCTGGGTGATGAAAAATTACAGAGAAACCCATCCCGGTGATAAAAAATTACATGGGAAAACCCATGCTGGGGTGATGAAAAGTATGAGAGGGAAACCCATCTTGGGTGATGAAAAATGACAAGGAAACCCATCCTGGGTGATGAAAAATGACAAGGAAACCCATCCCAGGTGATGAAAAATGACAAGGAAACCCATCCCAGGTGATGAAAAATGACAGGGAAACCCATCCTGGGTGATGAAAAATGACAAGGAAACCCATCCTGGGTGATGAAAAATGACAAGGAAACCCATCCTGGGTGATGAAAAATGAGAGGGAAACCCATCCTGGGTGATGAAAAATGACAAGGAAACCCATCCTGGGTGATGAAAAATGACAAGGAAACCCATCCCAGGTGATGAAAAATGACAAGGAAACCCATCCTGGTGATGAAAAATGACAAGGGAAAACCCTCCTGGGGTGAAAAATGACAAGGAAACCCATCCTGGGAGATGAAAAATGACAAGGAAACCCATCCTGGGAGATGAAAAATGACAAGGAAAACCATCCTGGGTGATGAAAAATGACAAGGAAAACCATCCTGGGAGATGAAAAATGACAAGGAAACCCATCCTGGGTGATGAAAAATGACAAGGAACCATCTGGTGATGAAAAATGACAGGAACCATCCTGGTGATGAAAAATGAAAAAGGACACCCATCCTGGGGATGAAAAATGACAAGAAACCCATCTGGGTGATGAAAATGACAAAGGACACCCCTCCTGGGGATGAAAAATGCAAGGAAAACCCCCCCCTGGGGGATGAAAAAAGACAAGGAAAAAACCCCCGGGGATGAAAAATGACAAGGGAAACCCCCCCTGGGATGAAAAAAGAAAGGGAACCAACCAAAA
>NC_069408.1:999977-1050761 GCF_026875155.1 Cherax quadricarinatus | reverse complement strand
CCCTTTTTTTCATATTTCTTTTTTTGGGGGGGTTTCCCTGAATATTTCATTGTTTTTTGGGTTTTTTCCCTTCATATTTCATTTTTCGGGCCGGGTTTTCCCCTGTCATATTCTTGTTTGGGGGGGTTTCCCGTCAATTTCACCCTTTAGGGGTTTTCCCATTCATTTTTCAGTTTTGGCGGTTTTCTGTCAATTTCATTTTTCGGGGGTTTTTCTGTCATATTTCATTTTTCTGGGGGGGTTTTTCTGTCATATTCATTGTTCTGGGGTTTTTCCCCTGTCATATTTCATGTTCGGAAGGGTTTCCTGTCAATTTCATTTCGAGGGGTTTCCCCTCATATTTCATTTTTTTGGGCGGTTTAGTCATATTTCATTGTCCGGCTTTTTTCCCCTTTTTTCTTTGTTCTGGACTTTTCCCGTATATTTCAGTCTGGAGGGGTTCCCGTCTATTCATCGTAGGGGGGGTCCCGGTATATTTCTTTTTCTGGGGGGTTCCCCTAAAATATTTCATTGTTCTGGGGGTTTTCCCGTCTTTTTATTTTTCTTTTTGGTTTTCCTTTTGGAGGGGTTTTTCCTGAATATTTCATTTTTTTTTGGAGGGGGTTTTTTGTAAATTTTTCATTTTTCTGGACGGGTTTTCGCATATTTCATTGTTCTGGAGGGTTTTCCCTCGAAAATTTCTGTTCGACGGGTTTGTCATATTTCATTTTTAAAGGGTTCCCTTAAAATTTTTTCTTTGTTTGGAGGGGTTTTCCCCTGTCATATTTCATTTTTTCGGACGGGTTCCCCTGCATTTTTCTTGTTCGGGAGGGTTTTCTCTATTTCTTTGTTCTGAGGGTTTCCTTATATTTTTTGTTCTGACGGGTTTTCCCCTTCATTCCCCATCTTTTCTTTTGGGGAGGGGTTTTCTGCCCATATTTTTTGCCCCGGACGGGTTTCCGTCATATTTCATTGTCGGAGGGGGTTTCCTGTCTTTTTTAATCGTTCGGGAAGGGGTTTCCCTGTCAAATTTCTTTGTTTTGAGGGTTTCCCTTTAAATTTTTTCATTTTTTAAAAGGGTTTTTCCGTCATTTTTTATTTCGGAGGTTTTCCTTCATTTTTTCATTTCGGAGGGTTTTTCCCTTTTTCTCGTTCGACGGGGTTTTCCCTGTCATATTTCTTTTGTTCTGACGGGTTTCCCCTGTCATATTTAATTGTTCTGGGGGGGTTTCCTGCATATTTTCTTTTCCCGGCGGGTTTTTCTTCATTTCAATTTTGTTTTTCTTTTGGGATTTTTCCCCTGTTATTTTCATTTTTTCTGAAGGGTTTTCCCCCTGCATATTTCTTTGTTCGGAGGGTTTTTCCTGCAATTTCATTTCGGGAAGGGTTTCATCATTTTCTTGTTCGGAGGGTTTCCCTGAAATTTTCTTTGTTTGGAGGGTTTCCTGTCTATTTCTTGTTCGGGACGGGTTTCCCTGTCATATTTCATTGTTCTGGTGGCCCCCCTGTCATTTTCATTTTCGGAGGGTTTCCGTCATATTTCATTTCTAAAGGGGTTTTTTCCGCCATATTTCATCTTTTTGAACCCCGTTTTAATTTTTCAATTTTTTTTTCTTTTTTTTTTGGGGGGTTTTCCTGAAAATTTTCTTGTTCGGGACGGGTTTTGTCTATTTCAGTTCTGGACGGTTTCCTGTCTTTTTTCTTGTTCTGTGGGTTTCTTGTCTATTTCATTGTTCGGGGGTTTTTTCCTTCATTTTTTATGTTTGGGGTTTTTTTGTCATATTTCTTTGTTCGGAGGGTTTTCCCTGTTTTTTTCGTTTTTTGACGGGTTTTTTCTATTTCAAGTTCGGGCGGGTTTCCCGCCCTTTTTCTTTGTTCTGGGGGTTTTTCCCCTGGGGGCCCTATTTTCATTGTTGGACTTTTCCCTTTTCTATTTCATGTTCTGGACGGTTTTTTCCTGCCCATATTTCTTATCTGGAGGGGTTTTTCCCCCCTGTCATTTTCATTGTTTGACGGGTTTCCCTGCATATTTCATGTTCGGGAGGGTTTTCCCCTTTTCATTTTATTTTTCATTGTTCTGGACGGTTTCCTTCAATTTCATTGTTCTGGACGTGTTTCCCTGTCATATTTCTTTGTTTGGACGGGTTCCCTGCTTTTTTCATTGTTCGGAGGTTTTTCCCTGCTTTTTTCATGTTCTAGGGTTTTTCCCTGTCATTTTTGTTCGGGACGTGTTCCTGTCCTGTCATATTTCATCGCCCTGGACGGGTTCCCTGTCATATTTCATCGCCCTGAGGTTTCCCTGTCTATTTCATCGCCCTGGACGGGTTTCCCTGTATATTTCATCGCCTGGAGAGGATTCCTTTCTATTTCATCGCCCTGGACGGGTTTCCCTGTCATATTTCATCGCTGGGAGGATTTCCCTGTCATTAATTTCTTCGCCCTGGAAGGGTTTCCCTGTCATATTTCATTGACCTGGGACGGGTTTCCCTGTCAATTTCATCGCCCCTGGACGGTTAACCTGTCATATTTCATCGCCCTGGACGGGTTCCCTGTTCATTATTTCATCGCCCTGGGACGGGTTTCCCTGTCATATTTCATCGGCCCTGCGACGGGTTTCCCTGTCATATGTCTTTGACCTGGAGGGATTCTGTCATATTTATCGCCTTGGACGGTTTCCCTGTCATATTTTCTTGACCTGGGACGGTTTTCTGTTCATATTTCATCCCTTGGACGGGTTTCTGATCATATTTCATTGACTGGACGGGGTTTCCTGTCATTTTTCATCGCCCTGGACGGGTTTCCCTGTCATCATTTCATCGCCTGGACGGGGTTTTCCCTTTATATTTATTGACCTGAGGGTTGCCCGGTCATATTTCATTGACCTGGGACGGGTCTCCCTGTCACATTTCATCGCCCTGGACGGGTTTCCCTGTCATATTTCATTGACCTGCACGGGTTTCCCTGTCATATTTCATTGACCTGGACGGGTTTCTCTGTCATATTTCAACAATTTTTTGACCTGGGACGGTTTCCCTGTCATATTTCATCGCCCTGGACGGGTCTCCCTGTCCATTTCATCGCCATGGGCGGTTTCCCTGTCATTTTCATCGCCCTGGACGGGTATTACTGTCACATTTCATCGCCCTGGACGGGTCTCCTGTCATATTTCATCGCCCTGGACGGGTTTCCCTGTCATATTTCATCGCCGTTGACGGGTTTCCCTGTCATATTTCATCGCCCTGGACGGGTTTCCCTGTCATATTTCATCGCCGTGGACGGGTTTCCCTGTCATATTTCATCGCCCTGGACGGGTCTCCCTGTTCATATTTCATCACCTGGGACGGGTTTCCCTGTCAAATTTCTTCGCCCTGGACGGGTTTCCTGTCATATTTCAATCGCCTGGACGGGTTTCCCTGTCTATTTCATCGCCATGGACGGGGTTTACCTGTCATATTCCATCGCCCTGGAGGGTTTCCCTTTGTCATATTTCATCGCCTGGACGGGTTTCCCTCTCATATTTCTCGCCCTGGAGGGTTTTCCCCTGTTCATTATGTCCAGCGCCCTGGACGGGTCTCCCTGTCATATTTCATCGCCTTGACGGTATTCCCTGTCATATTTCAGCGCCCTGGCGGGTTTCCTGTCATATTTCATCGCACTGGGAGGGTTGCTCTCTCATATTTCATCGCCCTGGACGGGTTTCCCTTTCATTTTTCATCGCCCTGGACGGTATTCCATGTCATTTGTCATCGCCTGACGGGTTTCCCTGTCTATTTCATCGCCTGGCCGGTATTCCTGGTCATATTCATCGCCCTGGACGGTATTCCCTGTCATATTTCATCGCCCTAGACGGTATTCCCTGTCATATTTCATCGCCCTGGACGGGTTTCCCTGTCATATTTCATCGCGTTGAACGGGTTTCCCTGTCATATTCATCGCCCTGGAGGGTTTTCCCTGTCTATTTCATCGCCTGGACGGGTTTCGCAGTCATATTTCATCGACCTGGACGGGTTTCCCTGTAATATTTCATCTCCTGGACGGGTTCGCTGTCATATTTTCATCCGACCTGACGAGTTTCCCTGTCATATTGCTCGCCTGGACGGGTTCCCTGTATAATTTCATCGGACCGGGAGGGTCTTCCCTGACATATTTCATCGGCCCGGGACGGGTTTCACTGTCATATTTCATCGCATGGACAGTTTCCCTGTCATATTTCATCGACGGGAAGGGTCTCCTGTCACCATTTTCAACGCCCTGGACGGGTTTCCTTGTCATATTTGCATTGACCTGGACGGTCTCCCTGTCAATTTCAACGCCCTGGACGGGTTTCCTGTCATATTTCATTGCCTGGACGGTCTCCCTGTCATATTTTCTTCGCCCTGGTACGGGTCTCTGTTCATATTTATCGCCCTGGAGCGGGTTTCCTGTCATATTTCATCGCCCTGGACGGGTTTCCCTGTCATATTTCATCGCCCTGGACGGGTTTCCTTGTCATTTTTCATCGCCCTGGCGGGTTTCCCTGTCATATTTCATCGCCCTGGACGGGTTTCTCTGTCATATTTCATCGCCTGGACGGGTTTCCCTGTCATATTTCATCGCCCTGGACGGGTTTCCCTGTCATATTTCATTGACCTGGACGGGTCTCCCTGTCATATTTCATCGCCCTGGACGGGTCTCCTTGTCATATTTCATCGCCGGACGGGATTTCCCTGTTCACCTTTCAACGCCCTGGACGGGTTTCCCTGTCATATTTCATTGACCTGGACGGGTTTCCCTGTCATATTTCATTGACCTGGACGGGTTTCCCTGTCACATTTCAACGCCCTGGACGGGTTTCCCTGTCATATTTCATTGACCTGGACGGGTCTCTTGTCATATTTCATCGCCTGGAACGGGTTTCCCTGTCATATTTCATTTTGACCTGGACGGGATCTCCTTGTCATATTTCATCGCCCTGGACGGGTTTCCCTGTCATATTTCATCGCCCTGGACGGGTTTCCTTGTCATATTTCATCGCCCTGGACGGGTTTCCCTGTCATATTTCATTGACCTGGACGGGTCTCCCTGTCATATTCATCGCATGGACGGGTTTCCTGGTCATATTTCATCGCCCTGGACGGGTTTCCTTGTCATATTTCATCGCCCTGGACGGGATTCCCTGTCATATTTCATCGCCATGGACGGGTTTCCCTGTCATATTTCTTCGCCCTGGACGGTTGCCCTGTCAGATTTCATTTCGCCCTGGACGGTCTGCCCGGTCATATTTCATCGCCCAGGACGGTTTCCGTCATAATTTTCATTCGCCCTGGACGGGTTTCCCTGTTATTATTTCATCGCCCTGGACGGGATTCCCTGTCATATTTCATCGCCCTGGACGGGTTTCCCTGTCATATTTCATCGCCCTGGACGGGTTTCCCTGTCATATTTCATCGCCCTGGACGGGTTTCCCTGTCACATTTCATCGCCCTGGACGGGTTTCCTTGTCATATTTCATCGCCCTGGACGGGTTTCCTGTCATATTTCATCGCCCTGGACGGGTTTACCTGTCATATTTCATCGCCCTGGACGGGTTTCCTTGTCATATTTCATCGTCCTAGACGGGTTTCCCTGTCATATTTCATCGCCCTGGACGGGTTTCCCTGTCATATTTCATCGCCCCTGGACGGTTTCCCTGTCATATTTCACGCCGTGGACGGGTTTCTGTCATATTTCATTTCGCCCTGGACGGTTTCCCTGTCTATTTCATCGCCTGAGTAGGGTTTCCCTGTTTATTTCATCGCCGTGGACGGGTTTCCCTTGTCAATATTTCACAGACCGGAACGGGTTTCCCTGTCATATTTCATCGCCCTGGACGGGTTTCCCTGTCATATTTCATCGCCCTGGACGGGTTTCGCTGTCATATGTCACCAGACCTGGAACGGTGTCCCTGTCATATTTCATCGCCCTGGACGGGTGTCCCTGTTCAGATTTCATCGCCCTGGGACGGAGTTTCGCTGTCATATTGCTTCGCCCTGAGGGTTTCCCTGTCATATTTCATCGACCTGGACGGGTTCCTTGTCATATTTCATTCGCCTGGACGGGTCTCCTGTCATATTCATCGCCTGGACGGGTTTCCTTGTCAATTTCGTCGCCCTGGTCGGGTTTCCCTGTCATTTGTCATCGCCCTGGAAGGGTTGCCCTGTCAGATTTCATCGCCCTGGACGAGTGTTTCCCTGTCATATTTCGTCGGGCCGGGACGGGTTTCCCTGTCATATTTCATCTCCATGGACGGTTTCCCTGTCATATTATCATCTCGATGGAGGGTTTCCCTGTCAGATTCATCTCAGGAGGTTGCCCTGTCATATTTATCGCCCTGGGACGGGTTTCCCTCTCAAATTTCATCGACAGGACGGTTTACCTGTCCTATTTCAACGCCCTGGAGCGGTTTCCTGTCATATTTCATCTCATGGACGGGTTTCCCTGTCATACTCTTCGCCCTGGACGGGTTTCCCTGTCATATTTCATCGCCCTGCCACGGGTTTCCCTGTCATATTTCATCGCCCTTGAAGGGTTTTCCCTGTTCATATTTCATCGCCTGCACGGGTTTTCCCTGTCATATTTCATCGCCTGGACGGTTTCCCTGTATATTTTCTTCGCCCTGGACGGGTTTCCCTGTCTATTTCATCGCCTGCACGGTTTCCCTGTCATATTTCATCGCCCTGGAAGGGTTTTCACTGTCATATTTCATCGCCCGGACGTTTCCTGTCATATTTCCATCGCCCTGGAGGGTTCTCCTGTCATTTTTCATCGCCTGGAGGGTTTCCCTTTCATATTTCATCGCCCTGGTCGGTTTCCCTGTCATATTTCTCGCCCTGGACGGGTTTCCCTGTTCATTTTCATCGCCCTGGACGGTTTCCCTTTCATTTCATCGCCTGGTCGGGTTTCCTGTCATATTTCATTCGCCCTGGACGGGTTTCCCTGTCATATTTCATCGCCCTGGACGGGTTTTCCTGTCATATTTCATCGCCCTGGACGGGTTTCCCTGTCATATTTCATCGCCCTGGACCGGTTTCCCTGTCATATTATCGCCTTTTGGAGGGTTTCCTGTCATATTTCATCGCCCTGGACGGGTTTCCTGTCAATATTTCAACGCCCTGCAAGGGTTTCATGTCATATTTCAATCGCCGGACGGGTTTCCTGTCATATTTCATCGCCCTGACGGGTCTCCCTGTCATATTTCATTGCCTGCACGGGTTTCCCTGCTTATCATATTTCATGGCCTGGTCGGGTCTTCCCTGTCATAATTTCATCGACCTGGACGGTTCCTTTGTTCATATTTATCGCCCTGGACTGGTCTTCCTGTCATATTTCATCGCCCTGGAGGGTTTCCCTGTCTATTTGTTCCCTGGACGCGTCTCCCTGTCATTATTTCATCGCCCTGGGACGGGTTTCCTGTCTTAGTTCATCGCCTGGACGGGTTTCCTTGTCATATTTCATCTCCCTGGACGGGTTTCCCTGTCATATTTCATCGGCCTGGACGGGTTTCCCTGTCATATTTCATCGGCCCTGACTGGTTTCACTGTCTTATTTCATAGCCCTGACGGGTTTCACTATGTCTTATTTCATCGCCCAGGACGGGTTTCTTTGTCCATATTCATCGCCCTGGACGTGTTGCCCTGGCATATTTCAACGCCTGGACGGGGTTTTCTTTGATTCATATTTCATCGCCTTGGAGGTTACCCTGTCATATTTCATCGCCCTGACGGGTGTCCCTGTCATATTTCAATCGCTTGGACGGGTTTCCCTGTCATATTTCATCGCCCTGGACGGTTTTCCTGTCATATTTCATCGCCCTGGACGGGTTTCCCTCTCATATTTCATCGCCCTGGACGGGTTTCTTTGTTCATATTTCATGCCCTGGCGGGTTTCCCTGTCATATTCATCGCCCTGGACGGGTTTCCCTCCCTGTTCATATTTCATCGCCCTGACCGGGTTCCCTGTCTATTTCATCGCCCTGGACGGTTTCCCTGTCATATTCATCGACTGGAGGAGTTCACTGTCATATTTCATCGCCCTGGACGGGTTTCCTGTTATATTTCATCGCCCTGGACGGGTTTCCGTCATAATTTCACGCCTGGGACGGGTTTTCCTGTATATTTTATCGCCTGGACGGGTTTCCCTCTGCTCATATATCATGGCCTGGACGGGGTTTCCTGTCATATTTCATCGCCCTGGAGACGGGTTTCCCTGTCATATTCATCGCTCTGGACGGGTTTTCCTGTATATTTCAAGCCCTGGACGGGTTTTCCTGAATATTTCATCGTCCTGGACGGGTTCCCTGTCATATTTCATCGCCCTGGACGGGTTTCCCTTGTCATATTTATTTTTTCCCAACTTTTCGCCCTGGACGGGTTTCCTTGTCTTATTCATCGCCCTGTCGGTTCCTTGTCACATTTCGTCGCCCTGGAGGGTTTCCCGGTCATATTTCATCGCTCTGGACGGGTTTCTTGTCATATTTCATCGCCCCTGGACGGTTTCCTTGTTCACATTTCGTCGCCTGGACGGGTTTCCACTGTCATATTTCATCAGCCTGGACGGGTTTCCCTGTCATATTTCATCGCCCAGGCGGGTTTCCCTGTATATTTCATCGCCTATGGATGGGTTTCCGTCCATATTTCATCGCCCTAGCGGGTTTCCCTGTCATATTTCATCGCACATGGACGGGTTTTTTGTATCTTTCATCGCCCTGGACGAGGTTTCCCTGTCATATTTCATCGCCCTGGAAGGTTTCTCTGTCATATTTTCAACGCCCTGGACGGGCTTCCCTGTCATATTTCATCTCCATGGCGGGTTTCCCTGTCATATTTCTTCGCTGGACTGGTTTCCCAGTCATATTTTCCTCGCCCTTGGACGGTTTCCCGTTAATATTTCATCGCCCTGCACGGGTTTCCTGTCCTATTTCATCGCCTGGACGGGTTTCCCTGTCATATTTCATTCGCCCCTGGACGGTTTCCTGTCATATTTCATCGCCTGGGAAGGGTCTCCCTGTCATATTTCATCGCCTGGACGGTTCCTGTCATATTTCATCGCCCTAGGGACGGTGTTTCCCTTTCATATCTTCATCGCCTGGACGGGTTTCCCTGTCCTAGTTCAGCGCCTGGACGGGTTTCTCTGTCATTTTTCATCGCACTGGAAGGGTTGCTCTGTCATTTTTTCATCGCCCTGGCGTGTTTCCCGGTCATATTTCTCGCGACGGTTTCCCTGTCATATTTTATCGCCCTGGGACTTGGTTTCTGTCATATTTTCAGCGCCCTGTCGGGTTTCCCTGTCATTTTCATCTCTTTGGCGGGTTTCCCTGTCATATTCATCGCCCTGACGGGGTTTCCTTGTCATATTTCAGTCGCCTGGACGGGTTTGCCCTGTCATATTCATCGCCATGGTCGGGTTTCCCTGTCTATTCATTGCCTGGACGGGTTTCCTTGTCATATTCATGGCCCTGGACGGGTTTCCCTGTCATATTTCATTGCCCTGGACGGGTTTCCCTGTCATATTTCATCGCCCTGGACGGGTTTCCCTGTCATATTTCATCGTCCTGGACGGGTCTCCCTGTCATATTTCATTGCCCTGGACGGGTTTCCCTGTCATTTTTCATCGCCTGGACGGTTTCCACTGTCATATTCATCGCCCTTGAGGGTCTCCCTGTTCATATTTCATCCGCCCTGGACTGGTCTCCTTGTCATTTTCATCGACCCCCCTGGGGACGGTTTCCCTGTCATATTTCTTCGCCCTGGGACGGGTTTCCTGTCATATTTCATCGCCTGGGCGGGTTTCCTGTCTTATATCATCCGCCTGAGGGTTTCATTGTATATTACATCTCCTGGAACGGGTTTCCTGTCATATTTCATCGGCCTGGACGGGTTTCCCTGTCATATTTCATCCGGCCGCGTTGACGGGGTTTCCCTGTCATATTTCATCGCCTCTGGAGGGTTTCCCTGTCATATTTCATCGTCGTTGACGGGTTCCCTGTCATATTTATCGGCTCTGGACGGGTTTCCCTGGCATATTTCATCGCCGGGGACGGGTTTCTCCTGTCATATTCCATCGCCCTGGGACGGGTTTCCCTGTCATATTTTCATCGCCCTGGAGGATCTCCTGTCCATATTTCATCGCCTTGGACGGGTTTCCCTGTCATATTTATCGCTGGACGGTTGCCCTCTTATATTTTATCGCCCTGGGACGGGTTTCCCTTCTCATATTTCTCGCCTGGACGGATCTCCCTGTCATATTTCACCGCCCTGGACGGGTTTCCCTCTCATATTTCATCGCCCTGGACGGGTTTCCCTGTCATATTTCATCGCCTGGACGGGTTTCCCTGTCATATTTCACCGCCCTGGACGGTTTCCCTGTCAAAATAACCTTCATCGCCCCTGGACGGGTTTCCCTGTCATATTTCACCGCCCTGGAGGGTTTCCCTGTCATATTTCATCGCCCTGGACGGGTTTCCCTGTCATATTTCATCGCCCTGGACGGGTTTCCCTGTCATATTTCATCGCCCTGGACGGGTTTTTCAGTCATATTTCATCGCCCTGGACGGGTTTCCGTCACATTTCACCGCCCTGGACGGGTTTCCTTGTCATATTTCATCGCCCTGGACGGGTTTCCCTGTCATATTTCACGCCCTGGACGGGTTTCCCTGTCATATTTCATCGCCCCTGGACGGGTTTTCCCTGTCATAATTTTTTCCCCCATCCCCGGGGCCCCCCTTGAGGGTTTTCCCTGTCATATTTCATCGGCCCTGGATGGGTTTGCCTGTCATATTTCATCGCCCTGACGGGTTTCCCAGTTCATATTTCATTCGCCCTGGACGGTTTGCCTGTAATATTCATCGCCTTGAACGGGATTCCCTGGCCATATTTTCTCGCCCTGGACGGGTTTCCAGTCATATTCATCGCCCTGTCGGGTTTCCCTGTCATATTTCATTGCCCTGGACGGTTTTTCCTGTCATTATTTCATCGCTCTGGGACGGGTTTCCTGTCAGATTTCTTGCCCTGGACGGGTTTCCTGTCATATTTCGTCTCCATGGAGGGGTTTTCACTGTCATATTTCATCGCCTGGACGGGTTTCCCTGTCTATTTCATCTCCATGGACGGTTTCATGTCATATTTCATTGCCTGGAACGGGTTTTCCCTGTCATATTTATCTCCATGGAGGGTTTCCCTGTCATATTTATCGCCCTGGACGAGGTCTCCCTCTCTATTTCATCGCCCTGGACTGGTGTCCCTGTCATATTTCATCGCCCTGGACGGGTTTCCCTGTCATATTTCATCGCCCTGGACGGGTTTCCCTGTCATATTTCATCGCTCTGGACGGGTTTCCCTGTCATATTTCATCGCCCTGGACGGGTTTCCCTGTCATATTTCATCGCCATGGACGGGTTTCCCTGTCATATTTCATCTCCTTGACGGGTTTCCTGTCATATTTCATCGCCCTGGACGGGTTTCCTGTCATATTTCATCGCCCTGGACGGGTTTCCCTGTCATATTTCATCGCCGTGGACGGGTTTCCCTGTCATATTTCATCGCCCTGGACGGGTTTCCCTGTCATATTTCATCACCCTGGACGGGTTTCCCTGTCATATTTCATCGTCCTGGACGGGTTTCAGTCTATTCATCGCCCGGGAGGGTTTCCCTGTCATATTTCTTCACCCTGGATCGGGTTTCCCTGTATATTTCATCGCCTGGAAGGGTTTCCTGTCCTTATTTCTCGTCCTGGACGGGGTTTCCCTGTCTATTTCATCGCGCCTGACGGGTCTCCCTGTCATATTTCAGCGCCTGGACGGGTCACCTGTCACATTTCCATCGCGGAACGGGGTCTCCTGTCATATTTTCATCGCATTGGACGGGTCTCCCTGTATTTTCATCGCCCTGGACGGGGTTTCCCTGTCCTATTTCTTCGCCCTGGACAGGTTTCCTTGTCACATTTCATCGCCCTGGACGGGTCTCCCTGTCATATTTCATCGCCCTGGACGGGTTTCCCTGTCATATTTCATCGCCCTGGACGGGTTTCCCTGTCACATTTCATCGCCCTGGACGGGTCTCCCTGTCATATTTCATAGCCCTGGACGGGTTCCATGTCACATTTCATCGCCCTGGACGGGTCTCCCTTCATTTCTTCATCGCCTGGACGGGGTTTCCTTGTCATATTTCATCGCCTGGACGGGTCTCCCTGTACATTTCTTCGCCCTGGACGGGTCTCCCTGTCATATTTCATCGCCTGGACGGGTCCCTGTCATATTTCATCGCCTGGAAGGTTTCCCCCCTGTCATATTTCATCGCCTGTGACGTGTTCCTGTTCATATTTCACGCCCTGGACGGGTTTCCTGTCATATTTCACTCGCACTGGACGGGGTTCCTTGTTATATTGCATCGCCCTGGACGGGTTTCCCTGTCTATTTCATCGCCCTGGACGGGTTTCCCTGTCACTTTCATCGCCCTGGGACGGTCTCACTGTCATATTTTCATCGCCCTGGACGGGTTTCCTTGTTATATTTCATCGCCGGGACGGGTTTCCCTTTCATACTTCATCGCCCTGGCGGGTCTCCCTGTCACATTTTCATCGCCCTGCCTGGACGGGTCTCCTTGTCATATTTCATCGCCTGGAGGGTCTCCCTGTCATATTTCATCGCCCTGGAGGGTTCCTGGTATATTTCATCGCCCTGGACGGGTCTCCCTGTCATATTTCATCGCCCTGGACGGGTTTCCCTGTCATATTTCATCGCCTGGACGGGTCTCCCTGTCACATTTCATCGCCCTGGACGGGTCTCCCTGTCATATTTCATCGCCTGGGACGGTCTCCCTGTCCATATTTCATCGCCCTGGACGTTTCCCTGTCATATTTCATCGCCCTGGACGGGTCTCCCTGTCACATTTCATCGCCCTGGACGGGTCTCCCTGTCACATTTCATCGCCCTGGACGGGTCTCCCTGTCACATTTCATCGCCCTGGACGGGTCTCCCTGTCATATTTCATCGCCCAGGACGGGTTTCCCTGTCATATTTCATCGCCCTGGACGGGTTTCCCTGTCATATTTCATCGCCCAGGAGGGTTCCCTGTCATATTTCATCGCCCAGGGACGGGTTTCCCAGTCATATTTCATCGCCTGGACGGGTTTCCTGTCATATTTCATCGCCCTGGACGGGTTTCCCTGTCATATTTCATCGCCCAGGACGGGTTTCCCTGTCATATTTCATCGCCCAGGACGGGTTTATATTTCATTTTCAGTCACACTTTACGGATTTACTTGTCATATTCAGTCGCCTTGGACAGGTTTCCCTATCATTTTCCTGCGCCATGAACGGGTTTTCCTTTCATCTACTATCGCTATGGACAGATCACCCTGTCATTTTCCATCTCCCTGGACAGGCTTATCTGCCATATTCCATCGCCCTGGACTGGTCTTTCTGTCGTTTTCCGTCGTTTTGGTAGGGTTTTCTTGTCGTATTCCATCGTCCCTGCCGCTTTTTCCTGTCAATATTCCATCGACCTGGACGGTTTCCCTGTCATTTTTCATCGAACCTGACGGGTTTACCCGTCATTTTATATTCCTCTGGACGGGTTTCCTTTGTTATTTTTAATCGTCCTAGACAGGTTTCATCCTCTCATTTTACATCGCCCTGGAAGAGTTTCGCTCTAGACGGGTTTCCCTGTCATATTCCATTGCAATATACAGGATTCCCTGTTATTTTCCAATGTCCTGAACGTTTTTCTGTAATATTCCGTCGCCCTGGACTGTTTTTCTTGTCATTTTCCATCAGCCTTTACAGGTTTCCTTGTTATTTTTAATCACCCTGGACGTTTTTTCCTGTCATTTTCCATCGTTCTGGACGGGTTTCCTTCTCATTTTCCATCACATCTAACGAGTTTCTCTATCATTTTCCAATACACTGCACTTCTTTCCCTGTCATTTTCCAGCGCTCTGGACGGGTTTCGTTCTCATATTCCATCTCCCTGGACGGGTTTCAATTTCATTTTTAATCACCCTAGACTTATTCACCTGTCATATTCTATCGCCTTGGATGGGTTTCCCATTCATTTTCCACCTACCTACATGGGATTCACTTTCATTTTGAATCGCCCTGGATGGATTTGCCTGACATATTCATCTCCATTGACTTGTTTAACGGTCGCTTTCCTTCATTCTTTACGGATTTCTCTATCATTTTCCACCGCCCATCGACAGGTTTACCTGTCTTTTTCCCCGGACTTGTTACCCTGTCATTGACATCCCAATTGTCGGGTTTCCCCTCTCATATTCCATCGTTCTGGACGGGTTTAAATGTCTTATTGCATCGCCCTGGACGGGTTTTCCCCTGTCATTTTTCTTTGCCCTGGATGGGTTTCCCTGTCATATTCCATCGCCCTGGACGGGTTTCCCCCTGTCATTTTTCTTTGCCCTGGACGGGTTTCCCTGTCATATTCCATCGCCCTGGACGGGTTTCCCTGTCATTTTTCTTTGCCCTGGACGGGTTTCCCTGTCATATTCCATCGCCCTGGATGGTATCCCTGTAATATTCCATCGGTCTTTACTGGTTTCCCTGTCATTTTCCTACGTCCTGGACGGGTTTCCTTATCATATTCCACAGTTTGAGACGGGTTTCCCTGTCATATTACATCATTATGATCGGGTTTCCTTGTCATATTCCATCGCTCTCGACGGGTTTGCCTCTCATACTCCATCGCCCTGGATTTTTTCTTTTCATTTTCAGTCACCCTGTAAGTGTTTTCCTGTCATTTTCCGTCGCCTGAACGGGTTTCCCTTTCAAATTGCTTCGCTGTGGAAGGGTTTCTCTGTCATATTCCATCGCCCTGGACTTTTTTTCCTGTGATTCTCCGTCGCCCTAAATGGGTTTCTCTGTCAAATTGCATCACCCTGGAAATAATTCCCTCTTATATTCCATCGCGCTAGAAGTGTATGTCTGTCATATTCCAAGATACTTGCCACTTTTCCCTCTCATTTTCCATCGCCCCTCAACCGGTTTCAATGTCGTTTTAAATCGCTCTAGTCGGGTTTCCCTGTCATATTCCACTGCAATGGACAGCTTTTCCTGTCATTGTCCATCGCCCTGGACGGGTTTCCCTTTCATTTTTAGTCGTATTAGACTTGTTTCCCTGTCATAATTAATCGCCTTTGATTGGATTCCCTGTCATATTTAATTGCTGGGAATGGGTTTTCCTGTCATTTTCTGTTTAACTGCAAACGAATCTCTGTCATTTTGTATCGCCTTGTACCGGATTCCCTCTCATATTCCATTTCCCTGGAAGGTTTCCCTGTTATTTTTCATCGTCCTGGACGGGCTTTCCTGTCATTTTTCGTCGCACTGGACCGGTTTCTCTGTCATATTCCACCGTCCTGGACGGGATTCCCTCTCATATACCATCACCCTGTTATTATCAGTCGCCATGGACGTGTTTCCCTGTTATTACCAGTCGCCATGGACGTGTTTCCCTGTTATTATCAGTCACTATGGACGTGTTTCCCTGTTATTATCAGTCACCATGGACGTTTTTCCCCTGTTTTTAAATCGTCACCATGGAAAATTTTTTCCCTGTTATTATCAGTCCTATGGACGTGTTTCCCTTTTTATTTCAGTCACTAGGGACGTGTTTCCCTGTTTTTACCCGTCACCATGGCGTTTTTCCCCTGTTTTTATCAGTCATAGGAAATTTTTTCCCCTTTTGTTATTATCAGTCACAAAGGATTTGTTTCCCTGTTATTATCAGTCACCAGGGAAAGTTTTTCCCCTGTTATTATCAGTCCCCATGGACATTTTTTTTTTTCCTGTTTTTTCAGTCACCAGGGGCCCATTTTTCCCCTTTGTTATTATCGGGTCGCCATGGCTTGTTTCCCTGTTTTTTCAGTCGCCATGGCCCATTTTTCCCCTTTGTTTTTTATCAGTCGCCATGGAATGTTTTCCCTTTTTTTTTTTCGGGTCCCCATGGACATGTTTCCCTGTTATTATCAGTCCCCTGGACATTTTTCCCCGTTATTATCATTTAAATATCAGGGGTTTAAGTTAACAGACAACAAGGGGAGGCATTTTCACCTCCATATTTTAAGGTGACACTACCATGAAAGCTTTTTGAAAGTCCTTCCAAAGGATAACATCAGAGCCCCAGTTTTTGGCAAAAATTAGAAAATGTACATCTTGAAAACCCTTTTTCCATTAACTCTGAGATTTCCCTTAAAAAACCCTTTAAGGGTTGAATGGGAGGTGTTGTTGATGCCAGGGGAAACGGACCTGATGGTGTGTAGAGAAAGGAGGGGCCGTTTAACTAATTTTCAAGGTTGTTTGAAACTCCCCCCCCTTGGCTGCACTATCAATAAGACCTTCTACTTCTTTTCCCTTTTGATGAATACTTTCCAAGCCTTTGACAGTGAAATTTGGAGTACCCGCAAAAGGGTACTGTTGCTAGGTGCAAAAAATACGGGGAATGTGTGGAGGCACTAGCTCTTTTTTGATGCATTAGAATGACATACTTTAGCAAGTGCCTTTCTTGGGGGCTTTTTTTTTTATGGCCCCTTTTGTTTCAGGCGGGGACATTTGGGAAGTGGATTTTTTAAAAAAAAACCACAAAAGAAACACCCCCGTACTGCTGCTGCTGTCCCTGAGCAGGTTCCACAGAAACTTCATTGCAAGACTTGGTCGGAAATTTGCAGCCTTTAACCAGTGGGAAAAGGCTGAGTGGTACGGTATACTTCAAATTCTTTTGGGCTAAATTTCTAGGCTTTTGGGCCGGGTCAAAGGCAGCGGCAAAAGTCAGGGGGGGTTTTTTTTTTATTCCCCAAAAAAACGCGGGCCTTTTTAATTGGGGGATTGCAGGCCCCGAAAAAAGCACCCCGAGGGGACTCTTCACAATCCCGAGAGTTTGTCATGTTTGGGAAAAAGGGGACAGCCCTTTTTCCTTTAAATTTTCATTTGCTTGAAGGTTTTCCTCTAAGGATTCATAAATTTTTGTTTGGCGGGGGTTTGAAAGGGCGATGGGTTTGCAAAGTTTTTCCTTTGTGGGTTTAATTTACTGAAAAATTGGGGTTTTGTTTGCATCTTCGTATTATTTTTTTATTTTATAATAAAAAAATAAAAGGTTTAAGCCAAAAGGGCTACCCAGCCCCTCCCGGGGGGAAAGGAAAAGCGAGGGTATTGGATGGAAAAGGGGGGAAAGGGTGATCAGCAGGTTACAAAAAAAAAAGCGGGGCGGGGGGTTAGTATGGGGGTAGGGGGTAGCAAGAAAATTGAAGTAGAAAGGGCGGGAAGGTATCAAAAATTTGTGAAGAAATTTCGGGCGTTGTCAAAAAGTCAAGGGGAAGAGAGCCCGGATGGGGGGTTTGGGCCCTTTCAGTGAAAAGGGGGAATTTTCTTAAAATAATGAACCCTGTGTACCCCAAATTTACTAAAAACTATATACTGTGCCAAAACAAAAGCTTTTCCTTTGCAAAAACTAATAAACTGATTTAGTCCTTAGCCATAATACCAACTTCCCTTTCAAAATTTTGTAATTTTTTTACATTTAAAAATTTAAAACTAAGTATCCCCAAAAATGCCTAGCCTTTGAAAGCGTTTTAGGGGTTTGGTAAAACCTCTGAAATCAAAATTTTTTACATTTTAAACCAAACCCAAAAACCCCAAATTTCTGTAAACTCAGCTTTTTAATCCTTATAGGGGAAAAAAACTTTGTTTTTTAAAGGGAATTGAATTGAGAGTAGCGGGAAGCAAAGCACGACGAGATAAATTCTTTTTTGCTCTTTTAAAAAAGGGGGGCAGCCCAAACAGAATGTGGCCGGGACTGTTTAAAATGGGCTTGGCAATTTCACGAGGGGCGGGACCCCCTCTCCATGGTTATCCTTGGAAAGGACGAGTAGGGGCCAAATTTTGCAAAGAGGGAAAAGGGTGTCCCCCAAACCTCGACACGGGTTTGAAAAGAAGGGGCCCGGGAAACCCTATACTCGGTTTAATGGATTGGTTTTTTTGCCGGCATAGGGGACCAACGTTGTTCCCCAAACGGGTGTGAAGGTGGGAAGTTATTCCCACCCAAAAATAGTCCATAAAGGGAAATACCTCTATAAAAAAAACCTGGTGGGGTCTTGTATTTTGCGGCCCCGCGCAGCAGTGTCTGAGTTCTTTGCCCTTTTCGTAACATGCCCGGGGGACCAACAAAAAAAAAATTTTTCTTTTTTGCTTGGAAAAAGATGCGGCGTGGGCCAAAAGTTGGTTTCGGAGGACGGGGGGTGGGGGTGTATAAAATTTTTTTGTTGGGCCTGAAAAGCACTAAGGGGGCTGAGAAAACCCAAAAAATGATGACCAGGCATGATCCCAATAGGGAATAAGTGTTTGTAAGGATGGCTTTAAAATTTCAGCATTTTAAAAAAGTACTACCCGAAGATAGTAAATGCCCTTGTACGCGCTGCCCGGGAAACCATGCTCCCAAATTTCCTACGCCTCAAAAAGCCATAGACCAAATCTTGTACAGGGGCAAGGGCATGAGAATGAAAAGTGAAAAAGGGTCAAGAAAAAAAAAGAGCGGGAAAAGGGGGACCGTGACATTTGGGGTTTTGGGAGCAAGGGGGGGGAAAGAAAGAACGGGGACCTAACAGCGGGGGAAATTCCCAGGGGGATGGGGAAAAGTGAGATGCTACATGTACTAAAAAAGGTTTGGTTTTTGAAGAAAAGAAAAGAGCGAATAAAGGCGAAGAGAAAAGGGACGGGTAAACGGGGGCGGCGAACAAATAAAGAAGGGTTACTAATTCAGGGCCCCTTCTATAAAGGGAAGGATTGCGGAGATCTGGGGAGCGTACTTTGTAGCGCAGGCAAGGGGCATCACGGCGTCGGTTTAAAGGATGGAAGGGTTGGGCTTCGGGTATAGGGGCCCTTTCGACGGGGGAAGAGCAAAAAGCCCAAGGCAAAAAACGAAAACCCTTTGGTGATGAAGGGGGGGTTAAAGGCTAGAGAGGGGAGCAGGAGATCCCCGCTGAATAGATCTTGGTCCCCAATAAATTTTCGTTTAAAATTAAGGGTGGGGAAAGTGGTAAAGGAGGGTTCGACGATCAGCTCCCCACAAAAGATGAGAAAGGGGTTTTAAAAAGGGTTTTCCAGCCGGCTGTGAAAAGTTCCCCTTCAGAGAGGTAATTGTGGGGTTTCCCGGATAACCTCGATCAAGAGGGGCCCAGAAACTTGACTTTTTTTTCGTTCGGGGTTAGGGGAGAAAATAGAGGTACAAAGGATGATCGGAGATGACGAGTGTTAGTAAAAAGAAATTTGGTGGGTTTTAGTGCTAAAAAATTTTTAAACCCCCGTGTGGGGGCCCAAATTTGGGAAAAACCACGGTAAAACCTGAAAGGGTTGGAGAGAGGGGGTAATGAGGTGACAGTCAGCGCCTGCACAGGCAATAGCAAAGTCTTCAAAACATAGGTGATGCCCAAATATTTGGGGAAGACTGGGGGCCCAAAATTTTTAAATTTATTTTAGTTTATTTTTAATTGTTTATTATGCACCCCATACCACCCTGTGGGCGGGTTAGTCAAAAGATTACAGGGTACAAAAATTGGCCCGGGGGACTGGCCCCCTCCCAAATTTTTTGTAGCTGAGCTTTTTAAACAAAAGGTAATAAAAACCCCAAAATTTTAAAAAGGGGTTAATAAATCAAAATTTTTACAAAGGTAATGAACTCACAATTTACAAAGGTATGAACTCACAATTTAAAAAAGGTAATGAACCACAATTTACAAAGGTAATGAATCCAGGAAAGTTGGTACAATCTTTAAAAGTTACAAAGGTATTTACAGATTACGGGAGGTACGAAGGGGTTTCCGGGGGCCCGGGGCCCCCCAAAGGGTTTTGATAGCTGAACTAGGTACAAAGGAAATGAGCCCCCAAAAGTTAAAAAGGGAAATAAATTTTCTGTAGAATGGTTATTCCCGGTTTTTTCTTTGGCTAAATCATAAAACAAATTATGGGAGTAATGAGCAATTCACACTTCCACCCCCGGTCACAATTTGTTTTTAAAGTTTTTTGGTGAAAATATTGATTTTTTGAGTCACACACCCCAAACAAAACACCCACCACAACTTTAGTTTAAAAATCTTTATTATGCCCCCCATACCCATCCTTTTGGGCGGTAGTCAAAAGATTACAAAGGTACAAAAAGGGTCCATGATGGCCCCCAAAAAAAGTTTTTTTTTTTGCTGAACTGTTAAAAAAGGTAATGAATCCGGGTAGATCTGGTCAAACCCATGGCAAGTTACAGAGGTAATGAATCAGCCCCACCCCTTTTAACTTTTTTACAGTCTTGAAAAAAAATTTAAAAGAAATGAAAAACTGTTTTACGCCCACACCTGGTACAATTGTAAGGAGTTATAAAACAAAAATTAAATGGATATACCCCCCACTAGCGCGCACCGCACATACACACACGAGGGCTCAGCAGGGCATGTGCAGGGGACGAGCGTACAAATTTTGCATTACCCCACAAGGAGAAACCCACACCACCCCCACACAAAACACACACCAACCCCAACACCCTAAACCAACCAATACCCACCACACCCCCCTCACAACCCCCAAAACACACCACCCAAAAAAGCACACACACCCCCCAACACCCCACACAACCCCACACACGCCCCCAACACACCCCACACGCACACACCCAAAAATCACACACACAACACACACACACCCCCTCACACACCCCCGCACACACCCCCTCAAAACCCCACCCACCCCAAAATGCACGCACACCCCCAACCCACACAAACAGTTCCAACAAGGGGACGGGTGCAAAAACTGGAGGACCAAAGGGATAACGGGGAAAGGGCACTAAAAATGGATCAAAATGGATCGGGAAATATTTGCAGGAAGACAGCAGCGAGTTGGTACTTTGGCGGGGGTTAAAGGAGTGGGCGCCTGTGACCGGGGGGGCCCCGCAGGGGTCAGTTCCTGGGCCCATTTGCTTTTTCTGGTATTTGTGAACGACATGAGGGAAAGGGAAATAGACTCGAGGTGCCCCTGTTTGCGGGATGCGTGAAGTTGATGGGGAAAAATTTAAATCGTTTCCGAAGCCCAGGCCAGAACTACAAAGGGTTTGGACAGGCTGCGGGCCGGGGTCCAGCAATTGGCCCCCGGGGAGTTCAATCCCCCCAAGTGCAAAGTCATGAAGTTGGGGAAGGGGAACAAAGAAGGGCGCGACGGGTAAAGTTTTAGGGGGCCAGGGGACTACAAAACCTCCTAAAGGAAAAAAGTTTCTTGGGGTGATTTTAAAACACCAGGCACATCTCTGAAGCCCCCACATAAACCCAAAATTAACTGCTGCAGTTTGGGGGCCTAGAAAACCTAAAGAACAGCATTCCGCATCTTAAAAAGGGAATCATTTCGGGGACCCTGTAACCGTGTTTTTTGGGCCCATATTGGAGTTTGGGCACCATTTTTGGAAAACCCACACCCACCCCCAAGCACGTAAAAGAAAAATAGAGAAAGTGCAAAAGGTTTTGAAAAAAAGGATTGCCCCAGAGTTAAGAGGTATGTCCACGAGGAGGGGGTTTAAAGGGAAATCAACCGGGACGCACTGGAGGCAGGAGAGTTAGGGGGGACTTTGTAACGACATAAAAAATAGGGTGGGATTGAAAAAGGTGGACTAAGACAGGATTTTCCCGGGAGTTTTGGACACAGAAAACAAGGGGAACAATTTGGGAAAGGGCTGAAGACACGATAAATTTCCGGGGAGGGTTAGGAAATATTTCTTAAGCCACGGGAGTAGTAGAAAGTGGAATGGGTTTGGGAAGCGATTTTAGTGGAGGCAGGATCCATAATAGCTTTAAGCAGGGGTATGATAAAGCCAGGGCTCAGGGGGGTTTGCCCTAGTAGCGATCAGTGAAGAGGGGGGGAAAGGAGCTCGGATGGGGCCCCCCGAAACCCTCAATTTGGTGGTAAAAACTGGGGGGGTACACACACACACCACCCCACCACACACACACACACACACCCCTCCCCACCCCCCTTAACACCACACACACCACGCACAAACACACACCACCAAAACAAAACACACACACACACACTCACACACACCCCCACACAAAACACACACCCCTCACCACATCCACACACAAAACACCCCAAAACACACAAAACACACAAAACACACACAACACACACACACACACCCCCACACATGCACATTTGTGGTAATGTTTTTATTTACAGTTTAGCAAAGTCGGGTTTATTTCTCCAGAATGGTCTCCCAATATCCCAACTGTGGATAAAAATTTTGCCATTTTTTAAAATTTCGGGAGTGAGTTGTTTCAAATTTCTTTAAATTTTTTCACACCCCCCAGTACATAATGACGCAATGTGTGACAAAAGTCCATCTGGCAAAGTTTTTCATTTCGTTTGGTTTCATCTGGTGGTGGTGATTTTAAACCCGCCCAAAAAAAACTTGTAAAACCCCGCCGGGCGGGCGGTTTTAGTGACATCCAAGAGGGCTTTCTTATCTTGTTGGGGTGAAAACCCTAGACTTTTGGCCCCCTCCGCCTGATGGAATGATGTTGATGGATCACTGGTGTCAAACTCCCCAAATTTTTAAGTCAATAAAGTTCTTTTTAAGTTTTTTTCTATTATTGTTTTCAAAAATGCTAAAAAGACAAACCCCAAAATTGGGAAATTTCCCCCTCTTTTAAAAAATACCCGCTTAGCCAATTTATCAGTTCTATCATGCATTTTGAGACCAAATGTGAGATGGAATCAAAGAAGGCACTCTGCTCCAAATGTCCACAATCTTACCATTTCCCGTTTTCTGGCTTCTGACAAAGCATGCCACAAATTTTGCTTAAAGAGTTGAGAGCATTTATGGGGTGACAGAGGGAAACAGTTACAATTAAAAGTGTTTAAAACCCTTTGATAAATGGGGCAAATTTGGTGCAAGGAGTATGGCAAACAGTTCTGTTTGAAGGGTTTTGGGCCCAGTTTTTGATTTCGTGCTCCAATTTTTTTTATGAGAGCCATCACTTTTTGTGTGAAACGCAGCATACCCGCTTTCACCCGTGGACTGGTGAAAAAGAACCCTCGCCCTTTAAAAAATTTGTGAAAGATTTTTTCTGGGGTGATAAGGTTTCCAAAAACAGTTAAGGGTATGTTTGGCTTCAAAACGAAGCTTTGGTTGTGATTTTTAAAAAGGGGTTTTGGGGGGGAAAGGAGGAATGGTTTGTTTTTGGAATTGGGGTTTTTTTCCCCCTGGAGCGGAGAAATTTTCTGTTGTCCAACCTGATTTTGAAACGGGGCTGGTTCATGCGGAGGTCGGTTCCAGTTTTTTTTGATTTTCCCGGAAGGATGGGCCCCCAAACCCTTGTGGGGAAAGTTTGGAGGGCTTTGTGAGGGGGTTTTAATGGGCTTTTGCCTAAACATATTGACCCCAAAAAAGGAAAATTTTTTCCCTGTAAAAGTTTTCTTTAAAGCTTGGAATATTAAGTTCTTTCGCTTTTTTAAAATTTTGGCTTTCGAGGGCATCCCAGGATGATCCTTATTTCTTCGTTTTGCCCCCGTTTTTCCGCCCTCCAAGCTTCCCGTCAGACACGAGTTTCAATAGTGGGTGCATAATCAAAAACCCAAAGATTCCCATATAAGCAAGTTTCATCATTTTTTACAATTTTAACTTTTCACCATACCTGGGGTAAAACCCGGGCCCCATCTCTAAGTGCTCTAGCCTTTCTTTGTATTGGCGGGCAAAGTCTCGTTTTAAAGGGCCAAGTAGTGAAAAACCTCAAAGCCTAGATTTCCCGTTTCTGCTTAAAATTTAGAAAAAAGAACCCCCCCATGCCCCCCGGTTTTGACGAACTGTTTCCCCTCTGCGAGGAGGACGCCCGTTGGTATCTTTGTTTTTTTCCCCTGAGATTTTTAAACCCCCGGGCCTGAAAGGGTAGTACATGATTAAGAATGTTTTGGGTGTTGGAGAATTTCCCGGGATTTTGAATCATTATATCATCAAGGGAAAACTAACCATTTTTTAAAGATTTGGGGTGGGTTGGGGATGGGATTAAAATAGGCATTAATCAAAATGTTGGGAAAAAGGGGGGGACTAAACCACCTCCCTGTGGGGGGTTTCCCAATTAAAAATCTTTAGTTCATTCTATGTCCCCGGAACAACAAAAGACGACTTTTTGTTGGAAAAGGTTTTAAACCCTTTTAAACCGCGGAAAAAGCCATCCTCCCAAAATCCTTTTTGGCAAAATTTTTAATAATTTTTACTTTTTCTGTTGGCAACATTTAAAAGCGGAAATTTTAAAGGGCAAGGAAAAGTAGTGTTAGCTGTCAGTGGGCGAGGAGAAAAGGGGGTTAAAAGCAATGATGGGCCCCCACTCCCCTTCCCTGCATGAAGCCTTTCAACCGGGGGGGGACAAAAATTCCTTAATTCGTTTCATAAAGGCGATTAAGAATCATCCTTTAAATGTTTTTCACAAGGGGCTAGTAAGGGTTTTTGGGCGAAAAAGAGTTTTGTTGTTTTGGGGTTTTGGGAAAGGGAAAAATGGGCTATTGGGGCCCATGATTTAGGGAGCTCCCATTTTCATAAAATCATGTTTTTTAAAATTTAAGTAAAGGGTTTCCCGGTTTCTCGCACGCAATCTTTAGTATGTTGTAAAATAAACCAAACCCCACCGGCGACGTGGGAGTTGCCCTTTGTTAGTGCTTTCATCAAGTTTTTAATTTTGTGAAAGGAATGTTGCGTCATCTGCCTTTTGAGAAAAAAGAAAAAAAGTCTCTCCCCGGGATTTTTTGGGCCTTTTTTTTTCTTTCCCTTGGTTTGGGATGGAAAAGGGGCTGCATAGCTTGATGTAGCAGCCCAAACCCCTGACTAACCCCTTGCCCTAAAGCCCAAAGGGTTTTGGGGGGCGCGAAACTGCCCCGGGCCCGTTTACCTTAAATTTTATTTTTGTTCCCCCCATTGGCCCCGGCCCCCAAGTGGGGGTTTTGAGCTTGAGAAAATTTACAAATTGTTCCCCGTCTGTTTGGGGCAGGGTTGTCAACGTTCTTTTTGCAGCCCCGCAAAGGGGAGTTTGAAAGAGGTCAGCATTTTAGGGGGACGATGGTTTCTTTGGCTAGGCCAGTCTGCGAGCAGTACGTTTCAATGTTCGAAGTTTAGAATTTTTGAATAAAGGGATGGGTTTTTTTTAAAAACTTTGTTTTTTTTGGAAGTATTTTGGGGTTTAGAATAGTAGGAGGGTTTTGGGGCGGTCTAAGAAGTTCCCGAATACTGTCACAAGGTCATTGTTAAAAATCTCGACAGGAAATTTCACCAAGGGGAATTTTTCCAGTCCCGTAAAAAGTGCAACAAAGTTTCCCCCCCTCATGGTTTTATCAGGGGAAACTTAAGCGTTTCCCTTTGAATATCCCCCCAGGGAGAAAAGTTTTACCAATATCTAAAAAGGGTTAGCCCTTGGGGAAAAGGGTTTAGCGGGTATATCTGTTTTCAATGGGGAAAACTCACAGTGGGAGAAGTAATGTTTTAAGCCCCGGCACAAAAACAAGGTGGCCCCCAAAGTATGTGGGGGGTTTTAAGGTCCCTACAATTTTTAAAATTTAAACATGATGTTTAAAAAGTGAAACAGTTGATAGCCATTCCCCTTACCCAAACCCCGAGGGGGTTTCCCAAAGCTTTTGTGTCTTGGGATTATAAACACCAATTTAATTTAAAAGTAGGTTCAGACTGAGAAAGTTGGGGGCCCAAAATAATTTAAAAAAATTTAGCGGAGCGTACAAATTAAATATGTTGAGAGCAAAAAGTTCCCAATATAAATCCTAAAAACCGTGGTACTGTAAACCCCCCTTTTTTTTTATGTGCAAGAAAAATTTTTGGGGGAAGTGATTTTTTTAAAATATAGAAAAACAAGAATTTGTTGGGTTTGAGGTTATATGCAACAAAGATGGCAAAATTTTGGGGGTTTGGGGTTTTTTTAGGGGGGCTCTGCACTCCTTTTTTAGGGGCACACAATATTTAAAGGGGTTCCCGTGGTTACTTTATGATGCGGTCAGAAAACCTTTTTTTTAAAATGACGCAAAATTCCAAATTTTAAAAAAGGTAGTTTATCGAGTTTGGTTCCCCTTATAAAGTCCCGGGATAGTATTCAATTTCTCAGCAAAAAAAAAAAACTTTCTAAATTTAAAAAACAGGGCATAACAAAATCAATATCATCAGTTTTTCCTTATCCATGAGTCTCCCAAGTGGGACTTCCCCTTAGTGAGACCTCTTGGGATTTTTTGGAAAACAGAGGTCACTGCGCTTTTGTCTGGAATGTATGGAAGGGGACACTATCCCTTTGCCCCTCAACCCCTCCTTTTATTCATCAAACACTATCATCAATGTTTCACTTCCCCCATCATTTTGACCAGTGATACATACACCATTATCAACAACGGGGTTCATCTCCACACTCAGTATCTACAATACATTACACTCATCATATTGACTATCATGATGGCCTTCACTGCCCTTATCATCTTCACTTTGATTGTAAACACCACTATCAGATTCATCGTTTTTGAAATTTTATTAACACCACGCAATCATCGGCTTGTTCATCATCACCACCAATCATTTTCATATGGCTGACTATCTGTGGGTTGATGTACTCATTTGCAACCTCTGTAGTTTTTCCTCGTGGTGCTAAAGTTTGTTGTTTTCAAACACCATTGTTGCTTCTCCAGTACTGTTATGCGCAGCTGCATGTTGTGTACCACCCCAGCAAGCTAGCGTCATCAGGAAGTATGAAGTCCCGATCAGCTGAGTAGGTGGCTGACTGACAGCTGACCAGCCAGACGTGGTGTCAAAAAACCAGCAGCATTACTAGTGTTGATAGCAGACGGATCGTGCTTTTGTGATGTACTCCAGAGTGACTCGCTCAACCATATTGTCTGAGTTCAGGCATGGGTCAGATTCAGACATAAAAGTATCTGGTAGGCCTATTGCCTCATATGGGGGGTGATGGGTGGGGCCCGGGAGCTCTGCGGCTGGCGATGTGGGCAGCTTTCGCTCTGCAGTCAGCATGAGCAGCTGTGACTCCTGGAGTCTCATTAATAGCAAGGAGAAAAAGTGTTGTGCTCAGAACACATCCCTGGGGGACACCTTCAGCTTGGATAAAGTCGGGAGAGCACATATTAACCCGAACAAGGGGAAATGCCTGTCAGTTAAAAAGTTTTAAGGAAGGATGGTAGATTGCCTCGAAGGCCTAAGGAGTGGGCTTGGGCTAAAATATTATACCTCCAAGTTGTGTCATATGCCTTCTCAAGGTCAAAAAATATGGCAATAACTGAGTGGTTATTGCAAAGGCATTACGAACTTTACGTACCCAAGCGAAAAGTAAGGGGTCATGGTAGAACGTCCCTTACGAAAGCCATATTGACGAGTGGAGAGACTGTTATTGTGTCTCAAAATACCACATAAAGTCTATTTACTAGGCGTTCCATTACTTTGAAAAACTGCACTGGTAAGAGCAATGGGAGAAAGTGGGAGGTTTCATGTCCCGTAGTGCCTTGTTTGCGGAAAGGGAGAACAATGGCGGATTTCCACAGCTGTGGAAGAACTCCTTGTGCCCAAAATAAGATTGTAAAGGCGTTAATAGGACTGCAAGGGCTGACTGATGTAAATGTTGTAGCATACGAATATGGAATGTCTTGGGCCAGCTCCCGATGATCGGCAAGCTGAGGGTTGCCTCCAGTTCTTGAAGTGTAAAAGGCAAAATTATACTGTTCTTCTTCTGAAGAAGAAAAGTCCAAGGGGGGCTAACTCTCTGGCAGACTTTGAGGAAAGAAATGAGGGCATAGATGGAGTCCCTGAGAAATACGGGACCAGATGATTGCCAATTTCATTGGCAACATCTAGTGGGTTTGCTATATAAAACACCGGCAACCCCCAGAACGGGGGCCGGGTCAGGAGAATATTTTCCCACTCAGTTTTCGTACTTTTTTTCCAGACTGCATCCATAGAGGAAGCAGAGGTGATGGTGGAGACATAATCTCGCCAGCAAGTGCGTTTAGCATCACGGATGACACGCGAGTGATCGCACGCTTCTGTTTAAAATCAAGGAGTCTCTCTGTGGTTCTATTGTACCGGACCTGCCCCATGCAGCGCGTTTCAAACGTACTGCACGAGCACAAGCAGGACCACCAAGGCAACGCATTTCTGAGAATGCCTGCCCGAGTTTGGGGTATAGAATGAGAAGCTGTGGTTAAAAGGAGGGGGACGAGAAGAGGTGTAAAGCTCATCGATGGAGGACGAAGAAGGAACCCCTCTAAAAGCAGTTAGGGGTGAGTAAAGGTTCCAATTTGCCCGATCAAATTGCCAGCGTGGGATTTCGAAGAGGTGGTGAATATGAAGGGGAAGTAAGAATGATTGGGGGAAATGATCGCTGTCATTTTAAGTCCGGGAGAACAGACCAAGTGAAGTCTAATGCGGTGGAGGAAGAGCAGACTGAGAGATCGATGCAAGAGAGAGTATGAGTCCCAGGATCAAAAATGGGTGTTTTGTACTGTATTTAAAACATGGAGGGGTGGGTGGCAAGAAAAGCCTCTTAACTGAATTCCATGGGAATCACAGTGAGACCCCCCCCAGAGGAAATGGGGGCATAAATCACCCAAGTAACAGAATTGGTGGCGGTAATGACGAAACAAGAAAGGCAATATCCAGAATAGATTTTGCCGAGGAGAGAGATATGAAGAACAGAGCGTATACCACCATGCAAGTGGATACGGGCTGCTGTGTAATGCAGCGAAGTATAACAAATAGCTGATGGTACGGAATATCAGTGCGTAGAAGAAGGGCACTTTCATTAAAGGTCCCATCAGGAAAAGGATCTGAAGAATACAATAAATTATAGCCTGGATGGGAAGATAACAGCAGAGTGTAATTTTGGTTCCTGTAAGCAAACAACCAACAGGGGCAAACTGGGAGAGTAACATCTGAAGCTCACTCCGATTACCCCTGAGGCCGCGTATATTCCCTGTAAATAGGCCATGATTGGCAATGATAAAGATACTTGAAATCTGCAGGTAAAGGGTTCCTATGGACTAGAGGGGTTAGAAAAGTCCACATGCGGAGGCAGTGGAAAAAGTTCAAGCAGCGAAGGAACGGTGCGCTGTGAAGAAAGGAGTTGCGCAGATGGAAGGAGAGGAAAAAGAAGGAACAGAGGGTGGATCAGTGTCCATTGATGGTTGGTCTCTGCAATATATTCAGAGATTGCTTCAAGTTGTTTCGGGGAAATTTAGAGACGTCGTAGGGAGGGCAATATTGGAAATGGTAGGGGAGGATGAGTAAAGATTGGAACTGTATTGGATGTACCAAGGTAGGGGGGGCGAAAAGGGGGGAGGGAACTGGAAAGCATGGAAGGGGATAGAAGAGCAGAAACCTGGGAGGTGGCAGAAGAGGAAGAAACCTGGGAGGGAACAGGGGAGGAAGGTACAGTACGAGGAGGAGGGTGAACCTCTACACTTGTAACAGAGCCAGTGAGAGGGGGAGAACCAGGGACAGAGACAGGGAGGGTAAAATGAGGAGGTGGAAGATGGGTAGGAGGTGTTAACGGACCTTTTTTTTGACTTTTGAGAAGTAGAGGGACGATTGGGAGGAGGTGTCATACGAGATCTCGTCGTTACTGAGGCTTGTGAGAGAGAACACGAAGAAGCGAGATCAGACTTAGGCGTTGAAGTAGGGACGTCTGAGCCGAGGACAGCAAAAGGATTAGATACAGGAGTGACTATGGGAGAGGTAACCACAGAGGTGGGTGTAGAAAATGGGATACCAGAAGTGGGGGGACGTTTTGAAACACGGGAATAAGAAACACGTGGGAGTCTCCCTTGGAGGCGGAGATGAGAAACTGCCATGGCATAAGGGAGACCTTCTGTCTCTTTGAGGTAACGGATTTCCCGCTCGTTTAAAAAGACTTGACAACGGCGAGAGTACGAAGGGTGAGCCTCATGACAGTTAAGGCAAGAGGGAGATCGATTGCAAGATGTATGAGAATGGTCATCGGCACCACAGACTGGGCATTTGGCGATAGATCTGCAATATTTCACTGGATGGCCAAATCGCCAGCAATTTCTACACTGTTGCGGTGTAGGGATCACCTTTCGGACTTGTAACCGATGTCCTGCTATATAAACTGAGGATGGGAGTTCTCGGCTGTCAAAAGTTAAATGAGCCACATTGCTAGGGTATCGTCTCCGCCCGCGGGCAGGAAGAACGTAAGTGTCTACCTTGAGGATTGGGAGATCTTGGAGTTCCAGCTGTTCAAGAATGTCAGTGCCACATGTCTGGAAATTTTGTTGAACTATGGTATGGGGCAGAATGACGGTACCACTACAAGAATTGAGGGAATGATGTTTTTCAAGAGTGACAGGAACAGTATCGATATGGGAAAGACGAGAGAGCTCATGAGCCTGGGTAGCAGTCTGTACGGTGAAAAGAAATATCTTTACCAACATGGCGTAGGAGTGCCTTGCCAATACTGTGGTCAGAAAGATAGGCAGTAGAGGAAGTCGGTCATAAAGTAAAGAATTTAGTCCATTGTTCAGTCTGAAACTGAGCGTGGAAAGGTAGTGAAGGACGTGTCGATCATTTCTGAGAAGAACGAGAAGGTGGAGAAGTATCATCAGCAGGTAATTGTTGTTGGCGTTTAGGCGTGGGACCAGAGTTGGTCCGATGTGGAATGGGTCGGCGATTTGAAAATTGCCGCACCATAGAGGGAGAGGCCGGAAGCATAGTCAGAGGAGAGCGAAGGTCCGATAAATTGAAGGAGTCAGTCGAGGCCTCAGTACCTGAAGCGGGTGAGGAAACAGCACCGGCAAGAGGTACAGAGGCATGAGGAGTGTCTGAAGAGTGGTCCAAAGACGAGGCAGGGTCAGAATGGGGTGCGGTATCAAGAAGGGGCCCGGAGGTAGGAGGTTCATGGACTAGGGCTGCCATGGTTAGGTTACTTCTTTCTTTTTGTTTTTAAGAAAAAAAAAGAAAGAAAAGAAAATAAAAATAAAAAAAAAGAATAAAAAAAAGGGGGAGGCCGGGGAGGGATAGTTCCTAGGAGGAATGAAAGGGCCCAGAAATCTCCCTCCGCACCAAGAGGACCTCAGCACCGCAAGTAGCGCAGATGCAGCATGGAACCCGTGCCATACCCTACCCATCATGCTAGTAAACTAACAATCCGGGATAGCAACCTCACATCTGCCGAGCTACCTCGGTGGACAAAAGAGAGGGCGGCCGGATATCCGCCACAAAGCATACCTCCTTCGGCCACCACCCCGGAATCCAAAAGGTGGCTTCCAGAGATACACCCGTCACCCGAAAGACACCCAAAGCTACTCCGGGATACCGGAGAGGGATCGGGACATCCCCAGGCGATCCAGATTCCACGGCAAACTACGCCACCGCCAAGAACCTCAACGGAATGGGATGGACCCCGGTATCCTTTCCCCTACCTAGGAACTAGCGCGCCTGTGGGAGAAATCCCAAAGGCCGAAAAGAGGAAGGGCAAAAGGGAGGGGTTGGGAGGAGGAGGAGGAAAGGAAAAAGGGGAGGATGGGGAGGATGGGATAGGGGAGGGGAGATTGGGGGGTAATTAGGTTCGGTCTGAGGAAGAAGACCGACAGGTTTAATTCCTCAGACCAAGAGCCTCTTCACCACGCCAAGGAGCCCCCCTTGAAGAGGAGCATCTTCGTAGGTATTACACTCAGAAATAGCCTCATATATCTTAGGTGACACAAAATTGATGAGCAGACTTAGTTTATCTAGATCTTCTTTAGGAAGGGCTCCCAAGAAGTTTTCGAAAGTCTTAAACCAGTGCTTCCATTCCTGAGCAGCCGTTGATAAGCTGGGGTCACAGTCTAGCCTCTCAGGTTTCAGTAAACGCTCCATGTTGTGATGTAGTCTAGCGCAGGATCACCACTAGGTAGCCCAGGACTCTATGTTCAATAAATTGTTGTGATAGAAACACAGGCTTTATTGAACATAGAATCTTCATAGTACTTCTGCAACAACAAAATATAATGACTAGTACATCTAATAACGGCTTCTACAGGGATGGTGATGTCTTGCATATGTCAAGAGAAAAGTTATAACTACAGGCCACATATTTAAACTCACCATGTAATCTGCATCACTAATATAGGGATAGTAGAAGAGAAGAGAATTACACACCATGCGTTGGCACCCATGACACACACCTAACTGTTATTGTTGTTAAGGGCCCCGAGAGGTGGTGCAGTATTATCCTGCTGCTGCTCCCCACAGGAGCAGTATCACTACAACTGGACACACACAAAAGTTTTGCTGGTCAAGGCGGCGAGATCAGGAAAGGGAGGAACCACCCCAGAGGACTCTAACTGCAGACACACATCCAGTTGCCTGTATTTGGTCTTCAAAGCAAGGTGAGGAGGTACCTTTGGGTCTAGACCCCAGGATGCAGGTATTTTCCAGTAAGTCCACAGTTGCTTTGCATAAGGATGTGGGTAGGGTTGAGAACATAGTGTCCTTGAGAGATGGATGTAGCCCCTATTCTTGCTACGTGCTGGATGTTGCCAGTGTCTAAAGGTCCTATACGGAGTAGATATATTGTTGAAGGGCATTTACGGGTTCAACCTAAGGAACCTGACACAAATTATGGGTAATCTGCATTACCAGTGGTATCTCCCTGTAGGTACCCAAGAAAATTCCCTTCGAAGGGGTCGACCTTTTTTGGGAAAAATTTTTATGGGCCTTTTTGACAGTGAGGAACAATATTTTGGGGGAAAAACCAACCCCCAAATTTGGGGAAAATGGTAAAAAAAACCCCCCCGACCTTCCCCCTGATGGTTCCACCATGGAAGTAGGGTCATGACATGTACCAACGTCTTCAGATTTTCTCATGAGGAGGGGGGAGGGTTAAGTTTGGAAACTCTGTTTTTTGTTGAACTGCAGTAAAACTGAAGAAAAGGGATTTTTTCCGCAGAGCTAGCAGATGGAGAAGGATCAGTTTAATTAGTGTGAGAGAGGCTGCCCTGAAGGGTGCAATTAATTTCTTGCAGGAAAATGTCTTTGTTGCTGAGGAAGAATTTTAAATTAAAAAAGTGTTTTCATTTCAGGGGGGAAAAACTTTACAAAAAATTACCTCTGTTTGCAGTATCGATGGAAGGAAAACAAGGGTTTTGTCCCAGGTGGTGATGTCCAGGTTTCCAGGCATTTCTTCGTCTCAGTGTGGGAGATGTCAGAGAGCAATTGAACCCTACGTGCTTTCAATTTATAGGGAAACCTAGTCGAAGTTTTAAACCGTTCCCTTATTCATTTCAGCCCAGGTGAACCCTTCAGCAAGTGGTTGTAAAATACGGGTTTCCTTTCCCCAAGGCCCAAAAACGGGGAAAATGTTTATTTCCCCCACAAATATTTGCTCCATTTCCCCAGGACCTGGAAGCAGCCCCTCTGCATAAGATAACTTCATGTGTTTTTGGGGGTTTTTGATGAAGTTCTTTTTTATTTTTGGTTTTTCGCAAGCAGTGAAAAAGCCCAAGGGGCCTAATTTTCCCTCAAAGTCTTTTAGAAATTTTTTAAAGGGGTTTAAAAGTGGCCTCAGTGTTCAACTGTGTACACTCCCATCCAAGGGGAAATAGAAAAAATTACATCAAACCCTCAAGCAATGTGAAAGCCTATGGTAAGACAATACTAAAAAAACTGGGAAAGGACCCCTTTCTTTGTTTTTGCTGAGTGGGGAAGCACTCTGGAATCTCTGAGCTATGGTTTTGGGGGGGGATGGTATCTCCCCCCTCGGAGTTTTTTCTCAGTTTAGACACTTTTTGGCTCTATGAGGGGATGGTACCAGTGAACTGCCCCAACCAGACCAGGATGATGATGTGGGCCCATAATGTGGCCCAGAACTCTGGAGGTTTGGAAGGAAGGTGTACTGGAGCCAATTCATGTGAAAATCTGTTGGCAAATTGCGTGAGCTAAAACAGTTGTGGGGAATTCCCAGGGGTTAGAAAAAAAACCCACACCCCCAAGCAAGAAAAGAATGGTTAGTGTAACAGAACCCGGTTAAAGGGTTTTTAAAGTTATGTCAAAAAATTTCAGAGAGACCAATTTTTTAAGGGAAATGAAAAGGGGCTGCAAAACAAAAATCTGTATGAAAACCCAAAAAGTGTATTAAGAAAAAAACTGTGTTAAAAGATTTTGGGAAATGCATGTTTGGGTTTTTAATGAAAAAATGTTGGAGAGCGGCTCAGCCACCTTGGAACTTTATAACATTTTGGGGTGCGAATGGGGAAAAGCTGAAACTCCATAAGAAATGAAAAGGGAAAGCTGACCCCAATTCAAAAATTTTTTGTGTGGGAAAAATCTGTATGAAAAATTGGGTGGAGGAAGAAGTAAATTCTTCCAACACCAGTTTGTAGTGCTTAGGAGGTCAGTGGGCTTTTCCATGCTTCAGGGTTTCCCCAAATTGATGGCACCCGGGCATAAACACTGAACCACAAATCGTTTAACAACAAAGGTTTACGGATTAAAAAATTGATACTTATGCACTAAAAGATGCAAACATTTTAAATAAACTAAAACATGGGGCAGGAAGTGTGATTCCATGGCCTGTTTTCCCGTCCCATTTTAAGTGTGTAAGCAAATTGTGTTCATTTGTGCTTAAAAATTTTGTGTGAGATGGACGTGTTGGGGGGTGAAAAATTTGTGTATCCAACCTGGGTGCAAAGAGATGTTTTTGGGTTTTTTTGTTGTTACTGCGAGGGTTGCAGAACTGTTACTTCTAGAAAAACCTTCTAAGTTTAAAGTCAACATTTTAAAAAGGAAAAAGAAAATTTTCATTTTGGGGCTGGCTTTCAGCATTTGTCAGTTCGGTCTCTTCCTGTTCCTGTTTTGGGTGACAAAAAAATCAATCTTAAAATGGGCTTTGTTCCACGCCTTTTTTTTTGGAATTTAAAAATATAAAAAAGGCCGAGAAATGGGGTTTGCTGATGCTCTCTTAGATTTTTTCATGAGTTGCTGGTGCATATTTGTACATAGTGTTTGTCATGTGTGCCCTTGTTTTTGCAGTGGGGTGAACTCCAGTGAGCCTGAGACTCTCTACCACCATCTGACTTTAAGGAGTTAGTCGGAGCCCAAAAATGTGGAGGGTCAGGGTGTACGTAAATGTGAGTTTAGGCAAGGGTTGACAACCTTCGGGAAAATGAGATTCAGGAAGGGTTTTGATGTTTTTACTTGGTTGCCTATTACAAAACGGCCCGACGATTTCCTTTGGGTCCCTTGGGGGCCCCCCCATGTTCTATGTCAGCCTCCTCTTCTAAGTTTAGGGGCCGTGTGGAGTGGACCGGAAAAAGGGTTTAGTGCCTCCATGTTAAGGATCGTGGGGGGTTGACTGGGGAAATCTCACTGTTTGGTTGGCCACCAATGAGAGAAACCCCTTTACGTTTTGTGAAGTTTCCGCCTGGTGTACCCGACTTTCTCTGGGTTTGGGACTCTACTCCCGATCAGGAAGTGCCACCTGGAGTACCAGTTGCTTCTTTATTACCATAGCAGAGGCACAGGCCCCGTTGGGGGGGGCTTTCACAGTGGGATTGTGTGCAATTTTTTCATTTTTAATGTGTTTTTTTTAAAAGCCACAAAAAATTTTAAATAGTTACAACGAGTCTAGGTATGTTTTTTAAAAAGCTTTTATAAAAAAAAAAAAATTTTCAATTGTTTAAATAACAGTAAAAATTCTGCAAACTTTTTAAAATAACGTAAATGAAGAGTAGTTATGGTCTGGGAATAGTGCATAGAATTCTAGTAGTCTTGCTTATGCCTTCAGACTTTTTCTACCTATCCTGAGGGACACGGCTAGTTTTTTGAGACTTGTCTGGAGGTGGGGGGTTTTATGGGGGTATGGACCCAACATGTATTTATAAGTAACGTTATCTGGAATACCTAATTATATTTTAATTGATGGGGCCAGTTCTAAAAGTCAGAAGGGTGATCAACCTTTTTACTGAGAGGCAGCTGGTCAACCTTTTTCTCAATAAATAGGGGACTTAGAAAAACACACAATTTAAATAAGTAGTTTTTTAAAGTTTTATTTCTTTTTGTAAAATAAAAAATTTAAAGGGGGGGTAGAAATTTTGGGAAATGGAGAATTTTGCTTGGCAAAAAGTCTTTTTTTTTGGTGGAGGGTTTGCTAGGCCCTCCTCTCCTCTCCCTTTCTCTCCCTTTTCTTGTGGGGAGGTGGCGTCTCGGGTCCTTCTTTCTACTTTTGGGGCTTTATGTGTGCTCCAGGGGGGAGTTTTTTTTAATTTAAGTTGTGGCCACCAACCCGGGGGGACTAAAAGGGGTCAAAACACTGGTTAGCCCGAGTTATATCAAAAGAGAGAAGGACAAAAGTTTTTGGGTACACCATGTGGGAAACGCTAAGGAGTGGTAGATCTTTGTTTTTGAAAATGTGAGGCTGTAATTGTATTTCTGTACATATCTATTGAGATACGTTATATTTTTTTTGTGTAGTTTAAATAAACCCGTGAAGAGGGGTGGGGAAAGGATATCAGAGACACCGGATGTTTAGCCATAATGTAAGTATTTCCCCAGAAGATTAAAGGGCCATTAAGTAAAGCTACCCACACTAGAACATGTTTGGGGGAACCTTACTATCAAAGTAATAAGGGAAACCAAGTAAAAATTTGAAAATGGTAAAAAAATACCTTGGCATTGTTCTTTATCGGTTTAAAGATTTCTGTTTAAGTAAATTGGGGATCAAGGGGGTAATTGTAAAAAAATTATAGCCCAAATCACTAACCTAATTAGGGGAAAAGTTTTTGTATATGACTCCTTTCTGGGAACGCTTTGAATTTTTTGAGCGGCCCGAGGAAAGGGGGCTAAAGGGCATATCCCCCCAATTGACCAAAAAAAAAAATTTTAAAAAAATTAAAAAAAATTAAAAATAATTGACAATGAAAAATTTGAGGGGATGATTCCCGCAGTGATAATCCCATTATGGCATCTCGTAACGGTGTTGGGCGTTCTTATGCGAGTGGGGCACAGAAAAAAAGAAGAAAATTTAAAAAAACAAAAAAGAAAGTGTAGGAAGTGCAGAAAGATCACAGACATGCCACGAAAAACAGTTTCTGATTTTCCAACAGTTGAATCTGCAGATACGTCGATCATACAGGAAGCCCTCCCCCCCATTATTTCTCAGCCGCTCTCTTTTTTGTGTCTCCTCTCAATGTCCAAAGGAATTTCATCCACAGGATTTGCTTTTAAAAAATCCTGCCTCATGGGCCAAAAGTAATCCCAGATTTTCCACGTAATGCTTTCATTGCGAAAAACTTCATCAAACTCTAAACTTTACTTTAGGAAATAGCAAGGATTTTTGATGTGGAAGTCGTCGTTGTTTAAAGTCATCTATGTTTTTTAGGAAACTTGCAAATTCAGAAAATGTGAAAGATCATGGGTGGTATACTCTGAAAGCTCAGGAAAAGGTACTGTTCACAGCAAGCTATTTTTTACCAAAAAAAAATCCTTCACACAGGGGTTCAATGATGGAAAATTCCAGCGTTTTAAGGGGAAAATGAAAAAAGCACCACTCACAGGGCTGTATTTTTGCCGTGTATTTGGGACAGAAAAAAAAAGGTTATTGGATTTCATTTGGAAAATCAAAATAAAAAAGAGCACACTTATTAGGAAAAGTTCTAGAAAGAGTTGTTGCTGTTGAAAAATCTTAGCTCTAAGAGGACTTGCTTTCTGTGGGGGGAAAATGGGGTTTTTTTTGGTTGGGAAAACAGGGGCAATTTCCGGGGGACCCATAGAACTTTTTAGCCCCAATTCGACCCTTTTCTTAGCAAATCAGTGCAGGGCCTTGGGAATGCGGGAAAGGGGCAGGTATTTTTCATGTCACCCTGGGGGTTTTCCCTGGTTTACCCTTGGAAGGGGTTCCGGGGGTCAACGCCCCCGGGGCCCCGGTCTGAGCCCCGGCCCCCTGGTGGATCGGGAGCCTGATCAACCGGGCTTTTGCTGGGCTGCCCCGCCCAAACCCCCCAAAACATACCACCCACACCCCGGGGGGTTTCCGGAACCGACTTTAGGTGCTTGCCCCAGGGGCCAGTTTTGAAGACTGCCGGGGGTTCTTTTTGGGTTTCCCCCTTATGTGTGCTGGGAGGCATTTGGGGAACCCAGTCTGGGGGCCCCGGGACACTTATTTTTATGGTCCCTTAACGTGCTATGACACCCCCCTCTTTTTCTTTGGGGGGGGTGGGGGAAACGCCCTGCCAATCTTTTTTGCTTTCGTAGGGGGGGTGATTTTCGTGGGGCAAGTTTTTTTACTACCCCTTGGGATTTTCCAGGTGTAAATAACATGTATCCCCCCCTTTGCGTTCCAGGGAATACGGGTTTTTGGGAAACCCTCAAGCGCTCCCAATAATTGAGGTGTTTTATTCCTTTTTGGGCCCCGCCGGGGAAATTTTCTCTGTACATTTTCTAGGTCGGCAATTTCACCGGGCCTTTTGAAAGGTTTCCTTTTTGTGGGGCAGAATTTTTCCAGCCTAGATAGAACAAGTGCCCTAAAGGTGTCATCATGGGCTTGGCCTCCCTAGTTTTAAAGGGTTCTCTTTATCCTTCCTGTCATTTTTCTAGCGGGATGCGATTGTTTTAACAGTTTTTATGGTCCTTGAAGGTAAAGACCCTGGGACATGATCACCCCCAGGTTTTTGGTTGGGGGTTTCGTTTCTATTTTGGGGGCCCGGGAATTTTTTGTACTCTGTTTTGAAGTTTTAAATTTTCCCTATGTTTACCATATCTGAGAAATTTAAAAAATTTTCATCGTTAACTTAAAATTTTTTTCCTGCAGCCCCCCCTGAAAGATTTGGTTTATTCTCCCTGGAGTTTTTGCAGTGTCTGCAAGGGAAAACACTGTCTGCGGATTCGGGTGTCATTGCAAAGGAAGACACGGTGTTTGTGGGCTGACATTTTTGTCAAAATTTTTGGGGTAAAAAGGTGGGGAAACCCAAGATGGGGCGGGGTACTGTCCCTTTTGGGGAAAGGGGAGCTTTTAAACCGAAAGCTGCCTCACTTTACTCTTTTGACGACTACCTCTGTGTTCTGTTTGGAGGAAATTATAGATCCATCGACCGATTTTCCTGTTTTTTCCTTTAGAAAGCTTTTTTGTGCGCTTTTTACCCCTTTGGTCACACTTGTCAAAGGGGTTTTTGCAAAGTCTGAAATATTTTTAACATCTGATTCTTTTTGTCTTCTAGGCATTTAGGACCTTGTCGTAGGGGCCCAAATTTGTTGAAAAAAGACAGGAGCGACCTTTTTTCAAAACCCATGTTGCCCGGGGTTGTGAAAACGGGAGGGGTTTTTCTGGGATGCGTGGTGATCTTGCTTTTTTTAGGCCCCCTTTAAAATTTTTATGATATGGGATGTTAGTGCTATTGGCCCCCCCCCCCCCCCCCCCCCCCCCCCGTATTTTCTTTGCTGTTCCCTTACGCCCCCTTTGTGGAGGGGGGCTTGTCTGTTTTTTTTTATTAACTTTTGGGAAACCCCCACCCCCGTGTCCATGCTCCCTCTCCATGGGAGGGAAAAAGGGGTCGGATAGGGGCTTCTTGCAGTTCTTGATGAACAGAATTACCATGAGCCCTGGCCCTGGGGCAGAGTGCAGGGGCATGTCATTTACGCCTTTTTTCAAAATCTTTTGGGCATCAGGAAAAACATGGGAAATGGGCTTGTGTAAAAAAATTTTTTGGGGCCCTCTCTCAAAAAAAATTTTTCATTTTGATCTTCGACTCTCAGTCGGGTTTTGGGCGGTTTTCCCTAAAAAAAGATTTCATTTGGGGATTTTAAAAGTAGCTCACTCATTTATTTTTGTTCATCTGTGTAGGACCCATCTTTTTTTAAGTGGGGGCCCAATACTGGACGTTTTTCTCGTTTTTTGATTTGGCATAGGAGAAAAAAAATATTTTGGGGTTTCTTTCGATTTATTTAGGGCTTTTAGTTCTTCCCCAAATTTCCGACCCCAAAAGGGATTTTTTTAGCTTAAGTTCGATGCTTGCATTTCCCCTGACCAGTGTCTCCCAAACGCTTTTTTCGGGATATTTTTGGACCTTTTTTAGCCGCCTGTTATTCTTTTTCCGTCGCCTGTAAAGGGGGGCCTGTCCTTTCTGTTTTAATCTATCCCTCCTTTTTCTTAAGGAAAAACCCTTTGGGCAACATCGAGTGCCCCGGGGTTAATCTGTTCTGGGGCATAAGTTGGGGTCTTTGTTGCTTGTAATTTTTCCCCAGCTTTATGGGTTGGGGACTTGGTTTATTTGGTCCCACTTTATGTTTTTGTTATTAAAAGTTAAATTTTGGGGGTGAATGCTCCCTCGGGGCTAATCTCATTATGTGGGTTTCTGGGGGCCCCGGGCGCATACATGACGAACTCAATTATGTTTTTGGATAGAAGTATATTTTTTTTTGATAGGTAAATATTTCTTTTCGGGAACCAAGTTAGTGAAGATGGGTCAAGTGTATTCTCCTCTAGGGGGGCCTTTTAAATTTGCTTTTTTAAAATTAAAATTTTTGTGCAGAGTTTTAAAAAAGCTCGCGTGGGGTGTGGTTTTCATCAAGCTGCCTCCGGTTTTTTATTACTGCAAAAAAAATTTTTTGCTAAAATTCCCCCATTTTGGGTCCCCTTAAATTTTAAAATTCCCCCAGGAGCAAGATTTTGGGGTGCAGGAGCTGGAATTTTTCCAGACGTGGTCAATTTTTAAACAGTTTTCCGGGAATTTGCTGGGGATGTTGCATCCGGAGGCTTGTAGACTATCACAATGATGGGTTTTTGGGTTCTCGCCCCTTTACTGCTAAAACCCCCCACCCACAATTGGGGCTTTGGGCAGTTCCGGGGGGCAAACAAGGGGACTCTGCAATTTTACAGGCCACCCCCCCCCTTTTGCCTGTTCCTCTGAAATTCAAAAATGGGTTTTTAACCTGGGATCCAAAATTTCGTTGTCCAAGGGTCCTTTATGGGGGTCCCAGGAAAGCCGCGAACATTCCTTTCCCCTCTGCAAGCGGGTCAGGGGATGAAAGTATTTTGTTGTTTGTTGCGGGTTTTTAAAACCTGAAATATTTGCAAAGAAGAATTTTTATCGGACTGGGGGTATTGTTGGTACGGGGGGGGGATTTTTTTTTTTTCCCGGCCCTTTATTATCTTTTATCGGGGTTGGGTTTTGGGGGGAAAAGGCCATCGACGTGGTTCCCTCCGGAATGATTTGGTTTGGTGTACGATTTTTTCCCATTCCCCTGCCAGTTTTTTTTTCCTTTTCCGGGCACAAAAAAACCCTTCCCTCTTGAAGGGGCTGGGGCTACCCAGGTTTTTCCCCAGGGCCTGGTTTTTTGTATTTTTTTGTCCCCTTTAGAGGGTTTGCCGGGAAATTTTAAAAGTTATAGCCCAGTTTTTTCCGGGGAAAAAAAACGGGGGAAAAAAAGGGGTACACATTTGGGGGGTGAAAAAGTTTAAACAGGAAGGGGTTTGCATTTTCCTGTTGTCATAGGGGCCCGGGCATTTCCGGGGTGGTCATAGTTCACGCCCCAAATCTTTTTTTTTCCAGTTTTCCCCCATCCCAAACAGTTTCCGAGTGAAAAGTTTGCCAGGCTTGGTTTCCGTTTCCCTTGGGTTTTCTGTGACTGTAATTCCCTGTTGGTTTCATGTTTCCCGGGCTTACTTCTATCCTCCCTAGCACCAACAATGGAGCTCCCACCATTTGTTTTTGGTAATATTTTCCCCCCCATTGCTAGTGGAGTTCCCCTTGTTTGCTATTTCCTGCGGTTAATTTTTTAGTTTTCAAATTGGGTTTTTTCTTTTCTTGGGGCTACACTTGTTTCCCTACTATGGCTCCTGTCCCCTAAGCGGTCATTCTATGTATTTCCCTTTCCTGGAAAAATTCCCGCTACCTGGAAAAAAATTTCCCGCTTCACCATTTCTGGGCCCCCCCAGGACAGCATCTCCAGCTTTCCCCCTTACTGTCTCCCAGGACCCGCTTTTCCCCGCTTCACCCTTCTGTCTCCCAGGACAGCACCTCCGCTTCACCCTTACTGTCTCCCCGGGAAAAGCACCTCCAGCTTCCCCATTCCCGTTTCCCCGGCAGCCAAAATCAGCCCCCATTTACTGGGCTACCAGGACTAAGAAGGTTTCCCCAATAACATCATAGCAGCCCGTGAAAACGCAAAAAAACTTTGCAATAAAATGTAATTTAACACCAGATATTTCACTTTCCCGATCAATTTTAATTCATTGTTGCTTTGGGCGGGCTCCCGTGGTAAGCCTGTAGAGCGCTTTATAAATTCATTCCTCTTTTAGGCCATGATGGAGAAACAATTTAGAATGTATACCCGGGTACTCTGCTTTTAACATGATCTCTCTATTAAAGGATTTTCCGTGGCCAGAGCACGACAATGCCAAAAACATGTCGGGTTAAAAATAATGGTTTTCAAACCCGTATCAAACAAAACAACCCCCTTGCTGAAAAATTGGGCCCCTGCTCAGCACTTTTTCTTAAACTTGTTGGGGTTCCCTTTGCTGCGGGGGTTTTTGTCGCTGCGTTTCTTTTTTTTACTTTTAAAAAGCACTCTTTAATTTTTTCCCCTGCTTCAACGAAAACGGTGGAGTATACCCAAATCAACCCTTCAAAGGAGATTCATCAAATTTATTATCAACAAACAAGGGGGTCAGCGCAGCATGAGCAACCCCATGCTTTGAAAGACAGCTTTGCTGAAATTCATTCGGGTTTGATCCAAATAGCAGGGATGAAAAACCCGACAGCAACTACAAGAATTTAAGCAAACCACTTAGCACAAAAATTTGGGAAAAATTTTTAATTTGGGTTTTTCCCCCTCTTTTGGGGAAATGTATACTGGAAAGGTTTTAAAAGCCAAAGACAAGGGCACTTCAGAAAAAATTGAAATTGAAATGGTACTTTGCTAAACCTCTATGGGAGGCTTTTGTGGGAAATTTTTAAGCTCCCCTTCGCAATGAAAGGGAAACTTTTGAAAAGTTTGAAGAGAAAGCTAAACTGGGTGGTGAAAGGGCTACAGTTACCGGGCTGATCTTTAGCGGGGCCAAAAGGGAAAAGGGAAAAAGAAATTTTTTAAGAGCCAAAAACCCAAGGAAAAAGTTTTTGGGAAAACCCAAAGGGAGAAAGTATTTTTTTTATAATCAAAGGGGGGGAAACGCTAAACCCGGGGAAATTATACAGCGCCTGTTGGGGGGGGGGGTGTGGAAGGATTAAAGGGTTTTAAATTTTGGGGAAAAAAGGGGCCAGATCCCAAATTTTCCCCAAAAACAAGAGGCCCCCCCCCCAACATCAAGGAATTTCCCTTGAGGGGGGGAGAAATGTAAGACAAACAAAATACTTCGGGCATTTTTTGGAAAAGAAATCTAAGGGAGAATCTCAATGGGAAAATTTGGAATTTTTGTTTAAAATTACTACTATGCCAGAAAGCAGAAATTTAAGGGAAGCGCATTAAAAATTTTCAACCCCCCAAAAACACCTTTCAAGATGTTCAAGACAAAATTTTTTTTGAAAAAAATAGTTTATTTTTCTGGGGATAAGAATAAAATTAAAACTCCACCTGAAAAATGTGCGCCCCCACTCTTTTAACCCTTTAAAAAAATGCAGGTATCCAAAACCTTCCCTAATGTTGACATAGTGTATCGGGCCCTTTTCCTAACACTTCCACTACTAACGTGAAGGATAAAGTTAAATTTTCCGTTTTGAAAAGAATTTAAAAACCCTCCGTTCAACAAGGGCCCAAAAACAAATTGTATAACTAGCCCATTGACCCCTGAAATCTGATCTAACAAAAAATATTTATTTTTAAATATAATTGATTATTTTGCCAAAATGAAACCAGAAAAAAGTTTATTTTAAAAAGTGCCGTGAATATAAAAAAATTCTTTACTTTCTTGAGTTTTTTATGAATTTTTATAGTCTTAATTCATGATGCAATAAAAAAAAATGTCAGTGATTTATAAAGGGAATAATAGTGGGGGGGTAAATTTGGTTTTTTCTGAATTTTAATAGGTAAAATGATGTCACAAATTTTTAAAAGGGCCCAATAAAGTTAAAACAATTTCTGTTTGAGTTTTTTCTTTTAAAAAGTATGAAATTTTAAAAAAATAGTTTTTAATGGCTGTTGGTAAAAGGGGTTTTTTTGTCTTGATGTTTTCTTTCCCCTATTTTAAAATTTAAAACCCAAATAGCCAGAAAGTTTTAATTAAAACCTTAAACGGCCCCACCCCCGACCCCCCCACCCCAAGCGGGAAAGGGGGCGCTTCGCTTACCCCCCTAACTCAAAGGGGCCCCCCCCCCAATCTGAAAGCCTTGGGGCCCCGGGGGTTCTTAAAACCGGCCCTGGCAGTGATAAACCGGAGGGAGCTTGATGAGAACTCACACACCAAGGAACTTTTAAAATTTTTTTTGCACAAAAATTTAATTTAAAAACCCGCAAATAATAGGGGCCTACTAGGGCTGGAGAAAACATAGACCTCAAATTTATAACAAAGAAGATCTTTATACGAAAAGTCACCATACCCAAAAAAAATATACTCCCGATCCAACATAATGAGTTTTAACATGTATGGGGCCCGACCCCAGGGCCGACATAATGAGATTTGTCACGAGGGGGAAATTTACCAAATTCAACTTCAATAAAAAAAAACCAAAGTGGGACCAATAACCAAAAATCCTAACCGATATAAAACTGGGGGGGGAAAACTAAGCAAACAAAACCCCAACTTTTTTGCCTAGAAAAAAGATTAAAACCGGGGGCACTCGATGTTTTTGCACAAGCCTTATTCCTCCCAAGAAAAAGGGGGAGTAATGAAAAAAGAAAAAAAATAGGCGCTCGCTTTAAAAAGGTGACGGAAAAAAAAATAAAAAGAGCGGCCCAAAAGAGGGCCAAAATAACTGAAATGCTTGGAGTCACTGGGGCCCCGGAAAAAAGCAAACTCGAACTTAAATAAAGGGAAACTTTTAGAGTTTAAAAATTTTGAGAAGGGAAATAAAAACCAAAATGAAATCGAAAGAAACCCGAAATACTGTGGGGCCCCCGCAAAAACGAACACCTCCAAGCGGGCCAATTATGTAGGGATTTTTATGTAATTCTTTGTTTCGTGTATGTTTTGGGGGGTTTTAAATGGACTAATCTACTTCACAATATTCCTTTGGGAACAAATTTCGGTCGTACTGGCCCCTGAACATCTTTGGATTAAAAAAAATATCTTTAAAAAACCGGGGGGGTCCACTGTATTTCTTTTCCTTGCCAAATAAAGTCGAGAACAACTCCAGTTTTGGGGCCCCCTACTTAAAAAAGATGGGTCCTACACAGATGACAGCAAGGAAATGAGTGGCTACTTCAAGTCCCAAATATGACTCAGTTTTTTGAAAGCCCTAACCGATGAGAGTCGAAATAAAATAAATTTTTTAGGAGACCACAGAATTTTTTTGCAAAACCCTATCGTGTTTCCTGACGCCAAATACTTCGAAAAGGGATAAAAGCAGCCCAGCACTCTGCCCCGGGCCGCTCTGGAACTCAGTGTTCATAAGAATGCAAGAGCCCCTTCACGGCTTTTTCCATCCTATGGGAGGGACATGGACCGGGGGTCATCCCCCCAAATTTTTAAAAACAACGACATACCCCCCTCCCAAAAAGGGGGAGTAAGAATATAAAGAACTACCCGCCCATAGACTAAAATCCCTTCATAAAAAAATTTTTTAAAAGGGTCCAAGAGCAAGTGCCCCCCATAAAGAAACCCAAAATTACACAACCCGGGCAACATGGGTTTAGAAAGGCCTCCCCGTCGTCCAACTATTGGATCACTTGACAAAGGGCCTAAACCTAGAAACAAAAAGAAGCAGATGAATATTAAAAGCTTTGCAAAAGCCTTCGACAAGTGGACATGGTGTAATAGCGGGCAAAAAAGGTGCTAAAGGAACAACAGGAAAAATTGGTAGATGGACCCCATATTTCCTCACAAAAAGAACACAAAGAGTATAGTCAACAGGTAAAGCCGAGGCAGCTAAGTGAAAGCTCTGTTCCCCAAGGCACAGTACTCGCTCCCATCTTGTTTTCTCCCCATTCTACATAGATAAGGATGCAGCCACAGCCCATGCTTCCTTTGAATGACACCCGAATCTGCATGACATGCTTCCATTGCAGAAACCTGCAAGGTCCAGGCGGACATCAACCAAAACTTTCAAGTGGGGGTGCAGAAAAAAAATATAAGTTCACGAGAAATTTCAAATTTCTCCGATATGGTAAAACCCAGGAAAATTTAAAAAATTCATCAGAGTACAAAACAATTTCTGGCCACAAAATAGAGCGAAACACCAACGTCAAAGACCTGGGAGTGATCAGGTCGGAGGATCTCACCTTCAAGGACCATAACATTGTATCAATTGCAGCTGCTAGAAAAATGACAGGATGGATAATGAGAACCTTCAAAACTAGGGATGCCAAGCCCATGATGACACTCTTCAGGTCACTTGTTCTATCTAGGCTGGAATATTGCTGCACACTAACAGCACCTTTCAAGGCAGGTGAAATTGCTGACCTAAAAAATGTACAGAGAACCTTCACGGTGTGCATAACGGAGATAAAACACCTCAATTTCTGGGAGCGCTTAAAGTTCCTGAACCTGTATTCCCTGGAACACAGGTGGGAGAGGTAAGTAAGTAAGTTTATTCAGGTATACACAAATACAGTTACATAGAATTATCATACATAGCAGCATATGTGTAGAGAACGTAGGATAACCCAAAAAAGTCAGACAGTGACTTATTTCCATTGGGGTCATTTTACCTTATTATTATAATATAAAGGTTATAAAATTTTCTTATTATTCTACAATGAAGATAACATCTTATTATCATACTAAAAAGACTATCTACAATACGAGGGTCATTATTATTATTACAATCAAGGGGGAAGCGCTAAACCCGGAGGATTATACAGCGCCTGGGGGGGATGTGGAAGGCATTCAGGCTTAATTTGGGGAACTGGAGCACAGATCCAATTCCCTAAATCAAGAGCCCCTCACCAACGAGGGTCATTACTAGGAATAAGGTAAAATTTACACGTATGTTAGCTAAAAAATAGAAAATCATTCCCCTCCCTTTCTGTAGCTACATTCATCAGACACCTTTTGGCACTCTTCTTGAACTGGTTCATGCTATGACTGGCTTTGACATGTGCGGGTAGTCTGTTCCATTCCTTTATTGCTGTACAATAAAAGGTGTTTGATGCCTGGCCACTGACTGTGGGTACTACAAAGTTGTGCTCTCTCCCCCTAGTACTATGATTGCTTTGGTTCCCAACCTTGACAAAATTGACAGCAAGATATTCTGGACACTGTTTGTGAGCAATTTTATAAACATGATTTAGCTTCAGTTGTTTGACTCTGTCTTCAACATTCAGATACATGGTTATATACACCTGGAAAATCCTAGAGGGACTAGTACCGAACTTGCACACGAAAATCACTCACAACGAAAGCAAAAGACTTGGCAGACGATGCAACATCCCCCCAATGAAAAGCAGGGGTGTCACTAGCACGTTAAGAGACCATACAATAAGTGTCAGGGGCCCGAGACTGTTCAACTGCCTCCAAGTATACATAAGGGGGATTACCAATAGACCCCTGGCAGTCTTCAAGCTGGCACTGGACAAGCATCTAAAGTCGGTACCTGACCAGCCGGGCTGTGGCTCATACGTTGGTTTGTGTGCAGCCAGCAGTAACAGCCTGGTTGATCAGGCTCTGATCCACCAGGAGGCCTGGTCACGGGCCGGGCCACGGGGGCGTTGACCCCCGGAACTCTCTCCAGGTAAACTCTAGGAAGGAGAGTTCGAGGATCAGCTTCCCATGAAAGATGAGCAAGGGTTTTAAGAACGTTCAGCCAGCTGTGACAAGTTGCCTTCAGAGAGGTAATGTGAGGTTTCCAGGATAACCTACGGTCAAAGAGAAGGCCTAGAAACCTGAATGTATCACGTTCAGTGATACAGGAGCCATAGAGGTACAAAGGATGATCGGAGATGACAGAGCATCTAGTGAAAGTAATTTGGTGAGTTTTGGTACTGGAAAATTTAAACCCATGCGTGGTGGCCCAATTGGAAACACGGTCGACCCCATGCTGGGGAGAAACTGTAATGAGGCGACAGTCAGCGCCTGTACAAGCAATAGCAAAGTCATGTACATAGAGTGATGACCAAGTATTGGATGGAAGAACAGAGGCCAAATCATTTACAGCAAGGAGAAAAAGTGTTGTGCTCAGAACACATCCGTGAGGGACACCTTCAGCTTGGACAAAGTCCGGGGAGAGCACATTATTGACTCGAACATGAAAATGTCTGTCAGTTAAAAAGTTCTTAAGGAAGGTTGGTAGATTGCCTCGGAGGCCTAAGGAGTGGGCTTGAGCCAAAATATTATATGTCCAAGTTGTGTCATATGCCTTCTCAAGGTCAAAAAATATGGCAATAACTGAGTGGTTATTCGCAAAGGCAGTACGAACATACGTAACCAAATGTAGTAAGGGGTCTATGGTAGAATGGCCCTTACGAAAGCCATATTGACGAGTGGAGAGACTGTTGTGTGTCTCTAAATACCACATTAAATGTCTATTTACCAGACGTTCCATCACTTTGCAAACTGCACTGGTAAGAGCGATGGGACGATAGTGGGAGGCTTCATGTCCCGTAGTACCCAGTTTGCGGAACGGGAGATTATTATTATTATTATAATCAAGGGGGAAGCGCTAAACCCGGAGGATTATACAGCGCCTGGGGGGGGGGATGTGGAAGGCATTCAGGCTTAATTCGGGGAACTGGAGCACAGATCCAATTCCCTAAATCAAGAGCCCCTCACCAACATCAAGGAACCTTCCTTGAGGGGTGCGGAACGGGAGAACAATGGCAGATTTCCACAGCTCTGGAAGAACTCCTTGTGACCAAATAAAATTGAAAAGGCGTAAGAGAACTGCAAGGGCTGACTGATGTAAATGTTGTAACATACGAATATGAATGTTGTTGGGCCCAGCTGTTGATGATCGGCAAGCTGAGTGTGTTGCCTCCAGTTCCTGAAGTGTAAAAGGCACATTATACTGTTCTTCTCTGAGAGAAGAAAAGTCCAAGGGTGTTAACTCACTGTCATGTAAATCCGGGAGAACAGACCAAGTGAAGACTAGTGCAGTGGAGGAAGAGCAGACTGAGAGATTGATGCAAGAGTATGAGTACGAGGATCAAAATGGGTGTGAATACCTGTATTTAAAAATGGAGCGGGTGGGAAGCAAGAAAATCCTCTAACTGAATGCCACGGGAATCACAGTGAGACCTTCCCCCAGAGGAAATGATGGGCATTAAAATCGCCAAGTAACAGAAGTGGTGGCGGTAATGACAAAACAAGACAGGCAATATATGGAATAGATAAGGCTCGAGAAGGAGAGAGATACAAAGAACAGAGTGTATACCACCTATGCAGGTGGATACGGGCTGCTGTGTAATGCAGCGGAGTAAGAACAAATAGCTGATGGTACAGAATATCAGTGCATAGAAGAAGGGCTCTTTCATTAAAGGTCCCATCAGGAAAAGGATCCGAAGAATACAATAAATTATAGCCTGAGATGGGATAGATAACAGCAGAGTGTAATTTTGGTTCTTGTAAGCAAACACCAACAGGGGAAAATTGGGAGAGCAATGTCTGAAGCTCACCCCGATTACCCCTGAGGCCGCATATATTCCACTGTAAATAGGCCATGATTGGGAATGATAAAGATACTAGAAATCCGCAGGTATGGGTACTTACGGACTAGAGGGGTTAGAAAAGTCCACATGCGGTGGCAGGAGAAAACGTTCAAGCAGTGAAGGAACGGTGCGCTGTGAAGAAAGGAGTTGCGTAGATGGAGAAGAGGAAAGAGAAGGAACAGAGGGTGGATCAGTGTCCATTGATGGTTTGGTCTCTGCAATATATTCAGAGATTGCTTCAAGTGTTTCAGAGTTCAGAGACGTCATATGGGAGACAATATTGGAGATGGAAGGAGGAGGAGTTTGAGTAGAGATCAGAACTGTAATGGACTGTACCAAGGTAGAGGGGGGGGCAAAAGGGTGGAGGGAACTGGAGAAGGGTGGGAGGGGACAGAAGAGGCAGAAACCTGGGAGGTGGCAGAAGAGGAAGAAACTTGGGAGGGGACAGGGGAGGAAGGCACAGTACGAGGAGGATGAACCTCCACACTTGTAACAGAGCCAGTTAAAGGGGAAGACCCAGGTACAGAGACCGGGAAGGTAAAGTGAGGAGGTGGATGAAGGGAAGAAGGGGTTAAAGGAGATTTTTTGGACTTCTGAGAAGTAGAGGGACGATTTGGAGGAGGTGTCATATGAGGTCTTGTAAATACCGGGGTTTGTGAGGGAGAACACAAAATGAGAACAGACTGAGGTGTTGAAGTAGGGACGTCTGAGCCCAAGACAGCAAAAGAATTAGATACAGGAGTGACTATGAGCCTGGCAACTGCAGAGGAGGCTGCAGAAGATGGGACCCTAGAAGTGGAGGGACGTTTTGAAACACGAGAATAAGAAACATGGGGTAGTCTCCCTTGGAGGTGGAGATGGGAAACCGCCATAGCATAAGGGAGACCTGCTTTTTTGAGGCAACAAATTTCCCACTCATTTAAGTAGACCTGGCAACAGCAAGAGTATGAAGGGTGAGCCTCATGACAATTAAGGCAAGAGGGAGGTCGACTGCAAGACGTATTAGAATGGTCATTGGCACCACAGAAGGGATTCGGCCAAGTTC